>CM075067.1:43433060-44093477 GCA_037428765.1 Rubia yunnanensis | reverse complement strand
ATTATTATTGTTATTATTATTATTATTAGGACGATGATGGAACAAGTGAATAACTTTACCGATTAATAGTTTATCCAAATGGCATTACTTATTTAGTGGTCTTCAGCAGCACATTGTCTCCTACCATAGCAAGTATCATAATCTTAAATGAGAACTGAAAACAAAGCGATAAAACGCACAACAAAATATAGTAATATCTTCGTGTTTGTTAAATACATCAATCATCAATCGATTGACTTTGCTTCTTTTCAACTAACTAGATTGATTACATCGCGCATTGCGCGGTGAGCTTGATAACAAAGTATAGAAATTTCGTAGAAATGGTAAAAGAGTTGTAATTTAAGCTATAAATGTATCAATTATACATGTAATAGTAGAGTCCATCCCTTCGAAGGGTGAGAGCTGGACCCCGTCGAGGGCTGATAGCTGGACCCTTCGAAGACTGAGAGCTAGAGCCCTCAAGGTCTGAGAGCTGGACCCCTCGAGCGCTGAGAGCTGGACCCCTCTAGGTCTGAGAGTCCACCCTTCGAGGGCTCAGAGTTTGAACCCTTCGAGGACTGAGAGTTGGACCCCTTGAGGGCTGAGAGCTGGACCCCCTCGAGGGTTGAGAGTTGGACCCCTCGATGGCTGAGAGCTAGACCCCTTTGAGGACTAAGAGTTCATCTCTTCAAGGGCTAAGAGCTATGTAGGTGGAAGCCTGATGCGAAGGATCAAGTATCCCCCCAGACCGAGCTTGATCCTGCTTCTAGGGCCTTTGCTTCTTTGTCCTTTGTGAAACCCACTGAAATTGGTAAAAGAAAAAAAGTTAGCTAATAGTGATAAATCTAATAACACAACAGATTTACTGATGATGATCTATAAGAATGATAAAATAATAACACAACAGGTTTACTAACGACGATCTTGAGGCAAGGATCGTTTGTGGGGCTCCCTAACGTTTTAACCTCTGGGCTCGGAGGAGGGTAAAAGCTAATTTTGCCACTTGTAAGGAACCTCGTTATGTAAGGTTTGCCCATGCCCGGAAGCCAATTTCCACAGTTTTTGAGAGGGCATACCGGTTATAAGAATGAACCCCTTTTCCCCAGGAGTAATATCATAAGGATAAGATACGCCTTTTCTAGCATCTTGGATCGGGCTGGAATCCTTCGGAATGAGTATATTCCGGGTCGCTAGTAGTTTTTTCCGGTGTACTAACGCCAGACTCGCTTACACTAATTCCACCAGAAAATATCTCGAAGGCGGAACCCTCGTCAGAGCTGGCCATGATAATTGGAGAGAGGGGGGAGCGCGGGGGAAATGGGAAAAAGAGAATAGATTGAGAATAGGGATGAAAGAACTATAGAAGGAGAATAGGGATGAAAGAACTTACTGATTACCGTAAAAAGTGATGGAAGTCGGGATTGGCCGTAAGAGAAATACGGAATCCAAATTTTGTAGAAAGATGCATGCAAAGGAGAATAGGAAATATAGAGGTGCAGATGAGAGGTAAATATAGTGAATGATGTGACAGATCATTAGTTCCGCAATGGAAATAGAAAAGGTTATGGGAAGACGTGATCGCTTCTTTGTCTTCTGAGAGCGCGGCATTGGAGGGGCAGTGACACGCGCAGTTGTATTAGCACGCGTGCACCATTTTGGAATCTTAAACGACGAATTGATAAGAAAACCTGATTCTCACTTCCTCGGGACACATCGGGAGTTTGTTATTAAGGATTTGGGTGCTATCCATTACTTTCTTAGCTTAGAAGTATCACCCACTTCATCGGGTCTGCTTTTTGGTTAAGCTAAGTATGCTCGAGAGTTGGACGACCTACAACTTGAGTCCTTCGACGACAGAAGACTCCATCTCTTCGAGGGCTGAGATCTCAACTCCTTCGAGGAAAGAAGACTCCATCCTTGGACGACAGAGAGGTTGACTCTTTTGAGGATAGGAGCCTCCATCCATTCGCGGGCCTAGAAATCGTCCTCCTGGAAGAGAAAAGACTCCATCCCTTCGAGGGCCGACATCTTGACTCCTTCGAGGACAGAAGCTTGCATCCATTCAAGGGCCTAGAACTTGACCCCTTCGAGGACAGAAAACTTCATCCCTTCGAGGGCAGAGATCTTAACCCCATCAAGGACAGAAGACTCCATCTTTTCGGGGGTTGAAAGCTCAACCCCCTCGAGGATGGAAGACTTTATTCCTTCGAGGGCTGAGATGTCGGCCCCTTTGACGATTGAAGACTCCATCCCTTCGAGGGCTGAGAGCTAGACACCTTCGAGGATAGAAGACTCCATCCCTTCGAAGGCTGAGATCTCGACTTCTTCGAGCCCAGAAGATTCCATCCCTTCGAGGCCTGAGATCTCGACTCCTTCGGGGCTAGAAGATACCATTCCTTCAAGGACTGAGACCTCAACCCCTTCGAGGAAAGAAGACTCCACTACTTTGAGGAATGAAGACTCAGTCCTTCGAGGATAGAAGAGTCCATCTCTTCGAGGGCTAAGATCTCCATCCCTTCGAGGGCTTACAGTCCACCCCTTCGAGGACTGAGAGCTGGTCCTCTTCGGGGGCTTATATCTCCATCCCTTTGAGAATAGAAGAGTCTATCCCTTCGACGGCTGAGAGCTAGACCCCTTGTTAAAAGATCATCAATTCCTAATGAAATAGATGTAGCAGTAGATTGTTGGAAACCCAGGTTTTTACTTGATCCAGGATGTGGGATGTATATGCCATTCCAAAGTGCTCTATTAATTGACTAATAAGTCATTTCATAGCAGTTTCATTGATCGATTCGAGAAAAAAAAAGGTTTGCGTCAGGTATAGCTGTTACAATTTTCACTGACCAATAACCAATTTGGTCTCGAGGTAAGGAATACTCAGTTACACCAAAAGATGTGGTTAATACACCCAGAACCACACCTGTAACCCGAGTTAGTTCACAAGGTTGAGATATTATCTGAATAAATCTATTGCTAAATCGAATTATTTAAACGTAAAGTTAAAGTAAAGTTCATTTGAGAGCTGGACCCGTTCGAGGCTTGAAGAGTCCATCCTTTCGGGGGTTGAGAGCTGGCCCCTACCGATAACATTCCTGAATTTTCTTTTTGCCCAAGTCCTGTTTGATGTTGACCACACAAAGTGTTCTGGAAATTCTTTATATAAAAGCTTCAGTTCTTTTACATTGGCGTCACATGCATTCATTTTAAAGAAATGTGTAGGCGTAGTTCTACTAAGAAACTCATATGCAGTAATCGACTCAAGAGCGGCATTCTTGTGAAATGGAATATATTGTTGACCTGGTAAGTGGACTTGAAGAGAGTAAACAACAGGCTGCATATGGTTTAGCTTAAAACCATATATTCTCCTAGTTTCTTCAGATGGGCCAATCTAACGGCCATCTTGATACAATTTCATTTCATCAATAATTGTATCCTGTCCACCACCCTGCAATGCAAAGCTAATTCGGTCACTGCCCTTGAAGATATACTTGTGTACTTGATGAGCCGAATATTTGAGAAAATCTCCACATTTATATGACACTCATATGTCGCGGATAAATATTTATTATAGCCAACAACCCAGTTATTTCCCAGAGCATGTTTTTTTATGGTAACAGTTCTACCATCGTCTCTCTTCTATATAATGGACAACCATCCTCTGTATGACATGTTGACTATGTAAATGGTTTAGGGAATCCAAATTTACACTTACCGTTCCTCATGCAGGGGTTTTTAGGATTCAATCTACCACATGGTCCATGCATCATATTTTTGCTGACAATACAAAAAAGATATGATTCCTTGTCTGGATCCGGTAGCTCAGCACAAACAATTTTATCATAAGCATCCGGTCCCAAAGGTTTACAACCAGGTTTTAGAATAATCAATATATGGCAATGTGGAAAACCTCTTTTTTGATACTCAATAACGTACATCAAAGATTGCACAGTACCAAAAAATTCCTTCTGAATAATGTCATCCTCCAGCTCATAAACTTTAGTGCGAAAAATTATTGCAAGTAAATTTGGCCTATCATTTGCAGTCTCACCAAAATGAAGGTTTTCTTTAATCTCTACCCAATAGGGATTACAAGTGATGGTCAGAAATATATCAGGCTTACCAAAATTTTGAACGATGGCCATGGCATCAAGATACCTACGATGCATATCTCTAGGACCACCTATAAATGAAGCTGGAAGTACGACCCAATAACCAAGTGCATATCTCTCTGCTAAACCAGCATTCATACTATCCATAAGACCCTGCACCATTTCAGTTAGAAACTGTCCCTGTTTGTCCCTCAAGAATTCCAATCGGCTAGTTTCTATTTTAATGTAAGCATCAACAATAAACTGTTGTAATAGGCATCCAACATATAGAAACATGATTCATTATCTGATCTCATTTGTAATTTATATCAGTAGTACTCCCTTGCAGTAATCGTATCCTTGTTTTTTCCTATCCCTGACAACTGTAAGGAAATTAAAACATAAACATGTAATAGTGTAAATTGTCAAAAAATCAAAAGAACACAACTATTGAAATTAAAAGTTGATTACAGACCTTTACTCTCAGAATCTATTAGTGATTGAGGAGAATTAAACATCATCATTTCACCTCCAAACTCTTCACAGACCATATGCCTCTTCCTAATCCTTTTAACATTCAAATGCCAACCAGATTGGCCCCTCGGAAAAATTAAAGGATATTGCATTAAATCATAACATCCATAATAATGCTTGATATTATAAGTTTTACCATCAGCACTATAGACTTGAACAGGTACAGTCCTTACTGCATCTTCCTCGAACGGCTCAACAAACATACTACCAACCTGTGACACTGTTGAAATGTTGTATCGCCTTTGATCATGTTTTGGATCTGCACATAGAATAATAGTCTTCGTCTCGATGCTGTCAATAGCTTTCAAGTGCTTAAAGAACTGACAATATGGATTATCTCTCAATATATCCATCAACAATTTCATTGTTGCCTCATCGAATTCGTCAGCACAGTCAGACCCCATTCTCTTTTCCAACTCAAAGTCCGTGTAAAAAAAATATAGCTAAACACCAGCAGGTTCAGCTCCCTCAGAACCTTTCAAAGGTTTCAGATAGTGATACATTTTACCACGGACTTTGAAGGTATAAATTCCACCGGCATTAGCAGTTAAGTTACGATCATAACCTGCAATCAAAGTTGTAAATGCTAGGTTATTGTTATAAGTCCGAACATTCTTCCTAAAATGGATAGACTGCAGTGTGATGCCAACAAAAAGAGCTCTTAATTGGTCAGGCATTTGCATAGATGGCAAGTAAATTCCCCTTCCAGAACAACAAAATAGATTTGATTCTCCCTTAAATCTTTTTGCCTTGCAATGAACACAATCAGTCATTACAGGTAATGTCCGTGCAGAGGTGGGAATATCATCTCCGAGAGCAATATTTTTATACTTTCTCTTTTTCAGTGGACCTGAATAGAATAAATAAATAAATATACCACAAATAACCATCAACCAGTTAAACCCGATCTAATGTCACTACTTTGCTGCAATTGTTGACTCAATAAATATATAATTTAATTTATTGATGACACATACAAATACCAGCTATTTTACTGAAGAGTATCACATTTGGATATCAGCCATTTAAATACATGTAAATTTTGACGTACAACTAAAACAAATATCTGATAAAGATGAAAATAGCAGTGATGTTAAACCAAGAAAAACAAACCTGCACAAGTAGAAGGTAAATTTCCATCCCTTGTACTATGAAGAATATCATAACTGATAATTGGAAAATAACTATGAGAAGAGGAACAATATGCTTGGTGTACATGGCCAGAAATATCAACTGGATAATTTCCTTGTAACAAACCATCACGAGAAGAAAAAGAATCATATGTTGCAGGTTGAAATATACAGTAAAGAAAATGCTATATATGTCAAGAAAGAACAGTGAATCATACACAAATATATATACACCTGCAGAGCTGGTGTTGATGAAATGAACATACGAAGAAGTGGATACTGCATGGTGACCATCAACATAAATATTAGCTGAAATATTTCTTCACGAAGATGTAACGGAATTGGAAAATGAACCATATGCTGCAGACAAAAATGCATAGTAAGTATCTGCAACAAAAACATAGAGAAATGGATATACCAATCACTCTAAATCAAATTGAACTATATATAACAGTCAAGAAATTTTGATAATGACCATATAATACCACAGATACAAATCAAAATCACTCAAAAAACATAATGCTACAAAGGTAGGTACAAAAGAATACAATGAACATGTAAAGACGAACTGACTCCTGCAGCGAGCTCGCAGATTCCGAATTTTCTGGACACTCAAATCACTTGACTCAATGATTAATAAATCATCATGAGAAGATGGCAATCATGCTGGCTCTACATTGCCATAGCTACTGCTATCCATCAAATTCCTTGATGGTGCATTACCTCGCACATTCCAAATTTGCTGGACACTCAAATCATTTAACTCAATAATTAATAAATCATTATAAGAAACCTCCAATTCTGCTGGCTCTGCATTGTCATAACTACTATTATCCATCAAATTCCTGGATGGGAGTGCATCATCAGTGGATAAATGGCCAGAGGAAGATGTTTGTGGTTTCCTCTTTGAACTTGCATTCCATAAACTGAAACCAATAAATTTAAATAGCCGATTATATATAACTGAAGAAAATAAATAAATACAGTTTCAAATTGTACACACAAACCTGTTACCAGCTGTTCATACGATGTTTGAGATGAACATTTTAGTGCGACTTGCTCTCTTTTTCGTTGGAGCATTAGCAATTTCTTTTCAGCAGGAATATGACCATAAGCTTTTCTTCTCTTAGAAATTTCATGGTTAATAGTTGATGGATCTCCTACAACCTGTTGAATTTGAGCCCCTGTAGAAAAGAATTTAGTAAATTTGATTCTAATATGAATGTTCATAATACCATTGCTGCATATATGTGGCAGTGGTAAACCAAAACACCTTCTGCACGATGACCAGTCGGTAAAATAAAATAACAGAAAATGGACCACACAAGAAATGCAGGCAATGGCGATATCAGCAGTAATCATGACACTGGCGTTTAAACCGGGGGAAAAAATTAGGACAAAAAATACATACCAATATGATTCACCATTGAACCCTCCACTAACTTAAAAGAATGCTTTAAACCAAAAAAATATTTCCAAGGTTTTATAACCAAAAAATATTAATGTTATACAAACTTGGCCAAAGACCTGAAATTCAAAAACCCACAAGCATTTACCAGGAGAAGAACAAAGTAGACGAAAGAGTTTGGATTAGGCGGAAACAATGTTTATAATATTTTCTTTTTGCATAATTTATTTATTAGTTGAGGGGAATATTCCCTTTTTATATAGTAAAAAAAGTTTGGATCAGAGGGAAAAAAAGGGAGAAACAATGCTTATAACATTTGCTTTTTGCAAAAAAATAGGAGGCAAAAAGACTCCATCCCTTTGAGGGCCTAGAGCTGGACCCCTTCGAGGACCAACGACTCCATCCCTTCGAGGGCTGAGAGGTGGAACCCTTGAGGGCTGAGAGGTGGACCCCTTGAGGGCTGACAGTCCATACCTTCAAGGGCCGAATGCTGGACCCCTTCGAGGGCTAAGAGCAAGGCCCCCTCGAGGGCTAAGAGCTGGACACCCTCGAGGGCTGAGAGTCCACCCCTTCGAGAGCTGAGAGCTGGACCCCTCGAGGGCTGAGAGCTGGACCCCTCGAGGTTTGAGAGCTGGACCCCTAGAGGGCTGAGAGCTGGACCCCTCGAAGGCTGAGAGTCCACCCCCGCGAGGGCTGATAGCTTGAAGCCTTCGAGGACTAAGAGCTGGACCCCTCGAGGGATGAGAGTCCACCCCCTCGAGGGCTGAGAGTCCACCCCCGTGAGGGCTGACAGCTTGAAGCCTTCGAGGACTGAGAGCTGGACCCCTCGAGGGCTGAGAGTCCACCCCTTCAAGGGCTGAAAGCTGGACCCCTTGAGGGTGAGAGCTAGACCCTTTCGAGGAGTAAGTGTCCATCCATTCGAGGGCTGAGAGCTGGACCCCTCAAAGGGGTGCCCAAGATGACGTCATTTTTGTCGGCCACCTGACAGCACATACAGCCACACATGGAGGGCTGTACGCTGGACCCCCTCGAGGGTTGAAAGGTAGACCCATTCGAGGCCGAAGAGTCCATCCCTTCGAGGGCTGAGAGCTAGATCCCTTTGAGGATAGAAGAGTCATTCCCTTCGAGGGGTGAGAGATGGACCCCTTCGAGGGGTGAGAGGTGGAACCCTTCGAGGTCTGAGAGCTGGACCCCTCGAGGGCTGAGAGATGGACCCCTTCGAGGTCTGAGAGCTGGACCCCTCGAGGGCTGAGAGATGGACCCCTTCGAGGGATGAGAGTCCACCCCCTCGAGGGCTGAGAGTCCACCCCCTCGAGGGGTAAGAGTCCATCCCTTTGAGTGATGACAACTTAAAGCCTTCGAGGACTGAGAGCTGGACCCCTCGAGGGCTGAGAGTCCACCCCTTCAAGGGTTGAAAGTTGGACCCCTCAAGGGCTGGGAGTTAGACCCCTTTGAGGACCAAGAGTCCATCCCTTCGAGGGCTGAGAGTTGGACCCCTAGAAGGGGTGCCCAAGATGATGTCATTTTTGCCGGCCACCTAGCAGCACATGCAGCCGCACATGGAGGGATGGACCCCCTCGAGGGCTGAGAGCTAGACCCCTTCGAGGACTAAAAGTCAATCCCTTCGAGGGCTGAGAGCTGGACCCCTCGAAGGGGTGCCCAAAATGATGTCATTTTCGTCGGCCACCTAGCAACACATGCAGCCTCACATGGAGGCGCCGCAACTTTTGACAAACGAGACTCAAAACCACACAAAAGTGGTGCCTAAAGCGACGTTGTTTTGGGTGGCCACTTGAGAGCACATAGAAGGGCACACGTTCGACCTTGCTGGGAAATGGCCACTATGCCCCTAACGACTGTTGACACAATTGTGCTATTTCCAAGTATTCCTTTTATATAATAACCCAAAAAAATGAAAGCAAGTATAAAATCACACATTTAAAGGAGTGCAATTCAGCCCCAACTTTTGTAGGCGAGGGGAACAAAAACACCAAGCAACAAACACAGTAAGCCATGAAAAAAAAACTAGAGCAAACCTAAAAAAAAAACACCAAGAAACACACACAAAGCCTTTAGACCAAACAAAATAGAGCAAACCTACACAAAACACCAAGAAACACACACAGAGCAAACATTAAAAAACAAAGCAAGCCTACACAAAACACCAAGCAATACACACAACAAGCCTTCTTTAAAAAATAGAATTAAAAAAAACCAAGATACTCATGGCGAGGGGAGTAATGGATGCTGGACGATGATGGCTCAACTCAAAGATGGACGACGATGGATACACTCGGTGACAGAGGACGATGGCTACACTTGGTGACAGACGGCGAGGGTGTTAGTTAATCAATAATTATATAGCAGCGGAATATATATAACTTAAATTGATTTCATGCCAAGAATACACTGTAATTATAGAATATTACATATATTATTAATGAACAATAAGTTTGTTTACCTCGATATCAACTTGGTGAATTGACCACAAGCCATACACGTGTCCGATCTCTATCGAGGACTAGGTATGAATAGTTCTATTGTGTTTTTCTTCCTCTTCTAATCTCAACAACCAAGAATATCAATAAGGTTGGTATTGGACTTGGCCCAATCATAGCTAAAACCCTAACACCTTATTTATCAAGTCTCCAGGATTCATACTATTGGGAGGCCGTCACCGTGCCTCTCAAAGTTAATATTTATAAGCCCTAAATGCTTACTATCTACAGCTAAGTAGATAGAGGCAAGTCAGGGTCGTCCACGAAGAAAGGGGATTTTCTCAAGTGTTTAAACACAAAAGGTTGCTATTATGCTAGGAGTAGATATATATATATACATATACATAAAAAAGAATGTAAATGGGGGGAGGGGGGCTTGGTTGTTTGGTGGTCCTAAGTTATAAAAGTTAAAAGACAAGACAATGAGCAAAGTCAAGCAACTATGCTAAATCATCAAATGAAACTAAGAAAATGGGTTTTAAAACTAGAAAAGATAAAACCTTGGGGGCAATCAATATAATGTAGGCCATTGAACCATTCACTCATCCTATCACAATTGTTATCTATGGGGAATGCCAATGGAAGATCAACATTAATTCCTTCTTAAGAGTGGTTTGAAAGACAAACAACAGCCATTTGTAAACCTCATTGATGATCACCCTAGACAAACAATGACCATATGGGTATTTTATCAATGGCATTATACACGAAGGACCATAGATTGGACAATGACAAGCCTTCTACCAAAGACATAGCCATTTAACCAAACATAGCATTCATTAGGCTAAACCTAGAACAAACCACATTCAAGGTTCAACCTTTCATTGCATCTATAGGATAAATATGAGAACAATCCACATTAACATACTTATCTAGCAAGAATCACAACACATTATGCACAAAAAGTTCTAAGTTCGTGTTCCTAGATTAGCTAAGGAATTCGTCACTTTTCTAAAAACCCTAACACTTCAATCATACAAACACTTCCTATTCTCAAACAACACATGGCATATATGAAGTGAAACATAACATTAAGAACACATGAATGCTAAATAACAAAGGCTTCAAGAATGAATGACGAAATCTATTCACTGCTTCCACTAATCATGCATTTATACAAGATTAGCCAAAAACAATCGATATTCATTGACTTCTCTCATTTGCTACCTAAAACAAACATGACAACAAATTCAACATCATCACATGCATCTAGCAATAATTAACACATCAACATCATTAAGAAGCTCTAACTCATGCTCTTGGATTCCACATTAAAGAGGGGAGAATTAGGTACTTTCTCCCAACCCTAACAAGTAATCGCACAAGCAATTCATATACTCAAGCTTCCAACAACACCAATGCCATTAACAATTCACATTTAAAACTCATGCACAATAGCAAAAGTACCAAATAGATATATATATATATATATATATATATATATATATATATATGGTTCTTACTACATAGAAATGAAAGTTTTAATCCATTGCTCCCAAGATAAAACTAAGCTAGACAATTAAAAGACATGATTAACCAACAAAAACTAAGAAAAGAAAGAAAGAAAAACTAGGGTTTGAACCCAGAAAAATGCAAGAAGAAGAGGTTGTCCAAAAAACTGTTGAAGAGGAGAGGATAAGGTGAGTATTTGTAGTACAAAAAGTAAGAGGAATTTCTGGCCTTTCGTCCGTCACGAGTCACGACGGGCTCGTGATGAGCTCGCGACGGACTCCATTTCCAGCAGCTTGATGTCTTTCCTCTTTTTGTTTCATATCCTCCTCTTCTTTTCATTTCTTCGATTCTTCAAATCTTCAAAAGCTCAAATACAAGTCTTCAAATCTTCAAATTTTCAAAGGTATTGTTCGAACTCTTCAAAGTTTTCAAACAAATTACCTTGTCACGCAAAATTCTCTAGAAAAGTAACCTACCACTTATCAATTCACTACCCATAAAAATGCTTCAAAGTCCCGAATTGATAATCCCAAAGTCCAATGATATAAAATGAAGTTAAAACCAAAGGAAAGGTTCAAGCACATACTTCACTCCATACCAATATATCAACCAAAATCCAATGACACAAAATGAAGTCAAAACCATAGAGGAGGTTTAAACACATACTTCACCCAATGCCAATATATCAACCAAAACGAAGTATAAAATAATCAAGAATTTCATACCCATACTTCATTTTTCAACCTACTAAGTTACCCAATCCCAAGAGGTCTAAAGATGTTGAGCTACCTGATTCATCCATATGACAACCGCAACCTTATGACTCCAATGCCGGCAAATGAGTGAAATCATAACATTTTTTTCCTAGGAGCCCTTTCGGGTTTTCAGCCTAGCCACATCATATTTCTTTGGCTCACATCTCACCTTTTTCCACACATTTGGCCTCTCATTTTTTCCTAGGTCGCCCTCTCGGGTTTTCGACATATTCGGGCCCCCAATGTTGCTTAAGTTGCCCTCTCGGGTTTTTCAACTTGGTGGGTTTTCTTTTCCTTCTATTTTTTTCATTTTCTATTTTTTTTTCAAAAATTTACAATTTTTCCATTTTTTCTTTCTTTTTCTTATGTTTTTCCAATCAAAAGTGGCAAAAAGCATTCCAAATGAAGCTAGCATGCATGTGAGTCCTCTAACCCCTCCCCGCACTTAAAACATTACCTTGCCCTCAATGTAAACATGTAAGGCAAGAATAATAAAACTCAAGGTAAGAGGTAGAGTGACACCTATTTCTCCGCATAGTTGCTGGTGATATGGCACAATCCAATGTACTTGTATAGACGCGGTCCCAAAATTGGCTTCGGAGCCGGAAGGGGGAGTAAAAGTGCCATAGAGGAACTCACCCCTCGAGCAAAATGTTATCTCCTTGGCGCCGTTTGATCAAGACTAACACCACAAAGAACAACGTCAAACTCACAAGAACATATGAATTTGTAATACTAGGTTTACATCAAGAGTTAATAACCATAGTATTATCAAAGAACAACCAATCCATCATGCAATCACCACTATAAGATTGTCCAATAAAAATATCCAACATACATTGACACATATCCAAGCATCATTATAGATCATAGCAATTAAAGATTCAATGATGTAGTCGGCATACTACAATCAATGAAGATACTATAAAGATGAAAGAATATTCATATGTCAATATATGTGAGATGGTGGAGGAATGAGTGGATGTGTGGTAGTTCTTGGGAGTATTTGGAGAAGAAGGAATGATTATGCAGTGTTTAAGTTCAGTTGAAAAGTTAGATTTCTCATCGCGACTCGTTACAGCACTGGTCGCGACACGCGATGCATCATCTCGAGACGAGGGCTTTTGGTCTCGAGCACTCGAGATCTTGTGGGACCTGAGGTCTTGAGGACTTCTACTTGAAATAAGGACTTGTGGCCTCAAGGACCCGAGGTCTCGAGGGCTTCAGCACGAGTCGGATTGCAGCCTTGAGGACCCGAGGTCTCGAGGACTTCTGCTCGAATTGAGGGCTTATGGCCTTGAGAACCTGAGGTCTAGAGGGGCCAATGCATCGAGGGATTTGGCTCGACTCGAGGAATGATGGTCTCTAGAGATGATGGTATTTTAGGTTTGGCTCGAGCCAATGACTTTGCAGCCTCGAGGTCTCGAGGGGATGATGTCTCTAGGTTTGGCCTCGAGAACTGGCCTCGAGAGGGTGATGGACTGTCAAGTTTAGCTCAAGTCGAGGGCTTGTTGCCTCGAGGTCTCGAGGGGATGATGTCTCGAGGGTTGGTCTCGAGGACCTGAGGTCTCGAGGGCTGATGAACTTTAAAGTTCTACTCGAGTCGAGGGCTTGCTGCCTCGAGGTCTCGAGGGGATGATGTCTCGAGGACTTGAGGTCTCGAGGGCTGATTGACTTTCAAGTTCTACTCGAGTCGAGGGCTTGCTGCCTCGAGGTCTCGAGGTCTCGAGGGGATGATGTCTCGAGGGTTGGTCTCGAGGACCTGAGGTCTCGAGGGATGATGGACTTTCAAGTTCTGCTCGAGTTGATGGATTTTTTCCTCGAGGACCCAAGGTCTTGAGGGAATGATGTCTCGAAGGTTTCAGCTCGATTCGAGGGCCTGCGGCCTCGAGGACAGATGGCATTTTTTTAGATTCGGCTCAACTTGAGGTTTCGAGGGGATGCTGTCCCGAGGACCCGTTGGTCGTGAGTTGCAATGGCTCGTTGCGACTCACGAAAAGTGGTGGCTGGGAGGTTAATTTTAGCATAAAACCACTAATCACATCGCGACTCATGATGGTCCTTCACGAGGTCATCGCGACTAGTGATGCCAAGGCCTCCCAGCACTTAGAAAGAATTCAATCTTTTCTTACCAACATTCCAAGCTTTCTTCCCTTTCTCATTGATCTTATCCCTTTATCTCCTCCAGTGCAATGCACTTCACTTTGTTACAAAATCACAGAAAAACACACCATGAAAAGAACAAGAAAAAATAACAAAAATTAAACAATGAAAAATCAAAATAAAAGGCAGAGTTTATTTACGTCGTCGGCACGACAAAGCTCTGTATATTTAAGGTCACCAGCACGACCCTAATGTTATCCATATGGTGAAGTCTTGAACCCTTTCACCATGAGTATCCAAAAGCAGAGAGGTGGGGGTACAAAACTTTCAAGAGGAAAGTCTTGTTGAGGTGGAGATGGTTTAAAGGGAGTTGGGTGGTTAGGAGGCTTGGGATTGTCTTTTGGCTCCTCTCTTATCTCCCTCAAAACTTCCGAAAATGGTGGAGTTGGTTCAATAGGTAGGGGTAGGGGTGACGATGCTAATGAATGTAGTACAATCACTTCTTCCTCCTTTTTATCATCTTCAACAACCAACTCCTCATCCCCTTCTAACTCAAGATCATTTCCCACGGAAACCTCACTCACTGAATCCTCGAGTTCGATATGGGATAGTTTATTTTTGGAATCGCGAGCTTCCATTTGGGCCAACGTTTCTAATATACTCCTAGCACGCCCATCAATAGCCTTAACACTAGAGGAGAGCCGAGTGTCTGGTTCTTCACTAGCAAAGTTGTTCAAGTTTGCTATTGTATTCATGATTTCCTCATGTGTCAAACTTGAACTTCCTTGTTGGGCTTGGTTTTGGGGTATGGTATAACGTGGTGATGGCCAACTATTTTGCTCGTATTGTTGGTTTTTCGGCTTATTCCAATACCACCAATCTGGATAACCACTCAATTCCGAATTGTAAGAATTGTGGTATGGATACCATTCCTGAGCTTCTTGCCCTTGAAAACCAACATCTCTTACCTATTGGTAGCACTCTTCATAATACCCTTGATTTTGGAAACCAAGGGTTCTTTCTCCCTCATAGTGCTCTTCCCACAACAAATAGCAAGACTTGGTAGGATGGTTGGAATGACACATCCTACAAAACCTTGCTTGTTGAGCCTCTCTTCTCATCATGAGTTCCCTCAAGGTGAGATGCTCCATTTTTTTTAATTTTCAAAAGTCTGAAATCATATTGCAAGGATTCTCGATAAAAATTTACCGAGAACTCAAGCAATACCTACTCCGAACAAAAACAACCACCAAGGAGTGGTAAATAAAAACAACTAGCTAATATGCAACCGAATATACCTAACACTTAAAAATAAATGCCTTTTCCCCGGCAGCGCCGCCAAAATTTGGGAGGCCATCGCCGTGCCTCTCAAAGTTAATATTTATAAGCCCTAAATGATTACTATCTACAACTAAGTAGATAGCGGCAAGTCGGGGTCATCCACGAAGAAGGAGGATTTTCTTAAGCATTTAAGCACAAAAGGTTGCTATTAGGCTAGGTGTAGATATATATATATATATATATATATATATATATATATATAAATACATATAAGAGCAGGTAAATGGGGGTGGTTGGTTGTTTGGTGGTCCTAAGTTATGAAAGTTAAAAGACAAGACAACTAGCAAAGTGAAGCAACCATGCTAAATCATCAAACGAAACTAAGAAAAGGGTTTTAAAACTACAAACGATAAAGCCTTGGGGGTAGTCGATATCCACTTCCAAATCTAATGTAGGTTGACGGGCGGGCGGTCGTCGTGCCCGCCGTGCAAAAGATAATTTATAAGCCCTAAATGCTTACTTTCTACAACTAGGTAGATAGTGGCAAATCGGGGTCGTCCAAAGAGAAGAGGGATCTTCCTAAGCGTCTAAGCACAAGATGGTTGATATTAGGCTAGGAGTAACTATATTTACACACACTTAAAAGCAAGTAAAAAAGGGGGGGTTGGTTGGTTGGTTTCCTAAGTTAACAAAGATAAAAAGACACGATAACTAGCAAGGTCAAGTGACTATGCTAATCATCAAACGAAACTAAAGAAAAGGGGTTTTAAACTACAAAGATAAAATGCCTTGGGGGCAACGGATATCCACTTCCACATCTAATGTAGTTCATCGAATCATTCACACATTCCATCATATAGCATTCAGGACCCAACACTCACACACCCATCTAGCAAGTACCACAACACACACATCACAAGGAGTTCTAAGTTCATGCTCATAGATCTTCATGCAAAGGCGCTACGGAATTCGTCACGTTCCTACACCTGAACAATTCAACCACACAAGCACTACCTATGCTCAAACAACTCATGGCACACATGCAGTGAAACACACCGTCAAGAATACATAAACGCCAAATAACAAATGCTTCAAGAATGAATTTAAATCATCTATTCAATACTTCAACTACTTGTCATGGAGACTAAACTCCTATCCTTCTTAGTTCGTAGTTTGCGAGAGTGAGTTCCACATCTCTCGTCAAACCTCACCAATGACTCCCGAGTCGTGACCACGACTCAAGGTGTCATTGGTGGCATTTAGCACGAAGGACCAACAAGCTTGGCAATGCCTATGACCACTACACCGTGACTAAGCATTTAACCAATTCATGCAATTACACGAGATTAGTCAAGAGCGACCACTCATAGACCACGAGCATATAACTCTTCTCGTTTGCTACACAAACGAACATGACGAAGAGTTCAACATCAATCACATTCGTCTAGCACATTGTCAACACACTAACACAATCAAAAGCTCTAATTCACACTCATACATTCCTAACAAGAACAGGGGGGAAATTAACCCAAATCCCCCAAACCCTAGCTAGCAATTCATACAAGCATTCATATCCTCAAGCTCCCAACAACATCAATGGAATCAACAATTAACATTCAAAGCACAATAAATGCACAATAGCAAAAACACCAAATAGATAGATAGAAATGGTTCTCAATACATAGAAGTGGAAGCTTCAATCCATAGCTCCCAAGTACAAGAACTACTCTAGAACAACAAAAGACATAATTAAACTAAGAGAAAGCTAAGAAAAGAAAGAAGAGAAAAACCTAGGTTTGAGCCCAAAAACCAGAGAGAAACGGGCTGAGCAAAACTGGAGAAGAGGAGGAAAGAGAGTAGTATTTATAGTGCAAAGAAGATAAAGTTGATTTCTGGCCGCCCGTTGGTCGCGACTCGCGACGAGTTCATCGCGACTCGCGACGGTGTTGGTCGCGACTCGCGATGGTGTCGCGACGGGGTCGCGAAGGGAGCCAGAGTTTTGCATTGTTTCTTTGTCTTCTTCATAGCCATCCCTCTCAATCTTCAAGTCTTCAACGGCTCCAAAAATGGTCTTCAACGGCCTCCGGTCTTCATGTCTTCGAAGTGAGTATCCAAAAGTCTTCGAAAGTATAGTCTTCAATGTCTTCCGGTCTTCGTTGCTTCCGTGTTCTTCCCTTGTCACACAAAATCATCTAAAAAGTGATAAAAACGTCAAAGCCGCCTTTATCCCTCCTTAGATGATTTCAAGGCAAAATGCCACATGTAGAGCACAAAATTGCACAAAACCTAATCCTAAAAAGCCTAAAATAACCATCTAAAATGGACACATCATAGGTCATTGAACCATTCACTCATCCTATCACAATTGTTATCTATGGGGAATGCCAATGGAAGATCCACATTCATTCCTTCTTCAGAGTAGTTTGCAAAGACAAACATCGACCATTTGCAAACCTCATTGATGATCACCCTAGACAAACAACGACCATAGGGGTATTTCATCTATGGCATTATACACGAAGGACAATAGATTTGACAACAACAAACGTTCTACCAAAGACATAGCCATAACCAAACATAGCATTCATTAGGCTAAACCTAGAACAAACCACATTCAAGGTTCAACCTTTCATTGCATCTATAGGATAAAAATGAGAACAATCCACATTAACATACTTATCTAGCAAGAATCTCAACACATTATGCACAAGAAGTTCTAAGTTCGTGTTCCTAGATTTTCATGCAAATGAGCTAAGGAATTTGTCACTTTCCTAACACCCTAACACTTCAATCATACAAACACTTCCTATTCTCAAAAAACACATGGCATAAATGAAGTGAAACATAGCATTAAGAACACAGGAACGCTAAATAACAAAGGATTCAAGAATGAATGAAAAAATCTATTCACTCTTCCACTAATCATGCATTTACACAACATTAGCCAAGAACAATCGACATTCATTGACTTCTCTCATTTTCTACCTAAAATAAACATGAAAATGAATTCAACAGCATCACATTCATCTAGCAATAATCAACACATCAACATCATTAAGAAGCTCCAACTTATGCTCTTGGATTCCACATTAAAAGAGGGGAGAATTAGCTACTTTCTCCCAACCCTAAAAAGTAATCATACAAGCTATTCATATACTCAAGCTTCCAACAACATCAATGCAATTAACAATTCACATTCAAAAGTCAATAAATGCACAATAGCAAAAGCACCAAATATATATATATATATATGATTCTTACTACATAGAAATGAAAGATTCAATCCATTCCTCCCAAGATAAAACTAAGCTAGACAATTAAAAGACATGATTAACCTACAAAAACTAAGAAAAGAAAGAAAGAAAAACTAGGGTTTAGAAAAATGCAAGAAGAAGAGGCTGTCCAAAAACCGTTGAAGGGGAGAGGATAAGGTGAGTATTTATAGTAAAAAAAGCAAGAGGAATTTTTGGCCTTTCGTACGTCGCGAGTCGCAACGGGCTCGCGGCGGACTCCATTTCTAGCAGCTTGATGTCTTTCCTCTTTTTGTTTCATATCCTCCTCTTCTCTTCACTTCTTCAATTCTTCAAATATTCAAAAGCTCTAATACAAGTCTTCAAATCTTCAAATCTTCAAAGGTATTCTTTGAAGTCTTCAAAGTCTTCAAACAAATTATCTTGTCACACAAAATTCTCTAGAAAAGTAATAAAAGCGTAAAAGTTGCTTGTAACCCTCCTTAGAGAACTTCAAGGAAAAATGTCACATTTAGAGCACAAAAGTGTACAAAAGTGAATCCTAAAAGTCCTAATATAACCGTATAAAATGGGCACATCAACTATACCCAACTCTAAAAGCAAAATAACCAACTAAGGTTAAGTACAATATGAGAAACAAGTATAATACTCCACACTCTAGACACTCTTATGATCTCAAATTAGAGGATCATTTTCACTTTATGTATAGAGATAATTCCATTAGCACTTAAATAATTTACCTTATAAAAAATCTCAGGATAGGTCAATCCAATGAACTTGTTCTCAAACATCTACACATCTGTTCTTGTGCCTCTACACAATAGTTGATGAGATCAATTACTCCCTACAATAGAAAGGAACAAAACTTGTGCTAGTCTATCCGTATTAACAATGTCTCATCTTATTAATACTATGACTAGGGATAATTTAAGAATAATATGTAAGCATGTAAAGAATATCATCGTCATAACACTTTATGATTTCTTTCATACAAATACTATTCAAGGGACTTTATTATTTATCTATTGCAATCCAACATAGAATGAATAATAAATAGCTCCATATAACCAAAAGTTTTGCATAAACTAAAGTTGGATTCTATCTTGTCCATATACTAAACTCCCACTTTGACTAAACCAATTCCATCTAATTGTTTTAGTTAACTATTGAACTAACTTCATTATCAATGGGAATCTAGTGGACGTTACTTTCTATTCTTAGTAGTATTTTATCATTGATCCAAATCAATTGATAGTATATCGCACCAATGAGTCCAATAAATATTTGGACACTCTATAGTGATAGACATGTAGCATATAATAATAAAGATTACATCATAAACAATTATGTTTTTATGAGATCTAAATCTTCAAAATTCTACAGTACTGTATTCAACCCAATTTCTATCGAGAATAGTTTCTAATAAGTCTCAACGTATCAAAAATATTGTTTAATTTTTAAAAAATGTATCTCCATCTTGAATACATACAAACAACATCGTCTATCTAATAGACACTAACTGCAAAAGTCAATGTTGTGAATTCTAACATTTTAGAATTTTCTTCTTGAATTTTCTTGAATTCTTTTTTCTACATGCATTTATCGCATATAATGCAATAAGAAAACAAGATCTCCCACTAATTAATTTTCATTGTGCAGGATTTATAGCTAATTTAATTTGATAAAATCAACCCCTTGATTTTCAAATAAAATATTAAAATCCATATAAAATTCGTATTTGCACAATCTATAATTGTCTTGATAGGAAATTCGGAGTTATACCACAAAAACTCACCTTGTACGATACAATTTCATAAATCTTAACTATTTCATACAACTATTGCAATCCCATCATCATATAACATATTTATTCCCATAGTTGATTTTGTTATTTGTGGTTAAAAAATCTCAAAAAATTCTCCCACTTATTTTTCTGGAATAAACACTTTATTTCTGAAAAAACTTTACAATGAAACAACTTCTCACAAAGAACGTATATCTTATATAATCAACTATATGAAAATAAGAGACAATACTATGACATAATCTAAAGACTACATAAATGCTATATCAAATATTTTAGATTTCAGTTAATACATCACTATCCTATAGTGCATATAATGATAACTACGATCCAATTGTAACACTAAATTACCCTTATTAGAACATCTTGAATTTCATTTATGTGTTTGAACTGTTGAAATTATAAAACTCATACACTCAAAAAAGTGTTATGTAATCATCTGAATGATAAAATTGAGTTATGAAAATGTTTTCTAACATTAACTGTTATAAGACCAAATACATAAAATGTATCAGTCAACAATAATTTTAACTTTTTATTTAAAAATAATTTGGTCAATAATTAAACGGGATAATGCAATTTACATGTTGATAATTTGTAAAACCGTACGGGCTGAATGGCATGTGCGTCCGACCATCGGCCCTAAGTTTTACCCCTTGGGTAAAGCCTTCTTTTTGGGTCGGCCCAAGGTGGAGTACTTGCTCCACAAGTAAACAAAACAGTAGCTCTAGTTTCCTACCTATATAAAGGCCAAAGGTAATCCTACACACTCAACTATTCATTCCTAATTACACTCACTTGCACTGTTGGCTTACTTGGCCGTCAGAGCCTCTTCCCCCCGGACACCTCCGCGGGAGTTTTCTTGCAGATTCCAGCACGGCGAACGACAGCGTAGAAGCGGTGGAAAATTGGGGTGCATCAAATTGGCACGCTCTATGGGACCCGTCAGAGTAAATCTATGCCATTTTGTGGTTTATTTCTGTCCCTGCAGCAAGTTCATTGCGTAGGAGCGAACTGTTGAAGGATACAGGAGTTTTGACCGCCGAAGAAGATTACCAGAGAAGAAAAGGGTGTGGGACCAATCAGATGGATTCTACCCCTCAGGCGCCAATAACCAAAACATAGAGAGCATTCGGGATCAGATCCTGGAAACAAGAGGACTAGAGGGCCGTCAGACAGAAGCCCTCGTGCAGCCAAACACTCTGGGAAAGACGGACGTCAGCGTTGAGCCTCAGTTGGTGATATGCCCATTTTACATGGTTATTTAGATTTTTTTAGGATTCACTTTTGTACACTTTTGTGCTCTAGATGTGGCATTTTGCCTTAAAATTCTCCAAGAAGAGTTAAAAGTGACTTTTATGTTTTTATTACTTTTCTAGAGGATTTTGTGCGACAAGGCAATTTGTTTGAAGACTTTGAAGGCTTTGAAGACTTTAAAGAATACCTTTGAAGATTTAAAGAATTGAATACTTGTATTTGAGCTTTTGAAGACTTGAAGAATTGAAGATAAGTGAAGTGAAGAGGAGGACTTGAAATAAAAAGAAGAAATATATCAAGATGCTGAAACTGGGCTCAGTCGCAACTAATGACGAACCCCTCGCGACTAGTGATGAACCCGTCGTGACTAGTGACGAACCCGTCGCGACTAGTGACGAACCCGTCATGACTAGTGACAAACCCATCGTGACTCACGACGTATGGCCAGAAACTTTCTTACTTTTTGTACTATAAATACTCACCTTATCCTCTCCTCTTCAGAACCTCTTCTTCTTCCTAAGTTTTTCTGGGTTCAAAACCCTAGTTTTTCTTTCTTTCTTTCTTTTCTTAGTTTTTATAGTTTAATCATGTCTTTTAATTATCTAGCTTAATTTAATCTTGGAAGGAATTAGCTGAAGCTTCCATATCTATGTCTTGAGAATCATATCTATCTATTTTGTGCTTTTGCTATTTTGCATTTATTGAGCTTTGAATGTGAATTGTTAATATCATTGACGTTGTTGGAAGCATGAGTATATGAATTGCTTGTATGATTACTTGTTAGGGTAGGGAGTAAGTTGCTAATTCTCCCCTCTTTTAATGTGGAATCCAAGAGCATAAGTTAGAGCTTCTTAATGATGTTGATGTGTTTATAATTGCTAGATGAATGTGATGATGTTTAATTTGTTGTCATGTTTGTTTTAGGTATCAAATGAGATAAGTCGATGAATGTCGATCGTTCTTGACTAATCTTGTGTAAATACATGAGTTGGTTAAATGCTTAGACACAGTGTAGTGTTTATAAGTGTTGCCAAGCTTGTTGATTCTTCGTTCTGAATGCCACCAATGGGATACTCTTAGTCGTATTTCGATTAAGGGAGTCATTGGTGAGGTTTGACAAGAGATATCGAATTCACTCTTGCAAACTACTATCTAAGAAGGATGGAAGATTTATCTTCACAACAAGTAGTGGAAGTAGTGAATAGATTGTTTCACTCGTTCTTGAAGCCTTTGTTATTTAGCATTCATGTGTTCTTAATGTTATGTTTTACTTCATTTATGCCATGGGCTGTTTGAGAATAGGAAGTGTTTGTATGATTGAAGTGTTAGGGTGTTAGGAAAGTGACAAATTCCTTAGCTCCTTTGCATGAAAATCTAAGAACATGAACTTAGAACTTCTTGTGCATAATGTGTTGTGATTCTTGCTAGATAAGTATGTTAATGTGGATTTTTCTCATATTTATCCTATAGATGCAATGAAAGGTTAACCTTGAATGTGGTCTGTTCTAGGTTTTGCCTAATGAATGCTATGTTTGGTTAAATGGCTATGTCTTTGGTAGAAGGCTTATTGTTATCAAATATATGGTCCTTCGTGTATAATACCATTGATGAAATACCTCTATGGTGTGGTTTTCCTAGAGTGATTGTCAAAGAAGTTTGCAAATGGTCGTTGTTTGTCTTTGCAAATTACTATTAGGAAGGAACGAATGTTGATTTTCTATTGGCATTCCCCACAGGTAACAAATGTGATAGAATGAATGAATGGTTCAATGATCTACATTAGGTTTAGAAGAGGATATCAATTGCCCTAAGGCTTTGTTGTTTGTAGTTTTAAACCTCTTTTTCTTAGTTTGTTTGATGATTGGCATAGTTACTTGACTTTGCTAGTTATCTTGTCTTTTAATTTCATAACTTAGGAAAACCAACCAACCAAACCCCCCTCCCCCATTTACTTGCTTTTATACGTATAGATATATTTACTTCTAGCATAATATCAACCTTATATATTTAAACGCTTAAGAAAATCCCTCTTCTTTGTGGACGACCCCTATTTGACACTATCTACTTAGTTGTAGTTATTAAGCATTTAGGACTTATAAATATTAACTTTGATATGTACGTTGATGACCTCCCAAATTTTGGCACCGCTGCCAAGGAAGAGGCATTTATTTTTAAGTGTTTAGGTGTATTTGGTTGCATATTAGCTAGTTGTTTTTATTTTCCACTCCTTGGTGGTTGTTTTTGTTTGGAGTAGGTATTGCTTGAGTTCTTGGTGAATTTTTTTGAGAATCCTTGCAATATGATTTTGGACTTTTGAAAACAAAATGGAGCGTCTCACCTTGAGGGAACTCATGATGAGAAGAGAGGCTTAACAAGCAAGGTTTTGTAGGATGTGTCATTCCGACCATCCTACCGAGTCTTGCTATTTGTTGTGGAAGAACACTATGAGGGGGAAAGAACCCTTGGTTTCCAAAACCAAGGGTATTATGAAGAGTGCTACCAAGAGGTATGGGATGTTAGTTTTCAAGGGCAAGAAGCTCATGAATGGTATCCATAACACAATTCTTACAATCTAGAATGGAGTGGTAATCCGGATTAGTGGTATGAGAATGAGCCGGAAAACCAACAATACGAGAAAAATATTTGGCCATCACCACCTTATACCATACCTCAAAACCAAGCCCAACAAGGAAGTTCAAGTTTGACACATGAGGAAGTCATGAATACAATAGCAAACTTGAACAACTTTACCAGTGAGGAGTCAGACACTCAGCTCTCCTCTAGTGTTAAGGCTATTGAGGGGCATGCGAGGAGTATATAAGAAGCATTTGCCCGAATGGAAGCTTGTGATTCTAAAAATACACCATCCCAAATCGAACTCGAGGATTTGGTGAGTGAAGTCACCATGGGAAATGAGCTTGAGTTCGAAGGGGATGAGGAGTTGGTTGTTGAGGATGAAAAAATGGAGGAAAGGGTGATTGTGCTACATTCATTAGCATCATCACCCCTTCTCCCACCTAGTGAAGCATCTCCACCATTTTTGGAATTTTTAGGGAGACAAGAGAGGAGCCAAAAGACAATCCCAAACTTCCTAACCACCCAACTCCCTTTAAACCATATCCACCTCAACACGACTTTCCTCTTGAAATTTTTGTACCCCCACCTCTCTACTTTGGGATACTCATGGTGAAGGGGTTCAAGCCTTCACCATATGGATAACGTTAGGGTCGTGCCAATGACCTTAAATATATGGAGCATTGTCGTGCTGACGACATAAATAAATTTGGCCTTTATTTTGGTTTTTGTTTTTTTGTTTTTGTTATTTTGTCTTTTTTTTACGGTGTGTTTTTCTGTGATTTTGTAGCAAAGCGAAGTGCATTGCATTGGAGGAGATGAAGGAATGAGATCAATGAGAAAGGGAAGAAAGCTTGGAAAGTTGGTAAGAAACAAAATAAATTCTTTCTAAGTGCTGGGACACCCTGTCATCGCTAGTCGCGATGAACACGTCGCGAGTCGCGAGGAACATGGGAGCAAAAATGAACTCCCAGCACTAGCTTTCTGCGAGTCGCGAAATCATCATCGCGAGTTGCGACATATCCATCACGAGTCGTGACATAGCCATCGCGAGTCGTGACCGAATCAGAAAATTTCTGAAAGAATTGAGCTCACAGACCAAAGATATCGTGAGTCGTGATGGAAAAACCAACTTTTCAACTGTGCTTAAATAATGCATAATCCTTCCTTCTTCTCCACCAAATATTCCCAAGAACCACCATACATCCACTCATTCCTCCACCATCTTACATATATTGACATATGAAGATTCTTGTATCTTTATAGTATCTTTGTTGATTGTAGTATGCCGACTACATCATTGTAACTGTAATTTCTATATTATATAATGATGCTTGGATTTGTGTAGATATATATATATGTTTGATATTTTTATTGGACGATCTTATAGTGGTGATTGGATGAGGGATTGGTTGTTCTTTGAGAATACTATGGTTATTAACGTTTAATGCTAAACCTAGTATTACAAATCCTTATGTACTTATGAGTTTGATGTTGTTCTCTGTGGTGTTATTCTTGATCAAACGACGCCAAGGGGACAATATTTTGCTCGAGGGGTGAGTTCTTCTATGGCACTTTTGCTCCCCCTTCCGGCTCTGAAACCAATTTCAGGACCAATTCTATACAAAATCATGGGATTACACCATATCACTGGCGACTATGCGGAGAAACGGGTGTCACTCTACCTCTCACCTTGATTTTTATTATTCTTGCCTTACATGTTTACATTGAGGGCAATGTAATGTTTTAAGTGCGATGAGGGGTTAGAGGACTCACGTGCATACTAGCTTGATTGGGAATGCTTTTTGCTACTATTGATTGGAAAAACATGAGAAAAAGGAAGAAAAAAATGAAAATTTTTTAAAAAGTTAAAAAGAAAACCCGCTAAGTTGAAAATCCGAGAAGGAAACTTAGGTAACATTGGGGGCCTAGATAGGTTGAAAACCCAAAAGGGCGACTTAGGAAAAAATGAGAGGCTAAATGTGTGGAAAAAGGTGAGATGTGAGCCAAAGAAACATGACGAGTAGCTAGGATGAAAACCCAAAAAGGCTCCTAGGCAAAATGAGAGAAAGAGAGAAAAAGGAAAATGCTATGATTTTACTCATTTGCCGGCGTTAGAGTCATTAGGTTGCGGTTGTCATATGGATGGATCGGGTAGCTCAACATCTTGAGACCTCTTGGGATTGGGTAACTTAGCGGGTTGAAAAACGAAGTATGGTTATTAAATTCTTAATTATTTTATACTTCGTTTTGGTTGATCTATTGGAATTGGGTGAAGTATGTGTTTTAACCACCTAGATGGTTTTGACTTCATTTTGTGTCATTGGATTTTGGTTGATATATTGGTATGAAGTGAAGTATGTGCTTGAACCTTTCATATGGTTTTAACTTCATTTTGTGTCATTGGACTTTGGGATTATCAATTCGAGACTTTGAAACATTTTATGGGTAGTGAATTGATAAGTTGTAGGTTCAGTTAGATTTAGGAATTAGGGTTGTGTGTGTGAAAAATTCTCATTTGAGCTTTGATTTTGGAATTTACGATAATGAGAGTTTTTGTGAGGTTTTGATTGGGGGAATATTAGTTTAGGATACGGACATATGAATTCCTTTGTGTGCGTGAATCTTTTCTCACTCGAGGGCGAGTAAGGTTTAAGTGTGGGCAGGTTTGATGTGCCCATTTTATATGGTTATATTAGGACTTTTAGGATCCACTTTTGTACACTTTTGTGCTCTATATGTGGCATTTTGCCTTGAAATTCCCTAAGAAAAGTTAAAAGCAACTTTTACGCTTTTATTACTTTCTAGTGGATTTTGTGCGACAAGGAAATTTCTTTGAAGACTTTGAAGAATTTGAAGAATACCTTTGAATATTTGAAGACTTATATTTGAGCTTTTGAAGATTTGAAGAATTGAAGAAGTGAAGAGAAGAGAAGGATATGAAACAAAAAGGAGAAAGAAGAAATGGTGCTGGAAGTGGAGTCTGTCGCGAGCCCGTCGCGACTCGCGACGGACGAAAGGCCAGAAACTCTTCTTGCTTTTTGTACGATAAATATTCACCTTATCCTCTCCTCTTCAACAACATGGATCCCGCTTCTTCTTCTTGCATTCTTCTGGGTTCAAACCCTAGTTTTCCATTCTTTCTTTTCTTAGTTTTTGTAGGTTAATCATGTCTTTTAATTGTCTAACTTAGTTTTTATCTTGGGAGCAATGGATTGAAACTTCCATATCTATGTAGTAAGAACCATATCTATCTATTTGGTGCTTTTCCTATTGTGCATTTATTGAGCTTTGAATGTGAATTGTTAATGTTGTTGATGTTGTTGGAAGCTTAAGTAAATGAATTGATTGTATGATTGCTTGTTAGGGTTGGGAGAATGTAGCTATTTCTCCCCTCTTATAATGTGAAATCTAAGAGCATGGGTTAGAGCTTCTCAAATGATGTTGGTGTGTTGATAACTGCTAGATGAATCTGATGATGTCAAACTCATTGTCATGTTTATTTTAGGTAGAAAATGAGAGAAGTCTATGAATGTCGATCGTTCTTGACTAATCTTGTGTAAATGATGAGTTGGTTAAATACTTAGACACGGTGTAGTGTTTATAAGTGTTGCCAAGCTTGTTGGTTCTTCGTGTTCAATGCCATCAATGGGATACTTTTAGTCGTGTTTCGGCTAAGGGAGTCATTGGTGAGGTTTGATAAGAGATGTCTAATTCACTCTTGCAAATTACTATCTAAGAAGGATGGAAGATTTATCTTCACAACAAGTGGTCGAAGTAGTGAATAGATTGTTTCACTCGTTCTTGAAGCCTTTGTTATTTAGCATTCATGTGTTCTTAATGCTATGTTTCACTTCATTTATGTCATGGGTTGTTTGAGAATAGGAAGTGTTTTTATGAATTTAGTGTTAGGGAGTTAGGAAACTGACTTAGCTCCTTTGCATGAAAATCTAAGAACATGAACTTAGAACTTCTTGTGTGTAATGTGTGGTGATTCTTGCTAGATAAGTACGTTAATGTGGTAGGAAACAAATGTGATATGATGAGTGAATGGTTCAATGATCTACATTAGGTTTGGTAGTGGATATCGATTGCCCCCATGGCTTTATCTTTTGTAGTTTTAAACCTCTTTTTCTTAGTTTTGTTTGATGATTTAGCATAGTTGCTTTACTTTGCTAGTTATCTTGTCTTTTAACTTTCATAACTTAGAACAACCAACCAACCAAATACCCCATTTATATGCTTTTATATGTGTATATATATATATATCTACTCCTAGCCTAATAGCAACCTTTTGTGTCTAAATGCTTAAGAAAATCCCCCTTATTTTTGGACGACCTCGACTTGCCGCTATCTACTTGGTTGTAGATAGTAAGCATTTAGGGCTTATAAATATTAACTTTGAGAGGCATGGCGATGGCCTCCCATTTTTCTTTCTTTCTTTTCTTAGTTTTTGTAGGTTAATCATGTCTGTAATTATCTAGCTTAGTTTAATCTCAGGAGCAATTGATTGAAGCTTCCATATCTATATCTTGAAAATCATATCTATCTATTTAGTGCTTTTGCTATTGTGCATTTATTGAGCTTTGAATGTGAATTGTTAATAGCATTGATATTGTTGGAAGCATGAGTATATGAATTGCTTGTATGATTACTTGTTAGGGTTGAGAGAAAGTAGCTAATTCTCCCCTCTTTTAATGTGGAATCCAAGAGCATGAGTTAGAGCTTCTTAATGATTTTGATGTGTTGATAATTGCTAGATGAATGTGATGATGTTGAATTCGTTGTCATGTTTGTTTTAGGTAGCAAATGAGACAAGTCTATGAATGTCGATCGTTCTTGACTAATCTTGTGTAAATGCATGAGTTGGTTAAATGCTTAGACATTGTGTATTGTTTATAAGTGTTGCCAAGCTTGTTGATTCTTCGGGCTCAATGCCATAAATTGGATACTCATAGTTTTATTTCGATTAAGGGAGTCATTGGTGAGGTTTGACAAGAGATGTCGAATTCACTCTTGCAAACTACTATCTAAGAAGGATGGAAGATTTATCTTCACTATGAGTAGTGGAAGTAGTGAATAGATTGTTTCACTCGTTCTTGAAGCCTTTGTTATTTAGCATTCATTTGTACTTAATGCTATGTTTTACTTCATTTATGCCATGGGTTGTTTGAGAATAGGAAGTGTTTGTATCATTGAAGTGTTAGGGTGTTAGGAAAGTGACGAATTCCTTAGCTAATTTGCATGAAAATCTAAGAACATGAACTTAGAACTTCTTGTGCATAATGTGTTGTGATTCTTTCTAGATAAATATGTTAATGTGGATTGTTATCATATTTATCCTGTAGATGCAATGAAAGGTTGAACCTTGAATGTGGTTTGTTCTAGGTTTTGCCTAATGAATGCTATGTTTGGTTAAATGGCTATGTCTTTGGTAGAAGGCTTGTTGTTATCAAATCTATGGTCCTTCGCGTATAATACCATTAATGAAATATCTGTATGGTGTGGTTTTCCCAGAGTGATTGTCAATGAGGTTTGCAAATGGTCATTGTATGTCTTTGCAAATTAATATTAAGAAAACAATTTCGAGCTTTGGAAACGCTCTCTCTGAAAAATGATTTTAGTGAATAGTAATACACGACTGTTATTTCTCTTCTTCCCCCTTCCGCCGGTAACGGCTCCTTGCCGGTAACGGCTCCTCCACCGGCAACGCCAATTGATAGTTTTGGTACAGCTACGGAGTACCAATTGGTGACACCAACTGAGATGGCGCTCCCTCCGGCCACTCAATTCCCCACCAAAACGTTCGCCACAGTTCTTCAAGCCAAAGCTCCTCCGCTTTCGAAATTCTTACCTAACAACCCAGAGCTCATTCCCAAATCACAGCACCTGGGGGAGCCCTCTTGCCTGTATTCAGATGATCAGATAGCAACTCTCTCTGCCCATTATGCGAATGCACTGGTTGGAAAGTTCACAAGAGGCAGGCTTACAATGGAACAATTGGAACTGGCATTTAAAACTGTGGGATTCGAAGGTAAGTACCAACTTGGTTCCCTTGATTACAAACATGTTTTGATTCGGTTTGAACATATAAATGACTATCAAAGATGTTGGATGAAATGTGTTTGGAACTTCAATGGGATCTCTCTGAAAATCCTAAAATGGACCCCTGAGTTCTCTACTCGTAAAGAATCACCAATAGTTCCTATCTGGTGTACTATTAAGGAGCCCCCTCTTTATTACTATAACACAGCTTCGATTGAAGCTATTGGGAATAGCATAGGCAGTTTCATTAAAAACGATCAAGCAACTGATATGCTAACAAGACCATCTGCAATTAAATTCTGCGTCGAAATTGATCTCCAAAAACCCCTGAGTAGTTTCATAAGGCTGGGCTCTGTGACCAACAATAAGAAATACCCGATTGAATATGAGGACATCCCTCTTTACTGTGGTCATTGCTCAAAACTAGGCCATTCTCTGGTTCAGTGTAAAGCTAACTTACAGAATGAGAATGTCACTCAGGAGCCTAATTTGAAACATAATCTACCTCAGTACCTATGGCAGGCAACAGGTAAGATATTTGATAAACCACCACTACTGGAAGACCAAGCTCTCCCTGACAATGAGTATGAGGTTATGATGGAATCTCCAAAAAATTTGAACAATACAGCTTTCCCTGTGATGGTAAATCAGGAAAAATTAGATACCTCTACTAAAAACACTCAATCCCCAGATATTTCTGATAACTCTATTTTGAGGTTGATTGAGGATACTTCACTTACTAAGCCAACAATTTCTGCTTATGCTAAAGATGATATACAAGTTGGTTCTGGTTCATTATCTATGTACAGTCCTTTCCACAAGAACTCTTTCTCCCAACCTGGGAAAATGGGGAATAGATTTTCAGTATTGCAGATTGCTGAAAGCTTCAAAGAAAAGGAATTGCAAACTGAGACATTGGAGCTGCTAGAGGAGAACACATCTACACATCAAGAAACCTCCTGTTCTGCTCTACCAGGTAATATCCAAGGTAAGACTAAGTCTAAGAAAAATAATTACCTAAGTCAGTTAAATAAGATGATGCTTAGGTCATCTACAAAAAGTTCTAAATCAAGTGAACAATGATGACACACCTTAATGTCAATTTTCTAGTGTGGAACCTAAGAGGAATGGACACTTCAATGCTTAGGCTAACTAATTTGTGCAGGATTAAAAAAATTCATTTGTTGTGTATTATTGAGCCTATGCATGATAATTCCCAATGTGAAGATTACATGAAAAAACTGTCATTCACTCATAACTTGACACTGCCTAATGGGAAGATTTGGATTATGTGGTCTAATTTGTTAACTATCTCTCTGAATTCCTTCCATGATCAGTTTATGCATGTCAATATTTTGCATCATTCTGTTAATCTGTACATGGAGGCAGTTTTCATATATGCCTCAAGAACTAGAGATGGTAGGAAGGTTTCTTTGGTCTGACCTTCAATCAATTCCAAAGGGTGACACTATCTTCATAGGTGATTTTAATTCAATAACTTCTTTAGATGAATATAGAGGGCCCTGTTCTCCTGCCTTAGGTAGTATAAGAGACTTTAACTCCTGGATCTCCTCCAATGGAATCCAAGAAATTAATACGGTAGGTAACATGTTTACTTGGTGTAATTCTAGGCTCCGGAACCCTACTTCGAAAAGACTAGATAGAGGCCTATGCTCAATCTCTTGGATAACTAAGTTTCCATCTTCCTCAGTTCAGATTTTAAATAGACAAACATCGGATCATGCACCTCTTCTCCTACAGGTTTCAAATCTTACCTCTTCTAACCCTAAGCCATTTAGATTCATAGATGCCTGGTTTCTAAGAGAAGATTTTATGACTGTGATAAGAGACAGCTGGGAATCTCCATTGTCAGAAACTGGAATGCTGAAGTTTTACCTTAAGCTTATCAGACTTAAAAGAGTTCTAAAATCATGGAATAGGGATAAATTTGGAAACATTGATCTAAATGTGACAAAAGCTGAAGAAGATTTAAGAACTCAGGAAGCTAAATATGATTTGAACCCTTCAACTTCTGAGAGAATTAAACTCAATGAAAAAAATGCTCTGCTGCTAAAAGTCTTAAAAGAAAAAGAGAAATACTGGAAGCAAAAAGCTAGATTAAAGTGGCATAAGCTAGGTGATAATAACACTTCTTTTTTCCACAAGGTTGTGCAAGAAAGAAACTGTAAACTCCACATAACCAAATTAAAAACTAGATCAGGTCAATGGATTAATTCTCAGCTAGACATACAACAGGAAGCAGTTGAATATTTTACTGATTTGTTGACTGAACCTGATTTAATCTTGGATGATACTTTTGACACTCATTTTCTAAGTCAGATTCCTGGTATCATAACTGATAGTGATAATCTTGAGTTAGCAAGGCCTGTGACTGAGGGTGAACTGGAAAAGGTAATTAAAAGCCTAAACAAGAACAGCAGCCCTGGGCCAGATGGATACTCTCCAAAATTTTACACCAAATGCTGGCAGATTATTAAGCAAGATTTGTTAGAGGTGGTAAATGAGTTCATTTCTGGTGCTGAAATTCCAAGGGGGATTTCCAGCACCTGGATTACTCTAATACCAAAAAAACCAACCCCAACTTCATTTGATGACTTTAGACCTATTAGTTTATCTAATGTGTTGAATAAGATTTGTTCTAAAGTTCTTCTGGAGAGAATGAAGCCACATATGGAGAATCTGATATCCTTGAACCAAACAGCATTTATGAAACATAGGGATATATCGGATAACATTCTGTATTTACAAGAGATGATTAGATTTTTGGATAAGAAACATAGAATTCCTAACTGCATCCTCAAGCTTGATCTGAGGAAAGCTTTTGATAGAGTTAGATGGAGTTTTCTCAAACAGATTTTATCTAAGTTTGGTTTCAATGGAAAATTTTTAACAGCTTTAATGAATAATTTGTCTCAAGCCTACTTTTCAGTCATTATCAATGGTAATCCAGTTGGATTTTTCAGTGCAACAAGAGGAATCAAACAAGGTGACCCTCTATCCCCCTCTCTTTTTAATCTATTCTCAGAGGCTTTCTCTAGGAGTTTAACCTTTATCTTTGTGAATAAATGTTTGTCCTCATACCAGATTCCTGGTTCAATTCCTGTGGTTTCTCATTTGATGTATGCGGATGATACCATAATATTTATGCAAGCTTCTAAACCTAACTTAATTAAGATTAAGGCCTTTCTTGAAATCTTTGAACATTGCTCAGGTCAAAAGTTTAATTTTGAGAAATCAGACTTTTATTTAAGTAGAAAGGCTACTGTTGCAAGAAAGATTCAGGTGAAAGCAATTTTAAAAATGAAAAAGGGACTTTTCCATTCAAATACTTAGGATGCCCTATTTTCAGAGGAAGAACTTTGAACAGATATTTCTTCCCACTGCTGGCCAATGTAGATGCTAAGCTACAAAATTGGAAAAACTGCTGGTTAAGCTCTGGGGGGAAAATGATCCTCATTAAATCAGTCTTGTATTCTATTCCTCAGCATACATGGATGGTTACAAATCCCCCAAAAGCTATAATTAAAACATTTGAAAAAAAATTGGCTCAATTTTTCTGGGGAAAGACTGAAGGTAAACAGAATAAGATTTGGAAGAAATGGGCAAACATTGCCATACCTACTAACAGGGATGGTTTGGGATTTAGATCGGTAAAAGCCATTATTGATTCTTATTCGGCCAAACTATGGTGGAAGAGCCAATTGGGAACTTCATTGTGGTCTAAACTTCTATGGTCTCTACCACCATCATACAGGAAATCAGTTACTTGGAGGAGAATTTGTTACATCAATGAATTTGCTGTTAACAATTCTTCAATTATACATGGAAATGGGAGATGTAATTTTCTAAATGCCAACTGGTGTCCGCATGGACCTCTTATCTCTAAAATCCCTGATAACATTACCTCTACAATGGATGACATATCTGTGGCGGATTTCATTAACAACAGAAATGCTATTCTGAATCAAATTGAATTTTTTCTTGAACATGACACTGTGCTTTTTCTTCAGGAGGCAGTACTTACTGAGGATAGGGAGGATAGAATCATCTGGAAGCCAGAACCATCGTGTAAATTTACATTTAAGTCGGCCTATAGAGCTCTAGCTCTACCAACAGGTAATTCTCCTGTCTCTAAGTTCTTATGGAATCCACTGTTACTAAAAAAGATCTCAATCTTTATCTGGAAACTCCTACATTCTTTTCTCCCCTTTGATGATGTTCTTATTGCTTGCGGTTTCAGCCTAGCTTCAAAGTGCCCTACTTGTTGTCAATCTGACTCTATCCAACATTACTTTATCTCTTGTCCCTTGGCCCACTCAGTCTGGTTGAAACTGACCCCTTCAATACCTTTTAATCTTAATACATCACATTCCATCCCTCAAAGATTCTTTCTGTTTTGGGATTGTCAAGACTTAACTAAGTTTTATCAAATATATTGCATGATTCTCCCATCTGTGATATGTTGGAGTCTATGGAAATCTAGAAACAACTATCTATATGACCACAAGCCTTTATCCATGAATGTTATCTGTACTGAGGTGGAGAATTTGATTAAATTGACAGTTAGTGGTTGTCCTCCAACAATTCTATCCACAGTATCAGTACCACCATATTTTCAGCATCTCATTCCATTGCTAAGGCCTCTCCCTAAACCAAATTTAAGGACTGTTTTCTGGGAAAGACCTAAACATGGATCCATAAAAATCAATGTAGATGCAGCCTGGTGCCCTAACAAAGCCTCTGTGGGTCTTATAGCTAGGAACAGTCTTGGCTTACCTGTTAGAATTAGTTCGGCAACTGTTACATCTTCATCCCCCCTACATGCCGAAATTGAAGCAATATTATATGCTTCAGAATCTTTTGACCATCTGGAGTGTAACATTATTGTGGAATCAGATTGTAAGCTTGCTATTGATATGATACAGAATCCTTATGAGGCACAGTGGCAAGTTTTTGATAAGGTATACAAAGCGAAATCTTTACTTGGTAATGCTGAACTGATCCACACTTTCAGGGAATGCAACTCTATAGCTCATGCCATAGCTAAACATCACTTTGATTTAAACCAAGGGCTGGATATGACTAATGTTACACCTAGAATTCAGGGTCTTATAGATATGGATAGAGGCTGTGTTCCTCATATTCGAGTTGCTAAAACTCCCAGGTTTTAGAATATGATGCTGCTGAATGTTTTTTTTTGTTTTGTTCATTTGCAGAACAAGGGAACTCTAGCACTATTATGAGGGGGAGATTGCTCATGCTTAGATTACTGCTACTATTCTTAGCCCGGATGCTCCCTTGCTGTTTGGCTTTTCTGCTGTCTGCTACGGTAGGGAGGCTTGCGCACAGATCAGGGAGTTGGGAGTCCTTCTCAGATACTTTTAGCTTCAAAGCTACAAGGCTCAGCATACTCATGACTAATTTCTTGTCTCGTGATTGAAGTTGCCTGGCCATTACAGAGGATTAACACGAGGGGTGGAGATCCTCTTGTTTTGGATCGCAACTTCGACACCTATCCATCCACTTAGGATAGCTGTTTTCACAATATTAGCAAACACTTTTAGGTCTTTTGGAAACAACCATGTTGTTTCACCTCTTAATTTCACAATCCAACTCTAATTGTATATTCGATCATTTGGAAATTAAGGCTTGGGGTACCTATAATAAAATAACCCTCACCCTCGGGTGTTCTCAAAAAAAAAATATTAAGAAGGAATGAATGTCAATCTTCTATTGGCATTCCCCATAGGTAACAAATGTGATAGAATGAGTGAATAGTTCAATAATCTACATAACGTTTGTGAGAGGTCGTCACCGTACCTCTCAAAGTTAATATTTATAAACCCTTAATGCTTACTAAGTAGATAACGGCAAGTCGGGACGGTCCACAAAAAAGAGGGATTTTCTCAAGCGTTTAAACGTAAAAGGTTGATATTATGCTAGGAGTAGATATATATATATACATATAAAAGCGAGTAAATAGAGGGAGGGGGTTTGGTTGTTTGGCGGTTCTAAGTTATGAAAGTTAAAAGACAAGATAACTAGAAAAGTCAAGTAACCATGCTATTCATCAAACAAACAAAGAAAAAGGAGTTTAAAACTACAAAAGATAAAGCCTTGGGGGCAATTGATATCCACTTCCAAACCAAATATAGATCATTAAACCATTCACTCATCCTATTACAATTGTTACCCGTGGACGAAGGACCGTAGATTTGACAACAACAAGCCTTCTACCAAAGACCTAGCCATTTAACCAAACATAGCATTCATTAGGCAAGACCTAGAACAAACCACATTCAAGGTTCAACCTTTCATTGCATCTATAGGATAGATATGAGAACAATCCACATTAATATACTAATCTAGCAAGAATCACAACACATTATGCACAAGAAGTTCTAAGTTCGTGTTCTTAGATTTTCATGCAAAATGACCTAAGGAATTGATCACTTTCCTAACTCCCTAACACTTAATTCATGCAAATACTTCCTATTCTCCAACAACCAATGGCATAAATGAAGTAAAACATCACATTAAGAACACATGAATGCTATAACAAAGGCTTCAAGAACGAGTGAAACAATCTATTCACTACTTTGACTACTTGTTGTGAAGATAAATCTTCCATCCTTCTTAGATAGTAGTTTGTAAGAGTGAATTCGACATCTCTTGTCAAACCTCACCAATGACTTCCTTAGCCGAAACATGACTAAAAGTATCCCATTTATGGCATTGAGCACGAAGAACCAACAAGTTTGGCAACACTTGTAAACACTACACTGTGTCTAAGCATTTAACCACTTCATGCATTTACACAAGATTAGTCAAGAACGATCGACATTCATAGACTTCTGTCATTTGCTAACTAAAACAAACATGACAACGAGTTCAACATCATCACATTCATCTAGCAATTATCAACACACCAACATCATTAAGAAGCTCTAACTCATGCTCTTGGATTTCACATTAAAAGAGGGGAGCATTAGCTACTTTCTCACAACCCTAACAAGTAATCATACAAGCAATTCATATACTCAAGCTTCCTACAAAATCAATGCCATTAACAATTCACATTCAAAGCTCAATAAATGCACAATAGCAAAATCACCAAATAGATAGATATGGTTCTTACTACATAGATATTGAAGCTTTAATCCATTGCTCCCAAGATAAAACTAAGCTATATAATTAAAAGACATGATTAACCTTGTGAAGAGGAGAGGATAAGGTGTGTGTTTATAGTACAAAAAACAAGAAGAATTTTTGGCCATACGTCCATTGCAAGTCGCGATGGGATTGCGACGATCTCGCGATAGTGCCTTGTTCCAGCATTTTGATTTCTTTCTTCTTTTTGTTTCGTGTCCTCCTTTTCTCTTCACTTTTCTTCAAGTCTTCAAGTCTTCAAAAATATCAAATAAAAGTCTTCAAATCTTCAATGGCATTCATCAATGTTTTCAAACAAATTACCTTGTCACACAAAATTCTCTAGAAAAGTAATAAAAGCGTAAAAGTCGCTTTTAATCCTCCTTAGAGAATTTCAAGGAAAAATGCAACATTTAGAGCACAAAAGTGTTCAAAAGTGAATCCTAAAAGTCCCAATATAACCGTATAAAATGGGCACATCAGTTTGGAAGAGGATATCAATTGCCCCCAAGGCTTTGTTGTTTGTAGTTTTAAACCCCCCCCCCCTTTAGTTTGTTTGATGATTAGCATAGTTATTTGTCTTTGGCAGTTATCTTGTCTTTTAATTTCATAACTTAGGTAAACCAACCAACCAACCCCCCCCATTTACTCTTATTTATACGTATAGATATATTTACTTTCAGCATAATATCAACCTTACATGTTTAAACGCTTAAGAAAATCCCTCTTCTTCGTGGACAACCCCGATTCGCCGCTATCTACTTATTTTTAGTTAGTAAGCATTTAGGGCTTATAAATATTAATTTTGATAGGTACGGAAATGACCTCCCGGCTGGGGGTCATTACAACCCCTACCACACAAAACCAAGCATGGCAGCCTAGAGAGGATAAGCCACAACTCACAGAGGTTACGGCCGATTCACAAGTGGAGCCTATGGTAGGGGCCATTCAGAGGATGAGGGGCTTGAACAGTGCAATCCCCCTATCGTAGAAGGATTTGGTGCAACTGGCCCAGACTCTCAGATCTGCAGGGTATCAGGTAGAACCCCCAATGCTCTGGCAACAGATCACCCAAAAATAAGCGGGGGGTCCCACCTTCAATGCCCCTGGCGTTAGACCAAAGGATCTAGATGCTAGCTCCTATAGGACCAATCCACACATTGAATAAAGGGAGTCAGGACTGGCCCCAACCAGCATTCCCCTCGAACTATTTCACTTAATCTGTGGCTAATTCAGTACCAGCTTTAATCTCTAGTTTTGAACGGCCGATGATCCCTTATTCGATGCCTTGGAAAATGGGTGGATATCTAGGGTTTGAAGCCTAAATGCACTTATGGTCTTAGCCAGAGATCCCCCGTATGATCCCTATCACCTGGGGCATCAGCAGATACCATAAAGTTTTGCTATTAGAGGATCATGACTGGGGTACATGGCTTTGAACAAGGGACTCACCAATAATGCCTTCTAGCTAAATTGGTGGGGAGATCCCCGAATGGGGGGGAGTCAAGTGACTCTCTCAAGAGAGAGCTCGATAGACTAATCGGTCCTTCTGGCCAAGCTGCAACTTCTCCCTTCAGCCTCTCCATAATGACCATCCGATGGCTCGTCGATTTTAAACCTCTCAAAGGGCTCCCCATGTACATTAGAGATTTGGATCTCTGGGAATTCATCCATACCTTCCTCAGTTTGATGAACTCAAGAGAATTTGATGAACAACTGACGTGTAAGCTGGTCGGAAGCTACCTTTGGGGAAAGGCCCAGGAGTGGTTCAACAAGCTGGCCAAAGGATCATTGCATTCTTATAGGAACTTTAGAATGTCCTTTCTAGGTCAGTTCTCTCAGAAGACGAGGTTTACCAAAACCTTGGTAGAACTTTACCAGGCCAAGCAAAAGCAGGGGGAATCAACCCAGGCATACTATCATAGATATGCGTGAGATCCTTAGTGTGATCAACCATACTGAGGATAGAGTAGTCTTGGGGTATATGAATGGGGATGTCCGATATCAACCTATATAAGAAGCTAGTCTCGAAAAGGTCGGAGACCTTGCAGCAGCTACAGGAGATTGTGGAAACATACTCCAAGATTGAAAAGGCCGTAAAAAGGTAAAGAGAGAGGGACATGTGTGGTGAAAAAGGCCCTAAGAAACCTGATAAATCTAGGAGATCTGAGGCTTCGAAAAATATCTTCGAAAGCTACTTCCTCTGACTAAATCTGTAATGGAAATATAATCTATCCATAAGTGCCTGTTCCAAAGGCCACCCCAAGGAAAGGATTTCCCCAGAAAGAAAGACTCGCCTAAGTATTGTGACTTCCATCAAGAACGAGGTCACAACTTAAATGAGTGCCGCCACCTGAAGGCAAAGATTGAAAGATGTGCTAAAGAAGGGTTTCTATTGGATTGCGTTGAGGGATCAAAAGGAGGAACCTCTTCGAAGCACAAGAAAAGCCATTGGAAGGGTGGAAGAAAGGGAGGAAATTGAGGGACCAAAGAACAAAAAGGAAATGAGACCGATCAAGTAGGAAATAGGGTAAAGGAGAATGAAGGACCCGAGGTCGAACAAAGGGCAGATAAAAACCAAAGGGATGGGCCGAACCTGGTAATTAATTTCATCAATGGTATAGTATGTAACCAGTCATCGAACACCATCATTAAGGCACAATTTTGGTACGTAACCCATGAAGAGCCATTCAGAAGTGGTTGGCCAGAAGAAGCGATCACTTTCTCAGAAAAACACCCGATGTATAGCCGAACCCCCTATACGGATCCAATGATCATACATGCGACATTTAGGGATTTCTATGTTAAAAGGGTGTTCGTCAATGATGGGAGAACGGTAGAAGTGATGTTTGCCAATTGCTTTGATCAGCTAGGGCTCGCCCGTGAAAGTTTGAAAAGAACAACCTCCCCCCTCTCCGGCTTTACTGGGAAAACGGTTATGCCTTTAGGGGTTATAAACCTTCTAGTTAGAGTAGCAGATGGAGAGAAGGAGGTCACGATTAATTTCAGTTTTGCAGTAATTGATGTGGTATCCCCCTACAATATGATATTGGGAGACCTTGGATGTGCCAAGTGTGAACCACATTGTGAAAACTCCTACCGAAATGGAATTAGAATACATGTAATAATTAAATTTTATCAAATATTTCAATCTTTCCTTTAATTTTTTCCCCAATATATATATATATGTATATATAAATAAATAAATAATAATAATACTAATAACAATAAGTAAATAAATAAATAAGTAAGAGAAATTACCAAGAAGAAAATATACATAATTATACATTATATGATAATAGTAATAATAAGCAAATGAATAAATAAAAGCAAGAAATTACCATGAAGGAGAAGTTGACAGCGGATGTGAAAAAAATTATCCAAAGTAATTTTTGAGCAAGTGGAATTACCGGGAAGAAAAACTGATGGCGGACGTGAGAAGTTTGTCCAAAGTAATTTTGGGCAAGTAGGCTTGAGGTTTACAGGATAAGATTTTAGGTTGAGTAGGTGTCAGAACCCTATATTTTACCTAGTATAAATACCAGTGATATCCTCCCCAAAACTTACATCCTTAAGATACTTTGAGTACCAAATTTCAGAGGTTAAGCAGTGAAGTAGAAGCAGCGGTCGTCAAGCCAAGTTTAACTAAGGTGAATGTTGCATCGCCCTAGCACAAATTGAGTTTAAATCTGAGTTTATGTTTACACATATATATAATGCTATCAGAAGCTGACTCTCTCGAATTGAACACTCCGCCTCTCAAACCCCTGCTAAAACTTCACCTCTCAAACCCCTGTTGAAGCTCTACCTCTCGAATCCCTGCCAAAACACTACCTCTCGAACCCCTGCTGAAACATCACCTCTCGAACCCCTGTTGAAACTCTACCTCTCGAAACCCTACTGTTGAAACTTTACCTCTTGAACCCCTACCAAAGCACTACCTCTTGAACCCCTGCCAAAACTCTACCTCTCGAACCCCTGCCAAAACTCTACCTCTCAAACCCCTACGGAAGAACTCTACCTCTCACACCCCTACTGAAAATCTCACCTCTCGAACCATCACCTCTCAAACCCCACTTAGAAACTTCTCCTATCAAACCTAAATGAAAACCTCACCTATCAAATCCCTACTGAACCCTTCACCTCTCGAACCTCTACTGAAAACTTCACCTCTCGAACCGCCACTGGAAACCTGTATGTCTCGAACTAGTACCCTAAAAACTTTACCCCTCGAACTAGTACCTTGAAACCTTACCTCTCAAAACCTTCTCCAAAACCATTACCTCTTGAACTATACCTCCCAAACCGTACCCTCGAAACTATATCCCTCAAACTGTACCACCCAAACTGTCCCTCCTGAACTCACCTCTCGAACTTGTACCTCTCAAACTAATATCACTGAAACGGTTACCTATCGAACTGTACCCCTTGAACCTTACCCCTCAAACTAGTACCACTGAAACCTTTACCTCTTAAACTCACATCTTAAACCTTACCTCTCGAACTAGTACTACTGAAACCTTTACTTCTTAAACTTACCCCTCGAACCTAACCTCTCAAACTAGTAATACTGAAACCTTTACCTCTCGAACCTTACCTCTCAAACTAGTACCGCTGAAACCTTTATAAACTCATCTCTCAAACTTTACCTCTCAAACTAGTGCCACTAGAACCTTACCCCTCAAAACTTTCTCTCGAACCATTACCCCTCGAACTGTACCTCCCAAAATGTACCCTAAAAATTGTATCCCTCAAAATGTACCACCCAAATTGTCCCTCCTAAACTCACCTTTCGAACCTGTTCCTCTCAAACTAATATCACTGAAACCGTTACCTCTTGAACTGTACCCTTCGAACCTTACCCCTCAAACTAGTACCACTGAAACCTTTACCTCTTGAACTCACATCTCGAACCTTAGCTCTCGAACTACTACTACTGAAACCTTTACCTCTTGAATTGTATCACTCAAACTGTACCCCTCGAACTAGTACTACTGAAACCTTTACCTCTCAAACTTACCCCTCGAACCTTACCTCTCGAACTAGTACCACTGAAACCTTTACCTCTCGAACCTTACCTCTCATACTAGTACCGCTGAAACCTTTACGAACTCACCTCTCGAAGCTTACCTCTCGAACTAGTGCCACTAGAACCTTACCTCTCGAACCCCACCAACTGAACATGTACCATTTAGAATCTATCCAACTGAACCTCACCACTCGAACTGGTACCACTTACCACTCGAACCATTACCACCTGATACCCATACCACTTGAACCTTCTCCACTAGAATTCTTTGCTCGAACCTCCCACCCAACTACTCGAACTGTAAGCACTCGAACCCCTATACTCGAACTCATTTGGTCGAACCGCGGTACTTGAAACCTGATACCCGAACCTTTCTACTCGATACTCAAGCCATGAGAGAGAGATATGACGGTAACACTCAAATGATGTTATTTACTGACTATTGAATTATAAGTGTATTTTATCATACTGTACTAGATTATCGTGAAACTGAACTCCTGAACTGCTCTGATAATTTTTGTGAAAGATCGGCTTGTACTTTATCTTGCAGGGTCAAACTTGAATCATATACTGCTCTGATGACCGGCTTATACTTTATCTTGCTGTGTCAAACTTGAATTACCTGCTACCTAATTACCTGTCTGTGATTTCGGGGGCCCCAAAGCAATTGTAGTTTGGTCGAAGTCGTTGGGGAACGGTACAGATAGGACCATCTGATTATACCATCTACACGTGGAGTTTAGTATGCTAGCATAACCACCTGACTGATACAAGCTCGTAACTGAACACCAGCGTGAATGGGGAAAGTGAATTCTGAACTGATAGCCTTCGGGCATCACTGATTAGGCTATGTCATGTATGTTATTCAGAGTTGCCATATAGGCACTTGGAAGCAACTCGGCAATGACCACCCGTATCCTTTTACTGTGTGCTAGGACATATGTGGCTAGTTGTTAATTGTTAATTTTTATTTCTGTGATCACTAAAACTCAAGTGGGAAAATACTAGTGATGGAACCTCACTAAGCAAGGAGCTAACCCTAGTTAAACAACCCTTTTTTTCAGGTGAAGAAGAACAGTAAGAGAAAAGTGCTTGATGTCTTTACTTCTTTTGAGAAAGTTCCGTGCTATTTGAATTTTAATGTGAGCTTTGATACTGTAACAGTTAGGAGAAACTTTTGTTTGACATTTGTAATAAATTCTTTTCACTGTAATAGTAAATTAGGTTTTTGAATTACTTATAACGCTTTCGAATAACTTTAATTGCTCGTTAATACTGGCCCTTTCTGCAGCACGCTCAAACCTGACCCGAAACTTGTGTTGGGGTTTGGAGGTTTTACAAGCATGGTCCCCCTACCATCTGATGATGAAATTCCCCACAAAGAAGGGAGTAGCAGTCATAAGGGGGGATTAGCTAGCGGCCAGAAGTTGTTTAGCCATTGCGCTAAAAGAGGCTAAGAGAGACGATAGGGTGTCTTCGGTGAATGGGGAGATCAAACCCACAGACATGGAGCCAATAGCTGTTTGGGAAAAAGGAACAGTGCCTGTTGGAAAAATGATATCCTCCTCTATAAAAAGAAAGCCGAAGGACCTGATGGACAACTATGTCGATGTGTTTTCTTAGGACACCTTCGACCTAACAGGGGTTCCGGAGCAGCTGATGGTTCATAGACTGAATGTTGATCCTTCCCAAAAGCTGATAAAATAGAAGAGAAGGTCATATGCCCCCAAAAAAGCGTAGGCAATAAAAGAAGAGGTCCAAAAGCTTCTTAAGCCTGAAGTGATCGAAGAGGTGTTCTATCCAAAATGGATAGCGAATCCAGTGATGGTTCCCAAGCACAATGGGGGCTTGGAAAATGTGCATTAATTTTACAGACCTTAACAAATGTTGCCTAAATGACAGCTATCCCTTACCTCTATATGAGGTTTTGGCTTTTTTTTTATGCCCACAAAGGCTATCATCAGATACCCATGGCCAAAGAGGATAAGTAGAAGACGTCTTTCATAACAGGCATAGGCACATTTTAATATAAAAATATGCCATTCATCCTGAAGAACGCCGGAGCCACCTATAAGAGATTGGTCGATAAGATTTTCTAGAGGCAAATCAGAAGTAACATTGAAATATACATAGATGATATGAAGGTGAAAAGTAGAAGCTTCGATCAGTTCCTTTTGGACCTCGAGGAAACATTCCAGATGCTTTGAAAATCCAACTTAAAGCTAAACCCAACGAAGTGTGTAATTGGGGTAGGAGCGGGAAAATTCCTCAGATTTATGGTCTTAGAAAAGGGTATTGATGTTAACCCCAAAAAAGTTGAAGCTTTACTGCAGATGAAGCCCCCTCAGTTGGTAAAGTCCATTCAAATATTAACAGAATCCCTCGCGACCCTTACTCAATTCCTTTCAAAGGTGGTGGAAAAACACTTACCATTCTTCGACTTCCTCTGGAAGGCCAAGAAATTTCAAATGGAAGGCAGAAGGTGAAAAAGACTTCCGGGAGTTGAAGGACCAATTACAAAGTTTACCCACCCTAATGAAGCTGGACAAGGGGGAAGATATGTATTTATACACCTCGGCACCCCCCTTGGCCATTAGTGTAGTTCTGAAAAATGAAAGGGACAGAGCCCAACACCCTGTCTACTTTGTAAGTAGAGCTTTGCATGGTCTTGAAACTAGATACACTGCCCTTGAAAAATTTATATTGGCCCTTGTCCACACTGCGAGGCACCTTTGGTCGTACATCCAGATTCATAAGATCACCTTGCTTATGAGTTATCTGATAAAGCAAGTACTTCTTAAGCCGGAGGCATCAGGACGAATGATGAAGTGGGCAATCAAACTGGGTGAGCATGACATTCAGTTCCCCCCAAGGACATCCATCAAAGGCCAAGCTTTAGCGAGCTTCATTGTAAAAACTACTGAACCAATTGTAGTACATGAAGAGAAAGAGTCTGAAGAGGCCTGGCAGTTGTATGTGGACGGTTCGTCACATTCCAGAGGTAGTGGGGCTGATATCTTGTTAACAAGCCCCGAGAAAAAAGACTACCCCTATGCATTACACTTTGACTTCAAGGCCACAAATAGCGAAATGGAATATGAAGCCCTGATCACATGTCTTCGAATAGCCAAGGACTTGAGCTTTCGAAGTTTAGACATATGCAATGATTCCCAAATCACGGTCCTTTAAGTCAAGGGGTAATATGAGGCTAGGGAAAGGACCCTACAACACTATCTAGAAGTGGTGAAGCCCCTTCTCAAACATTTCCACCATTATACCCTCACATAGGTCCATCGGGAGAAAAATCACAAGGTCGATGCTCTAAGAAAGTTGGCTTCATCTGATCTAGACTTGCAATCTCATAGGCCCCTGATGGTGGAAACATTAAGTAAACCAAGTTTTGATGAAGAGGCAATGGTAATAATGGTAGAAGAGCAAGATTCATGAATAACACCTATCATTGGAAACCTTTGAGATGTTACTCTCCCTGAAGGTATTGTCAAAGCAAGGAAGATTAGGCTTCAAGCACCTAAGTATGTAATCAACGAGAATGTGCTATATTGTAGAGGACACCTGCAGCCGCTCTTTCGGCGCGTAGCCCCCCATGAGGCCGATTATCTAATTCGTGAGGCTCACAAAAGGGCCTGCAGAAGTTACCAGGGGGCTCGCTCAATAGCAAAGAAGATCCTTCAGGCTGGGTATTATTGACCCAAGATGTTTGACGAAATCCATAAGTACATCAAGGCTTATCACCAATGCCAAAGGTATGCGCTGATCACCCACGTCCCCCAAGAAGAGATGATGAACATTAGCAGCTCTTGGTCATTCGATAAATGGGGAATCGACTTGGTGGGTCCTTTCCTGGAGGCCCCTGGACACTTTCGATACCTAATTGTAGCCATTGACTACTTCACAAAATGGGTTGAGGCCGAAACCTTAACAGGTGTGAAGGGAAAGTCGGTAATTGGTTTTGCTAAAAAATATCATATGCCGCTTCGAAATCCCCTGAACGATTATAACCAACAATGGTGCTCTATTTGTCAGTGACCCCTTCAAGATCTACTTTAAGGAATGCAAATTTTCCAAAGGGTTACCAACATGTACCACCTGTAAGCAAATGGGCAGGTGGAAGTAAAAAATCGTACCATTGTTAACGGTATCTGTTCAAGGATTGAGGGGGCAGGAGGGAGTTGGATCGATGATCTGCCTAATATTCTTTGATCATTTCGGACAACAGAGTCGTCTGCCATGGAAGAAATCTCCTACGGCCTAGTGTACAGTTCAGAGGCAGTTATCCCTATGGAGGTAAGACTTCCAACCTTTCGAAGATCTACCATAAACAATAAGCACCAAGAAGTTAATGATGTACAACGTCGATTGGATTTGGACCTCCTCGGAGGGAAAAGAGAGAAGGTATCCCTTCATGAAGCTAAGATCAAAGAAAGGGTTAAGCAGTACTATGACCGAAGGGTCTGGAAGGTCTTGTTCTCTCTAGGAAACCTCGTGATGAGAAAAAAAAAGAGAAAATTTGAAAGGAGCTGAAGGGGAAGCTATCAGCTAACTGGGAAGAATCCTATCGGATTGTGAATGTTCGCCCTGGAGGCAGCTATGTGCTTGAAACCCCCCAAGGTGAGGCAATTCCGCGCAGATGGAACATCTCAAACCTTAGAAGATATTATGCCCAAAATCCTAGATGACTTGGTGAGGTTGCCAAATGGCCCAACCCGAAGTAACTGGTTGGACGATGTCCTTGATCAGCTAGCGCTTTAAGTCTGTAGGATTGTTTGTATCTTTGGGCTCCCTTTTTATATAAAAGTGTGTTCCTTATAATTGATCCTTTAAGAAAATCAAAATGCATTTCCTAGAAAAGAAGTCAGAGGTGTTCGAAGGGTCCGATCTGACCACCGAAAAACTTAGGGACACAAATCCCTTAAACATAACTGAAATAGGTTTCCTCAAATTTCCTTCGGCCACATTCCCCTTGGATGTTCGGAGACTTCCTAGCACTGACCCCGATAGGCCAACAATTTGGAAGGGTTCAAACTACCCACCAAAACCTAGGGACACTGACCCCGTATGCCAACAATTTGGAACAGTCCGAACTGCCCACCAAAGGCCCTAAGGACACTAACCCCATAGGCCAACAATTTGGAAGGGCCCAAATTTCCCACCAAAGACCTTAAGGACACTGACCCTCTGGGTTAACGTCTTGGAGGGTCCACACTGGCCAGCTAAAGACCTTAGAGACACAGATCCCCTTGATATATTTGAAATAGGTCTCTTTGAATGCGCAACAAGCACTCAAGGCTTAGACCTAGTAAATAAAAGAAGGGCCAGCAAAGCCCCGTTCGATTGTGTGAAACACAGAGGGTTGGGACCTTGTAAATTTCTTGAAAAAAGTTAGAGAAACAAGTTAAAGAAATTTATCTTTGGGGAAACGACCCTACCTAAAAAAGAAAAAAATGCTCTGACAACGAAGAAGGTAAAAACTTATTGGTATTAGGCCAACATGGATATTTTAAATTAAACAGAAATAAATTACAATTATTTTACAAAATAGGAACCTTAAGACTCATCGTTGGGGTATCCTAACTAAAGGTTCTTTTTTTTCATCGTCGAAAGACCGTGGTCGGCTTCGACCAGCCAAAAATGAAGAATCTCTCCCCCGGCCAGCGGAGGGGTGGCTTCGAGTCGAGTTATCTCTTTAAGCTGAAGTCACGGAAGGAGGGGCTCACCTGACCTAGAAGCCTCAATTCTCTTAGGGGCAGTATGGGAACTCGAAGCTCCCTCTTTCACTTCATAAACTCTGTCCAGCCACCTCCTAGTCTCTTTATACGCTTTGCAGTACTTGGGGTTCTGAGTAATGTGTTTTTGCTCCATGATATTGATAGTGTCTTGAAGAAAGCCTGCAAAATCTTCAATCAGTAGAGCTTCAACTGTCCTAAGTAGAAGCACGTATGCTTGAAGGCTATTGGTTATTGCCTCATAGGTTGAATACAGTTCCAAAAGCTCTTTATTAACCTTCTCTTTGTCCCTACAAGGAAGCAATGCGGACTTAATTCTCCTTAATGGTTCGTTCCAATGCTGGAACCAGGTCTCACTGATATGTTCAGACTTCTTCTTTCCACTGCTTAAGTTTATAGGTAGCAGTTGTTAAGGCCGTTTGATCCACCTCTATGTTTTCTCGGGCCACCTGGGCCTAACAACTGTAACTTTCGATGGACTTGATGCTTCACCAGTGGCTTTGTAAGCTTTAGCAGCTAAAAAACATTCATTCATTGAAGAAAACCCTTCCTTGGTGGATCTCTTCAAGAACTTCATAATGCTGGGCTTTGAGCGATAAAATATCTCCCAAAATTTCATCCTTAGCAGCAGCTAAGGAATCCCTTTATTCTCTCGAATGGCTCAGCGCTTCGAGGAGTTCCTGTTGCCTTTCATGAAGACCACTATGCTATAAGTCTAATTCCTTGTAAGCTGCTCAAAGCTTCTCTTTGAAGCGGACAGACTTGTACCAAAATTGGGATGCCTTGATCCAATGCTCCCAAGCCCATTTCTCGATCTAGTGATACCACTCCTTCATGATTTGAAAGAAGAAATCAAAATAGGTACCCCTTTGCAATTTGGGGGGGGGGGGGGACAAAATGGTACCAAGTCTAAAGTTTATGAAAGATAAAAGAAAAAATAGATAAGTATGAGAAAATAAGAGTCCTCATTGATAGAAAGACAGGAGTACACCAGGAGCCCCCAAAGGGAGAAATTTTCATACATTTTTTCCTACTCTAGATGCCTCATGAGAAGAACCCGAAGGGGTGGGCCTACACTGAGATCTCAAAGCGATAAGGGTATCCAGCTCTTCACTCGGTGTCTTCATCCACCTCCAGGCTATGGATCTCCTCCGCCAACAAATACTTTCTAAAGGCCTTTAAATGGTCGAGCAAGGGGAGTTTGATCCCCCTATTCTGGATGGACTTCCACCAGAGATGTCTCAGCTGTTTAAGCTCCGGATTGTTCTTGTAAACATCCAGCATTGTAGCATACTTAGCCAGAAGGTCCTTGGAGATGGAGCAGGCTAAACTGTTCCGGGTAACCCCAACCAAGAGCGCAGAGATGAAGGAGAAAAAAATCCCAGAACCCCTGGGTCTTGACCACCCTATTGGTATAGGCCTCAAAAGTCTAAGCCTATTTTTTGGGAGATCAAAGAATAGATAGTCTAGAAATTTCCGCCCGGGCCTCCGAAAGCTTCTTCTCAAGCCCTTTTAGAAGATTGTCTTTGTCAGTAGCCCGTTCCTCAAGCTCCCTTATGTAAACAAGGGCATGTTCCTCGAGCTCCCCCTTTTGAATTATGGCATGTTCCTCAAGCTCTCCCTTATGAATAAGAGCCCTTTTCTCCAACTCTGCCTGATGAGCAAGGGCAGTGATAACACGCTCTGCCTCGTAGTCGGAGGCCACCTTCTCCAGATGTTTCTTGTAATGGGTAGAAGCTTTGTTAACTCTCCTTCAAGTTCCTCAGACTTAGAAATAGCTTGCTCAGCCTCTTGAACCTTCATAAAATAGGCCTGGACAACAGATTCCAAGGCAACTAAGAAGGGTGCCTCCGGGATAAGAGTTAGGCGACCCTCCACCTGCAGAGAAGGCAAGTTCCTCTTCTCGAGAGGGAGTCAGCCTCTGTGCTGGTGTTCTCGGATGGACCGGGTTTGGCCGAGGGGTTGAACGAAGGGGGCATATAGTTTCTTGGACTTTGAGGGGAAGGTTGGGGCATCGAGGTACCATTGTGACCCAATTTCCTCTCACCACGTTCACCTAGGAGCTCTGAATAAACCTCAGAGTGATCCTCCTGACGAACGGGGCTATAATTAGGATGGCTGTGAGGGGCTTCTGGAGAGGCCTTTGTAAAAGTTTCCTTGACCTCCATCTCGTTGCCAAAGACAAGAGTTGCAGCACAATCGACTGATCAAAAGGAAACAGGGAAAACATAAACTAGCCAACATGAAGAAAGCAAAAAAAAGAAAAGGCTAGATAAAAACAAAGGCAGGAAAAAAACTAAGGATGCCGCAAACACCTTAAGAAGATGAAGAAGAGATCCCGATGGGATCCTTCTCGGTGTTCTTTGCTACGGTAGGCCCAGGCACGACCTTAGCAGTTTCGGAGGCGCACTCGAAAGGTTTAACGCTGCTACTCTCAATCTTTTGCTTCTTTGCATCCTTTGAACCCCCTTCATCAACAGCCAAAGAGGGTTTCCTTTTTAATTTTTTCTGAGGGGCTAATCACCCACATCTATCTTCTTGATTATAACAACCTCCTCCTTAGTGATAGTGGTTCTCTTTTTGGCAAGCTTCTCATTATTTTTCCCTTAGCCGGAAACAGACTCCACAGCTTCCACTGGAGGTTTAATCCAAACTTCCCCTTGATCATAAATCAAGCCATATACTTCCTCCAACCATAAACAGTTAAAATTCCTTGAGATATTGAGGGGATCACTCAGCAACTGATCTATATCCTTCACGACACTCTCCAGAGTGACATATACGGCAGGATTCTCAAACTTAGGATTCAGATTCCAATCCAGAACAAATTAAACCTCGGTCTCATTCTCAAAAGTAAATATAGGAGCTTTGTGCCACCCTTTTACAGCTTGTAGTGATCTTTATAGGGTGATTCGAGAATCTATTGCACAGAGTCACGATTCCCCCAAGAGTTGTATCCTGACCTCCGACTGAATGAACGGCCAATATGCTACCGGAGAGGTTGTATAATGACCTAAATAGCTCGTATCGGGGAGTGATACCTAAGTTGTTGCACCGATTCATAAATCCCATAACCAGCAGGATGACATTCGAATACACTTGGGCCAAGCTCACTTGATGCTCCTCTAGAAGATGAAAGAGGATAAGGGGTAGAGGGAAACTTAATTCGAACTTGAAGTGGCACTCGTAGACAGTGCACCGACCGGGCCTCGTATCCCTTGGATTTTCATCTTCTTGGAGGACCACCAACGTCAAGTCCTCTATAATTCTCACCTATGAAGGGAGGGTCTTCAACAACTTAGCTATCTCTGGATTCAATATTTCTGGGCTTTCATGAACATGAGTTAATATCTTCTCAAAAAATTAAGACACTCTTGCCTCGTCTACCCAAATCTGGGCCCAGCTTGGGACCCAGAACCTTAACAATGCCATTTTCGGTGGGAACCTGTGGCCGGTACGGAGCTGCTAGAACTTCCCCCAGCGTCTGAACCCATAATAAAATAGCCAGCCACCGTAGATGGAACGATCTGGAATCTTGGAGCTGAGAACCATCAGCGTCGGTGGCCAAAGCAGCTGGGAAATAAGTCAGAATGGAACCCTTCCCGGATGAAGGCATTTGCAACATCCTTAAACAAAGGATTAAGGGTCAGGTGACTTACTAGAAAGTGGTCGGAAAAGGTTGCCAGAGCTCTCGAAAAAGGTGAACGGAAAGAGGGCACTAGAAAATTACTCTAAGAGAGGGAGAGAAGAGTTTGGAAGTTATGGAAATTTTGATAGTTAAAAGTAAGAAACGGTGAAAATTTTTGCGTGTATTTATAGGAAGTGGAAATGGAGCAATTATTACCTTGGGCTACCAAGTGAAAATGTTGTTGCATGGGTAAATGGGCCGCATAGATCAAGGTAATTGTAGGGAAGTGGTGCGCGTGAAGCCTAACAGGGACTCCATGCGCCTGGAGAAGAAAGGGTAAGCATCATGTGCATTCTTTCCCACTCCCCGCTTTGAATTCAAATTCTAGTCCTGGACAACTTTTCCACTTCCTTGTTTTAATTTTTAACTTTCCAAATCCTAGCTCTCTGAACGAGGGTAGGAAGGCCAAGGGCCAAACCCATTATGACTTTGCATGCGAACACACTTAAAACTCAAAAGCACAGGGTCCGCTTCGTCGGGTTCCTCAATGAGGGGATTCGAATGCCTCGCTTTCTAGCAAAGATCAGAAGGAAATAGGTTGAATCCCCTTACACTAAGTAATAATTTTGAAACCGCTATCTCTTAGTGGAAGGATTCAAATGCCTCACTTTACAGACAAAGATCAGAAGGCCAGAGGTCGAATCCCTTTACACTAAGCAGCAATTTCGAAACCTCTACTCTTTAGTAGAAAGATTTGAACACTTCACTTTTTAGCACAAACTAAAACACAAGTTCCGAATCCAATACCTTTAAGATATTGGGGATAGCAGATCTTAGACACTGATACAGATCAGTAAGCTAAAGACCAACCCCCCCTTTATCTGCCCAGCAAGGACCAGAGACCCTTGGTTCCTAACACAGATTAGAAGACTAGGGCCTGAACCCTTACCCTAGGCTACTGGGGTCTGAAGGCCACCAGGGGATATACAAGAGGTGCAATCCAGGCCCCTAGGCCCTAACACAGACTAGTGAACCACCGTCGCGACTCGCAAAATGTGGACCTGAGAGCTCCCAATTTTCTTGATCTGGTCGCGATTCATGACAGAGGTGTCTCGAATCACGATAATTGCCCTGGAACTTTCTTTTTACTCCCTTTATTCTTGTACAATAAATAGCCTTTCACCCCCTTCTTCCCCAACTCTCTAAGCTCGACTTGGGGGCTTCAAAAATTTAGTTTTCACAATTTTCTTCCATTTCTTCTTCTTTATTTGTAGATTTTTGTTCTATGTTATGTGTTTTGATTATCTATCTTAGTTTTGTACTTGAGAGAAATTGATTGAAGCTTCCACACCTGTGTAGTAAGAACCTCTATTTCACTCTTTCTTGAAGGATTTGTTATTTTGCATTCATGTGTTTAAATGTGATATTTTACTTCGATTATGCTATGGGTTGTTTGAGTATATGAAGTGTTTGTATGATTGGCGTGTTAGGGTGTTAGGAAAGTTGCAAATTTCTTAGCTATTTGACATGAGAATCCAAGAACATGGAATTAGAATTTCTTGTGCATAATGTGTTGTGATTCTTGCTAGATAAATATGTTAATGTGGAATGTTCTCATGTGTATCCTACAGATGCAATGCAAGATTGAATCTTGAATGTGGTTTGTTCTAAATTTAGCCCAATGAATGCTATGTTTGGTTAAATGGCTATGTATTTGGTAGAATACTTATTTTTATCAAATCTACAGTCCTTCGTGTATAATGCCGTTGATGAAATACCTTTATGGTGTGGTTTGCCTAGAGTGATTATCAATGAGGTTTGCAAATGGTCGTTCTTTGTCATTGCAAATTACTATTAAGGAATGAAAGTTGATCTTCGAATGGGAAGTTTTAGCATTCCCCATAGGTAATGAATGTGATAGAATGGGTGAATGATTCAATAATCTACATTAGGTTTGGAAGTGGATATTAATTGCCCCCAAGACTTTGTCTTTTATAGTTGCTACCCCTTTTTCTTAGTTTGTTTGATGATTAGGATAGTTGCTTAACTTTGCTAGTTATCTTGTCTTTTAATTTCATAACTTAGGACCACAACCAACCAAACCCCCCCCTTTTACTTGCTTTTATATATCTATATATATATATCTACTTCAAACCTAATATAAACCTTATATGTTTAAACGCTTAAGAAAATCCCCCTTCTTCGTGGACGACCCCGATTTTCCACTATCTACTTAATTGTATTTAGTAAGCATAAATGGCTTATAAATTAAAACTTTGAGAGGTATGACGACGACCTCCCATACATACCAATAATTTAAACAAAAATTAGAATAATAATTATCCTTGCACCCGATGAAGAAGTTACTAAAATTCCTCATTTCAGTTTACAACATCTCGTAGTTTCTTAATTCAAGAAATAAAATAGTTAATTTCACAATTAATTCCAAAATTAATTATGAATCATATCCATTAGCCTACTGTATTTCACTCCTCATCTTATAAGAAATCTCTCAACTTTCAACATTTAATAATTGTCTAACTAAGATCACACTTTCAACTCCATAACAATTTATAACTACGAGTTTAAACGGTTATATCATCATTTACTATGTGTTATCTTTAAACACTCTAAATTGTCCATCTTAGTTAGATTGAGAAAAGTTAGTCACAATTTTTGGATGAGAATCATTCTCAAAATTTCAAGAAAATTTTTGGGCCGACTAATTACTGAATTGTAGATTCTACTTACTCATATTCTATAGTACACAATAAAAAATTGAAAGTTAAATTTATGAAATTTAACAAAACCAAAACACGTGGATATGGAAATAGCTAAATTTTGGTTTTGCTCCCACTATTTTATTCAAATCAATAACCCTTAAATACTAATTTGGGAATTATCTTATAATTACAAGTGAGCCAGGATCCCTGCTAGTTATCTTGACCTTGAGGATTCCCAACAAATCAAAATAATTTTGCAAGGTAGATACGTTTTATAAGTTACAACACTTTGTAACTCCTAGATTATTAGGTTACCAACTCCTAGATTATTATGTTACCAACTCCTAGATGCACGCTAAACATGTCACCTAACTCTTTGCCTCGAAACATATGACCTTGAGGATACACAACAAATCACATGTCCCGTTAAGTTGAACCCACTATTCAGATATCTCATCTCATAACACCAATCACATCATAGATTGAACGACCTTGAGTAATTCCCAACAAATCAATTCACACGAGGATGGTTGTAATGCTTTAATAATGGAAGACAACTACATAACTTAATATTTTGCCTCAAATCACAGAATTTTGAGTAAACTCATCAAATTCTATGTTTAGTTAAAAGACCCAATATTCAAAGATCATATCTCAAATGACTAGCAAAAATTTTCCTCTCGGCAGAATACACCTTGGGGATTCCCAACAAGTGAAATTCGCACGAAAGTTCTATTTCTACTAAATAATAGCAAGGCATATAAGGGATTTTATTTAACCATTGAAACAATTACACGATCACAATTAATCACTAATTATGATATGTATAAAAATGAATCTCAAATCAAATTAGAGATGAATTACTAAAAGATTTTAATTTTCTCATAAATATTTATCATAATCCAAAATTTTTAATCTATAAATCACAAACTTTTAATTAGACTATTATGATAATGAAAAATCATACTTGTCAACTTTTGACGCAATTCAAACTATGACTTTAATCATAGTTGAAACACATTTACATACTAATGTCCTTTTGTAGTTTTAAATCCAATTTAAACTTCAACACATAAAGTTACAATGTCCAATTTCAAACTATTTGAAGATGATTGTATTTAAAGTTTAAATCAAATTTAAAACTTTAATGTTGTCAATTGTCAAATTTTAAACCATTTAATTAAGACAAATGTGTCGATTGCGAAAATATTAAATCACATTTAATAGTTATCAAATCTAAAATTTGATTAACAACTAAATATTAATTGAACTAATATTTATAAAAAAATATTCTTTAAATTATAAATCCATTATAACTTAAACATTCTTTAAATTATAAACCATTTATAACTTACATATTAGTTCATCTATGAACTTTTATTTTTGATTCACAATCATATCAAGAATTATTTAAGATTTGAAAGTATTTTCAAACTTAAATTATTTATATCACAATTTGATGTTATTTTGAAATTAAGTTCATAATTCTTGACATGTAAATCACATTTATAAGTGAATGTTGAAACGAGTCATTTTTATGATGTTAAATGCTCATAACATTCATAACCGTGCAACTGTTAAACACGATTAATCATATTATTTGCAGTCAAACTTAATTCAACATATAAATCACATTTATACACAAATGTTGAATGTTAGTCATTTATAATATTAAAAACTTATAATATTCGTTACCGTTCAATAGTTAAACACAATTAATCATAATATTTGTATTTAAAACTTAATTGACCTATAAATCATATTTATAAACGAATGTTGAATACAAGTTTTTTTTATACTAAAGACTCATAACATTCATAACCGTTCAATGGTTAATCTCATTAATTTAATTTTATATCAATTTGTGAAAGTTTAATATGAATTAAGAACTTTTAACCAATTGTGACAATTAAATTTTATAATGTTAGAGTTACAAAATAATTGATTTAACATTTTAATTTCCTCAAAAATTCCTAAGAAAGGCTAGTAGAGGGGTCACAAACGGTCCAACTTAAAATCGCTAGCCTCCTTGGATAGAATTTTTTCGATCATTTACTAAAAGTATTTCTTAAATTATTTTTGAATAGATTTACGAGTTCTATAATTTGCACAGAAAATTTAAAGAAAATACATGTGAATGGGTCACAAAGGTCTCACTTTAATCCCAAGCCCTCTCATACAAAAGTTTTTGGTCTACTTGGAAGTCGTCATTTAAATCCTTGATTCAAAATAATAATAATTCATATATTATGACGGAATTCTCAGTAAGAAGTTATTTTTAAATCTTGTTTATATTAGCCTTAATCAAGTTTAATTTTATTTAATCATATTAATAAATTAAATCTTATTAATCACATTTAATCGTATTAAATGTTATTAATTGTATTAAAGTGTATCTATATCATTTGATTTTATTAAATCATATTAACCAGTAAAATGACATTAATCACATTAATGCATAAAAAATTAATAATATTAATTGCCCGAAGTAACAATCCAAAAACAAATTATGTATTTAAATTACATTTTAAATACAGAAATAAAATAAGTTATAAAACTATTTTATAACTAACTAAGTTTTTGGTTACTATAAAACAAAGTATATTTATTATAATTGACATTAATCATGTTCAATCACATTAATTGAAATAATTACATTTAATCACATTAAACCCTTAGACTGATTCCTCGTCCGATTTTTTTTTTAATAAAAACACCCTAGGGTAGAGGATTATATATAAGGGTCCCCAGGTTTTTGTGAAAGCAAATACAAGGAAGTAGAAATTTGTACAGACTGTCCACTGAGGCAACATAGTTGCCTCCAAAAGAATACCTAGCATCTAGTGATATTAGAGAGTTATTTAGAAACTAGAGATAAGAGAAAGAGTAGGAATGGTAGTTGCGATTCCAAAGAAAAGAATCTCCACCCTGTGTGTTAATTCTTTACTTTGGCCAGGCAACTTCATTTAGGCATATCAAAAAATTGAAAACCTAGCAAATGGTTCACTGTAAGAGATCGTGAGCAGCAAAAGAGCAGTAGTGGAGTATTTAGAAACTTCAGTTCCTGAGGTGAAGAGCAGCCGAGAGGACTGGGATGTAGTGTTGGATTACTGGAGAGGGAGAGAGTGCACAGGTACCTGAAAAAAAACCAACGAAAAAATCAGTAGTATCAGTCACTCTTTGTGGCATGCCTATGTGTTCTAATGTAGGGTGTATGATTCCTATCCAGATTGATAAGTCCTCTGATGTGTATAGAGATGTTAGAATGGTTCAGAGAGAGGTCCCTAATGTGGGCAGGATGATCCTTTGCAATTGCATCTGCAACAGAGTTACATTCCCTAAAAACATGTTTAAGATTGGCATCTTTTAATAGGGAGTGCACCTTAAAAGCTAAAGGATATAGTAACCAATGGGCAGAATATGGATTCTTGATCATTTTCACTGCAAGCAAAGAGTCAGATTCAATGATGAAAGTACTGTCCAAAGATGGAAAGGCCTGACAGACAAATAAAATAGCCTTGATTTCTACTTCAAGTGGTGATTTAGCTGAAGTGTTAGTGGATTTTATGAGGCACGGTATACCATTACAGTTTCTGGCAATAAGGCCAATAGTGGAGTTAGTAGAAGACCAGGAGGCATCTACATTTATTTTTATGCTATTTGGTTCCGGCCTTTCCCAGTAGACAATAGAGATTGAAGGTTTTGGTGGTGGTCTAAGGGGAGGGATCAGTAAAGAGATGTTAAGGCTCATAGTATAGTGTGAGTTAGAGAGACGAGGCTTGGCAGAGAGGGATAGGAAGATAAGGTCCCGTACTTCGTTGCATATATGCACTGGAGAGAAATTTTTGCTATCAAAATAGAAACCATTTCTGGCTTTCCATAGGGACCAGCAAATCAGAGAGGGAAGCATTCTACAAATCAGTCGGTGCATTCTGGGAAGATCATGACAATTCCAAAATGCAAAGAACCTATCAGTTAAAGAATCTAGACTATGGAGGTTAAAACCCAAGAAAGCAGCCATATCATTCCATATTGATCGAGCCGGGGGACATGAGATGAAAAAGTGCTGGAGAGAATCAGAATGGTTACATGCAGGGCATTTTGAAACTAGGATAAAACCACATTTCATTAAGACATCATCAAAAGGCAAGAAAGAGTGTAGCAATTTCCAGGTGAAAATAGAGATCTTTTTCTGCAGCCTGTGATTCCATATAAGATTAGTAGCAGAAAAAGTACCTGTTGAGAAAGTGAGAGCCTTGTAGGCTGATCTAAAAGTAAAAGCTCCTGTCACCTCTGGTTTCCAGATAAGTCTATCTTCTCTGTCTTCAATAATATTTGCCAACTACAAGAAAGTGGGAGTATCATGTTCTAAAAAAGGTGAAATCTGAGGCAAGATAGAGTCTTTGTTACAGATGAAATGAGCAACTGAGCAAGAGGAGAAAGGATAGAGGGAGGGACATAATTAGAAAGTGGCCTATTCGGACACCAGTTAGCAGTCCAAAGATTACAGTTACCTCGCCCGTGAATAACCATAGTGTTATTTTCAGCAAAAGAATTTACAAAGCAAATTCTCTTCCAAGTCTGGGATTTTCTGTGAGTTTGAGGCAAAGACCAAATCATTTTAGCCCACATAGTAGTACCCAGTTGGCTTTTCCACCATAGTTTAAGTAAACAAGAATCAACTATTGCCTGAACCGATCTGAAACCTAAACCATTCTGGGACCTATGGATAGCTATGTCAGACTATTTTTTCCAAACCTTATTCCTTTCTCCTTCAGTTTCTCCCCAAAAAAATCTGGACATCTTTCTCTCTAGTGACTTAACTATATGAATAGGTGGCTTAAGGACAGTCCATATATGTTGTGGTAAGGAGTATAGGCAGGATTGAATGAGAATTAGTTTACCTTCTGAACTTAACCACTTATTTTTCCAATTCATCAGTTTTTTATCTAAGAGTTCCAATAGAGGTTGGAAGTATATGTTAAGTGTTCTACCTTTAAAAATTGGGCAACCAAGGTATTTAAATGGAAAAGACTTTTTTTCATTTTTAAGATTGTCCTAACCTGATTTACCTTAGCAGGTGTAGCTCGTTTGCTGATATAAAAATCAGCTTTTTCAAAGTTAAATTTCTGGCCAGAGGTAGATTCAAAGATTTCTAGAAAAACTTTGATCTTAATTAGGTTAGGTTTTGAGCCCTGCATAAAAATGACGGTGTCATCAGCATACATTAAATGGGAGGCTTGTGTGATGGCAGAAGGCAACTGATAGCATGTAAGACTGTTGTTCAGAAAAATGAAAGAGAGGCTCCTAGAGAAAGCTTATGAAAAAATGTTAAAAAGAAAGAGGGATAAGGGATCACCTTGTTTGATGCCTCGGGTAGCTTTGAAAAAATTAACCGGATTATTATTTATGAGCACAGAGAAATGTGCTTGGGAGAGATTGTTCATCATTGCAGTCAAAAAATTACCAGTGAAACCAAATCTACAAAGTATGTTTTTTAAAAAGTTCCAATTTACCCTATCAAAAGCTTTCCTGAGGTCCAGCTTAAGCATACAATTAGGCACTCTATTTTTTTGTCTGAAAATCTTATCATTTCCTGGAGATAGAGTATGTTGTCAGAAATGTCTCTGTTTTTCATGAAAGCAGTTTGATTAGGTGAAATTAAAATCTCCATATAAGGTTTCAGTCTTTCCATTAGAACCTTAGAGCATATCTTATTTACAACATTTGAAAGGTTGATGGGTCTGTAATCATCAAAGGAGGAAGGTGTTTTTTTCTTTGGAATTAAGGTTATCCAAGTGCTAGAGATACCCCTTGGCATATCTGATCCTAAGAGAAAATCCTTTACTGCAGATGTAAGATCTGCCTTAATGAAATCCCAGCATTTGGTATATAATTTTCAGGAGAAACCATCAGGACCTGGGCTACTGTTTTTGTGCAAACTCATAATAACTAGTTTGAGTTCCTTTTCTGAAACTGGTTTGGATAGAGAGAGATTGTCCTGTTCAGTAAGGATAGTGGGTATTTGGCTAAGAAAATGTGGGTAGTAAGTGTTGTTAACCAATTGGTTAGGCTCAGATAACAGCTCAAAAAAGTATTCAGAGGCTTGTTTTTGGATATCTGATTGGGAATTAAGCCATTGTCCATTTCTGTTTTTAATTTTTGAAATATGTAACCTACCGTTCTTTTCCTGTACAGTTTTATGGAAAAACTGAGTATTATTATCACCAAGTTTAAACCATTTAATCTGATTTAATCAGATTAAATGGGATTATACTAATTCGTTCAATTACATTTAATCACATTCAATGATCCAATTATATTTAATGATAAATGAAATCATATTTATTCTATTTATAATTCAATCAATTAAAAAATGAGTCAATCACATTTAATGACTAATGAAATCATATTCATTCTGTTTAATATTCAATTAAATTAAATTAGTCAATCACATTAAATTAGTCAATCACATTTAATTACAATAAACTATTAGAATCGTTTTTATTCTATTTGATATTTAATCACACTAAATCCAATTTAATCATATTAACTGAGATCAATCATAATAAATGAAATTAATGACACCTAATCACATTAAATTACATTAATTTGGTTAATTATACTTAATCAAATTAAACATAAAATTTAAATCCCATTTAAATTCTGATCTGTTTAAAGTTAATACTAATTCATTGACCAATTTAAAAATATCTAAAATTTAAAATCATTGGTCAGAATAAGTTTAATTTAAAACTAAATGGAGTTGATTGCAAATAAAGCATTACCAAAATTTTTTCTTAGACTCAAGAAAAGTTATTCACTGTATGTGAGTGCGAATTGGTGTGAATTGTCCAAAACGAAATTTCTTATGTCGTTTTAGTCCTTCCCCTCTTTCTTTCTTCTCTCTTTCACTGATAACGGTCGGATTTTGTCCGTCTGGTTCTGATCATGGCGGCTCCTCTGCCTGGCCGTGGTGGAAACGCTGCGGCCAAGTCCTTCCTCCAAGCTCTAGGCACTCGTCAAGCTCCACTGCAACCATCTCTCCCCTCCAATCCCGACATCGTCCCGAAGACACAGTACAAAGGAGAGATAGCTTGCTTAGTCTCTAGACAAGATGCGGAACGGTTGGCCTCGCATTACCAGAATGCTCTAGTGGGAAAGTTTGCCAGGGGAAAGCCACCAATGTCGGTCCTAAATGAGGCTTTCAAATCAGTGGGCTTCAAAGGCAACTTTCAAATTGGTTCAATCGACTACAGACATATCCTCATCTGATGCCAGGACAAGGAGGACTATCAGAGATTATGGATTAAAGGGCATTGGATCCTCAATCAAGCCCCAATGAAAGTGCTAAAATGGACTACAGACTTCTCCCCGGAAGCTGAGTCTTCTATAGTTCCGGTATGGGTTTCCATTCCACAAGTTCCGATCTATTTCTATAACATTGCAATGCTTCAATCAATTGGTAATCAGATAGGCACCTTTATTAAGATGGATGCAGCTACTGCTGCTCTCACTAGGCCTTCTGTAGTCAAAATGTGTGTTGAGATAGATCTGAAAAGTAAGCTCCCTGCATATATTAGGGTGGGAATAGAAGAAGATGGTATTGAGTTCAATGTAGTTAAGTTGCCTCTTGAATTTGAGGATATTCCGCCTTATTGCCATCACTGTAAGACTATAGGTCATGAAGATGCTCAATGTATTCACCTGCATCCTGAGCTTAAGAGATCAAAAGCGATTAGGTTTGACAAGATATCAAAACCTGTAGTGGATCAGTTTGTGCAAGAGAAAGGCTCTGGGTTAAAATCCGGAGGGGAGATGGTTAATGCACAATCGAAAACTAATGGGGCAGGGAGTTCAGGTCTAACTGTTGCTGATAAGCAAGGTCCAAAGATTACAAAGAGTTTTAAATATGTTCCAAAGCAAAAAGTGGCCACTACTATAGTCAGTGAAGGGACTAAGGTTCCTGAGGTTTTTACCACAATGAATCAAGTTGGATTACAGAATACATCAGTTTCAGAAACCCCTGCACAGAAAGAAAAACTGGGGGAAACTTTCACAGATCTAACCAATGATCATGACACTGTGACTGAAAGGCAGACTGGCATCTGTTCTGATTTGATCTCAGGGGTAATTGGAGCCAAAGAGGATAACTTTGCAACCAGGGGGTCACCATTAAAACACCCCCAATCTGCTCCTCCTTTCCCTACATCCAAAAGGATTTTTTCAAAGGACAACATCCCTGCTAAAAGAGGTAAATCTTTCTCCCCTTTTAATACTATCATTGCTGCTAAAAATTTTCTCTTCTCTCAGCAGAAACATAAACAAAATAGATTTCTCCCACTCGAAGACAACGATGGTTCAAAAGAGGACTTCTCAAATGATATCCCTGTCACAATCACTGGAGATTCTGAGGTCAGGAATGATGATAATCTGAATGCTTCTCCTGCAATTAACTCTGCTGCTCAGGTCAGTATGGTTAGGCAGGTAAGTCCTTCCTACTCTCCCTCCAACTTAGCTAAGCAAAGAAGGGGTAGGCAACTGGATATTGACCCTAAGCATAGACTATCATGACTAGATCAAAAAGCGCCAATAATGTTTTAATATGAATAATACAAACCTCCAGATAAAATTTCTAGTTTGGAACCTAAGAGGAATGGATACCTCCATACTCAGACTTCAAAACCTGATTATTAGGCATAAGTTTGATCTCATTTGCCTAATTGAGCCGAAGCATGACAAATTGCAATGTGAATCCTACAGAAGGTTGCTACATTTTGATAATTGCTTGTATGCCATGAATGAACAGATCTGGTTATTTTGGAACTCTTCAATAAACCTTTCTGTCAAATATGATAATTTGCAGTTTCTTGCTGTCTCTTTATATAGTCTTACTCTGAATAAGAATATGGATGCTTTCTTTGTATATGGTCTTAGGACTAGAGATGGTAGGAAATCCATGTGGTCAGATATACAGGCTTCTACCTATTCTGATACTATCTTTATTGGTGACTTCAATGCTATCACTTCTATTCATGAATATAAAGGTCCCTCCACCCCTAAATCTGGAAGTATTAAGGATTTTAACAAATTTATTAATACTTTGGCTTTAGAGGAAATAAATACGGTAGGTAATCTATTTACATGGAGCAACAATAGGTTGAGGAATCCTACCACTCAGAGATTAGATAGGGGACTCTGCAATGCTGCATGGTCAACTTCTTTTCCCTCCTCTTCTGTTCAAATTTTAAACAGGACTACATCTGATCACAGTCCACTGCTTCTATCTATAGGAAGTGATATCCCCTCATCCCCTAGGCCTTTTAGATTTCTTAACACTTGGTTTAAAAGGGAAATCTTTCTATCAGTAATCAAGAGTGATTGGGAAACTCCTATGCAATACTCTGGAATGTTAGGTTTCTGCCTCAAACTCTCTAGACTGAAAAAGACTTTAAAATTTTGGAATAAAGACCATTTTGGTAACATACATGAGAATGTCACACTGGCAGAAAAGGAAGTCTTACTGCAGGAACAAACTTTTGATCAAAATCCCAGTGAAACAAATGGTTTAAATCTTAAGGAAGCAAAAGCTAAGCTAATAAGATCACTGGTTGAACAGAAAAGTTTCTGGAAGCATAAAGCAAAGATTAAATGGTTAAAGGAGGGTGACAACAACACCGAATTTTTCCACAATTCAGTACAAGAAAAAAAAGGGAGGCTAAAAATTACAAAGATTAAGAGTGCTAATGGTTCATGGTTAGATAATATGCAAGACATAGAGACAGAAGCCATTCAGTACTATAAAAGCCTATTATCTGATGACAGCTCCCCTGCCTCTGACATTTTCAAAAATCATTTTCTCAGTCAGATCCCCAAGTGTATCTCGGATCTGGAAAATGAAAAACTTTTGCTTCCGGTTACTATGACAGAACTTAAACTTATTGTGCTTAGCCTCAATAAACATAGTAGTCCTGGACCGGATGGGTTTACAGCAAAATTTTACATTAAAAGTTGGGATATCATTTCTGTTGATCTACTTGATGCTGTTCAGGACTTTATGAATGGAAATAATATCCCCAAAGGTTTCAGTAGCACATGGATTACAATCATTCCTAAAAAGAAAACTCCCCTTTCTTTTGATGATTTCAGGCCAATCAGTCTCTCTAATGTAATTAACAAGATTTGTTCAAAGATAATAATGGAGAGACTCAAACCATTAATGAATAATCTCATCTCTCCACATCAGACTGCTTTCCTAAAAGGCCGTGACTTAGCTGATAATGTAATTTATTTACAAGAAATGATAAGATTTTTGAATAGAAAACAAAGAAATCCAAACTGCATAGTTAAATTAGACCTTAAAAAGGCTTTTGATAGGGTTAAGTGGTCCTTCTTATACAGTGTTCTTCACAAATTTGGTTTCCATGCTAGATTTCTTTTCCCTATCATGAACAATTTATCTCAGGCTTGGTTTCAGTTTTGATAAATGGCAAGCCAGCTGGTTTTTTCCAGGCTAGTAGAGGTATTAAACAGGGTGACCCCCTGTCCCCATTCCTTTTTAATATCTTTTCAGAAGCTTTCACTAGGAGTTTAGCATTCATATTCAGTACAGGTAAACTGGCTTCCTATGATCTCCCAGGTAATACTGCTCCAATCTCTCATTTATCCTATGCAGATGACACAGTTGTATTTCTAAAGGCTGAAAATAGGACTCTAATCAGATTTAAAGCTTTTTTATCTACTTTTGAGGAGGTAACTAGGCAGCACATAAATTATGGTAAAACTGACATATACATTAGCAGGCATGCATCTGTCCATAAAGTTCTCAATATAAAAAGGATCTTGGGTATGAAAACTGGTAGAATGCCTTTCACATACTTGGGAGTACCTATCTTCACAGGAATTGCCCAAAAATGTTACTTTCAGCCTCTAATTGAGCAAATTGATAACAGGATCAATAACTGGAAAAATAAGTGGTTATCAATGGGAGGAAAAATGACACTGATAAAATCTTGCATCTTTTCCATTCCTCGGCATATTTGGTCTGTTTTAAAACCTAGCAAGAAGGTGGTTTCCATAATTGAAAAGAAAATGAGCAGGTTTTTCTGGGGATATACTGATCAGAAACCAAATAGAACTTGGAGAAAATGGGAATCACTTTGTTTTCCAATCAGCCAGAATGGGTTAGGTTTTAGATCAATTAACTCAATCATAGAAACATGCTCGGTTAAGTTATGGTGGAAATACCAAAAGGCAGAAGCACCATGGACTAATTTTATTCAATCCTTGCCCCACTCATACAAAGCATCCTCTAATTGGAAAAGAATTTGTAGTGTCAATGCTTGGGCTGAGTCCAATTCCAGGGTGATTTTGGGGAAGGGATCTTGTAATTTCTGGACCTCCAATTGGCTAGGTTTTAAGCCTATCATGGATTACTGCCTCCCTGGTCAGGTGGATATTTCAGAAAATTGCACAGTGGCTGAGTTCATAGACAATAAACAAAATTTGATCATGAAATTGAACCAGTTTCTACCACCTGAAATCATATCTCTGCTGCAGGTCTCTAAACTTCAACCACACAGGAATGACAGACTAATTTGGAAACCTGGACCTACAGGGGATTTCTCATTCAAATCAACTTATCTCCTTCTCAGTCCAAGATCAGGTAGTATTGCTTCGATTAAATTCTTCTGGTGTGATAGGATTGAAAAGAAAATATCTGTTTTCATGTGGAAACTTATTAATTCCTATTTACCTTTTGATAATGTCTTACAGAGACTTACTATTTGTTTACCTTCTAAATGTGTTATGTGCTGTAACCATGTGGATTCTCTAGATCATTTTTTTAACTCATGCACTTTCACAACTCTGGTTTGGAAGAATATTCACTCTTATATGGGGATCACGAACAAAATTTTCCCTTCTGTTTGGGAAAGAGTATCTTATTATTTGACCTATCAAGGTTTAAGCTCATTGCACTCCACACTCATTAGGAATGCTGCTCTAATTACAATCTGGAACCTATGGAAGATGAGGAATGCATGTTTATATGATGGGATGGCCCCTAGTACTGTCATAATTCTTAACCGGATTAGAGACCAAATTTTTTAGTCATTCATCTACAAACCAGTTTTTATTTCATCTGCTTTTGACTATGGTATTGCTAATCATTCCTTTCTGCCATTGATTAAAACTGCTCCAAAACCTAAGATCTTCAAAATTGCATGGAAAAAACCTGAGGTTGGATATAAATTTAATGTGGATGCGGCTTGGAATAAACAAGAGGATGAGTGTGGTCTAGGACTGATCATTAGGGACTCAAGTGGTACTTTCATCTCGGCTCACACTAAATTTACTCATGCTACTTCTCCCTTAGAAGCTGAGCTAAAGGCTATTTTGTTTGCAATACAGATTAGTCAGAGTATTTTGATACCTATCATTATAGAATCTGACTGCTTAGGGGCTATTCTCTCTGTTCAATATCCTCTAAAAGCTATTTGGAAAGTGTTTGAACTTGCTGATGAAATTCATCAGACTCTGGGGGAATAAATATACTGCACATCCACCGTGAGGCAAATTTGGTTGCCGATGCATTGGCTAAGGAATGCCTATCTGCTAGGACTACTTCCATCTTTAGTAGTTTACACATGCTACCTCCAAAATTTTCCCCTGAGAACTGCCCACTGACCAGATGCTACTAACTTTCTTTTAATGCATATTTTTGCAGGCAATGATCGGACAAAATGGAGAACAACTCAGGAACCTATGTGGTTGGCTACTCTCAATGGATTTTTCCAAAGTAAAAGCTATCAAACAGCATTGGCAATGGTTTCACAATGACTTAGAAGATAGGCTTATGGCTTAGGTTAAGGTTGTCTCTGACTGACTTGTGTCTCGTCATTCGATTCACTAACAAGTTCGAGCGCCAATTACCTAGTCATTAGTATTTGTAATCCTCTAGTTACTCAAGTACTCTATCTCAACTATTTTGGAAGCAACAAGGTGTTGCTTCAAGAGCAATATGCTCTCACATTGTAAATAAACTAAGATTCGGCTTCTTTCTTGTTTAAAAAAAAAAAAAAGAGTTGATTGCAAATAAATAATTTTATTTTGGGCCTGGATGACGCTAGCGGTCATCATTCAAAACAATATACTCCGTATAAAATTTATACAGAAAGCATTGGCCACAATTCGCCGAAAAACGAAGCACTGAAGATCATCTGAAACTTTTTATTACACAGTACGGTACAATACTCCATAATTTTACACAAAACAACTTTTGTGTACTGGACGTCATTTGTCCAAAATTATATGTTTTCCGTTTTCTTCATCATATATGAACAGTAAAAATGAATGGGAAAGTCTCAGGAAATGCAGCTTTTCCATAAATTTATGAACAGTTCTCAGGGGCATTTTGACTTAAATATTGTAATTTTTTTATAAAATTCAAATATTGCATTTTATAAGTTAAAACAAGTAATAATATGTATTTGAAGGTGAAAATATAAAAATATATGATATAAAAAATATTTTCAAAAATTTTCAATTTTGTATGTAATTTAAGAAATGCAATGTATAAGATAAGAAATAAGTGGTCTGTCCATAAGCTTATGGACATGCCGCCTGTCAGGAGACCCACTCAAAATGAATTATTCATATCTTATAAGAATATCCATATACCAATTAACACATTCAAATGAATCAAATTCATATATTAATCTATAATTATCAATGAAAACTCTGGTACCACTGTTAGTAAATCAATAGTTATATAGCAGTGGAATATATATATATATATATGTATAAATATATATATATATATATATAACTTAAATTTATTTCGCACCAAGAACGTATTGTAATCATAGAATAATACATATATGATTGATGAACAGTAAGTTTGTATGATTTCGATAGAGAATTAACTTGGTAATCACAATCTCAGGTGAATTGACCACAAGCCGCACACGTGTCCGGCCTCAGGGAAACCTGAAATCGGCGATGGGGAAACCTGAACTCGGCGTTGGGGAAACATCAACTCAGCGACAACAGATGGCTAAACTCGACGGACAGTAGCGGTGGAATCCGGACGGCTCAACTCGATGGACGACTCAGCCTTACATTGGGTAAGGTTTAGAAAACGGGGGATTAGTGTAAAACTAGATAATACCTGTAACAATGCACATATTTATGAGCCGAAAATGATAAATAAAACATTAAATTTAATTTTAATAATTAATAAAATTTTATGATATTTATATGAGAATCATACACGATGCAATATTAAGAATAAATTTATTTATTCAATAATATTATAATTTATTTAATTTATTTTTTAAAAAACAATTAACTTAATCTTTATTTTCCATAAAGTGAGGGCATTTTAGGTTTTGGAATAAGGAGATGGGCTTCTTCTATAAAGGAATTCTTTTGGAAAACAAAATTAGTTTATATGAAGCAATTGATTTTGTATTGAGAGAATACATTTCATTTTTTCAAGGAATAAAGTGAAATAAGGAGTAAATGTTTTGGAATAAGAAAAAGTAGAGAGAGAAAGATGGAATGATTAAAGAGTATGAGAGATGTATCAATTTTCAAAAGAGTGATGGAATGATTAGTTGATGTGTCAAGTTTTAAGAGTGACACTTGTCAAAAAATTGTGAAAATTGATGTGACTAAGTGTGAGGATTACACTTAGGGAAGGGATTGTTCTTTTAGTATATAGTTTCCCTTTGTCCCAGCTATTTTTGCACTTTTTTTCTTTTTGGGACGTCCCAATTGTTTTTGCACTCTTTACTTTATTTTATTTTTTTGGCTTTATTCATTTTTTATGTTACAAAAGGATGAAATGAAATGGGAAAGGAAAATAAAATGAAGGTACCCCACTAGCACATAGGCAAAAAAGTATTTAATAACGGATCTTTAAAAAAACTCTTTTTTCTCTCTCCGCAAAAATAGTTGGGACGAAGGGAGTACTGGATAAACGAAGGTGAATTTGAATATTATTATATAAATAAATGTATATTCAAAATATAATTAAATTTGTTGATAAAAATATTAATAAACACCACTTTAGAAAAATAAGATTATCGTTATCAACATTGCATGCATACGGATTGACTAAATTATTTTTTTGGTCCCCAACATATATAGCAATACCATCTTTGGTCCCCAAAACTAATACCGCATTTGTTCAGCAACCAACAAATACAAAATGATTTATTTGGTCCCCAAAGGTGGTTTTCAGGCAAAGTCAACGGTAAAATTGGTCAAAATATATAAAATGATCATTATACCCCTAAGTTTAATTTTTTTTTTTAAAAACCAGACCCTCTAACCCAATTCTAACTCCACCGCTACCCTGCTGCAAGTCGGCGGTGCTACTGTGGTGGAAGCTAAGTTGCGCCATCCTCTTCTCCACCTACCCTGCCTTCCTCTTCTTCGTCGCTGATTGCCTCAGACCAAATTCACTAGCTCCATCGATCAAGGTCACTGTTTTCAAATTCACCAGCTCCATTGAAAGAAAACCCTTCATTTTTCATAGCAATTGCACTGTTTTCAGTAAAGAAACCCTTAATTCAACTTTAAAAAATGTTCAGTTTTGGTGTTCTCCAAATTCTAATTCCTTTTAGGTAACTGCCACATCCAAGGTTGACTCGTTCATTTCATCCTAAATATATTAATATATGATTCAATATTCTTCTTCATCTTCTTCATATAATTTACAAAGAAATTGAACTCAGAACAAAAATGGTGACAAATTCACCAGCTCCATCAATCAAGAACACAAGAAACTCTATCACCTTCGAATTCGCCTACCTAATCTACGCTCTCCCTATCTCCCACCACTAGCGCCGTCACAACATCGTTGTCGGGAGCTTCATCGAGGGCCTCAACAACCGTGTCGACATTATCTCATTCGACGATGATACCCATGCCATAACTCCCATCCCCAGCCTTTCTGTTGACCACCCCTACCCAGTGATTTCTCCGGCAATAGCTGCAATTTGAAGATTTGAGCAGAAGTAGGTGGTGTATATGTAGCCCAACGGTTAAAGAACTGACGGCTACTCAGCCCATCCCAATATTATTCCATAAATAAGCAAAGCCATTTCAGCCCAAAAGCACAGATCGGCTGCGTATGAGACTTCTAGTCGTGCCTGAGAACGTGCACCGGGAAAAAAAGGAATGAACGACAAACACGAACCTATGAATCTGGATTGTAGTGATCGTGGTATGATCCACTATCTCAAATCCTGAAATCACGGAATCACAACCATATCAGCAGTTTATAAAGACAACAAGCTTAAGAGGAGCTAAGGTAAGCGCAGTTATCTCTAGAAATTCCAATTCTAGCAAGAGAAGAATGACTTGATCATCAGAGCCCTTCTCCCGGAATCATTTTCGGGATAAGTTTGCAGGTAAGAAGCTTCTTAGAGTGGACAACCAACTGGCCTGAGTGGTCTACCACATCATTTTGCGCCATCTGTGTGGGCTCAAAATATTTTCATTTCAAGATCATTCAGGTAGATAATGGTGTTCACCAGGAGCGAGAGGAGCCATAACCACGAGTCACACGAACAAATGCTGGGATGCGATAGAGAAATACATTATCAGCCGGAACACACCACATATAGGGAAAAGGAGCAGAGCAAGGAGGAAACAAAGGAGGAAGAAGAGTCTGCGAACAATAACTATGACATGGAAAAAATGTGTTCGCGGAATTCTTGGAAGCAAACAGAGAAAGTCTTTATGACCAAATTTTGAAACGCTCAAGAAAAAACCACCAGAACCGCAAAAAAGGGTAAACTAAGAGCGTGTATGAAGAAGAGTTACATGATATCTTTGTAGAAGATGACACAGATAAATTACCCCTAGCTCCACATTTACGTGATTTTAAAATGCCAAAGGACGTCAAGCTTCCTTTGCATATCAAAATCTAAGATGGGACCACAGATCCAAAAGAGGTTTTGCACTCACACAGAAACAGTATGAGATTTCGCGATGCAAACATTGAATTAGTTTGCAAGGCATTTCCCATCTTTTTGACAGGAACAATGATCACTTGGTATGAAGACCTTCCAAGTGAGAGCATCAAATCTTGAGCACACTTGTCTGGCCTATTCCTAGCTCGCTTCTACTAGAAACAAAAGTTTACTAAGACGATCGTAGATCTCAATAACATAGCCCAGCGAAGTGATGAAAGCCTTGCACAAAATATCAAAATTGGTTTGTTATCGAAAGCTTGCAGGTTCACGACTTGTCCTTCCAATTATCATTAGGAGCGTTAACAGGAGGTATACGATCAAGAGAGTTCTATAAAGTACTAATAAAAACATGACTGAAGACCCATAGGAGCTACAAAAGATGATTGAGTAGCGTGTGCAAACAAAAGAAGCAAACAATCGTAAGATAGAGTGGGAAAGAGGGCAAAAGTGAATGATGGAAGCAGAGTATTCGCAGAAGGGATTCATGAAAAAGGAAAAGGGAAGCATCCCTTTCAAAGGAAGAGAACTAGGTTCGCAGGCTCCAACATTTCAAGATACACCTTTGGCAAGGCCAAGGAAAGAAATATGGAAAACACACAAGGATTTATTCCAAGAACTAGAACCCATGCTAGCACCACCAAAAAAAGATCCAGGGAATTTATTTAGTACTTTCCACAAGGACCATGGCCATGACATTAAGTATTACAGAAACCTAAGAAGATAAATTGAGGAATGGTCTCTTAGGTCAATATAGAAGAGAAGAGGGAAGCCAGTATGATGAAAATACCAAAACATCTAACACCTTAGCAAGGAATCAGAAGACAGTGTCCACATTGCCAAAGAATAAAAAAATGACCGCGACGATTGACTGCAAGGGGATGCAAGTGATGAAGTACTAGAAACAGCCATATTGTCTACACATCATTGTCCAACAATGCCTGGAAAGCTAGAGCACGATACTCTCCCCCATAAGAACCTGTTGACAAGAGTTTCTGATTGGATGAGGCGATCACCTTCAACCAAGAGAATGCAATGCCAAACGCTTCGCCTCACAGCGACCCCATGGTCATTATAGAAAAAAAGAAAGAAATGCTCATGTACATAGAGTGTTCGTAAATGATGGAAGTGCACTCAAAATACTATTTGTTGACTGCTTTGACATGCAAGGTTTCAAATGAACAGACCTCAAAAAATCCACTTCCTTGCTAGTTGGATTCACAGGGCGATAAGAAATTCCTTTGGGTAATATACAACTACCTGTTCCTATCGTAGTCATGTACACTCCAGGCACATTTAATGCTACCATAGGAAGACCTTGGATGAACAGAGCAAAGGCCATATGGTCCCCTTACAACCTGGCCATGAAATTCCCAACTGCAGCCAGAATTGCAACTATAAGAGAAAACAAGCAAACTGCGAGGCAATGCATGGTCATTGAAATGAAGGTAGGAATATTGGGAGATAAAGCGAAGATTTCTAACAAAATCTCAAATGGAGAATTGCTAAATCATTCATAATCGACAACGGACCTAGGGGAAGAAACTGAGCTAGTTAACCTGGATAGTGAAGACAACTCAAAGTGTGTAAGGGTAGGGAAATACCATCCCAATGAAGAGAATAAGAGAATCATAGAAATCATATGAAGACACAAAGAAACTTTCACATGGAGTGTTCATAAACATGGGAGGAGTAGACCCGCACATTGCTACACACTTTTTGAATATCAGTGAAGCTATTAAACAAGTTAAACAAAAGTAGCGCATCTTTGCCAACGACAGGCAGAAAGCAATCAAAGAAGAGGTTACAACACTATTTCAAGATAGCATAATAAAAGAGGTCATATACCCAGAATGGCTTGCAAAACCATCTATGGTGAGGAAGTCAGATGCAGGATGAAGAATGTCTTTTAATTTTACGGATTTGAATAAAGCGTGCCCCAAGGATTGTTATCCTCTACCAAAATTTAATGAATCCAGAAGACGCAGAGAAAATGGCTTTTATAACAAGCTTTGGGACGTTCTGTTACGTAAAGATGCAGTTCAGGCTGAAAAATGCAGGGGCAACATACATCGACTAGTAGATAACACATTTCGTAATCAATGATCTGCTTCATTATGAGTGTATTAACCGATGCATTTCACATAGCTTTTAGTTACTTTTACTTGGTGGATTGCTCGTATTAGTTGAGTTTATGTGAAAAGGGGTTTAGACAGCAATGTTTTATTTTCTTATCTAAATCCCACATTTTGTAGACTTAATTAGTACTAATGGACATCTTGTATCCACGATTTTCTTGATCTTCCTTGTGATCATCTTTAGTAGGTCACATGTGGGTACTGTTTGTTTACATTCTATGTAAAGGTCGTTCGTAAGGGCAGTAGAAGATATTGAAGGCCGTTCGCAAGGTCAGTAGTATAGACAAAGCCCATTCACATTAGAATGGTAGTAGAAAAAGGCCACAGTCAACAATTCGTGGTAGAAGGAGATTGAAACTGAAGATAAGCGGCTACAAAGTTTATAGTGGCCAACGTAGAAATGGGAAATCGTGGTCCGATGAGTTGTGATTCAGTCCAAGAATTATCCAAGAAGAATCATCCTTCAAGAGTGATTCCATTGGATTTGTCTTGTCAATTACTATAAAATCGACTATTAAAACTCTCAAATCGGACTAACAGTTCTCTCGTAGGAAAGGAAACTATTTCAGTCGGGCAAGGCACCAACAGGTTGACGTGGGCAGTGCATGGTTTGGTACCAACAGCCCGTGCCAAAGGAGATGTCCCGCACCACGGAGAGCAGCGTGAGGCAATTGCGCAACCTGCGCCATACACGATGGGCCACCTAGCGCGAATTGAAGACCCCTCCATGAGGCTAAGTATGGGTGCAAGACATCCCATTTTAGGTGTCATGCGCCGTTCCAAGTCATTATGCCAAGACCTGCATGTGGGATGTTGGAATTTCTGCAGCCCGTGCTATGTTTCTGAACAAAGCACCTAGCCTGAACATAGCCTGCATCAACGGTCATGGGCACGAATTAAAACTGTAATATTCAGCGCTCTAATGATGTCCCGCATCAAACGATGCAACATGTGCAAGTGCCAGACGTGACTTGGGCCAGCCCTCGCACCCTGCTCCATGATGATGATCCATGCTATTCCCAAAAACAAGCACCCCGCTCCCATGAAGCGACGCGACCCGCGCCAGGCCTTGCGCCCTGCGCCAAGTACAAGCCACAGGCAGTGTCATCCATGATGCCCCGCCCCGCGCCGAGCGGTGGCTGAGCTAGGGTTTATCCTATTTTGGCCTATTTGGGCCTATTTTTAGGCCCAATCCCCTACTAAAATATATAGAACCTTAGTCTACTAGGTTTGGATATACTTTCATACCATATTTAATTTTGAGAAGAGTAGATAGGAGATTCTCTCCTTAGGAAACTTTATCTTTTTCTTGTTTTATTTTTCTTTGATCCTAAGATGTGGAATTCAAATCTTTATTTGAATTCCATGTCAAGGGAGTATTTTCCATAGTTTGGAGATAATTGTAGTAACTTGGTTCTATCTATATACTTTTTGAGATTCTCTTGTTCATCCTAATTTTGTGTTCATAATACTATTGTGATTTGCTTTTGAGTTTGGATGAATGAATATTACACCACATATATAGCACACACTTTGGGCTTTATTCATGCTAGGCACAAATATCGATGCCCCATTGGGAAGAGAAACCTGGATGTTTGTATGGGTGGGGGAGAACGCATCTACATGAGTGTGTGCATAGGAGATTCAAGGTCACTGTGATCCACTTACCATTGCACTTATCTTAGCTGACTTCGTAAAGTTATCTGAGAGGTTCCAGGTAGAGATAACTTAATAGTAGCTAGCTATGGTTACAAGAAACCCTAGTATCATAGATAAGTTGCCTATGACCCTTAGGCCTAATTGATAGAACCCGAGGGGAGTAGTTGAATTTGTGGTGGAAGCCCAGGACGTAATCGCATAGGGGAGAATTATACCTAAAACATCGGTCAGACCATGTTGTACTCCCTGAATTATGATGGCGGTATCGATGGAGGGTTGCGGGAGCACCTGCCGTGACATGGACGGGGAAGTGTATGCCATCGGCCACACCACGTGTTATGGACACTCTATTAGGTTTTTTTAGATCTCTATGTGAAAGAATCGAGGACATGAGCATTAGATTGACCAAGTTTCACAATGATTTCCCCAAGTGCTAGCTTAATATTGTAGTTGCATTTTTACATTCATGTTTATTAGTTGTTATTTTGAAAAACTAAATCCACCATTATTTGCATGTGTGCTTTACTAGCTCTTCCTTTCATTCATATGGATTGACAACCAGTACGAGGTTGTGTTTTGAGTTGATACATTGGACCTATAATCTCTGTGGACTAACCCAGGGTTTACTGCTAACTACCCTATAGGTACCGTAGTAGCAGGAATGGATGCAGAACTAAAGATTCTATCTTCTGACCATACCACCTCCAACTGGGTTTAGACTTCTAAGCTATTTGTTTTAACAACCCCAGGGGGGGCAGGTCAGAATTTTAGCGCCGTTGCCGGGGATGCTATCAATCTAGGTATCAATTTAGACACAACGTGTTAGTAGAGTAGTTATTAATTTCTTTTATTCTTGTTGCTTAATTCATTTGTTGAGTTTTTTGGTAGCTGGAATCTACTGATGTAGCAGGATACCACTCAACAGATGAAACTGTGTAGGGTGTGTCATTTTGACTACCCTAAAGAGTGTTGCCCGTGGTTAAGTGACTACGGGAGAGACATAGAGCTTCCGGCTCAGCAAGATCAGTAGGAGCGAGAGTGGTGCACATACCACAGCTCACTCGACTCGATCTCAGCTTCCAATTCTTTAGGTGAAGAAATACTCGAAGCTCTGACTAGTTTTGCAAATACTAGTGAAACTCTGTAAAATCAAGTATTTTCTTGTATAAAACATTATGGGGGTTCAAATATCTTCAGGTGTTGACAGAATAAGTGGAAAGGTGAATGAGTTAATAGGCGTAGTGAACCAGTTGATAAGAAGGCATAAGCTCACCGATGAAGAAGTACCTCCACCAAGATGCGATGCAGCTTACCATGACAAGGTTAGTCATATTTCCTTCAACACCAGCGTGATATTGCATGAGTGTAAAGCATTGTTAAAGAAAATGGGTCCCTCTATATATGAATTTGAGAATGAATTGATTGATCAAAATGTGAAGTGCCATCCCCCGTTAGTTGATATGTATGACAAGATTGTGCGAGATATCTTTAAGGAGTTAGCTTTAGAGGATAATTCTTTGAGTGATATGCCTTTTAGTACCTCAAAAGCTAGTCTAGTGGGGAGTGGGGAAGAGATTAACCATCATGGTAAGGATTGTATGGAATCCCTACCTAAAAACCTAAATGAGCTAGTTCTACCAGAGAGTAAACCTTCAATAGAGAAACCACTGGCAATTAAACTTAAGCCCTTGCATGAACACCTTAAGTATGCCTTCCTAGGTGAAAATGACCTTCACAAGAAGGTAATGTAACAAATAGCATTCATAGGCGACCTACTAAAGGTACTAATAATGAAGACCAAGGATCACGTGAACACGAGATGTCAAGAATCACTAATTATGTATACAAAAAGAAAGATTTAGAATAGAAAATCAAACATGGTTTTCTAAAACCCTTGTCATGTAAACTCAACTAATGTTGCCACACCGCCAATGAAAAGTAACTAAAAACAATGTCAAATGCATTGGTTAAAGCAAGCAAAATAGTGCAGATCAGACTCCCCACGCTTAAACATTTACTTGTCTCAAGTAAATAAAATCAAACAAAAATGTTCAAACGGAATGAAGCATGCAAAAATAGCCAATGCATTGAACTTATTCCCAAGCTACCCTAGTTCCCCCAAGAAGGTGAAAATATCATAAATCTCACACTCCCTAAAGTTCCTACAGTAACCAAACCACCCAAAGCAAGTAAATGTGTATGGAAAAAGATAAGTGACAAAAGATCAAAAAAAATCCAAGCTTACTATTCCAAAAAGCAATCAGAGAGCAATACTCAAGCAAAACAAGCCACCAAGGAAATCCAAAATCTGTCGACTTGGTTGCAACATAGGACTAACTCAAGATTCTCGACCTAGTTGCAACAAGGAGTCTAATGTATTGTCAATCAACTTTCTTGCTTCTTTTTTCATTTTTTATCTCAATTTCTCTAATTTTTCCTAGGAGCCCTTTCGAGTTTTCATCCTAGCTTTATCCCACAAAACTTGCTCACCTCTCACCTTTTTCCACACATCCTCTCACTTTTACCTAGACTCGTAAGTCTTTCCAGGCCAAGTCTCTAACTTTTACCTAGGCCTTTCGACCTATCTGGGATTTTTTCTCATGTTACCCAGGTCGCCTAATGTGTCCATTTTATGTGCATATTTTAGTACATTTTGGGATCAATTTTGTGCTATTTTGTTATCAAGAGTTTGTGTTTTACCTTGAAATTCTCTAAGGAGAGGTAAGAGCGAATTTACGCTCTTTTACCTTTTCTAAGTGGATTTTGCATGACAAAGGAAGAACATAGAGACTTGAAGACCGGAGACCATTGAAGATCACCTTTTTAAGACTTTGAAGAATTGCTTCAAAGATTTGAAGACTTAAAAACTGGAGGCCGTTGAAGATCATCCTTTAAAGATTTTGAAGACTTGCTTCAAAGATTTGAAGACTTGAAGAATGAGTGGAATTATTGTGAAGAAGAGTGCTTGCCAAAAGAAGAAGAAAAGAAGACAAGGTTCTGTTCTAGCTCCCGTCATGAGTTACGATGCATGGGTGGCCAGAACACAACCTTATCCCTGTGTACTATAAGTAAAATTTTCTTTCCTCTCTTTCATACCTCTTCTTCCAGCCCAATTTTGGTACTATTCCAACCCTAATTTTCCACCATTTTCATCTTTAATTTCTCTTGTTTTATGATTTGTTTGTTAGCATTAATTAGTATGAACTCTAGTAGCTAAATTTAATTCTTGGGAGACCATAGCTTCCAAACCCATGTCTTAAGAACAATTTGTAGCCCACTTAATACTCTTACTATTATACATTTATGGAGCATTGAATATATTTTTTAATTTTCTTGAAAGCTTGATTAAAAGAAGTACTTGTATGATATTTTTGTTAGGGTTTGGGGAAATGGGTTGATTTCTCCTTTTCTTGATAGGAAATCCAAGAGTATGATTTAGAGCTTTTGATTGTGTTGATTGAATGATAATTGCTAGATGAATATGATAATGTTGAACTCTTTGTCATGTTTGTTACTTGTAGCAAATGAAAGAAGTCTATAAACATTGAATGTTCTTGATTAATCTTGTGTAAATGTATAGATTGGTTAAATGCTTAGACACGGTGTAGTGTTTATAAGTGTTGTCAAGCTTGTTGATTCTTTGTGTTCAACGCCATTAATGGGATACTTTTAGTCGTGTTTTGACTAAGGGAGTCATTGGTGAGGTTTGACAAGAGATGTCAAACTCACTCTTGCAAACTACTATCTAAGAAGGATAGAAGTTTAGTCTTCACAACAAGTAGTGAAAGTAGTTAATAGGTTGCACGTTCAATGATGGATTAGAGGCTTGGAATTTGAAGTCAATTGCGCCCAAGGTTCTGTTAATTGTTGGTTTAATCACCTTTTAGTTGTTGTCGCATGCTTTGCGTATTTAACTTGCTCTTTAGTTAATTTGTCTTTCAGTTTTATAACTTAGGACCAAAAATCAACCACCCCCCTCTTTACATGCTTTCATATGTATCTATATATGCTTATATCTAGTATGTTTTTTCCTATATATGTTTAAACACTTGGAAAGATCCCTCTTCTCGTTGACGACCCCGACTTGTTATTATCGTCTTAATTGTAGATAGGAAGTATTAGGGCTTAAAAATATAACTTTGAGAGGTATGACAATGACCTCCCAAATTTTGGCACCGCTGTCAGGGAAGAGGCGTTTATTATTAAGTGTTTGGGCATATTATGTGTAATTATGTGCTAGCTGTAATATTTTTTAGTTTTCTTTTATTTTTGATTTCTTAGATGACTTACCATTTTTGCTTGGCTTGGAGATGTATTGTTCGAGTTCTTAGTGTATGGTTTGTACACAATCCTATTCACAAGAACCCTTACACTACGACATCGAGTTAGAATTGAATTTGAGATGGGCTAGTAGGCTTTCTTTGGAAATTGTGAATAACACCCCTCCTAATGACCATTTTGTGGATACTTCTACTTCTATGGAGCATCAACACTAGCATGAAGATGATCATCCAGGAGGAGGGCCACAACATCCTCCTCTCCGAGGGAGAGCTCGTCATCTCCAAGGAAGAGAAATTCCATTGGGGCTAGCCTTGTTGAGGGATATTATGGCTACCATCCTTGATTAACAACTGATGTGCATTGAGTATTATTTGGTTTGACTAAATGGGCACTTCCAGCCCAAGACCGGGTTTATAAACATGCTACCTATTTTCCTTGGTAGGCAAGGGGAGAATGCCAACAAGCATCTCACTGAGTTCTATTTTTTGTGTGGTGGTACAGCCTCCCAGGGAGTAGATGAAGATTTCTACAAGTTGAAGGCATTCCCATTAACATTGAGGAATGGTGCAAGAGATTAGCTCCACTACCTACCACCCAAGTGCATCAAAAGTTGGCTTGACATGAAGATGGAATTTCTAGCCAAGTACTTCCTAGCCTCAAAGTCCGCTACTTTGAAGGACATAAGAAACATCCTCCAATGGCATGAAGAGTCTCTCTTCAACTATTGGGAGAGGTTTAAGAAGCTTCTCACAAGTTATCCTTACCACGGCTATTCAGAGGGATATTTGGTCTACTATTTCTATAATGGTCTTCTTAATGAGGACCAAAAACTAGTGAGGTGTTCTTGCGGTGGTACCCTTGGGAACAAGACTTTAACGGAGGCTATGAAATTATATGAGGAGCTAGCGGGGGAGTAAAGGAACTTTAGCTCGAGAGCTGATTTGAGAAGGAGAAATCAGATGCCCACAAGTGATCTTTCCAAAAGTGGAAATCTTGAGGACCAAGTCTCGGCCCTTGCTTCTATGATGAAATTCATGATGACCAAGCTCGGAAATGTGCCACATGTTAAATCTTGTAAAATTTGTTTATCAGCGCATCCTACGAACGCATTCCCTACTTTGCAAGATGATTATATTGAGGAGGTGAGTGTCATTGGGTATCAAGGTAACCAAGGCTATCAAGGCAACAAAAACTATCATGGCTACCAAGGTGCACAAGGATATCAAAGAAATCAAGAGTACCAAGGTGGCCAAGGCTACAAAAATTGGCCTTACAATGCGAATAATAGAGATCACCCAAATCTCTAGTACGGAACCCTTAAGGAGGCCAAAATGCTCAACAATACCGGCCACCTCAGCAACAATACCAAAGGCTCCAAGATAATCCCCAAGAACGAGGGGAAATCTCGAGCTTGATAAAAGATGAAGTGATGCAAGCCATTCATTGGTTGAGCATGTGTGCGGAGAAAGGCAAAAAATTCCAAGATGAAGCCAAGGAAAACATCAAGAACTTCGAAAATTAAATGAGCCAAATACCCAAGTGGTGAATCGGATGGAGGCCCGGGATAAGGGAAAACTACCCTCCCGACCGAAGATCAACCCTTGACAAAATGCTAGTGCTATCACTATGAGAAGTGGTAGAGAGGTTTGCACTTCCCCGGGTGATGAAATTGTTGAAGAGGAGCCTAGAAGGGATAAGGTGTTTGAGAAAGAGATTGAAGAAGAGGCCGAGAATTTGACCTATGAGAAAGCAAAGAATGGTAAGGAGAATGAAGAGGAGGTTATTGTTGAGAAGTCAACCTCCATTCCGGAACCATCATCCCCTCCTCACAAAAAGGCAAAAATGGTGGAGATCCCTCCATATGTACCGGAACCACCGTTTCCGGAAGCTTTGAAGGACAAGAGGAGAAAGAAGGATAACAAGGATATCTATGAAGTATTTTGTAGATGTGAGGTAAATTCTAATTTTGTGAGGATGTATTTGGAAAATGCGTCCTCATTGAATTTTCATTTTTTTCATTTGGTATTGAAGAAGACGCATTCGAGGAATGCGTCCTCGCATTTGCAACTTTTTTGTTCTGATTTTGTGAAGACGCATGCGTCCTCATTTAATTTTTGTTTTTTTCGTTTGGGATTGGAGGACGCATTCGAGGAATGCATCCTCGATTTTCCATTTTTTTGTCCTCTGCTTTCTGGGGACACATTCATGAAATGTATCTTCCAACCCTCGAGTGGGCCACGTCCTCGACGACACATTCATGAAATGCATCCTCTAACCCTCGAGTCCTCAAGGACACATTCGTGAAATACGTCCTCCAACCCTTGAGCCACCCATACTGCCACGTCCTCGAGGATGCATTCGTGAAATGCATCCTCCAACCCTCGAGTGTGCCATGTTCTCAAGGACACATTCGTGAAATGCATCATCCAACCCTCAAGTCCTCGAGGACGCATTCATGAAATGCATCCTCCAACCCTCGAGCCACTCGTGCTGCCACGTCCTCAAGGACGCATTCATGAAATGAGTCCTCCAATCCTCGAGCCTCCACCCGTGAAGCTATGTTCTCGAGGATGCATTCGTGAAATGCATCCTCTAACCCTCGAGGCTATCCACCAGTGTCACCACGTTCTTTAGGACGCATTCGTGAAATGCGTCCTCCAATCCTCGAGGATTCCTATCCACCCCTTGCTACCATGTCCTCGAGGATGCATTCGTGAAATGCATCCTCCTATTCACCCGTGCTGCCAATTCCTCGAGGATGCATTCATGAAATGCATCCTCCAATCCACAAATTTCCCCCACTGATTTCCATGTGACACATCCTCGAGGACGCATTCATTGAATACGCTCTCCATTTCTTCATCTAGCAACGAAACCCAGATTTTAGTTCATTCTCGTTTCTTCATTTACCATCGAAACCCCATTTCTTCATCTTGCTCCCTCCTTGGCCAATTGTTCCTCGCTCCCTGTTTCTTCATCTTGCTCTGTTCTCGGCCGATTTTCATTACCGATTGTCATTCCCAAAGTTGTCCGGTGATTATTCTTGCTCTCCAATTGTTGCTTTGGTTGTTTGTTTTATATTTTTTTTCTGAAATTTATCCCAACCTCGCAGGTGGAGCCTTCTCCTACCCTCGAAGACCGCCGCGCGCCACCACTGTTGCAAATTTTTGATTTTTTAAAATGTATTAAAGAATTCATTATTATACGAATGTGTTGATTGATTATGTGCAATTTTTTCTCTAATATTCTTTATTGAATTAGGCATAACATTGTTATTTCTGAAGTACTTGAAAAGATCTTGTTGATAAGCATGTGTTTACATATTGTGTGTAGTTTGAGTGATTATGTTTCTTGATTCTATGAAATTGTTGAATGAGAAGATGCATGAATATGTGTGAATTGTTTACTATTTTTTGTATTAAAGTTGTAGTTATAGTTTAATTATGTGGGGTATGTGAGCACACATCTTAGAATAGTGTAATAGTTTGAAATTCGATAATAGTGTAATAGTTTGAAAATTGATAAAAGCATAATAGTGTACTTTCATTCTGAATATCAAATTAAATGTTACGTATTTGTATAATGCAGTAGCTCGATGTTTTTTACTGTGTACCCGTATAAAGGGGGTCAAATTGAGTTTGATTTGACTGTGGGTGTGTATTATGACCCTCCCATATTGGAGAGGAACGTAACTCTTGAAAGGAGGTTAAACCACTTTGAGTTAGTTAATTTAATTTTCAGAAGGCTTGGTATTGCAAGTGTGGGGTTTCATTTGAAAATATACTATCATTGTCCTGAGCTGATTGGTTCGGCCGTATATTATCGGTGTTATAATATGGAAGATGACGAGTCTACCATGACATTCTTTGACATTGTTGATCGAATGTCCTTGTTCTTAGCAGATTTGTACATTATTGTGGAGAAGATGTCAAGCACCATTGACCGTGCGGGTGATATTAGTTCAGGTACGTTCGTGTCGTTGTTGAGGAACATGCATAATTGTACACCTTTGGCAACCTTACCACCACTTGTTAGTTGCCAAGGATGTGCCGTTGGTGAGTCCAACCAACCTAGTGTGTATGTTCATGTTGATTGTGCTCAGCCGTCCACAAGTGGTGGTATATACGGTCGGCGTCATGGTGGGCATCATGAGAACCTGAATGAGTTCGATGATGATTATGTGGGTGAAATTGGCGAGTATGTTGTTGGTCATGTTGGGAACGATGAGGATGGTGAGGAAGGGGAACTTAGTGAAGAAAGTGAAGATGATCGTTCATTATCAACTGATTTGAATCCAGGGGACGAAGATGAAGTTGTGGTGTGCACGAAAAGTGTAACCACGTCGTTCCGTAATTTGGCGAATCCTGATACGAAGGCCTACTTTAGGGATTATGGGGATGGCTATAACCCAACTAATTTTGGTGATGGAGGTACTCATTATGTTCAAGCGACTGGTGAAGTGGCATTGGGTATACGGTTCCAGACGAAGCCAAAATTTGTAGAAGCTATTTCGAGGTGGAGTATCATGGTCAATAGGGAACATAGGGTCGTGGAGAGTAAGTCACGCACATGGTATGCGAAATGCAAGGACATTGTTGAAGGAACCGATAATTATCAATGGGTTGCTAGAGGCAGCAAAAATCCTTCGCATAGCATGTGGGAGATCACCAAATGGGCAAGTAGTCATGGTTGTGTTGGTGTTGGTCGATCAACGGGTAACACTAACCTGATATCGTTGATGATCGTCCGTGCAATTCGCCACCACATTGACATTAACCCTTCTTACACGGTTAAAGATGTACAAGCGCATGTGAAGACGGAGTTAAATGTGACCCTTTCCTATAAGAAAGCGCGGTATGCTCTACAAAAGGCAATTGACTTGGTGTTTGGAACTTGGGAGGAATACTTTGAACAGTTGCCTACATATATGGATGATCTAGTTAGGGAAAACCCGAGCACCGTTATTGAGTGGCAGATGTACCCGATAGAATAAATGGACATGGGTAGGAAATTCAAGTTCATTTTATGGGCATTTAGTCAGGCTATCGATGCATTTTGCCACAACAAGCCGGTAATTAGTGTGGATGGCACTCATTTGAGAGGTGCGTACAAGGCCACAATGCTAGTTGCCGTGACGCATGACGCAAACAACTACATACTCCCCATTGCTTATGCCATTGTTGACGGTGAAACTAATGAGAGTTGGAACTAGTTCATGCAGAGACTGCGTATCCACGTGGTTGGTAGTGATAATAGGCCAACTGTATTATATCTGATCGCCATGATGGAATTTTAAATGCAATGAGATGTACATGAGAATAGATGGAGCCAACGGGATACCTACGATTTTTATTGCGTCATTTTCAATTGAACTTCCTTAGTGCTGACAGTGGGGAGTTCAAGAATGCGCTCTTGAAGACTCTAGTTTGGCAGCTTGGTAGTGCCAAACGAGAGATCAGGTGGAGGGTGATCAACGTAAGTGGTGCCTTGCCTTTTATGAGGGTAATGGACGTTGGGGAATTCTAACAACCAATTTGTTAGAGAGTTACAACAACTGTTTAAGGCATGCACGACATCTCCCGATAACTGCGTGTATCAAAGAGACCTTTGAGTGAACAATTGAAATGTTTGCTAAAAGGGTAACGGATACCACAAACTGGAGGTACTTTCCTGATTCATTACAGTGCTTTATGGATTCATGACCTAGTTTCTTAACTCTAAACAGATCTTGAAAATTTTAGGTTTGCGTTCCCTTCCAGGATTTGGAAAACATTTCAGAAGCAAGACACTTGGGCACAGGGACATATGGTCACAGTTTTTGGGCATCCTTCAAAGACTTATAGAGTTGTGACAAGGACCATTGATAGCGGAATCAGTGAGAGCCACTACACGGTTAAATACCGGAGAAAGGAGTGTACTTATTGTGAATGGCAAACTTTTCGATTCCCATGTTCGTATGCATTGGCCATCTGTAGGTATAGGATGACGATCTGGCTACTCTATGTGACAGGGTATATCACATGACTACCTATGTGCAACAATATAGTCAGGGCTTCATGCATGTACGAGATCCATCACTATGGCAATGTGCTAGTTGGAGGCCGATTCCCAATATTGAAAAGTTCCACAACAGGAGACGTGGACAGTTTGCAGAGAGAAGGATAAGGAATCTAAAGGATGAGAGGGTGCTGGGTGATTCCAGAGGCGGCCGTAGGCGAGGGCGTCATTAGTGTATTTTTGTTATTTGGTATTTGTGTATTTGTGTATTTTGAATATTAAGGATTATTTGTAATTGTCTAAATTGAAGCTAATAATATGTTATTGCATTACTTATTTGGGAATCTTGACTGAGTTATTGCATTACTTATTTGGAAATCTTGACTGAGTTATTGTGTGCTGTGATTTTGATTGTCAGTAGGGATACACCATGTATCATCTGGGACCCACTAACGATGAATTACTGTACCTGCACCAGGAGCACACTGCACGTGCTCTGTACAATGGTCAGTTAGAGGATGAGACACTGAAGGTGAAGCGGTACGATGGGGCTTATTGGACTGGTCAAATCCCTGATCCAGTCATGTGCTACGTGCGTAAAGCTGGATTCCAGGGACTGTTGGATTCTGCACCAATGCACATCGATTATTCCCTCTTCACAGCCTTAGTAGAGCGTTAGAGACCTGAGACTGACACGTTTTACCTGCCAATTTGGGAGGCTACGATGACATTGCAAAATGTCAGCATGCTATAGGGTATACCGATTAATGGCATGGCAATTACTGGTGTGGACACTAGCCGACGCACAGAGAACTGACAGAGATTATGCAGAGACTACCTAGGCGCTACACCAAACGCGAGTGTTATCATAGGAGGTCGCATAAGGGCCAGCTGGTTGTGTGACTTGTTACATAGTCCATTCTCTGTTGATGCTACTGAGGTAGATTGTCAGCAATGGGCTAGGGTTTTCATTCTACTGTTGGTCGGTGGAATGCTACTGTTAGACACATCTGGACACCTTATCCCTTTGCTTTATTTGTCCATACTGATGGACCTCGGGGCAGCACATCAGTACAGTTGGGGTAGTGCCATTTTGGCACACTTGTACAGGTACTTATGTCACGCTGCCATCCCACAAGTGAAATCCATATGTGGACCACTTGTCTTGCTACAGGTAACATTGTTGGTTAAGTTTATCACTTGTACATACTGCCGATAGTGACCTCTTATAATATTTTATTTTTTTAATGTTTTGTCAGCTGTGGGCATGGGAGCGAATCCCATCCATCCGCCCGGCTGGACAACTACCAGTGATCATCACAATGAGTGATGTTGGATCCAGGTACGTATTGAATTAGTCGAAAGTTAATTTTTCAACTGTAAGGAAATTACTAGGAATGACTAATAATATTCATTTTGTTCATGACAAGTGGAGAACACGGTGCAATTTATCACAATCACCTATGCATGTATTGAAAGTGTACCGCGATCAGCTCACATCTCTCCATGATAGGCAGGTATACTGAAATTCGAATTTCCTTTCATTGAACTAATGGATATAAAGGTCTTTTGGAACTAACCACAACACCTACCTGTTATTGGAGTTTATTTGGAAGCTGTACATGGAGGATGTCATGCAACAACTACCACATTACTGTACGGCTGGTAGCAACAACTGGCTTTTGTCTGTTGACCTCATTAGCTGGCATGTCCTGGAGTACCATCACGTACATCGTGTTCTCAAGCAGTTTGGCTTCATCCAGCCAATACCCATCCAGTTGGTCATTAAGGATGAACATAAATTCCTTCATACTAGAGACCATTGTGGGAGGTCAGGAATGGATTGGCGTGTGGAACTGAGAAGATATCTCGATGCTTGGGAACATCGAGGAGAGCAACAAGTTTATATGCGAGGGTCAGCGGATCCGTACACACCCAGTCGAGAATACATGGAGTGGTATTTTTGGAGAACAGTGACCCTGATTGATCAGCCAGGCCGGGTCAAAATAATTATGGAGGGTTTTCATGGAGACGGGGCTACTATGGAGTATATGGTATTTCCTAAATTTCTAATAGTTTTCACAATTAATACTATACATTTCCTCAATATTATGTTACTAACATATTTACCTCATTCTTGTAGTTGCAGGAAATGTCTCAGATGAGAATCATGTTGAATACAAATTTGGACGACTGTCCCCCACGTATCGCGAACATGATCAGGGAGGTACACGATATTGCCACACGTACTCTACAGTATGCGCATGAGCCCTCTAAACTACAGTTTCATCAACCATTTGTGCACTGTGAGGAACCTCCGCATGGTGTGAGATACATTGACATTAGAAGCCACCGTCCAGCTCCACCTCGTCGACAGGGTGGTCGGTGACCGCATGCTCGGGCCCATACATACCACATTGGTTCATCACAAATTGGAACCTCAAATGCGTGTTCGAAAGACCCTGGACCATCACATAGTGGACCATCACAATATGACACTACTACGACTGATTTCACAGCATATCATACTCCCCTTGCTAGTCATACCGGACCGTCAAATGGTGGATCCTCACAGTTTGACACGACTACAGCCAATTTCACGGCATATGTTACTCCCACTCTGAGTTATGCATACATGTCGCATACTGCTCAATTAGATACTGGTGGTGTTCCATATGTCCATCATGGTTCATGCCAGGACACAGGAAAGGATATAGAGGAGGGTTTTATAGATGGAGCGCCGGATGACGTTGTACATTTTTCTACTGAGATAGTCGTTCCACACCACACATCCCGCACCATACGTCCCCCGCCATGTGGAACAGGTGGAAAGCTATGCAGAGGTCGTCATTAGTACATTACATAACATTGAGCACTCATTTCATTACGTTTGGCACGTCTTCTCCAGATATTATACATTTCTGTATAATTATATTCATTCCTACTATATATTACTGCAATTTTTAAAATAACATAAAACAAACACAGGTCTACTTATGCGCTTTATTTACCTAACACAAAAATATAAACAATAATTTATAAATTATACAATTTACTAATTAAAATCTCATATTTTATATTGATTACGCATTCATAAAATGTTGGATTAAATGTGTATATATATATATATATATGTTAAATTTAGCACCAGTTTTTAATAACACACAAGTCAAAATTTATTTCATAAATTCAAGAAAAAGTTAAATTTTAAAAGTATTTTAAAAAAATATCAACAATGAGGACGCATTCAAAGAATGCGCCCTCTAATAAATCTGCCAAATTTTTTTTATTACAACGTGAGGATGCATGCATCGAAAAGTCTGCAAAAAATACAAATTCAACATGAGGACGCATTCAATGAATGCGTCATCTAAACGGATTTTTTTAAAAATTTAAAATCTGAGGACGCATTCTATGAATGCATCCTCTAAAAGGATTTACAAAATTAATAATAAAATATCGAGGATGCATTCTATGAATGCGCCCTCCACCATTGTTTCCATATTCTAGGACATGCACAATTGCATCCGAAATTCTGGTATTTAGCACCCAAAAATCAAGAACTCGAACTCCTTCCACCCCTTGTAAAGGCCCCGGTGATCGAGCTTGAGCCTTTGCCAAGTGACCTCAAGTATGCATTTCTTGGGGAAGGGGAGACACTCCCGGTCATCATTTCAAGAAAGCTCACCCAAGAAAAAAAGTTAATGGTGGTGTTACGGGAGAATAAGGAATCAATTGGATGGACTATTACCGACATAAAAGGCATTAGTCCATCCACTTGCATGCATCAAATTTTGTTAGAAGAAGATGCAAGGTTCGTACGAAAACCCCAATGCCGATTAAACCCACCTATGATGGACGTGGTGAAGGCGGAAATCCTCACGTTGCTCCAAGCAGGTATGATCTATTCAATATCATACAGTAAGTGGGTGAGCCCAACTCAAGTGGTACCCAAGAAGAGTGGGGTGATGGTATTCGAGAATGAGAAAGGTGAAATGGTGCCCACTCGAGTCCAAAATAGGTGGCATGTTTACATTGACTACCGGAGGCTAAATGCGGAAATCCAGAATGATCACTTCCCGTTTCCATTCATTAATCAAATGCACGAGAGATTAGCAAGCCACCCCTTATATTTCTTTTTGGATGGGTACTAGGGGTATTTTCAAGTAGTCATTGCCCTGGAAGACCAAGAAAAGACCACCTTCAAGTGCCCCTTTCGTACGTTTGCTTATCGGCGTATGCCTTTTAGGCTATGTAATGTCCCCGCTACTTTCCAAAGGCTTATGGTAGCATTTTCTTAGATTTTATTGAAAACTTTTTTGAGGTATTCATGGGTGATATCACTGTTCGTGGTAATTAGTTTGACAACTGTTTAGCAAATTTGGCACAAGTTCTTAAACGTTGCATTGATACATCTTGTGTAAAATTATGAGAAATGTCATTTTATGGTAGATCAAGGCATTTTCTTAGGCCATGTTGACTCCTCTAAGGGTATTGAGGTTGACAAGGAAAAAATAGACACAATTCAAAGTTTGTCTTATCCTACTAATGTGCACGAAGTGCGCTCTTTTCTTGGCCTTGCAGGATTTTACCACTGATTCATCAAGGACTTTTCAAAAATAGCATCTCCTTTGTGCAAGTTGTTGCAAAAGGAGGTGTAATTTGTGATTGATAAGGGTTGTAAATGGGCCTTCGATACATTGAAGGAAAGGTTAGTCTCGGCCCCTATCTTACAAACCCCAGATTCATCTTTTCCTTTTGAGATCATGTGCGATGCTAGCAATTACACTGTTGGAGCGGTGCTTGGTCAAAGGGTAGGGAGAGCGTCTCACGCCATCTACTACGCATAAGATGTACCTATTTTATGCGGTTATATTAGGACTTTTAGGATTCACTTTTGTACACTTTTGTGCTCTAAATGTGGCATTTTGCCTTGAAATTATCTAAGGAGAGTTAAAAGCGACTTTTATGCTTTTATTACTTTTCTAGAGAATTTTGTGTGACAAGGAAATTTGTTTGAAGACTTTGAAGAGTTTGAAGAATACCTTTGAATATTTGAAGATTTGAAGACTTGCATTTGAGTTTTTGTAGATTTGAAGAATTGAAGAAAAGTGAATTGAAGAGGAGGACATAAAACAAAAAGAAGAAAGAAATCAAGATGCTGGAACTGGGCATCACGACTCGCGACGGGCCCATATGGCCATAAATCTTTCTCACATTTTCGTACTATAAATACTCACCTTATCCTCTCCTCTTCAGAACTTCTCTTCTTCCTGCAATTTTTCTGGGTTCGAACCCAAGTTTTTCTATTCCTTCTTTTCTTAGTTTTTGTAGGTTAATCATGTCTTTTCATTATCTAGCTTAGTTTTATCTTGGGAGCAATGGATTGAAGATTCCATATCTATGAAGTAAGAACCATAGCTATCTATTATTTAGTGCTTTTACTATTGTGCATTTATTGAGCTTTGAATGTGAATTGTTAATGGCATTGATGTTGTTGGAAGCTTGAGTATATGAATTTCTTGTATGATTACTTGTTAGGGTTGGGAAAAAGTAGCAAATTCTCTCCTCTTTTAATGTGGAATCCAAGAGCATGAATTTGAGCTTCTTAATTATGTTGATATGTTGATAATTGCTAGATGAATGTGATGATGTTGAATTCGTTGTCATGTTTGTTTTTGGTAGCAAATGAGAGAAGTCAATGAATGTTGATCGTTCTTGGCTAATCTTGTGTAAACGCATGAATTGGTTAAATGCTTAGACACAGTGTAGTGTTTATAAGTGTTGCCAAGCTTGTTAGTTCTTCATGCTCAATGCCACCAATGGGATACTCTTAGTAGTGTTTCGGCTAAGGGAGTCATTGATGAGGTTTGACAAGAGATGTTGAATTCACTCTTGCAAACTACTATCTAAGAAAGATGGAAGATTTATCTTCACAACAAGTAGTGGAAGTAGTGAATAGATTATTTCACTCGTTCTTGAAGCCTTTGATATTTAGCATTCATTTGTTCTCAATGTTATATTTTACTTCATTAATGCCATGTGTTAATTGAGAATAGGAAGTGTTTGAATGATTGAAGTGTTAGGGTGTTAGGAAAGTGATGATTTCCTTAGCTCCTTTGCATGAAAATCTAGGAACATGAACTTAGAACTTCTTGTGCATAATGTGTTGTGATTCTTGCTAGATAAGTATGTTAATGTGGATTCTCATATTTATCCTTTAGATGCAATGAAAGGTTGAACCTTGAATGTGGTTTGTTCTAGGTTTAGCCTAATGAGTGCTATGTTTGGTTAACTAGCTATGTTTTTTGTAGAAGGCTTATCGTTGTCAAATCTATGGTCCTTCGTGTATAATGCCATTAATGAAATACCCCTATAGTCGTTGTTTTTCTAGGGTGATTATCAATGAGTTTTGCAAATGGTCATTGTTTGTCTTTTCAAATTACTATTAAGAAGGAATGAATGTTGATCTTCCATTGGCATTCCCCATAGGTAACAAATGTGATAGGATGAGTGAATGGTTCAATGATCTACATTAGGTTTGGAAGTGAATATCAATTGCCCCCAAGGCTTTGCTTTTGTAGTTTTAAAACCCCTTTTTCTTAGTTTGTTTAATGATCAGCATAGTTACTTGACTTTGCTAGTTATCTTGTCTTTTAACTTTTATAACTCAGGACCACAAACCAACCAAACCATCCCCCCCCCCATTTACTCTTATATATATATATATATATATATATATATCTACTTCTAGCATAATATCAACCTTCTATGTTTAAACGCTTAAGATAATCCCTCTTCTTCGTGGATGACCCTAACTTGCCGATATCCACTTAGTTGTATATAGTAAGCATTTAGGGCTTATAAATATTAACTTTGAGAGGTACATCAATAACCTACCAGCATCCATATCTCTCAATGAGTCCCAAAGAAACTACTCCACCACAGAAAAGGAGTTGCTAGCAGTGTTATTTTCAAGTTGTTAGGAGATGTATCACCGATAATGAAGTACACTCAATTCTTGAATTTTGTCATTTTTATACGTGTGGTGGTCATTTTCCAGCAAAAAGGACCGCTAGAAAAGTCTTAGACAGTTTCTTTTATTGGCCTACATTGAATAAGCATGCATATACCTTTTGCAAATCTTGGATGAATGCTAGAGAGTGGGAAATATCTCCTCTAGAAATTAAATGCCCAAAAGCCTATTTTGTATTGTGAAATATTTGATATTTGGGGTATTGACTTTATGGGACCTTTCCCTAATTCTTGTGGTTTTACATATATTCTTCTTGCCATTGATTATGTGTTGAAGTGGGTTGAAACAAAACCCACTAGGATTGATGATTCTAAAGTGGTTGTAGAATTCCTGAAAGATAACATGTTCTCTAGGTTTGGGGTACCCCGAGCCTTAATTAGTGACTGTGGCACCCACTTTTGCAACTGGACAATAGAGGCACTCTTGAAGAAATATGGTGTCACTCACAAGATATCCACCGCCTATCACCCATAAATCAATGGGCAAGCCAAAGTTTCCAATCGGGAAATCAAGTCCATTCTTCAAGAAATGGTTAGTCCTAACTGGATGGATTGGAGTTCTCGGTTGAACAATGCCTTGTGGGCTTATAGAATGTCTTACAAGACACCTATCGGCATATCACCATATCGATTAGTGTTTGGTAAGCCATCACTTATCGGTGAATATTCAACACAAGGCTTATTGGGCAGTCAAAGCATTCAACTTGGATATAGATGAGGCTGGCTTGCATATGAAGCTACAATTGCACGAGCTAAATGAGATCCGGAGGGAGTCCTATGAGAATGCTGAAATCTATAAGGAGAAGACAATGGTGTGGCACAACAAGATCATCATTAGGAAGGAATCTGACGTGGGTCAAAAGGTTCTCCTATTTCAATACCGGCTTCACCTATTTCCCGGTAAGTTGAAGTCTTGATGGATTGGTCCTTTTGAGGTGGTGATGGTATTCCAGCATGGTGCAGAGGAAATCCTAGATTGAGCTAAGTCCAATACATTTAAAGTCAATGGACAACGTTTGAAACCTTACCACGAGAGTTTTGTGCCAAAAAAGGGAGAGGATGTTGATCTCCTTGATCCAGTTAGTGAGTAAGATCTAAGAAAGGGGAGTAAGTTATGCCGATGACGTTAAATAAACTTGGTTTTGATCATCAGAATCATCATTTGTGACTTTTCGTTGATGTTGTTTAGTTTTGAGTTTTTGTCATTAGTTTCATTATTTTGCTTTGTGCTTCACGATTTTTTCCCATGATTTTGTAACAATTTGAATCCAAGGTATTGGATGGATAAATGGAGAAATTCTTGGGGTCAAGAAGGAAAAGCTTGGGCAAGGGATGAGATTGATAATTTTTTGTAAGTACCAGGTAGGCTGACCTTCGCGAGTCTTGACCAACTTCTCGCAGGTCGCAATGGACCATCATGAGTTGCGATGATTTGGTCGTGATCGTGACCAAATCAGAAAGATTTTTCAAAATGAAGCCCCCCCGTGTCCACTTTTTTGCGACTCGTACGGGCCCATCATGAGTCACGACAAACCATCACGAGCTGCAATGGATTGGTCGCGATTCACGATGCTAGCTTTAACCATAGGTGCCAGTTGACCTACTCATCGCGATTCACAATGAACACGTTGCGAGTCACGCCGAACGTACATGCCTGTTTAAAAAAATGGGCAGAACCTCATCAAATCGCAAATTTTCATCTTCTTCCCTTCATCTCCTCTGCCGCTCCATCTATTTCCACCACTCTCTGGCTACCAATCATTGGTGCTTCACCCTAAATCAACCCTACACCACTCCCCAATCCATCATACCTGATCTCTACCCACAAATCAACCTAGCTCGTTGAAGAACACTAAACCCTAGAATTTGGGGGGTTTTGTAATTTTTAGCAATCCAGATTTAAATTGTTTGTGAGCTTAGTTCCTTCTTAGTCCTAAGCATCTAAGTGGTACATTCCCTCACTTTCTTGACGATGAATTGTGATTATGTTGTATAATCTATTCTATTGGATATTTTGTGGATTATGTGTGATGCCTTATGGATTTAAATTGTTGGAACATTGTACATTCTTGTGAATATTTTGTTTATGATTTGGTTTGATGGAGATCTTAGATATAAAGTATTGATTAGTACATGGTGGATTGAATTGATTATATTTATATGGAATTTTGAATGTGGGATAACATTGTGCTCATTTTGATTGTGTTGATTTGCTTATGTTGGTGTTGTGCTTGCATTGTGTTTACAATGTTGCTTTGGTTGAGAATTTATTTGTGGCTTGTACTAGAGATTTGGCATATTGGCTCGATTAAACATAGTTGACATGTGTATGCAATGTCATCATGCTTAAGGTAGTTTAGCCATATCACTTGAATGTTAACGTTATGAATGCACTAATGGTGCTAAACTAGTTAGGCATGGCTGTGATTATGGGATATAGCATATTGGATGTTTAACTATGTGACAACCTAATGGACTTGAAATTATGGGCATGTTGAATGTGACATGGATTGTATATGAAATTGTGGTTAGGACTTGAACTAGTTTGCTTGGATTTGATTTGGTTTGTGAGGTTGGCTAAACTAGTTTGAGATTAAGTGTGCTTTTGTGATATTACATGTATGTATATTCTTGTGTGTTTGACTTGTTTGTTGTGGTTTTTAGATATGAACCAAGAGACCTAGGGCTCCTCCACGAGGTGGGCACACCGCCGCTCCACCTCCATCTCCATCGCTGGCTCCAGAGTCGAGCCATGTACCTCCTCTTCCTGATAGGTACATGGGTTTGACCTGGATTACTGGGCTCTATGCGAAGAGCTTGGTCAACCACCAGCTAAAGGAGACAAGCTTTGTAGATGTGCCAACACTAGACACTCTTGGGCTAACCCAGCCAGTCCGATGCCTACTCGCCAAAGGAGGGTTGGAGGGCTTCATGGGTAAGAGTGCCTCCTCCTACTGGCGATACACACTATATTTCTTGTCCATGGTCAGGATATACAGCATGAGGGATGATCAACCATGTGATAGGTACATCACTTTCCACTTAGATGATATACCCTAAGAGATGACCGTCTCGCAGGTTGAGGAAGCCTTTGGATGGGACGCTGCTGAGATCCAAGCAAGGTTGAACCCAAAGGCCTAGGTTCGACCAATTGAGGATGACATGCATTTCTGGAGTGCTATCAATATAAGGGCAAAGAACTCCCATGAAAAGTGAAGTGTCATCATCCATCCCACACTCTGCTATGTGCCTAGACTTTTGACCGGCACAGTGCTTTGCTTGGTGGTACCGACGAATGTGCCAGACAATGACATTCATTTCTTATGGCACTTGACGAGTGAGGGGTTGGGATATGGGTTATGGGCTAAACTATGGATGAAGAGGGTCATAGAGGTGGCTGGGAAGCCAAAGGGGAGGATTATTGTTGGAAGCATGATTGACCTCTTAGTGGAGCACCTAGGATTGGTCCCATCGGCTAATTTTTTGGCCTTGGGGAGGCACCTTTCCTACCTCATCACTGCAGAGAGGTTGGTACGATTTGAGATGCTTGGCACCATGCGGACCACGAGAGTGGAAGGTCACCTTCATGACACTTCCTCAACCCAACAAGACTAAGTCGGAGTTTGATACACCCTTAGCGGACCTGGAGATTCCACCTAACTCCTTGTGTAGAGAGGAATTTTATCACAAGCTCAATGACCTTGGTAAGCCCATGTTCAGCGCGATGATAGTAGCTTGCCTTTCACTGAGCGACAACTGCAGCATTCTCCACAGCCTCCACCAGAGACCGAGCCTATGTAGGAGGATTATTTGCCACCTCACTACTACCAGCCTCCACCTGATTTCTATGAGCGTATGATGCAGACTATGTAGGATGGATTCCGCTGCATGTACAACATGATATTGGAGCACAATGTGTTTGTCTCCCAGAGCTTGATTGACATGGATGAGGAGATTGACCATCTGTCAGCACGCATTCATGAGATGCAGTCCCAAGCAGGTGGTGCCTCAGGCCCTGATCCTAGAGTAGAGAGACGTAGAGCCAGGAGGCAGAGGAACATGGATTGGTTGGTTCGTTATTAGCAATGTTATTTTGGTAGTGGTCCTTCTTCCTCACAACAGTGATTGTGAGCATTATATTCTTACCCTGTCCATACTTCACTTTGTACGCTTTTGCCATAATTTTCTACATTGAGGGCAATGTAGTATTTTAAGTATAGATAGGGGTATTTACTGATTTCACTGCTTGGTTTGAGGATATTTTTCTAGACTTGCTACTTTTGGGGGGGTTTTTTTGCTTTGTTTTGGATATTTTTCCTCTTTTGTTTTGGGGATGCTTTCCTTTTGATGTACTTGGATGATTTTATCTTTGATATTTTTCTTAGCCTTAACATTTGGAAAGAACTTTGCTACGTTTTAATTGGAAAAACATGAAAAATATAGAAAATAAAAAAAACAAAAATATAAAAAGAATCCAGCTAAGTTGAAAACCCAAAAGGGCGACCTAGGTAAAAATGAGAGGCTAAATGTGCGGAAAAATGTGAGATGTGAGCCAAAGAAACATGATGTGTGGCTAGGAGAAAACCAGAAAAGGATCCTAGGAAAAATGAGAGAAAGAGAGAAAAAAGAAAAAAAATGTTATGTGTTCACTCATTTGCCGGCATTGGAGTCATAAGGTTACGGTATCCGTATGGATGGATTGGGTAGCTTGACATCTTGAGACCTCTTGGGATTGGGAAATTTAGCAGGGAAAATGAAGTAAGTTATGAAATTCTTGATTGTTGATATACTTAGTTTGTAGGATGATATATTGGTATAAAGTGGAGTATGTGTTTGAACCATGTGCATGCTTTTAGCTTTACCTTGTACCATTGGATTTGGGATTGTTAATGTTTTAGGGATATCAAAGAATTGATAGGTTGTGGTTTGGGTAGATTTATGAATGGGGTTGTGGGAAACTTCTCATTTGATCTTAACGTTGGGATGTGTGATATTAAGAGTTTTATGGGGTATTGACTTGGGGGAATAGTAGTTAGGATGTGGATACGTCAATTCCTTCGTGTGCTTAGATCTTTTCTTACTCGAGGGGGAGTAAAGTTTAAATGCGGGGTGGTTTTATGTGTCCATTTTATGTTCATATTTTAGTACTTTTTGGGATCAATTTTGTGCTCTTTCATAATCAAAAGCTTGTGTTTTACCTTGAAATTCTCTTAGGAGAGGTAAGAGAGATTTTACGCTCTTTTACCTTTTCTAAGTGGATTTTGTGTGACAAAGAAAGAACATAGAGACTTGAAGATTGGAGGCCGTTGAAGATCACCTTTTAAAGAGTTTAAAAAATTGATTCAAAGATATGAAGACTTGAAGACCGGAGGCCATTGAAGATCATCCTTTGAATACTTTGAAGACTTGCTTCAAAGATTTGAAGACTTGAAGAATGAGAGGAATTATTGTGAAGAAGAGTGCTTGCCACAAGAAGAAGAAAAGAATACAAGGTTCTGTTTTGGCACCCTTCGCGACAAACCCATCGCGAGTTGTGATGCACGGGTGGCAAGAACACAACCTTATCCCTTTGTACTATAAATAGCATTTCCTTTCCTCTCTTTCATACCTCTTCTTCCAGCCCGATTTTGGTACTATTCCAACCCTAGTTTTCCACCATTTTCATCTTTGATTTCTTTTGTTTTATGTTTGGTCTGTTAGCATTAATTAGTATGAACTCAAGTAGCTAAATCTAGTTCTTGGGAGAAATTGACCAAGACTTCCCAGCCCATGTCTTAAGAACAATTTGTATCCTATTTAATACTCTTACTATTATGCATTTATGGAGCATTGAATGTGTTTTTTAATGTCACTAATGTTCTTGAAAACTTGAGCATATGAAGTACTTGTATGATATGCTTGTTAGGGTTTTGGGAAATGGGTTGATTTTCCCTTTTCTTGATAGGAAATCCAAGAATATAATTTAGAGCTATTGTGTTGATGGATTGATAATTGCTAGATGAATATGATAATGTTGAACTCTTTGTCATGTTTGTTTCTTGTAGCAAATGAGAGAAGTCTATGAACATAAATGTTCTTGACTAATCTTGTGTAAATGCATAGGTTGGTTAAATGCTTAGAAATGGTGTAGTGTTTGTAAGTGTTTCCAAGCTTGTTGATTATTCATGTTCAATGCCATTAATGGGTTACTTTTAGTCGTGTTTCGACTACGGGAGTCATTGGTGAGGTTTGACAATAGATGTCGAACTCACTCTTGCAAACTACTATTTAAATAGGATAGAATTTTAATCTTCACAACAAGTAGTGAAAGTAGTAAATAGGTTGCATGTTCAATGATTGATAAAAAGGCTTGGAAGTGGAAGTCAATTGAGCCCAAGGTTCAATTAATTGCTGGTTTAAGCACCTTTTAGTTGTTGTCGCATGCTTTGCATATTTAACTTTCTCTTTAGTTAATTTGTCTTTCAATTTTATATCTTTGGACCAAAAACCAACCAACCCCCCCTCTCATATTTACATGATTTCATATGTATCTATATATGCTTATATCTAGTATGTTTTCTCCTATATATGTTCAAACACTTGGAAAGATCTCTCTTCTCGTGGACTACATCGACGTACCATTAACTACTTAATTGTACATAGGAAGCATTAGGGCTTAAAAATATGACTTTGAGAGGCATGACGATGACCTCCCATCGCCCTTTCGGGTTTTCGACTTGTCTAGGTTTTTATTTTTTATTTCAATTTTTCAAAATGCTCTCAGAAGAGCTATTAGCTACATAAAAACAACTAAAAATCATAAGTGATATCTAATCCCCTTCCCCACACTTAAAGCCTGCATTGTCCTGAATGCATGTACAAAATCAAAGAACAAATGTCAAGGAAAACAAATAGGAAAGCACTTATAATGAAAAAGGAACACTAAAATATACCCTTGATGGCACAATCGTAGATTGTAAAGAACAAACTATCATCACCCTCAATATACTACCCATAACCTCTAATCATGAAAGCTCAATCTAACCACTATCATGCATCACAAATTGAATAAGGAATTAAATCAAAATGAAGAATTACCTCTTAGGTCTCGATGTGTCTGTCTCAGGGGTTTTGAGGGTAGCTAGGGTTTGGGGGTACTTTGGTGGTGGTAGGGTGGTGGTAGGGAAGAATTGGTGATTGGGTGGTGTAGGAAGGTATGTGAGCTTCATGGGTCGTGCACGTCTATACACCCCACGAATTTGAGGTTTGTGTCTTCTCCTTGTCCACCATTTTGAGCATCACACACCATGTACGTCTACATGGTCCATGATTTGGACTCCCCATTTTCTCACCTTCCTCCAAGAATTTCTTACCAAACAAACATGCACACCAAGTGTAATAGCGTCCCAAAAACAAAAAGAAAGCTACAAATAGTAAACCACACCAAAAATATCGAACTAATCTACTTGTTGAGCCTCTCTTCTCATCATGAGTTCCCTCAATGTGAGACGTTCCATTTTTTAAAAAAAACTTTCTCTTTTTCAAAAGTGCGGAATCATATTGCAAGGATTTTCGATAAAAATTCACCAAGAACTCAAGCAATACCTACTCCCAACAAAAAAAAACCACCAAGAAGTGGAAAATAAAAACAACTAGCTAATATGCAACCAAATATGCCCAAACACCTAAAATATAAATGCCTCCTCCCCAACAATGGCACCCAAATTTGGGAGTTCATCGTCGTACGTCTCAAAATTAAATTTATAAGCCCTAAATTCTTCCTAAATACAACTAAATAGATAATGGCAAGTCGGAGTCGTTCACAAAGAAGAGGGATCTTTCTAAGGGTTTAAACATATAAGGTTGATATTAGGCTAGAAGTATATCTATATATAGATATATAAAAGCAAGTAAAAAGGGGGGTTTGGTTGGTTTTGGTCCTAATTTATGAAATTAAAAGACAAGTAAACTAGCAAAGTCAAGTAACTATGCTAATCATGCAACAACTAAGAAAAATAAATAAAAACCACAAAAGACAAAGCCTTGGGAGAAATTAATATCCACTTCCAAACCTCATGTAGATCCTTAAATCATTCAATCGCATTGTTACCTATGGGGAATGTCAAAAATTTCCAATTGAAGATCCACATTCATTCCTTCTTAATAGTAATTTGCAAACGCAAACAATAACATTTTGCAAACTGCATTGATAATCACTTTAGACAAACCACACCATAAATGTGTTTCATCAATGACATTATACATGAAGAACAATAGATTTTATAACAAGCCTTCAACCAAAAACATAGTCATTTAACCAAACATAGCATTCATTAAGCTAAACCTAGAACAAACCACATTAAAATTCAACCTTGAATTGCATTTATAGGATAAACATGAGAACAATCCATATTAACATATTTATCTAGCAAGCATTACAACACATTATGTACAAGAAGTTCTAAAACCATGTTCTTGAATTTTCATGTCAAAGATCTAAGAAATTGGCCACTTTCCTAACACCATAAAACTTCAATCATACAAACAAGTCATATACTTAAACAACTCATGGCATAAATGAAGTAAAACATAGCATCAAAATACATGAATGCTAAATAATAAATGCGTCAAGATAGAGTGAAATAGAGGTTCTTACTACATAGATATGGAATCTTCAATCAATTGCTCCCAAGATTAAACTAACCTAGATAATGAAAATGCATGATTAATCCTAGAAAAACTAAGAAAAGAAAGAAGAAAAACTAGGCTTGGAAACCCAGAAAATTGCATGATGAAGAAGAGGTGTGAAAGAGAGAGGATAAGGTGAGTATTCATAGTACGAAAAATCAAGAAATAAGTCTAACCACCCATTCGTCGCACCGTGCGATGGATGCAGTATCCAGCACTTTGACTTCTTCCTTCTTTTTGTCTTAAGTTCTCCTCTTCTCTTTACTTTTCTTCAATCCTTCAAGTCTTCAAAAGCTCAAATGCAAGTATTCAAATCTTTAAGTCTTGAAATTCTTCACAGTCTGTAAATAAATTTCCTTGTCGCACAAAATCCACTAGAAAAGTGATAAAAGCGTAAAGGTCGCTCTTAACTCTCCTTAGAGAATTTCAAGGCAAAATGCAACATCTAGAGCACAAAAGTGTACAAAATTAAACCCAAAAGTTCTAAAATAACTATATAAAATGGGCACATCAGAGAGTAACCACTGTGACAAGGACAGGGAAGTGTATGCCATTGGCAGCACCATGTGTTATGGACACTCTATTAGGTTTGTTTAGATCTCCATGAAAGAATCGAGGATAAAAGCATTAGATTGACCAAGTTGCTCAATGATTTCCCCAAGTGCTAGCTTAATATTGTAGTTGTGTTTTACTTTCATGTTTATTAGTTGTTAGTTTGAAAAACCAAAACCCCCCTTATTTGCAAGTGTGCTTTACTAGAAATTCCTTTCACTCGTACGAATTGACGACCCTTACAAGGTTGTGTTTTGAGTTGATACATTAGACCTAGCATCTCTGTGGACAAACCCAGTGCTTACCGCTAACTACCCTATAGGTAGCATAACAGTAGAAATGGGGGCAAAATTGTAAATTCTATCTTCTGACTGCACCGCCTCTAACCAAGTTTACACTTCTAACCTACGGATTTTAATGACCCCGGGGGAAGGAAGGTTAATAAAATAGGGTGAAATATCAAAGTATATGTTGATGATGTGGTTATCAAAAGTAGGAGGGTGGATAGCTTTGTTGTGGATTTGCAAGATATGTTGGACACACTAAGTGCCATACAGATGAAGCTCAACCCTAAGAAGTGTGTACTTGGGGTAGGCGCAAGAAAATTCTTAGGATACAAAGTGTCCTCAAAGGGTATTGAATCCAATTCATACAAAGTTCAAGCCATAGTAATCTTCCTCAACCGCAAACTATCAAATAGGTACAAGTGCCGATGGGGTCAATGGCAGCGTTCAGCAGGTTCATCTCAAAAGTGGCGGAGAAGCATTTTTCTTTATTCAAAGTTTTAAGAAATTCCAAGAAGTTCATCTAGAGTTAAGAATGCTAGAAGGCATATGATGGTTTAAAAGAATAGCTTCTAACACTGCAAACGCTGAAATTACCAACCCCTGGAGAAACGTTATACTTATATTTAGTGATTTCTCAGAACGCGATCAAATTTTTCTTGGTTCGTCTTGAAGACCAAAAATAAGTACCAGTCTATTACATTAGCAGAATATTACAGAGTGCAGAGAAAATGTACATGCCAGTGAAGAAACTAACCCTAGACTGCAAACATATTTCCATGCTCATCACATTGTGGTTTACACTGGCTTTCCAATCAAGAACGTTCTCAATAAGCAAAAATAATCAGGTAGATTTACAAAGTAGGCCCTAGAATTAGGCCAATTTGATATTCAACTCCAACCACAAACAGTGATCAAAGCACAGGCACTAGAAGACTTCATTGCAAAAATGACCAGTGAAGAAGCAAAAAAAAGAGAGCATATATCACAGCCTGAAGGTCGATAAAGGTAAGAAAAAATGGGAAGAAGTGGCATGGACATTGTTCGTTGATGGTGCGTCCAGTAGAGAATGATGTGGGGTTGGATTAACAAAGAAGAATATGAGGCCTTAATCTATGGACTAGACCTTACAATCAGAATAAAGGATAAGAGAGTTTGAGTGTCTAGTGATTCACTAATTGTGGTCCAGCAAGTATTAGGAGTCTATGAAGTATGAGAAGAACAGTTGGTGAAATACTTAAAGACAGTTCAACAACTCATAGCCCAGATCGAGTACTTTGACATACAGCATGTACACGGAAGTGAATATACAAAGGTAGATGCACTAAGCAAGTTACCAACAACAGGTTTGACTCTCTCAGTGAACATTGATATGTGGTGGTAGAAGTCATTCCAGTCAGAAGCACGGTGTCAACTGTTGTGTTGGCAGTTCAAACAGATGAAGTAAACTGGATAATGCCAAAAATAGATTTCTTCACCAAGGGAACATTGCCTGAGGATAAGGTACAAGCTAGGAAATTGGAGTTACGTTCTAGCAATTACACCTGCGAAGATGGGACCTTGTACAAGAAGGGATTTTTGTCTCCATGAATAAAATGTGTAGGACCAGCTCAAGCGGTAGAAATTTTAAAAAAGGTTCATAAAAGGCTGTGTGGAATGTAGGGAGCAAGAACAATAGAAAAAAAATTCATTCGAGCTGGATACTATTGGCCGACTATATTCAATGATGAGCACAACTTCGTACTAAGATATAGAAGTTTCCAAATCAATGCTTCGTTGTCGCATAAGCCACAAGGTCCTTTGACAAGAATATATGAAGCATGGCCGTTTGATAAATGGGGGATTGACTTAGTTGGACCATTCCCAAGAGGCAAAAGCAACTCCAAATTCTTAGTTGTAGCCATTGACTACTATACGAAGTGGGTGGAGACGTATCCATTGGGGCGAGTCACAGCTGAAGCCACTAGGAAATTCATGTGGTGAAATATAGTATGTTGCTTTGGGATGCTACATACCATGGTAACGGATAATGGTACACAATTCACAAGTGGCGTATTCACGGATTGTTGTTCCAAGCTTGGAATTCTCTAGAAGTTCACCTCTGTAGCGCACCTCAAGCCAATGGCCAAGTGGAGGTAACAAACAGGACTATTGTTCAAGGAATGTAAAAGCGGATGGAAGGTAAGCGAACTAGGTGGGTGGATGAATTATCAAATACCTTATGGTTGTATAGAACAACTATTCGAGAACCAACAGGGAAAACACTGTATAGTCTAGTTTACGGCCACAAAAAAGTTATACCAGGGGAAATTGGTAATGCAAGCCTCCGGGTATGCGATCATAAGGAGAAAGGTAACCCAGACCTGATAAGGTTGAAACTGGATCAACTGGAGAAGAAAGAGGATCTGGCAATAATTGCACACGTTAAGTACAAGGAAAGGATGGCGAGAGCTTATAATTAGAAAGTGAAGGAAACACAGTTTTAGATGGGTAACCTAGTGCTAAGAAGAATGAAGCTAGTCTAGCAGAGGAGCGAGGAGGAGCGAAGAAAGCTATGCCCAAAGTAGGAAGGGCCCTACAAAGTCACAAAAGCTCACAAGTCCAACAAGTACGAGTTAGAAAGGATTGATGGTACTAGTGTTCTGAACATGTAGCATGTGATCAACTTAAGAAATTTTTATGTCTAGATTCAAAGGAGAAGGTGGTGAACTAAGATATTATCTTTGGTTGCTTTCTTTCAATTGTTTCAGACAGGACATTATTGTGGAAATATATTATCAATACAAAAAACTACATTGCTGGACCATGATCATATTTCTCATTCTTTAGTTATTCATGATAGAATATATTTCTTCGTGCCATATTACAATCAAAACACCCACATTTTTCAAGTCAAGGAGTTTGGCCAACATTAAGCTACAGACAAGTTTGGCGAACATCAAGTCCCATATCTCCTTTTCTAGGGACCGGATGTGCATCCAAACAAACTCAGACAAGTTAATCCTCTGACCAGCACCTTTCATCATAACATCTCCACGATGAGTAGCCCTGCGAGATAATGAAGGGAGAGCTTGGAGTTTGTCTTTATATTCAACACAAACTTACTCAAGTTGATGCACATATTTATCAAGTCAGCTGCACTCAATGTGGAGCGCCTAATTCTCACTTTGTAGCTGTGTGTTTATAGAAAATTGCTCATCGAACTTTGCCTACCAACCAAGAGCAGAAGTTGATAAGTGATCACACTCATCCTGCTTTTTCTCCAACTTACCCAGCAGATCATTAATACAACCACATTGTTTATCAATGATTAATGTCTTTTGATGGTCTTACTCGCGCTGTAATCTCTAGCTTCTACTTGTTGGCGGAGCATCTTCACTATGTTCAACTGTTGTCGATGTATAAGACAATTTTTCTCTCTTAAAATCCTAAGTAAATTGTACAAAGCATCTTGGTTGTCCTTTACAATCATATTACACTTATTTTCAAGTTCATTGATACCTAGAAGTATATACTTAAAATGTATACCTAAACATAATGCCCACTCTTCAACACTGACATGGAGGTTAAGAGATTGTAAGTACTTTCCAGCAGATTTAAGAGCAAACAAACTACTAATAATGTCCTTTCCAAGCGATTCAACATTATACCCATCAGGAATGAGCTTACTGCAAGGAAAATTAGTAGACGAAGAAGGAGATGAAGACGAAATAGGGAGTTGCCACCCTATGCTTAAGGGAAGTGATTCCATATGTGAAAATAGGTTAGAAGAAACAACCTCTTCACACTCAACGGTGAATGATCACATGGCATGGAGCAAGCTAATATGATCACAAAGAGAATCATTATGTTCCATAAATTCAAGGCTTTCGAGATTTTATGATCAACCAAAATATTGAAACCCTGCACATAAGTAAGGGCAATGAGAAAGCATAGAACATAACATATAGATCAACTTTCATATCTAAAATCACAAAAATGCTACAAACACATATCAAAATATTGTTTTAGGTTTAAAATCCAAAATCCAAGAAGCAAAAAATGCTAAAAATCAACTAACTTCAGAGTCGGGGTCAGGCGTAGGCTGGACAATAATAGCAGTAACTTCCTGGCTTGGCTTCTAAGAGGGATTTTCTTCGCTCAGCTGCTGAACATGGGTTTGAGTGCTCGCATCAACCTCACTGGTCACACTGGCATTAAGATTAGGAGTTGCAAAATCAGTGCTAGGTTTAAATGGCAGATCTTCCAGATAATCCACCTCGCACTCTTTCAGCTTGGCCACAGAAGGAAGATTGGCAAGATGCCACAGCAAAGCTAGGGATGCCCCCCATCAGCAATTTTTTCAATAAAGGCCTTTTTCAACTTTGCCTTCTTTTTCTCCAGAGTGTCTGTACACTTCTTCTTTGAAGGCAAGCTCTTCAAGTTAATAGTGGGATTCCACTTGCATTGATCCTTTACATCTTCACAATAACTAACGGTGTGAGCTTCCTTGGAAATGTCCTCGAAACATTTATAGAAAGACTTGGTCTTACAAAGTCGATCTACAAGAATTTGAGGGTGATGTGGTAGGTTGCTTAGGTGCACTGGTCGTCCTATCCAAGAGTTCCTTTACCTCCTAGACTTGGCCCAGAAGTGATTCCGGGGAAAAGACTCTAACGATCAAGTCAGTACTTCCTCTTTAGAATTAGAATTTCTAAGAATAGTTACCCCTCCTCCTGAGCTTGTTGTATTTTTAAACCGGCATGGTCGTGGCTCCCTATTTTTAGGAACGAAGATTGTGGATCACATCACGATCCTCACGCTCTTAGATCGTGGCTAATGTTTTCTTTGTTTGATCCACATATTCTGGCCCACATTCCCCGTAGTGGCTGGAAATCTCCTTCGTAGATAATTAACGCCTTGGGACAAAATGGCTTCCCTTCACTACTTGATGCAAACGGGCTGGGCCTAGCGGGCATCAGCCTCTAGATCACTGGGCCACACATACACCATAAGCCTCCCCAGCCATGAAGGCTGCAAGAAACGAAGTGATAGCATGACTGTGGAGCTTTCTTGTGAACTGATATTGCTCTTATGCAGAATGTTCATCGTGTAACGCTATTGCGAAGTGATGTAGTATTTTGGATATATTTATATCCCCTCTCAATCCACTACTTTTGAATATTTTTAATTTTGAGCTCCTCGTGGTTAGGCTATGTTTACGATTATATAGTTTGTAAAGTCCGAGATTTTCTCCTTAACGTTCGGTATTCTTTTCCATAATTTTCTGACATTTGATTTTGCTTCACCTCATAAATGAGGAATTTTACAAGGATAATTGAATATGACTTTCAATCAGTGAGCTGTCTTTTCACATACCGTCGTGTCTTGTTAAAAGCAAAAGGTACTTTGCTCTTTGTGTTGGATTATCATCATTGCATCTCTCAGATTGCTTTTTGTTAATTGTTTGTCTTCCTTGAGTGTGCCTTTTATTTCCTACCTTTAAGTATCCCTTATTACTTTTTTTTCCAGTTCTTCTCTTCCATTGCCAAAGGTTTCTTCTCCCCTGAGCAAATCTAAGTTTTTTTGTGCATCATTATCCTCTATCTTCTTCTAGAGTAAATTTCGTTCTTAAATACTTTGCCTGTCTCTTTTGCTGTATTTTCTAGGATTGAAATTCTGAGGTAGTTATTCTGATTATAGTATTTTTGGTGATTTTCCTTATTGTTTTCTGATAATCTTCGCCGGCCTGCTGTCTATAACTCTTGTTCTACTTAACTTGCATTCGTGGGTTTTGACCCTAACAAAGATATGTACTCCCACCTTTAGGATCTCTATGTCTTCTTCTAACCATGGTAAGTCCCCCATGGAAGAAGCTTTCTCCGATGAGGTTCCGACCATGTTATCGGATCCCCCACCATCAAAGTATCCTGACCATATCTTATGTGAATGAGTTAAAGGGTTTTTCCCCCATTTTTGTCCTCTTACAAGCTTCGTTCGCATTCTAATCTGAAAGTGTTCGCACTCCCCATGTTGGCTACATTTCCTGTCACCTAGCATGCCTCAACTTTGGTCTTTACTTCCCTATTCACGGTCACGTGATTGAACTTCTTCGCTAGTATAGATTTTTGTTGTCCCAATATTACCCTAGGGGGGTTGCGATCATTCTGGAGTTCCTTCGTGTGTGTGAGAATGCGAATGTGCCTTTCACAATTGACCCATTACGTAACTTCTATCACCTCCGAAAGGTGAAGAAAAAATTCACTTTTTTATCCCGTGATTCCTGGGGTAGAACTTGTGAACGGTTTCCCCAGTAATGTTGGTGATTGGCGTAGGAAATATTTTTTCATAAAAGTAAAAGAAGTTCTAAATCTGACGTACCTTTCTGGAACTACAAAGTTCCTAGATCTAAGCTTCCTGATCCGAGTGTTCGTTATACCGAAAAGAATGAGATCGTGGCCACGCTTCATGTGCATACCCAATATCTCCGCCCCGCTAAATCTGAAGCAGAAGGTGTTTTGTTCGCTTTTGCGTTCATGCATTCAATATGTACGGCTCTTTATTTGACGAAGTGTTTTATTGTTGCGAGTGTTTGTTTTGATCACTGTTAATATATTCTGCGTTTTTGCGTTTACTATTTTCCTAATTATGTTAATTAATCATCAGCTCCAATGTTTTTTCTGCAATCCTTTGTTATCATGTATCGATCAGTTAATCATAGCAGGAGGAGGGAATTTCTTGAACAGAGCGAAGAATTTTGTGTACCAACCGCTGATGATTTGCAAAGTCCAGCGCACTCCTTTTCCTAAATTCATACTCCGCAGCCGCCAATTTTATTTCTACTTTTTGTGAGATGTTTGCATAGTTCTTTGCCCTTAATTGATTTCTGTTACATCCATGAGCTTTGTCCTTCATATATGAATTGAATATGATTCTACAGAATCTATGAATGGTACTTTGCATTACATGGATTGTAAGTAGCTGGACATCTATTATCCTCGGTGGTGATTATGGGCGGGGGAAGGCGGGAGGCAGTGGGGGTGGTTGTGTAGTGGTGGGGGACTGGAGTGATGGGAGCTCTGCCAAACAGGCAGAGCCTGTGGCGACAACATTTGATTTTGAAGATGAAAGATAGGTCATGATTGAATTTATTTGGTCAATGCCAAAATTAGGGAGTTTAATTACTCCTTCTGGTCCTCTAATTATGTTCCACTTTCCTTATTGGGATGGTTTTTTTTATTTTGGCCCATTCTTCTTTTGGTAAATACTAGGTTATTTTCATCCACACATCTTACTTTTTATACTCTCAATTCAATCTCCACCTCTCCTTTCTCTTTTCAAAAAAATTTATGCCATTTTCATGGGGCCATATATAGTGGACCAGAGGGAGTATATCGGCACAAATTTTTGAAAAGTTAAGGTCGGATTAAGGTTGGATTGGCACGTAAAATAATTAATTAGGGTTAAATTGGCACTTTCTGAGATTGCTAGGTTATATTGGCGCTTTCAATCTAAAGTTAGGGTTATAAATGTATTTATCCCTATTTTAAACTATGACTTTTATGTTTATATTTTCAAATGAAAAATTAAATATAAATTTCGAGTGATATACTATAGAAGTCGAATATCAATAAATAAACTTAATTAATATATTGATGAATTATTATTTCAAATTACAGGAAAAATATACAAATCTTTCAATTACATACAAGATGTACCCCTAACAAGTTTTCTTTTAGTGAGTCGAATATCTATGAACTTAATGAATATATAGATGAATTATTATTTCAAATTTCAGGAAAATTGTACTCCCTCTGTCTAAGCAGGGACTTTTTTCCAACAGAGAAACTGTCTACTACCCTTCACCTTTACCACTGGAACACCGCCGCCTCTGTAACACCCGTCTTTACCACAACCCAGCAGAGAACACCGCCGTCTCTGCAACGACCTGTCTTTACCGCAACCCACAAGCAAAACCTGCACTGACAATACCCAGAAACCCAAACGAGGAATAACTTAGGGACGTTTCATCCCCGAAAACCCAATAAACCTAGAAACACATAAACCTAGGGGTGGGCGTCGGGTCGGTTTATTCGATTTTTGGGTTATTCGATTCGGGTTATTCGGTTTTGCCTCTAAAAAGTTCAAAACCGAATCTGAACCGAATAATCCAAATAACCCGAATAAACCGAACCAAATTCGGAATTCGGTTTCGGTTTGAATTCGGATCTAATCCGAATAAACCGAATTGGAGTTGAATATTTTTTTAAAATGTTAAAAATACATAACTTAATTCAAAGTTTAAGAAAATTATTGAATATGTAATTTAAATTCTATATCACCAAAATCAATTCTTCAAAATTACAATCCCACAAATATAATATAAATTTAATTATAAAAATTTTAGGATTACACTTAATGTTAAGGATCAATAGTTTGTTTTAATATTTATCTTTAAAACCTTCACATTTCTTCAAGACTTGAAGCACTTCACATTTACCCTGAAAATACAAAGAATTGAGAAGATTATCAATTCACGTCTGAGTGCATAAAAAGTATACTTTCCAAAGTCAGAATGCTGTTAATATGTCAATGAATTGCTAAATACAAATATCAAACTCATTAAATCTGGTACTCAATCGGTTACTCATTAAATTAATCCTCATATGGAATAACTAAAGCTTGCAACAATTGAGCAGCATGCCACTCTGGTGAATGAAAAGAACCATCCACCCGTGACAGTACTCATCAGAATATGCACACCAAAATTTGTGTAGTCTACTCAAAGTTACCATTAGTAGTAAACATATGGTCACACAATTCATCAGATTAGGCACATGCAAATATATTGTTGACTACAGATACAAAAGGAAGAAGAAACACATGCAAAGTGAAACTAATTTACGAAAAAGTAGAGTTTGGACCTGAAATACATTAGTTTAAATAGTATTCCAGATGCCAACACTTTGTTATAATTGACAGTAAGATAAAGGGCTGGAAGACATTACACCAAAAGCAAAAGCACAGACCTTTCCTAAAAAACCAGCATCCGGTCTTCTTCTTCTCAGGTTAAGGACAATGTTTCTCAAGTCGCAACTCACCAAAAGACCTTGAGATCAATAGTTTGGCCCTCCGGACATGGTACACTGATGGTGAAGGACATGCTCTAACTAACTACAAAAAGAAAGAGGTTAAGTACAGTAGTAGTAAGACAAGAGCAAATAAGCTGAAAAATAAAGGATCATTTGTCTTAAAAAAGGTGATAGCGGTCAGGTTATCATTCTCACCAGTACTAGAACAACTCCCAGATAAGACAATGGATTCAATTATTTAATACTTTTTATTATTGCAAAAAAAAACAATCAATGGCATTTTTCCTTTGAATTCACCGACGTAATTCTTACTTTGTTTCAGCTGGGTTAAAGGCAACTGAAAAGGCAGCAGTAATCTCGTCCATGGCATCATATGCACGATATATGCAACACAGCTGCAATTTTTTAAACAAAAAAAAATCAGAAAACAAGTGCTCTTCACAATGGAACACTCAAACAATAATAATTTTTTAAGTGAGCACACCATTAGAAAGAATCAGATGCCATTATCAATAGGTGTGATAGGCCTGCACAACCATGATGTTTGCTCGTGGGATAATGAAATTGTTAAACTTCTTTCCTACTATGAAGGCTTCAGTGTGGCACCTGCCCAGAAGTAGCGTCCCAAATATGAATTGGAAGGTCGCGGGTAGTGGTAGAAAATACACTTGTATCAGGACCTAAAACACAAAGCAGATAATTGCACAGAAACAGTGTTCTCAGACCACAAACCAGAACCTGTATGAAAATAATCAGATGGCAAAATATACATACTAGAAGTAGACATGTGTGGATACCAGCAGTAATCATAGACTGATTCTCCCTCACTAATAACAAGGTTTTCCGCATATGAATCTAAAATGAATCAATCACCATTAAGCACATATATATACATAGTGAGAGCAGTAGTTCAATGAAACAAGTATAGTTACCAAGAGGGGTGCATCAATATTTAAATGAAGATTTCCAGCAAAATAAAAGGAAAACAAATTCATGCTGTACTATTTTTCATATCAGAATGGAAAAAGGCGAGATATGAGTTCTCACCATCAGAAGCAGAATAAGACCCTGTGTCGTCACCACTTCCATTGCATTACCTAGAACAATGAAGACCGACATTTGTCAAAAACCAGAACTATATTATGTCTAGTTGGTTGAAAGTTTCTTATTTATAGTTGACATCAATGTAGAGGGGCAATGCAAGTGCATAAAACGATGGTAGCATAAAGCGTTCTTCCGGAGCAATTATCGATAAAATTCTACTCTACCATGTTATCTGTACTAAAGAAAGGATTTTGGTGTGAATAATTTGTAATTCGTAAATTTTGAATTCTGCATTTAAAATAATAGTGGTGATCAAATATAGCACCAAGTACAATGATATAACCCATGGGATGAAGAACAAATGATTTATGAGATGATGTTGAAATTGATCAAGAGGCATCATAATCAGAACACAAGGAAGCTACTTATATCCCAACTCGTAATACTAAATTTGTAGCTATACAATGAATACAAACAATTAGCAGGATAAAAGGAAGCAAATCAGTTATCAGACTAAAAATAGTGAACAAAGAAGAACATGTTAGTATGTTACTGCATTATTACAACACTATACCACAACTTTTTTGTCCTCAGTGTTTACTGTCAATCTGTCATCATAATAAGAGGCAAAGTTTTTCTGTACAATGAAACTATGAGATAGCTAGATTAATGCAGAAGTTCTCTCAATTTTTACTAGTTCTCACAAATTCATTGCAATTTTTTACAACAGTGATTCAAGATCACTGACTAAACCAATAGGGCAACAACACTACAAAACCCACTTCAATATATTGAAAAAAAAGATGCTCTCAAGATCATTGACTAAACCAATATCAATACATAACTATGAGATAGATTAGCAAACCAATGAAACTCAAACTATTATCTACAATCTTTTAAAATATACTCATTTGAAGTACTAACAGAACTTGATTGCACTACCAAAGATCAAATATATTTAGCCATAAGAACTCTAACTACCTCCTAACAATCAAGTACTATATCATAGAGCCCAAAAACAATGAGGTATTACATATATATTCATAAAAGCACTGTTCAGAAACAAATATAGCATTTTTACAGAAACAAAACGAGCCAACATACCATACAATTTCATCAAGATACTCTCATAAAAACTAAAAGGGCAGAAGATTCTTCTTTTAATTTGAGTAAAAACTAAAGATACAAACATTAAAGAAACGAGATTATATCTGTATGAAACAATGAAGTGAGAATCAACTCAAAATGCCAAACAATAAGCGGAAGCCAGTGAGGTCGATGGCGTGCGCAGTTCACAAAGCAGAAGGCGTGCGCAGTTCCTTGGTTTCCTCTGTTGGTTGCCCTTGTGAGTAACAAGCCCCATGATGTTTTCACTTCAACCTCAGCTACCTGCAAGACATTGATACAGAAGACCACTTAGTTTTGGGAGATATTGATACAGAAGATATTGATACAGAAGACCTAAATAACACATAGCTTTGGCAGAGGTGAATGGGTGATGGGAGAAAAGGATGGGAAGTGATAGGGTTTTGTTCAAATGGAGGGATGCGCAGCCTTTGCTCATTTGCAAGATTGTGAAACATATGTTACCCTTTTATATAGTTAGCTTATTAGGGTTTTGATATTTTGGGCTTGTTTGTTGGGCTTAGGAAAGGCAAGGTTAGTTAAGATATTACACTTGGCCCAAGTTTTAGGAGTAGCATTATATTAATATATAAATATATAATATTGATTTATTTACAATTCGGTATTCGGGTCGGTTTTCAGTTTGAGTTTCAATATCCAAAACCAAACCAAAAACCATATTCAAAATTTGGTTTATTCAATTCGGTTATCCAAAAACCGTATTTTAAATTCAGTTCGGGTTATTCGAATTTGGATAATTCAATTTTCGGTTCGGTTTTCGGTTTTTTTGCCCACCCCTACATAAACCCAAATACCCCACCTTTACAGCCCAAAAAAATTAGAAAACCCTAAAAACCCCGCCTTTACAAGCCCGCCGCTGTCATTCCTGCTGCCAACGCCAAACTTCCTGCAGCTGCCATCTCCACTGCCAATGCCAAACTTTACTCCGCCGCTGACATCTCCGGCGCCGTTGCCATCTCCGCTGTGGAGGCTCGTAATCGGGCGGAAAGGGTTCATTTATGGAGAGGGTTGTGTTTGTGAATATGAGGGGATGGCTGAATTAGTCTCGTCGTGCTCTAAATTGGACGGAGAAGGCTGATGTGTGGAGAGGATTGTGTTTGTGGATAGACTTGGAATCAGACTCATCGCCCTCTGGAGGCTGAGGATTCGGGCAGAGAAGGCTGATGAGTGAAAGGAGAGGCACAGATCTGGTGAAGATGAGTGGACTATCAAAGAAGATGACCGGGAAGGGAGACGCGTGTTTGAGTGAGGGGATGCACGTGTTTATGTGAGGGGAGACACGGATATAGTGAAGGAGGAGGGGAGTTTTGAGAGAGAGAATTAAAAGTGGTCACTGGTGAGGGTGAGTGAGGGTAGGTTAGGGTTTTGTGGGTAATATTTAGTTACTTCAAAGGTATTTCTATCTTATAATGTATAGAAATGTTTTTAAAATATAAAGTGTGCCGATTTGGTTGAGACAATCAAAAAAGGAAAATGTGCAGAAATGGATAGACGTAGGGAGTACAAATCTTTCAATTACAAACAAAATGTACAGACTGGCTCGTTTTGTTTTCCTTATAATGCTTTGTTCGAGCTTTCCATTTCTTTTGATGACTGGCCAAACATTCCTTTTTCTAATCATCTTATGTTTATTCTTCAGTTCATTATGTCCTATCACGAAGAGAAGAAAACAGTTATTCAGTTCATTTTGTCCTGTCACGCAGATAAGATAACAACAGTAATACTTGCGTGTGATCCATTTCATAAGAAAACAGTACCAGCTATTCAACGAATTGTATAAAAGAAAAAACAACAGTACCAATGAATTTTATAAAAGAAAAAGTTTGTAGTGCAATACATTTCATGAAGTGTAACATCTCTTTTCATTCTGGAGGAGTACATATTGAGACATTACGTACAATTCATCCAAGTACGAAGGAGTTGTATAAAAGGGAAACGTGTTGTTCAGCCCATTTCATGAAGAAAATGGTATTACATCAGCAAGACTCAACAAGAAAAAAACCATCATGCAGTATATCAAGTAAGAAAACCATCGTATATCATCTAAGACTCATCTATAAAAAATAAACATGCCAAAACTGTAGTATACTATTTTTTTAGAAGATAAATGGTACATTAATGTTCGAAACTTAAAAATGATACTCTAGCAGTTCCAAGCTTCAAGGTCTCGTTTCATCAACCATCTCTAAGTTGCCTATATCAGGTGAACTGCCATTTGGATGGCTATTGCCAAGCTCCACATCTCCCTTAACATGCATATTCCCTTAACTCTACTTTGCATATGTAAGATCAGATCACAACACAATATGTAAGATTACACAAAGTGCCATGATCAGGCATGTCATAAAATTTAATCCCTGTAGAAATTCTAACTTTATTGGGTGAAGATGGTCATCACATGGTATGTCTAGTTCAATATATATTAAATGAAGCAATTGTGTTGTGTTGTGGTGTACCAGAGATAAACTTGATCAACCATAAAGCATAATCAGATCAAACTTACACACTTTCTTCAAGAAATGCATAATAGGATGGCAAAAAAAGCTTAAACTTCCAAGATAGTTGTCATATTCATAATCACTAGTTTTTTGCACAACGGCCCATCCTGCACCAACCTGAAATTCCCTATCAGGGATGACGTCAACCCCTCATGTCCGGTCTTAACACTAGGATTTTTCTGGGCTGTCAGCGATCACTTCAGTAAGAACAAGCGAATCGGCATCAACCTAACACTGCCAGCCATGAACGGGACAAGCGTAATAAAATATTCCTGGATTTCTCAGCGACTTTGACATAATGACTTTGGTTTCCATCGAACATATCTTGCAAATAACTCGTTCGCATTTGAGACTATAGGAGTTGTCACTAGAACAATCCATACCAGCTCTCTACCAAGAAGAAGCACAAAATGAACCAAATGCTCATAAACTAATACCACACCCAATGTGAAAATGTAACTTTGCCCTACAAATAAGGGGATGCCTCATTTTGACCTTACGAAGTCATGGGGCCCACCCCACTAGTGGACCAATCTCCAATGACAACATTTTGATATCCTCATTGCATGTTGGATTCTAGTAAAAAGCCCAACACTCTTCAATTCCAATTATGTGATGAGAAGTAGTCCGACAATTCTACAAACGACCCAATTTTACATGACCCATTGTAAAACAATGGAATAGAGGGATGATAAAATATTGGAGAATTATAACTAAGAGCTTACGTTCACTGGGACAGAGCGGTGGCTGGTCAACGAGAAGGAAAATAAAGGATGAGTTTGCAGGGATTTTGATCAACACGGTGCACGTTGGGTGGGGTAGGGTGCAATCATAGTTTGGATGTTTTGTGTATGGCCACAAAGACTCACCAGAAGGGATAAAAAAATAGCAACCCAATGAATTTCAACACACAAAGAATTACATTACCAGTGCCCTAAGATCATATAGCCTATGCCTATTACAACTAAGACAAACAGTAAGGAAGCAGGTCACCTCTAAAGTTTGAGGCTCTCTGAATCACATTTCAAATGCTCACAAGTTCACATGGAATCTAACAAATGGCTTTGACATGGATATGCTACACGCTCATGGAGAAGTATCTGGGGATGTATTCATACCACTCGATAGTTAGTACTTTTAAAAGGAAAAATCTTAACACATGCCTGCATTCTGACACCAAACAATAGGGTTGAACGATCAAATCATGCATTCCTATTTAATGCCTCCATTGCATAATGGAATGGTAAGGGATGTATTATACACTTCCTTGCACTTACTTGAGCTCTTACATTACGTGAACTCCTGACTCCACCATTTCCTGTAGAAAGCCGGTTTCCAAAATACATTTGCACACCAAATATTAGAAAATTAGTAAGGGTTTTCCATTTCTTTAAGCTAAGTTGAGCACCTCATAACTTTAGTTACGTTATATTCCTTCCTCAATACCTGCCTCGGTGGGTTTGTACTAGTACTATGGTTCACATTGAACCAAACTGGACTTGAGTCTGGAGTGCTTCTCTTCCCGCCCCTGCTACCACAACTTCGCCCCCCCTCCCATCTAAAGATGAAGCTTGCTATTTCATCTATCCACGCTCATGACCCCTTCTGTTTATAGGATCCTTCACCAGTTCATGGTCTTCCTCATCCCAAATATTCCTTCTGGCTGCAACATCTTCAGGGACATTTACAACTTTCTTCCTATAAACTCACCCAATTCTTGACAAAAAATTGATTCACAAGCCATCACAATTATGCATTTTCGAATCCAACTCTAACTTCAATTTCCAGAGATGCCTCAAACCTTTGGTGTAATAATCCTCATTGTTCATCAACATTACACAAATGTTGTTGCAAACCTTGTGCATTCCTTCATATTTGCTGCAACCGATAGATGTTTCACCAAAGAGTGTGGATAATGGGTATTTCTCATTCAAATACTTTCTTGGAATTTCTTTACGCCACCTGTGAAACACACACTTATCGGCCATATCCCTTACATCCTCTTCCCAGAAGACCCTGAGTGAGTGTGAACAAAGAATCTTGCGGAACTCAAAAGTCTTGCAAGCACAACTAATATCCAAAGTATTCCTATCCAACTTGATGCAAAATATTCCACTTCCTGGTTCATTTCGGTCCGAAGTTCTTTACAATAATGCCGTTGTTCCGATGTTTTGTGCCATCTCGATCATAACCACATGAACCTCAATCAATTTGGCACGGGTGAAAATTTTCTTGAACACAGCTTCGAAGTGATCGATGCTAGTCTTCCTGGACTAGAGATTAGTGTAGTTGAATGTTGATTCATCCTTCTCCGTAATCCTCTTACAAACTACCTGCCCATACCTCTGAACAAAGGTGGTCAAGTTCACCTTTATGTTGACGTACCCCTTGCAAAAATTATTCATATCTTTGCTTAATATCGTCGATGACATCCCAACTCAAAATCCTAACCTAAAGTAAGCCGAACCCCATTTTCACTCTTCTCATACATTTCACGCAGCCGAGAATTCCCCACCAAATTGTGCTTTACTATGGTTTGGTTCCACCGAGATTCAAGCTCCTTAATTAACAATGAACTGTGCAACGCTCTTATCATCTCTTCCAAAATACTTGCCAATCTACCACACACCCCAAATTCTTCAGCGCATTACGTGTTACATGCCAAATGCACCAGCGGTGCTTGGACTTTAGAAACACGATCGCAATGGCCTTGCCTGCATGAAAATAAATATGGACACCAAGGTGAAACTATGCAAATACATTAATTAATACCGACCCAAATAATTAACAGCACCAACAACATATACTATATAGCTATAAATAATATTCCAACAACAAGACACACACTCGACATATACACTTTAAAAGGAAGAACAAGCATCAACAATGATAATACATGTACACTATTTGGAAAGTTTGCAACATATCAAGAAAAACTAAACATTCCATACACTAATCAAATTTAAGATATTTGGGTACCAATAACTTTGTCTTGGTTGGTAAGGATGTATAACGGGTCCTTCCCCATGCACTTCTTCTACACGTTGAACAAGCAAAAAAATGTTTTGGTGTCCTCCTTACTAATCAGTCTGCAACAGAGAAGGAAAGACATCCCATGATGATTCACGCTGATGAATGGTGCAAACAATATCCTATAGCGATTGGATTTGAATGTAGTGTTGAATGTCACTATATCACCAAACTCAATGCAAACCCAATTGCACCTGGAATCAGCCCATAATACATTCTCCAGCTTCATGTTCTCACCAACAGCGTACTCATTGAAGAAACTGAGACTTTCTTCCATCGTTTGCTTGAAATGAACTTCCATGGTAACGATATCACCTTCTTTCATAACAACCCTTAACTTGTAATGTAGGGAATTACGCAGGTCTATCTCACTGAAGGGTATGACGCTATACCCATTGTATCTATTGACAAAAATGGTATAGATGTGTGATACAGACACACTAGAAATTTTAAGCTCCACAATAGCCTCTGGTTAGACTAATTCTCTGGAACCTCCTCAAATGGTTGGAATCGATGGGATTTAATACATGGTTGTGGAGATCTTCAACAATTGTAATTCTCCATGGGGTATCCCGCCTACCATTCCCCCGTGCATTCACCACTCGCAACCACTCTTGCCCGTTTTAGTGAAATGTATTGGATTAGCTGATTTGGATTGGAAAACACCATTTTTTTGACATATCACATGGATCCTTTTGTGGTTCCGATACCATGAATCCATGATAAGCCCAACAGTTACGTTATGTACAGGGCCTTCAAAAATACCCTCGCACCATTTGTCAGAGCTTCTAATATGAGCTTGAAAACCTTGCATATGCATAGCGGTGGACATGAGCGACGAACTCTTCACCTGTCCTGTATTCAATTCCCTTAATTAATTTAGCCACATTTACGCTCCCTGACCAACTAGAACCTAAGAGAGCAGGACCATACCCTACAGTGTCATCTCCAGTAGCTTTGAACACGACGTCACCTCCATCATCAACAAACAGCCTTTCGTCATTGTTATCCGTGCATTTTCATCGTACATTTAACGGATAGCAGCATCCTAAGTCACTCACATTATCAACAATGTTTATAAAATTGTCTGCCCCAATTCCAATACCAATCACACTTCCACTATCGTCGTTAACATCTTCGATCATAACCTCCTCTTAATTCCTTTGCCCTTCACCTTCAAGAACCACATTAAAATCAGCCACGAAACAGGTGTACTCAGGCAGAGATCCAACCCCAGATTCTCAACCCAAAGAGGGTACGTTCAAGTCGAATGGCAACAACCTAAACATCTTCAAATACGAACTTCAATTTATTAAGGCTGTGTCAGGGGATGACTAATACAAACCAATGCAAAACATCCATGAAGATACAATGAATCAAAATTGTGGAAATGAATATCTGACCTTTGCTCGCAGAAAACACTTGGTATAGAAGAATCAGGCTGTTGGAGTTACATAGGTGCCGCCATTGCTACGCAAGGAAAATGGACCATCGACTAAATTGAAAACACGCCCACCTTGGCAAGCCCACCCAAAAAAGTTTTAAGAATTCGAGAGATGGCCAAGATTGACTTTTACTTAACCACTCACTGATTGCATGCAATTCGAAGGAAAAAGTGGGACAGAGAGAATAGGAGACGCTATGCTAGAAGGGAGGAGCCTGATGTGCCCATTTTATATGGTTATGTTAGGACTTTTAGGATTCACTTTTAGGCTCTAGATGTGGTATTTTGCCTTGAAATTCTCTAAGGAGAGTTAAAAGTGACCTTTACACTTTTATTACTTTTCTAGAGGATTTTGTGTGACAAGGCAATTTGTTTGAAGAATTTGAAGAAAACCTTGAAGATTTGAATATTTGAAGACTTGCATTGAGATTTTGAAGACCTGAAGAATTGAAGATAAGTGAAGTGAAGAGGATGACTTGAAACAAAAAGAAGAAAGAAATCAAGATGCTGAAACTTGACTCGGTTGCGACTCCCGATGATTTGATTGCGAGTCGCAATAAATGGGTGGCCAGAAACTTTCTTACTTTTTTTACTATAAATACTAAATCTTATCCTCTCCTCCTGATCACCCTTTTTCTTCCTGCGATTTTCTGGGTTCAAACCCTAGTTTTGTTTTCTTTCTTTTCTTAGTTTTTGTGGGTTAATCATATCTTTTAATTATCTAGGTCAGTTTAATCTTGGGAGAAATAGATTGAGACATCCTTACTAATGTCTTAAGAATCATATCTATCTATTTATTGCTTTTGCTATTGTGCATTTATTGAGCTTTGAAAGTGAATTGTTAATGACATTAATGTTGTTGGAAATTTGAATATATGAATTTCTTGTATGATTACTTGTTAGGGTTGGGAGAAAGTAGCTAATTCTCCCCTCTTTTAACATGGAATCCAAGAGCATGAGTTAGATCTTATAAATGATGTTGATGTGTTGATAATTGCTAGATGAATGTGATAATGTCGAACTGTTTGTCATGTTTGTTTACTGTAGCAAATAGGAGAGGTCTATGAGCGTTGAATGTTCTTGACTAATGTAAATGCATGAATTGGTTAAATGCTTAGACACGGTGTAGTGTTTATAAGTGTTTCCAAGCTTGTTGATTCTTCGTGTTCAATGCCATCAATGGGATACTTTTAGTCGCATTTTGATTAAGGGAGTCATTGGTTAGGTTTGACAAAGAGATGTCAAATTCACTCTTGCAAACTACTATCTAAGAAGGATGGAAGATTTATCTTCACAACAAGTAGTGAAAGTAGTGAATAGATTGTTTCACTCGTTCTTGAAGCCTTTGTTATTTAGTATTCATGTGTTCTTAATGCTATGTTTTACTTCATTTATTCCATGGATTGTTTGAGAATAGGAAGTGTTTGCATGATTGAAGTGTTAGGGTGTTAGGAAAGTGACGATTTCCTTAGCTCTTTGGCATGAAAATCCAAGAACATGAACTTAGAACTTCTGGTGCATAATATATTGTGATTCTTCCCAGATAAGTATGTTAATGTGGATTTTTCTCATAATTATCCTATAGATGCAATGAAAGGTTGAATATCAAATGTGGTTTTTCTAGGTTTAGCCTAATGAATGATATGTTTGGTTAAATGGCCACGTCTTTGGTAGAAAGTGTGTTGTTATCAAATCTATGGTCCTTCGTGTGAAATGTCGTTGATGAAATACCTCTCTGATGTGGTTTTCCAAGAGTGATTGTCAACGAGGTTTGCAAATGGTCGTTGTTTATCTTTGCAAATTACTATTAAGAAGGAATGAATATTGATCTTCGAATGGGAAGTGATAACATTTCCCACAGGTAATAAATGCGATATAACTCGTTAATGTTTCAATGATCTACATTTGGTCTGGAAGTGGATGTCAATTTCCCCCAAGGCTTTGTCTTTTGTAGTTTTAACCCCATTTTCTTTGTTTTTGCATGATTAGCATAGTTACTTGACTTTGCTAGTTAGCTTGTCTTTTAATTTGGAAGTGGATAAGGAGTTGGTTGTTGAGGATGAAAAAATGGAGGAAGAGGTGATTGTGCTACATTCATTAGCATCGTCACCCCTTTCCCTCCTAGTGAACCAACTCCACCATTTTTTAAAGTTTTCAGGGAGATAAGAGAGGATCCAAAAGACAATCCCAAGCCTCCTAACCACCCAACTCCATTTAAACCTTCTCCACCTCTACAAGACTTTCCTCTTGAAAGTTTTGTACCGCCACCTCTCTACTTTCGGATGCTCATGATGAAGGGGTACAAGCTTTCACCATATGGATAACATTAGAGTCGTGTCGATGACCATATATATACAGAGCTATGTCGTGTCGACAACGTAAATAAGTTTGGCCTTTATTTTGGTTTTTGTTTAGTTTTTGTTATTTTGTCTTGTTCTTTTTACAGTGTGTTATTCTGTGATTTTGTAGCAAAGTGAAGCACATTGCAATGGAGGAGATGAAGGAATGAGATCCATGAGAAAGGGAAGAAAGCTTGGAAAGTTGTAAAGAAAAATTCCTTCTAAGTGCTGGGACACCCTTCCTATCGCGAGTCGCGACGGATATGTCGCGAGTCGCGATCGGTACTGTCGCGACTCGCGATGGAGAAACCATCTTTTCAATTGTGCTTAAACACTACATAATCATTTCTTCTTCTCTACCACCATACCTCCACCATTTTACATATATTTACATATGAAGATTCTTGCATCTTTATAGTACCTTTGTTGATTGTAGTATGCCGACTACATCACTGTGACTATAATTGCTATATTCTATAATGATGCTTGGATATGTGTCGATATGTATTGGATGTTTTTATTGGACAATCCTATAGTGGCGATTGCATGATGGAGTGGTTGTTCTTTTAGAATACTATGGTCATTAACTTTTGATGTTAAACCTAGTATTACAAATCCTTATGTACTTGTGAGTTTGATGTTGTTCTCTGTGGTGTTAGTCTTGATCAAACGGCGCGAAGGAGACAACATTTTTCTCAAGGGGTGAGTTCTTCTACGGCACTTTTGCTCCCCCTCCGGCTCAGAAACCAATTTTGGGACTGATTCTATACAAATACATAGGATGGCGTAGTATCACCAGTGACTATGCGGAGACACGAGAGTCACTCTACCTCTTACCTTGAGTTTTATTGTTCTTGTCTTACATGTTTACATTAAGGGCAATGTAATGTTTCAAGTGCGGGGAGAGGTTAGAGGACTCACATGCATGCTAGCTTGGTTTGGAATGTTTTTTGCTACTTTTGATTGGAAAAACAAGAGAAAAAGGAAGAAAAAAATTGAAAATTTTGAATAAAAATAGAAAAAGAAAAAGAAAAAGATTTAAAAGAAAACCCGTTAAGTTGAAAACTCGTGAGAGCAACATAGGCAACATTGGAGGCCTGGATAGTTCAAAAACCCGAAAAGGCGATCTAGGAAAAAATGAGAGGCTAAATATGCGAAAAAGGTGAGATGTGAGCCAAAGAAACATGATGTGTGGCTAGGATGAAAAACCGAAAGGGCTCCTAGGCAAAATGAAAAAAGAGAGAAAATAGGAAAATGCTATAATTTAACTCATTTGTCGGCGTTAGAGTCATAAGGTTGCGGTTGTCAGATGGATGGATTGGGTAGTTCAACATCTTGAGACCTCTTGGGATTGGGTAACTTAGCGGGTTGAAAAACGTAGTACGGTTATGAAATTCTTGATTCTTTTATACTTCGTTTTGGTTGATATATTTGCATGGAGTGATGTATGTGCTTGAACCTTTCATATGGTTTTAAATTCATTTTGTGTCATTGGACTTTGTTTTTTTTTTTTGAAACAAAGAGGCGTACATTCTCATTAACTGCAAGATTGTTACAACTTTGTGCCAAGTTTAGGTCGAACAACCCTTAGCTAACAATTATAACTAATATGATAAACTTCCTAAACACCTCGTTTGGCGCACACACTGTGGGGTGGGCCTCCCACAATGGACCTAACATTAGGTTCATGTGCCATTTTGGGAATCTCTGCAACTCGAGTGCACCTTCAATCTTCATCTTCACCATGTTGCTTCAACTCTATAGTTTTGAGAGGGTGTCGCTGGATTTCTCCGATCAGTGGTGGAAGGTGTTCGTTGAAGGAGTTGAGAACAGGTCCATTTTGGTTTGTAGTAGTCCGGTACTGCATGCCTCCATGTTATTCAATGTTGGCCATATTTGTCCTCACCAGGTTGCCACAACTCTGTAGTTCTAACTTTGAGAACCTTTTGGGAGGTTGTTGGATTTCTCCAATCAGCGCGGCAGAACATCATCCAAAATCTCACCGGAGTCATGAAAGTACCAACTTTACACCTAGAATTAAAACATAACAACAAACTAAAGCAGTTAACCTAAACCCTAACATCATTCAGGGAAGTCATGCCACAACGCAAATCTACTCTAGCCCATAAGCATGTATCACCTTAAGAGTATTATTCTCTGAACCTTTTGCAGATGTTGTACTATAGCCAGTTGGAACTCCGTTGTATGCCAGAAACTCTATTCGACGACTACATGCTACTACAGAAAGACACATAATTTTCAATGGGCCAGACCATATACCTTCCATCACGGGATAACCTATTTTGACTATTGCCCGCAACCTAACACTACTATGATATCATTCACAACTTCTAGTCTACTCTCCATCATAGTCATCACGAGGCTGTGTGGCTACAACCGACCATGATGAATTTTGTTGAATGACAGACAACATATGGAATGGGGATATATTTTAGGGATGGGAAAGAGTAGAGATTACGCTGGATGTGCTTTAGGCTTAAGTTTTAGGTAGGGCCCAAGGTGGGGAGACACCGATAATCGCCTTGCACCACGTTGATCGCCGGAGACCATTGACAGCGGAAGGGTTGACTAGTGGCGGTCATTGACTACGCCAGATATCGCCGGTCGAATTTCATCGCTTTGTCATCCGAAGTCGTCACTCCAGCCTGCTATTCCTTACGGCTGTTGGTTGACCTGTCCTTTGACTGGCCAGGTTGTTGAACTTTCGCATCGCTGGATTTGTTACTGGACCTTATTTCTTTAGCCGGCCAATTGTGCATTTCAGACTCACCGGATTGGGATATGCCTCCGCTGGTTGACCGGCCACCGCTGGATCGGCCCGATCGTTTGGAACTTCGTTGCCAGGAGTGCGGTCTTCATCTCTGGGAGGATTGGTTATTTTCGTCTCTAGTGGGGGTCGCTCATGCGCAACATCTGTAGCTCGGCGCGAGGGAACGACCGTCGTGAGGGGTTGAGGAGCCACGCCGTGACGGTGGCTGGATCTGCGTGGACGGGATGCCTTAGCTTCCCCGCCTCAGATCTAGAAAAATAAAGGGACGAGAACAGAAAAAGAACGAAAGTAGGATAAGGGGGGAGCCACAGGACCGCCGGTGATGGTGGCGGCGGCGGCTCCCCCAACTAGGGTTTCTGTGTTTCGGGGGTTAGTGAGAGGGCAGTGCGTTCTCTAGTGAGAGAAGTTTGAACAAAAATGAATCAGTCATTGGACTTTGGGATTATCAATTCGGGACTTTGAAACATTTTTATGGGTAGTGAATTGATAAGTGATAGGTTTGGTCAGATTTAGGAATTGGGATTGTGTGTGTGAAAAATTTTCATTTGAGCTTTGATTTTGGAATTTACGAAATTGAGAGTTTTTGTGAGGTTTTGATTGGGGGAATATTAGTCTAAGATGTGGACATATGAATTCCTTTGTGTGCTTGAATCTTTTCTTACTCGAGGGCGAGTAAGGTTTAAGTACGGGGAGGTTTGATGTGCCCATTTTATATGGTTATATTAGGACTTCTAGGATTCACTTTTGTACACTTTAGTGCTCTTGATGTGGCATTTTGCCTTGAAATTCTCTAAGGAGAGTTAAAAGTTACTCTTACGCTTTTATTACTTTTCTAGAGAATTTTGTGTGATGAGGAAATTTGTTTGAAGAATTTGAAGAATACCTTTGCAAATTTAAAGATTTAAAGACTTGCATTTGAACTTTTGAAGACTTGAAGAATTGAAGATAAGTGAAGTGAAGAGGAAGACTTGAAAAAAAAAAAAAAAAGAAATCAAGATGCTGAAACTTGGCTCAGTCGCGACTCGCGATGGATGGGTGGTCAGAAACTTTCTTACTTTTTTGTACTATAAATACTCAATTCTATCCTCTCCTCCTGATCACCCTTCTTCTTCCTGTGATTTTCTAGGTTCAAACCCTAGTTTTCTTCTTTCTTTTCTTATTTTTGTATGTTAATCATGTCTTTTAATTATCTAGGCAAGTTTAATCTTGGGAGCAATTGATGGAGACCTCCTTGCTAATTTCTTGAGAATCATATCTACCTATTTTTTTTTGCTATTGTGCATTTATTAAGTTTTGAATGTGAATTGTTAATGTCATTAATGTTGTTGGAAGTTTGAGTATATGAATTGCTTGTATGATTACTTGTTAGGGCTAGGAGGAAGTAGCCAATTCTCCCTTCTTTTAATATGGAATCCAAGAGCATGAGTTAGAGCTTCTAAATGATGTTGATGTGTTGATAATTGCTAGAAAAATGTGATAATGTCGAACTCTTTGTCATGTTTGTTTATTGTAGCAAATAGGAGAGGTCTATGAGCGTTGAACGTTCTTGACTAATCTTATGTAAATGCATGAATTGGTTAAATGCTTAGACACAGTGTAGTGTTTATAAGCGTTGCCAAACTTATTGATTCTTTGTGCTCAATTCCATCAATGGGATACTTTTAGTCGCGTTTTGATTAAGGGAGTCATTGGTGAGGTTTGACAAGAGATGTCGAATTCACACTTGCAAACTACTATCTAAGAAGGATAGAAGATTTATCTTCACAAGTAGTGAAAGTAGTGAATACATTGTTTCGCTCGTTCTTGAAGCCTTTGTTATTTAGTATTCATGTGTTCTTAACGCTATGTTTTACTTCATTTATGCCATGGGTTGTTTGAATAGGTATTGTTTGTATGATTGAAGTGTTAGGGTGTTAGGAAAGTGACAAATTGGGAGGTCGTCGTCGTACCTCTCAAAGTTAATATTTTTAAGCCATAATGCTTCCTATCTAAAATTAAGTAGATAATGGCAAGTCCGTCCACGAGAAGAGGGATCTTTTCAAGTGTTTAAACATATATAGGAGAAAATATACTAGGCATATGTATACATAGATACATATAAAAACATGTAAAGAAGGGGGGTTGGTTGGTTCGATCCTAAGTTATCAAATTGAAATACAACAACTAGCAAAGCAAGAGAACTATGCTAATCATGCAATACAACTAAAGATACGATGTAAATGATAATTAACGGAGCCTTGGGGGCAATTGACTTCCACTTCCAAACTTCATATAACTCATTGATTCATTCACTCATTCAATCACATTTATTGTCTCTGGGGAATGTTATCACTTCTCATTCAAAGATCAACATTCATTCCTCCTTAAGAGTAGTTTGCAAAGACAAACAACGACCATTTTCAAACCTCATTGATGATCACCCTAGACAAACAACATCATAGGGGTATTTCATCAATGACATTTCACCCAAAGGACTATAGGTTTGATAACAACAAATCTTCTACAAAAGACATAGTCATTTAACCAAACAAAGCATTTATTAGGTTAAACTTAGAACAAACAACATTCAAGGTTCAGCCTTTTCTTTGCATCTATGTGACAAATATGAAAACAAACCACAATAAAATACTCATCTAGCAAGAATTACCACACATTATACACAAGAAGTTCTAAATCCATGCTTTTGGAGTTCCATATCAAATGAGTTAAGAAATTTGCAACTTTCTTGACACTCTAACATTTCAATCTTACAAACATTTCATATACTCAAACAACCCATGGTATCAATGACGTAAAACTCAACATTAATGGCATAATAAATGCTCTCCAATAAATGTTCATAAATCAGTAAACATAGAATCTTACTACATAAGCTTGGAAGCTTCAATCAATTGCTCCCAAGAACTAGATTTAGCTACAAGAGTTCATACTAATTAATGTTAAACAACCAAACATAATATAAGAGAATTCAAAGAGGAAAATGGAAGAAAATAGGGTTTTTCACAGTACCAAAAACACAGATGAAGAAGATGTGAATGAGAGGAAAGATAGTGCTATTTATAGTAGAAAAATGATAAGGTTAGATTCTGGCCACCCGTTGGTCGCGACTCGCGACGGGCTCATCGTGACTCGCGATGGGCTCGGGACGAGGCCATTGCGACTCACGACAAGTCCCAGAATTTAACCATGTTTTCTTTTATTCTTCTTGTGGTAAACATTTATCTTCATAGCGATTCCTCTCATTTTTCAAGTCTTCAATGTCTTCAAAAATGGTCTTCGATGGCCTCCGATCTTCATATCTTCTAAGCAAGTCTTCAAAAGTCTTCGAAAATGTGATTTTTAATGGCCTCCGGTCTTCATGGCTCCGTGTTCTTCCCTTGTTACGCAAAATCCACTTAGAAGAGGTAAAAGAGTGTAAAGTTGCTCTTACCCCTCCTAAGAGAATTTCAAGGTAAAACACAAGCTCTTGATAATAAAAGAGCTCAATAGTGACCCAAAAAAGTACTAAATTATGGACATAAAAACATAATATGGACATATCACGAATTCCATAGCTCTTTGGCTTGAAAATCCAAGAACATGAACTTAGAACTTCTTGTGCATAATGTGGTGTGATTCTTGCTAGATAAGTATGTTAATGTGGATTGTTCTCATATTTATCCTATAGATGCAATGAAAAGTTGATTCTCTAATGTGGTTTGTTCTAGGTTTAGCCTAATGAATGCTATGTTTGGTTAAATGGCTATGTCTTTGGTAGAAGATGTGTTGTTATCAAATCTACGGTCTTTCTTGTGAAATGTCCTTGATGAAATACCTCTCTGGTGTGGTTTGCCTAGAGTGATTGTCAATGAGGTTTGCAAATGGCCGTTATTTATCTTTACAAATTACTAGTAAGGAGGAATGAATGTTGATTTTCGAATGTGAAGTGATAACGTTCCCTATAGGTAATAAATGCGATAGAATGAGTGAATGATTCAATGATCTACATTTGGTTTTGAAGTGGATATAAATTGTCCCCAAGGGTTTGTCTTTTGTAGTTTTTACCCCCTTTTCTTAGTCATTGCATGATTAGCATAGTTACTTGACTTTGCTAGTTAGTTAAACGCTTAAGAAAAAATCTCTCTTCTTCGTGGACGACCCCGACTTGCCATTATATACTTATTTGTAGATATGAAACATTTTAGATTTATAAATTTAATTTTGAGAGGTACGGCGACGAACTCCCATTGCTGCCGTGTCAGAGGGTGAGTCATGAATCAAAATTTCAAATTCAAACACGAAACTCAGCAAGTGAGAAGGGAGGCTAAATGGAGAGCGTGCCAAGGGACAATGGAACTGCCATCACATGGTGTGTCGGCCACCTCCCGTGTCTCTTTATAATACCCCGCTTCTTCTTGGGCGTGTGAATCTGCCATCAAAATCTAATAATTAACGTGGACAATGGAACTTTCATTAGACAAGAGCTAGTTTTGTATGAGAGCAAAACACCGCATCTGAAAATAGCGTTGCAGACACATTCTGTGACTCTGATGCTGATGTCGAAGATGAGAATGAGTGATGAAGTTGTAAGTTGTAATGTATCCAACTGAAACTGTGAGTTTGCTGCATTGCAAATCGAAGGAGGATCTGCCCTGGTGTTCAACGCTCCATTATCCCAGATTTGCCAGATGAAATCAAAACCCAAGCAGCTACATCTCAGAGCTCCTAGCAGCTAGAACACATTGTGAAATACTATCCATACTTTCTGGCTGTAATTAACATGTTTTGCACATAGGATCAATGTCACATCCTCGCTTCATAAGCAGTAGGGAGCAACCTCAGATGAATTCAAACTAGACAAAGAAAAAGAGCTCCTAAATTCATTATAGATCTCAGGAAGTTTATAAAAGCACGCCACTTTCCATGGTGATCAAAAGAAAAGAAATACTCATTCTTCTTGAGCAGATCGCAGGACAGTTTATAAGAGTTAATGTTGCAAACATAAGTGCAATTCCACAACTTAATCTTATTTTGTTTTATAAACTTTAGATTCAAATCAAAATACATTACATTCCCAAGCCTCATCACCCTACAGAAAAATCACTGGAAAGAAAAGGTGAAATTCGAAGATAATCAAATGGAACAAGTATGCGGTTCCGACCAGTTTACAACAAACAACGGCTCTATCTAGGTATGCTTTCACAAGTAAATATACTCAGAACTACAAGCCAATCCACGCTACCATAGTAATCGTCTCACTGTACCACATATATGCGCTTGCCCTGAAATACATAGTGATAAGTTGGTCAAGCATTATACCCCTTGAAGGCAATATGCAAAATTTCATATTACTAGTCATTTATATCTGGTTGGTTGCACAAAATCCGGGATTTAGAAATGGAATTGAGGCTGCTCACAGTCTCAATACCATTCCATACTATAGATTACACGCAAACAAAAAGCGAGTAAGAGAAATGCCTCAACCATTTCTGACTGAGCAAGTAAAAAACTGCACTAACCGCAATTTTCTCTAACTCCAACAGCATCAGAAGCATTTCCTATGGACAATCGTAGGGCCAGCTTCATCATACTCAGATTTCGAGATCCACATCTGCAGGATTAAACACAACAATCTGGTCAAGCATCGTGAGAAAAAAAAATGTTACTTATGAGGTAGAAAGAAAAATGACCTGTTGGAAAGTACTTAAGGAGGCTAAGATGGAGCCTCCAATCCAAACACTGTACTTCCTTTCAGGTGGCGCGACCACCTTGATCTTCATGCTGCTCGGCGAAAGAGCTGTTATTTCCTTGCTCATACGGTCTGCAATGCCCGGGAACATAGTTGAGCCGCCACTGAGAACAATGTTACCATAGAGATCCTTCCTGATATCCACGTCGCATTTCATGATGGAGTTATAGGTAGTCTCATGAATTCCAGCAGCTTCCATTCCAACCATGGAAGGCTGGAATAACACCTCTGGACAGCGGAACCTCTCAGCGCCAATAGTTATCACCTGTCCATCTGGTAGTTCATAACTCTTCTCCAAGGTGGAACTATTATTTGCAGTGTCTAGCTCCTGTTCAAAATCCAGGGCAACATAAGCAAGTTTCTCCTTTACATCGCGCACGATTTCCCGTTCAGCAGTTGTGGTGAATGAGTAGCCTCTTTCTGTCAAGATCTTCATCAGATGATCTGTAAGATCACGACCAGCCAGATCCAAACGCAGAATCGCATGAGGAAGCGAAAACCCCTCATATATTGGGACTGTATGGCTCACACCATCACCGGAATCAAGAACAATACCTGAAATACTCGTAGGGTAAGAAACCAACAACTTCCATAATACAAATACAAGTGTAAAATTGGCCTATATACATACTGATACTACTACAGACACACATTAACAGTAACACCTTTCAAGTTCTTAGATATCGCACGTACCAGTTGTACGACCACTAGCGTACAGAGAAAGGACGGCTTGAATAGCCACGTACATGGCCGGCGCATTGAATGTCTCGAACATAATCTGAGTCATCTTCTCTCTGTTTGCCTTGGGGTTCAGAGGCGCTTCTGTGAGCAGGATAGGATGTTCTTCTGGAGCAACACGAAGCTCGTTGTAGAATGTATGATGCCAGATCTTCTCCATGTCATCCCAATTACTGACTATGCCATGTTCGATGGGGTACTTCAAGGTGAGGATACCTCTTTTAGACTGCGCTTCATCGCCAACATACGCATCCTTTTGCCCCATTCCAACCATCACACCGGTGTGCCTGGGGCGGCCAACAATACTAGGGAACACTGCCCTTGGAGCGTCATCACCAGCAAATCCAGCCTATTTGAGACCAATATCCGTAATGACTGACAAATATCAATAATACAATACAACGTTAGCTGTTGCCATACTAACCTTAACCATTCCTGTTCCATTGTCAACAACAAGGGGTTGAATCTCCTCTCCTTCAGCCATCTTAGGTTATCCTGTTCATTGCGGAACCCATGTTCGAATCACTCCCCAGAGAAGCAAAAGGCAATACACATAGGTTACCATACCCAAGGCATTCTAGAAAATTATGTACATGATCATAGCAATAAACAACAAGAAACTCCTACTCCAACAAATTGTTTGGTGCTTAATGTGGTTAAAATGGTTCTTTAACCAAAACATCCAAATATATATTAATCCCTCAAAAGCATGCGTAAACAAGAAAGGAAGAAATGCTTTGATTTATTTGAAGTGCGGATTTCAGGGCAGGCCTCAAATTAGTTACTATAATCTACTGGCTTCTGTCAATTTAAATATACAAAAACTAAAGGTCATCGATCATCACAATCCCCTTACATCTGGAAAAATTATGCAAACAAAATAGGATGGAACCAACCAACATACGATTCAAACAGCAACACACCAAAATTTAGGACATGATCAAACTATAGTACTCCCTCCGCCTCTATGTGACATGCACACTTACTATTCATTCCATCAAATCGACTGATTTCGACCATAAATTTGCGTTGATACGTTGTTAAGACATGAGAATATTAAGATGTCTATTAGATTCAGCGCATGAACTAATAGACAAACAAGTTTGCTGGGAGCGTGCATGTTATAGAATACTGTTAGAAGTTAAAAAGAACAAGCATAGAAAGGGAAAAAATCACGTGACAATAAGCAGAAGCATGAAGAAGACAAACTGAAGAGATCAAAAGAAAATATGTGCAGGAAATTACCTTGATCAAAGCATTTCTACGCTGCTTTTCTGCAGGGTGTAGCTGGTGGACTTTTTGGAAAGAACTAAATACGGTGGAGTAAGGAGAATCCAGCTATAATGCTACTGTATGTACTCCTGAATGTGAAGGAAATTCGTACGAAATGAACTTTCGGTCAAAAATTATGGACGTATTGTATTATAGTAGTCCCTTTCGGCTTACTTTGGAAACTAATAAACTAATTCATTTAAATTTAGAAAATTGTAATGTTGAATTGTTGATTAATGCCTGACTAGGCTGCCATGACTTTTCAGTTTTCTCGCATCCATATTTAATGTTTGTTTTGATTTGATTTGATATTATTTTGTTCTTCACCGTTGATTAAATCGTTGTGTTCATGATGATAATTCGATTTAATTGTTCACGTTGATATATTATTCTCGATCTCCTTTTTCATATTGTGTGTTTGCAATTTTGTTTGTTATTTTATTTTTGGATTTTCATCAATTTGGGTTCGTCATATCTGTGTTTTTTAAGGTGTTTACAGTTTGGACAACATAGATCGTGGTTGGATCAAGTGATGTTACGGTTGTAGAAGATCCTTGTTTGATGCAGTGATATTGATGCGTGAGGTGCTACTCTCTGCCAAGTGGTCATGATTTTTGCGGGAAGCCAATTAATATGTCCGAGGGTGATGTTACATTTTTTTATTGGATCTCTGATCTGTAATAGTATAGAAAATTAGTCTGTTTGACATGTAATTTAAACATCCTTGCAATAGATTGGTTATTGCTAGAGGTTAATTAGGTTGGATGTTAATTCCACTTGTTTTAATCGTCGCTGGACATTTTTCCCACCATCTTGAAATGAATGATTTTTCAAAAAAATAAATAAACGAGATTAATGATAAACATACTCCCTCGTATCCTTAAATATTGGCACACTTATCATTTATGGATGGTCTTTTTAATTGACACTTTCCATTATGGCAAACTAGCGGGATTCCACTGCACGTTGTGCGGTGCTGTTGATTTTAAATTTTGATTTGTTTTTGATGCAATATTTGGGTCTCACAATTTAAATTTATATATATATATATATATATATATATATATATATATATATATAAAGTTTACCTATCTTTTTTTCATCAAGAAAGTTTACCTAAGAAGAACGAAATGAATTATAAAGTGAAATAATTAATTTTGATAAAAATGATTATATCACGAATAAATTTTTTTTAGTTTTATGACCTTTCATAAAAAAATACTCCCTCCGTCCCATAAATATTGGTCTATTTACTTATTCTAAGTCAAACATGGTAAACTTTGTCCCTAAATGTAAATTAATATATTTATAATAAAAATATCATGTAAGATATTATTAGATTCATCTTAACATATATTTTCTAAATATCAAATTTGTATGCATATATGGTATATTTAGCTAGAGATATTGATGGTAAAATTTGATCTTGAAAACCATAAAAAGGTAAATATGCCAATAATCATGGAACAGATAGAATATATTGCAAGTTTTTGAATTAAGTAAAGTATAAAGGAAACTTTCACCTTGTGGAAAAATAAAACTTGTCTTTGAAAGTACATGTAGTTAGCGCAAATTATAAAATACAAATTCATTACTAAGAAAAATATATTCCAATCGAACAACCGTGAGAATACTAAAGAAAAGCAAACGGAATAGTTCAACACAAAAACAACAAAATGAACAAAAAAAAATAAAATCAACAAACTAACTAAGCTAGCTATCTAATAAATGCACCCAAAATCCCCAACATCGATACAAAAATTTGGTGGAGCACCCAGGGGTCGTCGTTTTAATGATAACCCAAAGTGCTATCCAACCAAAATTAAATATTTATAGTGTTGCTCTCTTACTCACTTCTAACTAATAAAAGGTAGGTAGTGGTATGGTGTCATCCACAGACATTGAGGGATATAAAAGATAACTTCATAAAGCTCACCAAGGTGTTACCTCGTATGTGTGTCAAGAGTAGAAAACATGGGGTTTTTTGTTTTAAAATGATTAATGTAAAACTATGAGCATAGACTACAAGTTCGAGATAGAGATAATACTAAAAGCCTTGGGGGCATTTGCACCACATGATTAACTATAAGATTTGATCCTCAACTCATATTCACATACTCTCTCCGTCCCATGATATGTCCATTTTATGTGCATAATTTAGTACTTTTTGGAATCACTTTTGTGCTCTTTTATTATCAAGAGCTTGTGTTTTACCTTGAATTTCTCTTAGTAGAGGTAAGAGCAACTTTACGCTCTTTTAACTCTTCTAAGTGGATTTTGCGTGACAAAGGAAGAACATGGAGGCTTGAAGACCAGAGGCCATTAAAAGATCACTTTTCGAAAACTTTGAAGACTTGCTTCGAAGACACGAAGACTTGAAGACCGGAGGCCGTCAAAGACCATTTTTAAGACTTTGAAGACTTTCTTCAGAGAGTAGAAGACTTGAAAAATAAGAGGAATCATTGTGAAGATAGGTGTTTACCACAAGAAGAAGAAAAGAAAACAAGGTTAAGTTGTGGCGCCCGTCGCGAGTCGCGACCAACGGGTGGCCAGAACCTAACCTTATCTTTTTTGTACTATAAATAGCACTCTCTTTCCTCTCATTCACATCTTTTCTTCCTTGCATTTTTGTTACTATTTCTAACCCTAGTTTCTACCATTTATAATCTTTAAATTCTCTTGTATTATGTTTGGTTTGTTAGCATTAATTAGTATGAACTCTTGTAGCAAAATCTAGTTCTTGGAAAAATTGATTGAAGTTTCCAAACATATGTAGTAAGATTCTATATTTTCTCATTTATGAACATTTGTTGGAGAGCATTTATTATGTCATTAATGTTGTGTTTTACCTCATTTATGCCATGGGTTGTTTGAGTATATGAAATGTTTGTATGATTGAAATGTTAGAGTGTTAGGAAAGTTGCAAATTTCTTAACTCATTTGATATGAAATCCAAAAGCATGGATTTAGAACTTCTTGTGTATAATGTGTGGAAATTCTAGCTAGATGAGTATGTTAATGTGGATTGTTTTCATATTTGTCATATAGATGCAAAGAAAGGTTGAACCTTGAACGTTGTTTGTTTTAAGTTTAACCTAATAATTGCTTTGTTTGGTTAAATGACTATGTCTTTGGTAGAAGGCTTGTTGTTATCAAACATATGGTCCTTTGGGTGAAATGCCATTGATGAAATACCCCTATGATATTGTTTGTCTTTGGTGATCATCAGTAAGGTTTGCAAATGGTCGTTATTTGTCTTTGCAAACTACTCTTAAGGAGGAATGAATGTTGATCTTTGAATGAGAAGTGATAACATTCTCCATAGACAATAAATGTGGTTGAATGAGTGAATGAATCAATGAGCTATAGGAAGTTTGGAAGTAGAAGTCGATTGCATCCAAGGCTCCGTTAATTATCATTTTCACCGTATATTTAGTTGCATTGCATGATTAGCATAGTTCTCTTGCTTTGCTAATTGTTGTTTTTAAATTTGATAACTTAGGCTCAAAAGCCAACCAATCGCCCCCCCCCCCCCCCCCATTGTTTACATGCTTATATATATATATCTATGTATGCACATGCCTAGTATGTTTTCTCCTATATGTGTGGACAACCCCGACTTTCCATTATCTACTTAATTGTAGATAGGAAGCATTAGGGCTTAAAAGTATTAACTTTGAGAGATAATATGACGACCTCCCAAATTTTGGCGCCGCTGCCGAGGAATATGCGTTTATTTTTAAGTGTTTGGGCATATTATGTGTGATTATATGCTAATTGTAAATATTTGTTAGCTTTCTTTTATTTTGATTTCTTAGTTGATTTTCCATTTTCACTTGGCTTGGAGACGTATTGTTCAAGTTCTTGGTGTATAGTTCGTACGTTATCCTCTTCACAAGAACCCCTACACTACTACCCCAAGTTAAAGTTGAATTTGAGATGGGCTAGGCGGCTTTCTTTGGAAAGTGTGAATAACACCCCTCCTAGTGACCATTTTTTGGATACCTCTTCCTCTATGGAACATCAACTTGAGCACAAAGATGAGCATCCGGGAAGGGGACCTCAACATTCTCCTCTCCAAGGGCGAGCTCCTCCTTTCCAACAAAGGGAGATTCCTTTGGGGCAAGCATTGTTAAGAGACATCATGGCCCCCAACCTCGATCAACAACCAATGTGCATTGAGTATCCCGTGGTTGGACCGAACGGGCACTTTGAGCTAAAGACCGGGTTCATCAACGTGCTACCCACCTTCCTTGGTAGGAAAGGGGAGAATGCCAACAAACACCTCCTCGAATTTCACTTCTTGTGTAGTGGTATGGTTCCCCATGGAGTGGATGAAGATTTCTATAAGTTGAAAGCATTCCTGTTCACACTAAGTGATGGTGCAAGAGATTGGCTCCACTACCTACCACCCAAGAGCATCAACAGTTGGCTCGATATGAAAATGAAGTTTCTAACCAAATACTTCCCAGCCTCGAGGTCCACCTCCTTGAAGAAAGACATAAGAAACATCCTCCAATGGCATGAAGAATCTCTCTTCAACTATTAGGAGAGGTTCAAGAAGCTTCTCGCAAACCCTTACCATGGTTATTCGGAGGAGGATTTGGTTTATTACTTCTACAATGGCCTTCTTGATGAAAGGTTGGTAAGGAGTTCTTGTGGTGGTACCCTTCGGAACAAGACTTTTTCCAAAGCGATGCAATTGTATGAGGAGCTAGCAGAAGAATCAAGAAACTTTAGCTCAATGGCAGATTTAAGAAGGAGAAATCCAATGCCCGCAGGTGACTCTTCCAATACTGGGAAGCTCAAGGACCAAGTCTCGTCCCTTGCATCTATGGTGAAATCATTGATGACGAAGCCGGGGAATGTGCCACATGTTAAATCATGTGAAATTTGTTACTTGGCGCATCATACAAACACTTTCCCTACTTTGCAAGAGGACTATGTCGAGGAGGTGAGTGCCATGGGATATCAAGGATATCAAGGCTACAAAGGCAACCAAGGATATCAAGGTGGGCAAGGCTACCAAGGTTACCAAGGCTACCAAGGTTATCAAGGGTACTACAACTGGCCGTACAATTTGGGAAATCATGCTAACCCAAACCTCCGGTATGGAAACCCTCAAGGAAACCAAAATCCTCAATCGTATCGGCCTCCTCAACAAAAATATAGGCCACCTAAACAACTATTTCAAAGGCTCTATGACAAACCCTGAGACCAAGGGGAGAGCTCGGGGCTAACAAAGGATAAGGTGATGCAAGTCATTTACCGTTTGACCATGCGTCCGGAGAAAAGTGAGTGATTCTAAGAGGAAGCCAAGGCGAGTATCAAGAACTTGGAAACTCAAGTGAGCCAAATAGCTCAAGTGGTGAATCGCATGGAAGCTCAGGAAAAGGGTAAGCTACCCTCCCAACCGGAGATCAACCCTCGACAAAATGCAAGTGCTATCACTTTGAGAAGTGGTAAAGAGGTTGGCTCTCCCCTGGTTGGTGAAGTTGTTGAAGACGAACCTAGAAAGCTTGAAATGCTCGAGAAAGAAGTGAAAGAAGAGAACGAGGAGGTGGCTAAGGAGCAAGCAAGGAAAGGAAAGGAGAATGAAGAGGAGATCACCTTTGAGAAATCAACCTCCATTCCCGAACCTTCGTCCCCCCATCAAAAGAAGGCAAGAGTAGTGGAAATTCCTCCATATGTGCCAGAACCACCGTTCCTGGAAGCTCTAAAGGACAAACGGAGGAAGGAGTCCAACAAGGACATATACGAAGTCTTTCGTAGGTGTGAGGTCAATATCCCTCTTTTGAATGCTATTGAAAAAATTCCTAGCTATGCATATTTTTTAAGGAATTATGTGTAGTAAATAGGAAACGAAGAATGAAGAACAAGCTTAAAAATGGGAGAAGTGAACATGTCTCCGCTTTGTGCCAAAGGGAGTCACCCTCTAAATGTAGCGATCGCGGCATGTTCACAATCCCTTGCATGATAGGAAATACACATTTTGAAAAAACAATGCTTGACTTAGGTGCATCAATAAATGTGATTCCTTACTCTTTGTATGAAAGCTTCAATATTGGTACTTTGCACAAAACCCGGGTGGTGTTCCAACTAGCCGATCGTTCTAGCGCGTACCCTAAGGGTATCGTCGAGGATGTGTTGGTTAGGGTGGATTCCTTAATATTCCCCATGGAGTTTTATGTCCTAGACATGGAGCATGATAAACATAAATAACTCTATGAAGTATCCTCTTGAAGAATATTCTTGCCATGCTATTGATTTTGTTGACAACATTGTGAAAGATGTTTTTGAATTGAGTGGTGATGATTCCTTGTTAGTTTCTTTGAAAATGATGTTGAAAATGCATGTCTTGTATATTTCATGAGTACTAACTTGAAGGAAAGCATTGAGAAGTTAAGCATTCTTGAGGAAGTGGTGCAAAGTCCCGACCCTCTAGTCTTAGAGGAACCCGAAGAACCGTAATTCCTCCCATCACTTGTGAAGGCTCTGGTGATTGAGCTTAAACCTTTTCCAAGTGACCTAAAGTACACATTTCTTGGGGAAGGAGAGGCACTTCTGGTTATCATTTCAAGCAGGCTCACCAAGGAGCAAGAAGAAAAGTTGATTGTGGTGTTACAGGAGCGAAGCAATTGGATGGACTATTTCCGACATCAAAGGTTTAAGTCCATCCAGTTACATGCATAGAATATTTTTGGAAGAAGATGCAAGACCCGTGTGACAACCCCAACGTCGTTTAAACTCTCCTATGATAGAGGTGGTAAAGGAGGAAATTCTCAAGTTACTCCAAGCGGGCATGATCTATCCAATCTCGGATAGCAAGTGGGTGAGTCCAACTGAAGTGGTACCCAAGAAGAGTGGGGTGACAGTGGTCAAAAATGAGAAGGGTGAAATGGTACCCACTCAAGTTCAAAAAGGGTGGCGTGTTTGTATTGACTACCAGAGGCTAAATGTGGAGACCCGGAAGGACCACTTCCTGTTGCCATTCATCAATCAAATGCTCAAGAGGTCATCAAGCCACCCTTTCTATTGCTTTTTGAATGGGTACTAAGAGTATTTTCAAGTGGCTATTGCCCCGGAAAACAAAAAAGACCACTTTCACGTGCCCCTTTGGTACATTTGCCTATCGGTGTATGCCTTTTGGGTTATGTAACGCTCCCGTAACTTTCCAAAGGTGTATGGTAAGCATTTTCTCAGAATTTGTTGAAAACTTTGTCGAGGTATTCATGGATGATTTCACCATTCATGGTAATTCTTTTGACAACTGTTTGGAAAATTTGGCACAAGTTCTTAAACGTTGCATTGATAGTAATCTTGTATTAAATTCTGAGAAGTGTCATTTTATGGTAGAGCAAGGCATTGTCTTAGGCCATGTTGTCTCCTCTAAGGGTATTGAGGTTGACAAGGCAAAGATAGACATAATTCAAACTTTTCCTTATCCTACTAATGTGCGCGAAGTGCGCTCTTTTCTTGGCCATGCAGTATTCTACTGCTGGTTCATCAAGGACTTCTCAAAGATAGCATCTCCTTTATGCAAGTTGTTGCAAAAAGAGGTGGAATTTGTGATGGATAGGGTTGTAAAGGGGCCTTTGATACATTGAAAGGAAGGTTTTGCCTATATTATACAACCCCCGGATTGGTTGTTTCCTTTTGAGATTATGTACGATGCTAGTGAGTATGCCTTTGGATCGGTGCTTGGTCAAAGGGTGGGAAGAGCGCCTCACGCCATCTACTACGCATCCATGTCTCTCAATGAAGCCCAAAGAAACTATTCCACCACAGAAAAGGAGTTGCTAGCAGTGGTATTTTCTTTGGAAAAATTTTGATCTTACTTGCTTGGTATAAAAGTTATCGTGTACACTGACCATGCATCGCTTCGTTATTTAATGACGAGGAAAGAGGCCAAGCCAAGATTGAATAGGTGGATCCAACTTCTGAGTGAATTTGAGTTAGAGGTGCGAGACAAGAAGGGCGCGGAGAACCTCGTCGCTGATCACCTGAGCCGGTTAGCACCCTGCCAAGATAGTGAGGTAAATCTATTAATGAAGGAGCAACAACGGGAGGAGTTCCCCGATGAACAATTGTTCGCTATCAGGGACCTACAACCATGGTATACCGACATTATGAACTTTCTTGTCTCTGGTAAATTTCCTCCTCACTTTTCTAAAGCACATAAAGATAAGCTAAAAATCGATGCTAAATATTATGTGTGGGATGATCCCTTTTTGTGGAAACATTGTGTAAACCAAGTTGTTAGGAGATGCACCCCCGATAATGAAGTGCATTCAATTCTCACTTTTTGTCATTCTCATGCATACATCAATCATTTTGGAGCTAAAAGGACTGCTAGGAAAGTCTTGGAAAGTGGTTTTTATTGGCCTACTTTGAATAAGCATGCATACATATTTTGTAAGGCTTGTGACAAGTGCCAAAGAGTAGGAAATATCTCACCTAGAAATGAGATGCCCCAAAAAAAGCTATGTTATATTGTGAAATATTTGATGTTTGAGGTATTGACTTCATGGGACCTTTCCCTAGTTCTTATAGTTTTACATATATTCTTCTTTTCGTTCATTATGTGTCGAAGTAGGTTGAAGCAAAACCCACTAGGACTGACGATTCTAAAGTGGTTGCAGAATTCCTGAAAGATAACATCTTCTCTAGGTTTGGGGTACCCCGAACCTTGATTAGTGACCGTGGCACTCACTTTTTCAATCGGACCATAGAGGCACTATTGAAGAAGTATGGCGTTACTCACAAGATATCCACCGCCTATCACCTGCAAACAAATGGGTAAGCCAAAGTTTGCAATCGGGAAATCAAGTCCATCCTTCAAAAAATGGTTAACCCTAACCGGAAGGATTGGAGTTCTCGGTTGAATGATGCCTTCTGGGAATATAGGACGGCTTACAAGACACCAACCGGTATGTCACTATACTGGTTAGTGTTTGATGAGCCCTGTCACCTACCGGTGGAAATTCAACACAAGGCTTACTAGGCGGTCAAAGAATTTAATCTTGATGTAGATGAGATCGACTTGCATAGGAAGTTATAATTGGATGAACTGGATGAGATCCAGAGGGAACCCTATAAGAACACTGAAATCTATAAATAGAAGACAAAGGTGTGGCACAACAAGACGATCATTAGGAAGGAATTTGACGTTGGTCAAAAGGTTCTCCTATTCCAATCCCGCCTTTGCCTATTCCCAGGTAAGTTGAGGTCCAATAGATCGGTCCTTTTGAGGCGGTGAAGCTATTCCCGCATGGCGCGGTGGATATTCTAGATCAAGCTAAGTCCAATACATTCAAGGTCAATGAAAAACGTTTGAAACCTTACCACGAGAATTTTATGCCGGAAAAGGGAGAGGATGTTAATCTCCTCGATCCAGTTTGTGAGTAAACTCTAAGAAAAGGGAGTGAGTCATTCCAACAATGTTAAACAAACTAGTTTTTAATCATCTGGATCGTCATTCGTGACATTCCGTTGATGTTGCTTGGTTTTGGATTTTGTCATTAGTTTAATTGTTTTTGCTTTGTGCTTTTCACGGGTTTTTTTCCATAATTTTGTAGCGATTTGAAACCAAGGCATTGGACTTTTGAAGGGATAAATGCTTGGAGTCAAGAGGGAAAGACTTGGACAAGAGGTGAAAGCAGAAAAAAATTTCTAAGTACCAGGTAGGTAGCTCGCCGCGAGTCACGACCACCTCGTCGCAAGTCGCGATGGCTCAGAAAATTTTGTGCTAATTTTGGGTTTTAGCCTCCACTTTTCGTGATTTGTGATGGCCTCGTTACGAGTCACGATAGACTATTGCAAGTCGCGACCAAATCAGAAATTTAGGGTGAAAATAGTGCTCCCGGCCTACACTTTTTGCAAGTTGCAATAGCCTCGTTGTGGGTCGTGATAGACCATCACGAGTCACAAAAAAGTGGTCGCGAGTCGCGATGTAAGCATTGACTTCAGGTACCCATTGACCTACCTGTCGTGAGTCGCGACGGGCGTGCAAACTTGTTTCAAAAAATGGGCAGAATCAAATTTTTGCCACAAACTTCCCACTCCCCTTTCATCTTCTCGGCCGCCTCCAACCAAGCCACCTCTACCTCACCGCTGCTCACCTTCACCTCACCGCCGCTCACCGCCGCCGCTCCATATACCATTCTTTTTTCCCAAGCTCTACCTACAAATCACCCTAAAATTGTTAAAGAACACAAAACCCAAGAATTTGGGAGTATTGTGATTTTTGGCAATTAAACTTCAAATTGCTTGTGGGCTTCATTCATTTCTCATCATAGACATCTAAGTGGTACATTTCTTCACTTTATTGAACTTCAATTATGATTATGATTGTATACTCTATTTATTGGATATTGTGTAGATTATGTGTGATGCCTTAGGAAAAGATTGTTGGAACTTGCTTAATTTTTGTGAATATATTGAGCTTGCAATTTGATTTGATGGGGATTGTGTGATGACAGGCGGGCGGTCGTCGCGCCCTCCGTGCAAAAGATAATTTATAAGCCCTTTTTGCTTACTTTCTACAACTAGGTAGATAGCGGCAAATCGGGGTCGTCCAAAGAGAAGAGGGATCTTCCTAAGCGTCTAAGCACACAATGGTTGATATTAGGCTAGGAGTAGATATATATACACACACATAAAAGCACGTAAATGGGGGGGTTTGGTTGGTTGTTCCTAAGTTACGAAAGTAAAAAGACAAGATAACTAGCAAGGTCAAGTGACTATGCTAATCATCAAACAAAACTAAGAAAAGGGGTTTTAGACTACAAAGATAAAGAGCCTTGGGGGCAAGGGATATCCACTTCCAAATCTAATGTAGATCATTGGATCATTCACTCATTCTATCATATAGCATTACATGACTCAACATCAACATACCCATCTAGCAAGAATCACAACACGTTATGCACAAGAAGTTCTAAGTTCACACTCATAGATTTTCATGCAAAGGAGCTACGGAATTCGTCACGTTCCTAACACCTAACCAATTCAATCATACAAGCACTCCCTATGCTCAAACAACTCATGGCACAAGTGAAGTGAAACACACCATCAAGAATACACAAATGCTAAATAACGAATGCTTCAAGGATGAGTTAAAATCATCTATTCAATACTTCAACTACTTGTTGTGGAGACTAAACTCCTATCCTTCTTAGTTCGTAGTTTGCAAGAGTGAGTTCGACATCTCTCGTCAAACCTCACCAATGACTCCCGTTGTCGCGACCACGACTCAAGGTATCCCATTGGTGGCATTTAATCACGAAGAACCAACAAGCTTGGCAATGCTTATGACCACTACACCGTGACTAAGCATTTAACCAATTCATGCAATTACACGAGATTGGATGAACGTGCAACGCACATTCATCCAAGAGCATATAACTCTCTCGTTTGCTACACAAACGAACATGACGAAGAGTTCGACATCAATCACATTCGTCTAGCACATTATCAATCCATCAACACAATCAAAAGCCCTAAATCATACTCATACATTCCTAACAAGAAAAGGGGGGAAATTAACCCAAATCCCCCAAACCCTAGCTAGCAATTCATACAAGTATTTCATTCAAGCTTTCAACAATATCAATGGCATCAACAATTAACATTCAAAGCACAATAAAAGCACAATAGCAAAAACATCAAATAGATAGATATAAATGCTCCTTACTACATAGAAATGGAAGCTTCAATCCTTGCTCCCAAGTACAAAAACTACTCTAGAACAACAAAAGACATAGAAACTAAGAAAACAAGAAGAGAAAAGCTAGGGTTTTGGCCCAAAACAGGGGCCAAAAGCTGTGGAGAAGAAGGGGTGAAGAGGTATTTATAGGGGGGAGAAAAAGGGGAGAAAACGCGGCTGCAGGGCTGATTTTAAGCTGTCGTCGCGAGTCGCGACGAGCTTCGTCGCGACCAAATCAGTAAACTGCAGCCCTGTTTTGTTTTGCTTCCTCCGGGTGAACCGTTGATCCATTTCGGGAGTTCTTGTAGTCGATTTTATAGTGCTCGAGAAGAGGAATCCAATGGTGCCACTCTTGAAGGCTGATTCTTCTCGGAAAATTCTGAGAACCCCGGATCATCATTCATCCGTTGCTTTGCTCTCCTTTCTTCATCTCTTCACTTCTTCAAATCTTCACAAAGCTCAAATGTAAAGGTCTTCAAATCTTCAAAGATAAATCTTCAAAGTCTTCAAATCTTCAAAGTCTTCAAACAAATCACCTTGTCACACAAAATCATCTAAAAAGTGATAAAACGTCAAAGCCGCCTTTATCCCTCCTTAGATGATTTCAAGGCAAAATGCCACATGTAGAGCACAAAATTGCACAAAACCTAATCCTAAAAAGCCTAAAATAACCATCTAAAATGGACACATCATGTGAATATTTTGTGTGTACGGCTTGGTTGGATGTAGGATAACATCAATAACCACTTTGAGTGTATTGAGTTGCTTGTATGGTCTTGTGCTTGCATTGCACCATTTGTGTTGTTTTGGTTGAGAATGGATTGTGGTTTATGCTAGATATGAGGCATGTTGGCCCTTGATTAAACATAGTTGTTATTTGGATAAAATGTTATTGCACTTTGCAATGTTATTTTGCTTAGGGTAGTTTAGCCATGGGACTTGAATGTTGACATTATGGATGTACTAATGGTGGCTAAACTAGTTAGGCATGACTGTGATTTTGAGATATAATATTTCGATATTCAACTATGAGAGAACTTCATAGACTTAAGAATATGGGCATGTTGGACATAATATGGATTGTATGTGCAATTGTGATTAGGACTTGAACTAGTTGCCTTGAACTTGATTTGGATTGTGATGATTGACAAAAACTAGTTTAAGGTTGAGTATGAATTTGCAATATTGCATATATACATATTCATGTGCGTTTGACTTGTTTGCTGTGGTTGTTAGATATGGCCCCTACAAAGAGACCCAGGGCTCCTCCCCGAGGCGGGCGTACCGCCGCTCCACCACCGGCTTTGGAATCGAGCCATGTACCTCCCCCTCCGGATAGGTACATGGGAGGCCCTAGCAAGTTGTCAGCTGAAGGAGATAAGTTTTGTGGACATGCTCACACTGGATGCTCTTGGGCTCACCCAGCCTATCTGATGCCTCCTCGCCAAAGGGGGGATGGAAGAATTCATGAGAAGGAGCGCAGCCTCTTACCAGAGATACACGCTAGAGTTCCTGTCCACGGTCAGGATATGCAGCATGAGAGATGATCAACCATGTAAGAGGTACATTGATTTCCACTTGGATGATATATCCTAACAGATGACCGTCTCACAGATTGAGGAAGCGTTTGGATGGGAAACTGCGGAGATACGGGCAAGGTTGGACTCACAGACCTAGGAGCGATCGATTGAGGATGACATGTAATTTTTGAGTGTCATCAACATGAGGCCAAAGAACTCCCATGACAAGAGCAGTGTCATCATCCATCCTGTATTCCATTATATGCACCGACTGTTGGATGGCACAGTACTTTGCTTGGCGGAGCCAACGAATGTGCCAGACAACGATATTCACTTTCTGTGGCACTTGACAAGTGAGGGACCAGGATACGGGTTATGGGCTGAGTTGTGGATGAAGAGGATTATAGAGGTGACAGGAAAGCCAAAGGGGAAGATTATGGTTGGAGGTATGATAGGCCTCTTGGCGGAGTACCTAGGATTGGTTCCTCCAGCTGACTTTCCGTGGTTAGGGAGGCGCACTTCCTACCTCATCACCTCTGAGAAGTTGGTTCGAGTTGAGATGCTCAGTTCCACCCGGACCACAGAGGTATTCCACTAGTTTTATGGTGCCAGAAAGATCACATTCATGGCACTTCCTCAGCCCAACAAGACGAAGTTGGAATTTGATACACCTCTAGGAGACTTGGATATTTCACCTGACTCCTTATGTAGAGATAACTTCCAGCGCGAGCTCCATGACCTTGGTCCAGCCCCTGTCAAGCACGATGATAGCAGCCTGCCTTTCTCCGAGCGATAACATCAGCACTTCCCGCAGCCTCCACCAGAGACCGAGCCGATGTAGGAGGACGATGTGTGATACGAATTAGGTTTCTTTATTTATTTTTATTTTTTAGGACTTTTAGAAGATAACACTATACTCTTTTTCCTATTGGATTTTTTAATGAGCTAGTGTGATCATTTATTTTATTTTAGAATAAGGCCCATTAATTCAGCCATGTTGGCCTTGGAATAATTAATGTTTTGGTCATGCATTTATTTTAGGTGTCAGAATATCCAGTTCTGATTTGATTAGAATTAGATTTGGTAAGATTAGATGGGGTAATATTCATTCAAGATTTATCTTGAAGAATATAGTCATTTATTTTAGGTAGTTTAGTTAAATATGGTTTTAGCTTCTTAAAGCTGTCATAATCCTTTTCAGTTTCTTATTTGTATGTTTTGAAGACCATACCTATGTACTATAAATAGGGGTGGTATTCAACATTATTTTCACCTTACAACTTTTCATCAACCAAATATACAACATTTTGAGTTCATACTCTTTGCTTGCGAGTTATTCCATTGTTGCTTAACCCCGAGGGCTAGTTAAGTACCAATAAACCTTGTAATCCGATCCACCTTATAATCTGTTCCTGAGGGCTAGTTAGAGAGCAAGTTGAAGTTAGGCGTACCCCGAGGGCTAGACTCCTGAATTTGGTGTGAGATAGTAGGGGTGGGCGTCGGGTCGGTTTATTCGGTTTTTGGTTTATTCGGTTTTTTTCAAAAAAATCCAAAACTGAAACCGAACCGAATAAACCAAATAACCCGAATAAACTGAGCCGAAATTGAAATTCGGTTTCGGTTGAAATTCGGTTTGAAACCGAATAAACCGAATTGGGTTTAATATATATTAAATAATTACCAAAATTATACATCTTAACTTGAAATTTAATGAAAATTAAAAATCAAAATTTTACAACAACCAAATCAAGTTTTCAAAATAAAAATCCAACGAATACCTTACAAATTCAACCACAATATTTTTACTTTAGCATTACATTTAACATTAAAGTAAAATACTTCATTATATGTAATTTATTTTCAAAGTGTTCAAATTCTTCAAGCCGTTAAGCACTCCACATTCATATTCACCTTGAGGCAACCTGAAAAGAAAAATCACAGATCATCATTTTCTGAATGCATCATAGTCAATTAAGCTTTACTAAATGCATCATAGTCAATTAATATCAAGGCCTTAAGAATCTTAAGATATAAATCTTGTACAGACCTTCAAAAATCCAAAGCAAAGGAGCAGCTAAACATCCACAACAGTTGACTCCATCGTTGTTTGTTGGATTTCTACAATAAAAAATATATATTAAAGAAGTGCAAACTAGAATTTAAATAATTTAGCATGAATATGATATTACCTTCTTCAAATTTTTCAAGCTCCTCAATGTTTTCTTCCACATTAATTTCAGTTCCAGCATCACGGTACCAATCTTGAGCACATATCAAGGCTTGTACAAGTTTAGGAGTTAAGGAACTTCTAAATGCATCTAGAACTCTTCCCCCTGTGCTGAAAACTGACTTCGAAGCAACCGTAGATATTGGAATAGCTAAAATATCCCTGGCAAAATTGGACAATATTGGAAATTGAGGACTATTCCTCTTCCACCATTTCAACACACGGAAATTTGGAGCTTCAAACATGCTTGTATCATCAGCACTTTCTTCGGTTAGGTACCTATCAAGTTCTGATTTGAAATCCCTAACAAAACCGGATTCTGTCTTTTTCTTTTTCAATGCAGCCCTGTTTTGATCCCTAATTTTCTTCAATGGGTCAAGATTGTCACTCGAAAAAGAATGGGATGAACAAGAAGATGCTGTTGAAGTAGATACTTGAGCAGAATGTTCAATTCCTACACTATAAATCCTTTTATAATCATTGAACACTTCATACATAGCACCCTTAACAATTTCAGCAATGCGTGCCCCTTCCTCATCACCATACATTTGACAAAAAACTATTTCACAATAGTCCAATTTGTTCCTTAGGTCAAAAGCACTAACAATGAAAACCAGCATATTGAACTTCTCCACATTTCCCCAATATTTTTTAAACTTCTTCAACATTGAGGATGACATCTCTCTCATTTCAGCATTGGGGCTCTTCAAACTCTCTTTCAAGAGTGCATATATAGAACTAATGTCATCCAAATAAGAATCGGAAGTAGTATACTTTGTACCCAAAATTCTTACAGTAAGCACATAGAAATGTTTAAGAAAAACAACAAGTCGACGAACATTATCCCGATCCCAAAGTTGTGGAACAACCACTTCTTTTACAAAATTGTCATCTTCTTGCTCCAAGTATCTAAAAGCTCTCTCATACTCCAAAGCCACACTTAGCATCAAATAAGTAGAGTTCCATCTAGTAGAATATCTAAGCATAGGGATTTAGAGCTTTCACAATTCTCCAATTTTGCATAACCATAGAACATCCTTAGCCTAGCCGGTGATTGCCTAACATATTTCACCGATGCTCTAACACTTTCAACAGAATTACCAAGTTCTTTTACCCCATCTTGAACAATTAGATTGATAATATGAGCCACACACCTAACATGCATCCATTTTACTTGTAAAATACAAGACCCTCCCCAATTAACACACTTCTTTTTCAAGTAGTCAAGAGCAACATCATTAGAACTTGCATTATCAACTGTAACAGTACAAATAGTATGCAAACCCCAATCAACCAAGCACTTTTCTACAGATTTCCCAATATCATGACCCTTATTACTATCAACCAGACAAAAGTTCAATATAACCTTTCTCAAATTCCAATCATTGTCTATGAAATGGCTAGTGAGACACATATAATTAATTCGTTGTACTGATGTCCAAGTATCTGTAGTAAGACACATTCTAGGGGCTATTTTTCTCAGCTGGGATTTAAGATTGGATTTTGCTTCAACATACAACTGATAACAATCCCTAGTCAATGTTCTTGTAGATGGAATCACAAAGCCAGGATGAATAATTCTTATGAAACGTTTAAACCCTTCATGTTCAACAAACTTTAATGGGAGTTCATCCATAATAATCATTTGAGCTAAACCCAACCTACCATCTTTTTGATCAAATTTCCAAGCCGCCAAGCTAACTTTTTCCTCACCGCTAGTCCCATTTAAAGATGTATTGTAGGTCAATTGGGATTGGGTTGATGGCTTATTATCAGGATTCATTGCACATGTGGCAATATGATTTTTCATATTAGTGGTCCCACTAGTTTTACTATTAGAAGCATAATCTCTACCACAATGCTTGCATCTACTTCTTGAACCACCTTTATCCTCAGTGAATTCGATAAAGTGATCCCAAACAACTGGCCTTTTTTTTAACGTCTTTCGTTTTTGGATCACTTCATGCACACCATTTACCCTTACAGCTCCATTAGATCCTTGTGAACCCTCACTAGAGAAAGTTGAATTAATGTTGCTCTCATTTTCTTCAACCTCATTAGACATTTTTGCTGTTTTTCAATCTGCAAAACAAAATAAAATTTTAAATATTCATTTAGGATGAAATATGTAGCGTCCAACATATTACTGAGCAAGATGTACATCCCCTGTTAACCCAAGCGCACTGCATGTATTGATACAGTTTGACTATAAGCTAATTAATGTAAACAAAAACACGAGTCCAAAATGATACCACAAAAGACAAAATGCTACCACTGATAAGTTTCCAGTCTCAAGAATGACTAGGATCTGTATACTCACGCAGATTTTACTACTTACAACACAAAAAATAGCATACCTTTCCAAAAGACCGGATGTGGGTTGTCTCCCTTTTCCACAAATACTTCACAATATCACCTGAAAATAGAAATTCTTTTAACTTCTTCATTCTGAACCAAAAAGAGTCTGTAGAATTCTAGAGCTCTCGTAGATTTTCAAGATGTTAAAAGGGAATTAGCGTGCTATATCCTGTATTGTTATAATCAACACAACCAAGAGTTATCCATCGTGGTACAAGCAAAAAGCATATAACAAAAAATGAGCAACAACCCGAAGGATTGCCAAACATTTGGTCATGTGTAAAGTAGGAAAGATTGCTAAATCCAAATTTATCAATGAGTTGCAACAACTTTTACGGCAAAAAATGGTTGGAGATGATGGCCAAACTTCCTCACCATTTTACTTATTTGGTGTATGCAGGTGCTGCATAATATCAGTTATTTATTATATCCGCAATATACAAAACCATAACAAAAGTGGGAACAAAGATTGGTAACTGAAGTTCAATTTTCCACACTTGGGAACAATCATCGCACATGATTTCATCCCATAAAAATAGCAAACCGATGACTCTATTGGCAGCAGCAGATGCAGAACTGAAGTCCAGAGCATAAAAGATAATAACGAACATGACTAGTTTATATTGTACTCATTTCATTCCACATGAAGAGTCCTATTTTGTAAAGAAAATGCCCATATAATCGAAAGTATGATATTATTCATCATTTAATGTTACGTGATTGTTAAATTGGACTATACATTTATTGGACCAAAAAAATTCAAAATGTAAGCAACAGTTAGACTGGTTTAGATTGAGTTGTACATTTACTTCAATGACTAAACCTATGAGGTTGAATATTTGAGAGACAAGATATTTTATCAGGAACTGAGTAGTACTAAAAACAAACAGTAAGTCAAATATTTCATGACAATGGAAATATAAACAGAAGTGCTTTACTTACCGCTTTCATACAATTGAATCCCAGTATTTGGATCAATAAGGAAGGGAAACCTGCAGAAGAAAATAAACTGTCATTCTTGCATAATGAATAAGATACTTTACATGATAATAGTAGCCACCCTTAAATAAGCAGAATCTCAGCAAATTTTGCAGAAAAAACTTGATTTTGCTTTAGTACAAACTATAGATTTCATCAAAAACTTGATCTTAACATTATTTTGGCAAACAAAAAGAACCACTAAGTTTGTAGTAATAAGGTGTTCAAACATAACTAGAAATATGCATGTTTTGATGTTATTCTTTTAAGGCTCTGAAAGCAATGCACATCAACTATTAATCAACAAACACATACGATGGTAAGTAGGGATGATGCGAAGGGATGATGCCAATGCCTTCACAATTGACGATCTAGTGATCTCCTACAAATATCAACGAAGTTTAGTGTCCTCCTAAAACTAAAATCATCAACTGAATCCCATGGAAATCTGTTCAGAAATCAAAGAGTAAAAAAAATTACCTTGGTTGATATCTTTGATTGATCCTCATCGTTGCGGCCACTGCAAGGCTATGGCGCCGGAGTACGAGGTCGTGGCGATGGAGATAAGGATGGGGAATCGGGATCGAAAAAAGAAGGGCTAGGGTTTTCGGCCTTCGCCTTTCACGATGAAGAACAGAAGAAGATAACAGATAAGGGTTCCTTACTTAGTTACTTCCTTCCGTTTTGACTTCTCGTTTCAACCTTTTGTTTTAACTTTTGTTGTATTTTTTTAAATTTGGACCATAATGAATCTATGTTTGGGCCATGAATATATACATATTAGTTTCTGAGTTTGTAAGTTTGGGCCATGATATATATGATATATTAGAATTATATTAGTTAGTAATTTAGTATATATATATTTAATTAATTTTTTAAATTATAATTTGGTTTTCGGGTCGGTTTTCGGGTTGAGTTTCCATATCCGAAACCAAACCAAAAACCATATTTAGAATTCGGTTTATTCAATTCGATTATCCAAAAACCGTATTTTAAATTCGGTTCGGGTTATTCGAATTCGGATAATTCAGTTTTCAGTTTGGTTTTTGGTTTTCGGTTTTTTTGCCCACCCCTACGAGATAGTGCAGGTTTGCAAATCCCTTCACTAGATCAAAGATATTAATTCCAAAAATCGTGAGTCTTCGCAAGGAGATTCATATCAGTTGGTATCAGAGCAAAGCGAAAAATCCTTGGGATTTCAAGTTTTGTTTGAGTTTTTTTGTATGAAAAAAATTTTCATACAGCTTCCGCCGCCACATCTTCACCAACCACAGTTCCAATCACCATTGTGCCGCTCGTCTCCGACCGACCATCCGAAGCCACCATTCTGCTCTCCGTCTATAGAAGCTCCAATCACCACTGTTGCCCGACCAAATCTTCACCGTCGAAGAACTGCCGTTCTTCTCAACGTAGCTCTGCCACCGCCATTTTCTTCAGTTTTGAGTTCTCCGCAGCCGAGACTCTTTGCCGTTCCAGTAACCTCCGCTCATCATCCACACAGCTCCGGTCAGCCGGACATCGAGATATGCAAATTTGCTTTATCCGGCTCTGTCAAATTAACAGTGCGTGATTCCACGCGCCATGGTTTTAGCTTCTTAAAGCTGTCATAATCCTTTTCAATTTCTTATTTGTATTTTTTGAAGACCATACCTATGTACTATAAATAGGGGTGGTATTCAACATTATTTTCACCTTACAACTTTTCATCAACCAAATATACAACCTTTTGAGTTCATACTCTTTGCTTGCGAGCTATTCCATTGTTGCTTAACCCCGAGGGCTAGTTAAGTACCAATAAACCTTGTAATCCGATCATGATGGCTAGTTAGAGAGCAAGTCAAAGTTAGGCATACCCCGAGGGCTAGACTCCTGAATTTTGTGCGAGATAGTGCGGGTTTGCAGATCCCTTCACTAGATCAAAGATATTAATTCTGCAAATCGTGAGTCTTCGCAAGGAAATTCATATCAATGTGCCACCTCACTACTCCCAGCCTCTACCGAATTTCTATGAGCGGATGATACAGACCATACCGGATGGATCCCACAATCAGGACAGCATGATACTGGAGCCCAACGTGTTTGTCTCCAAGAGCTTGATCGATATGGATGAGGAGATTGATCACCTATCATCTCGTATCCATGAGATGCAGTCCTAGGAAGGCAGTGTCTTAGGCCCCGATCCGGGAGCAGAGAGGCGGAGAGCTAGGAGGCAGAGGAGCACGGATTGGCTGGCTCGTTATCAAAATTACTATTTTGGTGGTGGCCTTTTTCCTCACATCAGTGATTTGTGAGCACCATATCCTTACCCTTTCCATACTTCTCTCTGTACGCTTTGGCCCTATTGTCTACATTGAGGGCAATGTAGTGTTCTAAGTGTGGTGATAGCGAGCGGTCGTCGCACCCCTATGCAAAGATAATTTATAAGCCCTTTTTGCTTACTTTCTACAACTAGGTAGATAGCGGCAAATCAGGGTCGTCCAAGGAGAAGAGGGATCTTCCTAAGCGCTTAAGCACAAATGGTTGATATTATGCTAGGAGTAGATATATATACACACACATAAAAGCAAGTAAAATGGGGGGGGGTTTGGTTGGTTGGTTGTCCTAAGTTATGAAAGTAAAAAGACACAATAACTAGCAAGGTCAAGTGACTATGCTAATCATCAAACAAAACTAAAGAAAAGGGGTTTTAAAACTATAAAGATAAAGCCTTGGGGGCAATGGATATCCACTTCCAAACCTAATGTTGATCATTGAACCATTCACTCATCCTATCACATTCGTTACTTGGCTTAACATTAAAATACCTCTCTAGCAAGAATCACAACACATTATGCACAAGAAGTTCTAAGTTCACATTCATAGATTTTCATGCAAAGGAGCTACGGAATTCGTCACGTTCCTAACATCTAACCAATTCAATCATACAAACACTCCATATTCTCAAACAACTCATGGCACCAATGAAGTGAAACACACCATCAAGAATACATAAATGCTAAATAACAAATGCTTCAAGGATGAATTAAAATCATCTATTCAATACTTCAACTACTTGTTGTGAAAATAAATCATTCATCCTTCTTAGTTCGTAGTTTGCAAGAGTGAATTCGACATCTCTTGTCAAACCTCACCAATGACTCCCGTTGTCGAGACCACGACTCAAGGTATCCCATTGATGGCATTTAGCACGAAGAACCAACAAGCTTGGCAATGCTTATGACCACTACACCGTGACTAAGCATTTAACCAATTCATGCAATTACACGAGATTGGATGAACGTGCAACGCACATTCATCCAAGAGCATATAACTCTCTCGTTTGCTACACAAACGAACATGATGAATAGTTCAACATCAATCACATTCATCTAGCACATTATCAATCCATCAACACAATCAAAAGCTCTAAATCATACTCATACATTCCTAACAAGAACAGGGGGGAAATCAACCCAAATCCCCCAAACCCTAGCTAGCAATTCATACAAGTATTTCATATGCTCAAGCTCTCAACAACATCAATGAAATCAACAATTAACATTCAAAGCACAATAAATGCACAATAGTAAAAACACCAAATAGATAGATATAAATGGTTCTCAATACATAGATATGGAAGCTTCAATCCTTTGCTCCCAAGGTAAAAACTAAGCTAGAACAACAAAAGACATAATTAAACTACAAAAATTAAGAAAAGAAAGAGAAGAAACCCAAGGGTTTTCAAGCCCTAAAACCAGAGAAAAACGGGCTGGGCAAAGCTAGAGAAGAGGAGGAAAGAGAGTGGTATTTATAGTGCAAAGAAGATAAAGTGGATTTCTGGTCAGTGGCCATCACGACTCGCGACGAACATGTTGGTCACGACGAGTCCGTCGCGACTCGCGACGGGTGCCAGAATTTTGCATGTTTTCTTCTTCTTCTTCATAGTCATCCCTCTCAATCTTCAAGTCTTCAACGGCTCCAAAAAATGGTCTTCAACGGCCTCCGATCTTCATGTCTTCGAAGTGAGTATTCAAAAGTCTTCGAAAGTGTAGTCTTCAATGTCTTCCGGTCTTCGTTGCTTCCGTGTTCTTCCCTCGTCACACAAAGTCCACTTAGAAGAAGTAAAAGAGCATAAAGTTGCTCTTACCTCTCCTAAGAGAATTTCAAGGTAAAACACAAGCTCTCGATAATAAAAGAGCACAAAAGTGATCCTAAATACTACTAAATAATGCATATAAATGGACACATCATGTGGGGAGGGGTATCTACAAATTGCACGGTTGGGGTTGGAGATACTTTGAAGACTTTGCTACTTTTGGATAACACTTTCGTATTTTTTTTGGATATTTTCCCCTTTTTTTGGGATGTTTTTATTTTCATGTACTTGGATATGTTGGCTTTGACACTTTTCTTCGCCTTAACAATTGAAAAGCACTTTGCTACTTTTGGGATTGGAGAAATATGAAAAAAAAAATTGAAAATTTTGAAAAAAAATGGAAAATGAAAAAATATATAAATAAAAAGAATCCCACTAAGTTGAAAACCTGAGAGGGCATCTTAGGCAACATTGGGGCCTGGATAGGTCAAAAACCTGAAAGGGTGACATAGGCAAAAATGAGAGGCTAAATGTGTGGAAAAAGGTGAGATGTAAGACGAAGAAACATGACGCGTGGCTAGGATGAAAACGTGAAAGGGCTCCTAGGCAAAATGAGAGAAAATGAGAGAAATTAAAAAATGTTAAGTGTTCACTCATTTAACGGCGTTGGAGTTATAAGGTTGCGGTGGCCATACAGATGGATTAGGTAGCTTGACATCTTGAGGACCTCTTGGGAGTGGAAACTTTAGCGGGAGAAGAAGAAGTAAGTTATGAAACTCTTGATCGTTAATATACTTCATTTTTAGGTTTATATATTGATATAAACTGGAGCATGTGTTTTGAACTTTATACATGTCTTTAGCTTCACCTTGTACCATTGGAGTTGGGATTGTCAATTCAAGATTTAGAAATGTTTTGGAGATATCAATGAATTGATAGGTTGATATGGTTTGGGTTGATTTAGGAATGAGGATTGTGGGGAACTTCTCATTTAACCTTAACATTGGGATGTGTGATATTGAGAGTTTTGTAAGGTATTGATTTGGGGGAATAGTAGTTAGGATGTGGACACGTCATTTCCTTCGTATGCTTGGATCTTTTCTTACTCGAGGGCAAGTAAAGTTTGAGTGTGGGGAGGTTTGATATGTCCATTTTATGTGCATAATTTAGTACTTTTTGGGGTCACTTTTGTGCTCTTTTATTATCAAGAGATTGTGTTTTACCTTGAAATTCTCTTAGGAGAGGTAAGAGCAACTTTACGTTATTTTACCTCTTCTAAGTGGATTTTACGTGACAAAGAAGAACGTGGAGGCTTGAAGCCCGGAAGCCATTAAAATATCACTTTTCGAAGACTTTAAAGACTTGCTTTGAAGGTACGAAGACTTGAAGATCGGAGGCCGTCGAAGACCATTTTTGAAGACTTTGAAGACTTTCTTCAAAGAGTTGAAGACTTCAAAAATGACAGGAATCATTGTGAAGATAAGTGTTTACCACAAGAAGATGAAAAGAAAACAAGGTAAAGTTCTGGCGCCAATCGCGAGTCGCGACGAACCCATCACAAGTCTCGACCAATGGGTGCCCAGAACCTAACTTTATCCTTTTTGTACTATAAATAGCACTCTCTTTCCTCTCATTCACATCTCTTCTTCCCTGCGTTTTTGGTACTATTTCTAACCCTAGTTTCTACCATTTATCATCTTTAAATTCTCTTGTTTTATGTTTGGTTTGTTAGCATTAATTAGTATGAACTCTTGTAGATAAATCTAGTTCTTGGGAGCAATTGATTGAAGCTTCCAAACTTATGCATTAAGATTTTATATTTGCTCATTTAAAAACATTTGTTGGAGAGCATTCATTATGCCATTAATGTTGTGTTTTACCTCATTTATACCATGGGTTGTTTAAGTATATGACATGTTTGTATCATTGAAATGTTAGAGTGTTAGGAAATTTGTAAATTTCTTAACTCATTTGATATGAAATCCAAAAGCATGGATTTGGAACATTTTGTGTATAATGTGAGGAAATTCTGGCTAGATGAGTATGTTAATGTGGATTGTTTTCATATTTGTCATATAGATGCAAAGAAAGGTTGAACCTTGAATGTTGTTTGTTCTAAGTTTAACCTAATAAATGCTTTGTTTGGTTAAATGACTATGTCTTTGGTAGAAGACTTGTTGTTATCAAACCTATGGTCCTTTGGGTGAAATGGCATTGATGAAATACCCCTATGATGTTGTTTGTCTTTGGTGATCATCAATGAGGTTTGCAAATAGTCGTTGTTTGTCTTTTCAAACTACTCTTAAGGAGGAATTAATGATGATCTTTGGATGAGAAGTGATAACATTCCCCATAGACAGTAAATGTGATTGAATGCGTTAATGAATCAATAAGCTATAGGAAGTTTGGAAGTGGAAGTCGATTGCCCCCAAGGCTCTGTTAATTATCATTTGCACCCTATCTTTAGTTACATTGCATGATTAGTTTATCTTTATTTGCTAATTGTTGTCTTTGAATTTGATAACTTAGGCTCAAAAACCAACCAACCCCCCTTGTTTACATGATTTTATATGTATCTATGTATGTATATGCCTAGTATGTTTTCTTCTATATATGTTTAAACACTCGAAAAGATACATTTTCTCGTGGACGACCCCGACTTGCCATTATCTACTTAATTGTAGATAGGAAGCATTATGGCTTAAAAGTATTAACTTTGAGAGGTATGGCGACGACCTCCCATCCCACATTAAACATTCTAATTATTTTTTCACGGCCTTCAATGAGCATATTTGACCGTAAATATCTCTAATTACATATAATAATTACGCATATAAAATTGATATTTAGAAAATAGATATTAAGATGAATCTAACAAGATCCCACATGATTTTTTATTATGTATATATTAATTTTTATTTAGGATCAAAGTGTATAAAGTTTGACTTCCAAAAAGCAATCAGGAAAATTAAAGTGGGACGGGGGGAGTATAAGACATACATTCTATCTAATGCCTCATCACATGATGCAGAGACGTTGATACCCCGGGAACTCCCTTGGCCTGTCACTTCATGATTCTACCCCTTCCTCACAATTTCACCTCCTCCGTGTATAGCTATATGTGTGCTTTCACTACTACATCTAAACCTCACTCCCGCAGTTAATAAACCCGTGAATGCACAAAATAAATTAAACTCAAGAGTAGAATTGGTCACCGGGTCCTACACCGTCAATAACCATCCTAAGCCCTCTTGTGCCACTTCAGACATTATTACCTCATGATAACTCTACGGACAATACCCACCTAGTTGCTACACACTCAGTATTTGACCTTCGAGTATTATTCGATGACCCCAATTGAGTCAATAGCATCACCCGACGTATTTGCCGAATGAACCCTCTATTATTGTTCGCAAAATAACCCAATAGGAGATTACATATAATCTAATCCAGCGCACATGTGCCTTCAACGAACTATGGTTACAAATCTTAACCAAACAGACATAAAACAATAATACTCTCCGGTTCATTCCCGAGCATAGCACTAAATGATACAAAGAAATAAACTAAGTCAACATCTTAATCTCATTCTTATCATAATCATAGTAAGAAAGATAAAGCACAAATTAAGAATGATAATATAACCCTATCTAGTTGGTGAAATAACTATATGAAATAGAATAATTATGTTATAATATTTAAATAAATAATATATAATAACTATATGAAGTAATATATAAAAAATATTCAACATATAAAAAAATAAAACTTATTTCAAAAATATAATTAAATTAAGAAAAAAGTGCTTTTATAACCCTACCTTTGACATAAGTGTTAATATTATCTTTCAATATTCGAAACGGCCAATATAACCCTATCTAGTTGGTGAAAATGCTAATATAACCCTCTCCAGCAACTTTTAGCTGGAATTTTAAAAACTTACATGTTTGCCCTTTTACAAAAATTAAAATACAAAAAAAAGAGGAAATGCCGTTATTACCCTTAGACTCATCAATACAAACATTTAGTCAATGTACAAACAAGCAACGGTCACTTTACTGTTAGTGTGTGCGAACAAAGGTGCGACCACGGTGCGAATTTTATTTCTTCTTCTCCTCCTCATCTCCAATTCCTTTTCTTCCAATTTGATCCTGATACTCGCTGCCGATTCATCTGGCAACGACTATCCGCCGGCAACGGCAATACGCCGGTAAAGCCTACCTGTAGTTGGTAGCTATGGCGGCTGTCCAAGCTCTACCCATCTCGGAAAACAGTAACCTAAATCAAACACCTCCTATTCCGCTATCATTCACCGCAGCATTACAGAGTAAATCCTCCCCTCTAACTAAGGTCTTACCCAGTAACCCGGAGTTAATCCCCAAATCCCAACACCTTGGCGATGTAGCATGCTTATACTCTGAAGATCAGATCGCAAAATTGTCATCTCATTATGCTAATACCGTAGTAGGCAAATTCACGAAAGGGAGATGCTCAATGGAGCAACTGGAGCAATTCTTCAGAACGGTTGGGTTCTCAGGTAAGTACCAACTCGGATCCTTAGACTATAAGCATGTGCTCATTAGATTCGAACTGCTTAACGATTATCAACGTTGATAGATGAAGGGAGGGTGGAATTTTAGTGGTATCCTGCTCAAACTTTTAAAATGGACCCCTGAATTCTCAATTCACAAAGAATCCCCCATAGTTCCTGTGTGGTGTATTATTAGAGAAGTCCCTTTGTACTATTACAACTCTGCCTCAATAGAATCCATTGGTAATAGCATAGGGAGTTTTATCAAAAACGACATAGCCATTGAAATGCTCACACGACCCTCAGCCATTAAACTATGTGTTGAAATTGATTTGCAAAACCTCTGTGTAATCATATTCATTTGGGATCTGTAACAAATAATAAGAAATATCAAATTGAGTATGAAGACATCCCAATATACTGTGATCACTGCTCTAAACTAGGTCACTCTTTAGCCCAATGTAAAGCCTTTCCTCCTAATTATAATGTCAAACCTCAGGAAGAAAACAAGATAATTAACCAGTCCCTATGGCAGCCAACTGGGAAAAAGTTTGAAACTCCCCCCCTGATCATACTTGATGAACAGCCTGATCATATCATCAGAGATACAGATAAGATTGCAAGTCTTGTGGCTATGCCATCCTCTTCTCAAAAGCCCCAATCCACTCCTAACATTGAGATCTCTAGTGCTGTAGGTTCTCGACTGGACATCACTCCTGAAAAATGTATCAGCCCTAAAAATAATGTGAGCACAGATAACTCCTTATCCAAACTGATCAATTATTCTGCCCTTACCAATTTCACCCCAAGGACATATGCCATAGATGATATTCATGTGGGTAAACATACATTATTTTTGGAACAACAAAAGATTACTTTTAACTCCTCTCAAGGAAGAGTGGGAAATAGATTTGCAGTTCTGCAGGATGAGCAGGAGGACTTAGTTTGTAATCAGGATGATGTGGCAGCTCCGATACACAACACCTGTCATCAAGCCAGCACCATATCCCCTTCCAATCTGGGTCAGGAAGCATTGCAAGGTAAGTCCAAAGGTAAAAGAACTAACTACCTCTCCCAGATTAACAAAATGATGCTTAGATCATCTACTAAAAATAGTAAATCTGGTGAGCAATGACTAGTCTCCCTTCAATAAATTACTTGGTATGGAACATTAGGGGGATGGAATCATCTATGTTAAGATTAAGTAATCTGGTTAGACTCAAAAGGATTCAAATGCTGTGCCTAATTGAACCTATGCATGAAAACTCTAAACTTCATTCTTATATGGATAAACTTAACTACCAAAATGGTCTGACTCTATTTAATAGTAAGATATGGATTATGTGGTCAAATTCAATCACAGTTTCCCTATTATCTTCTCATGAGCAATTTTTACATGTGCACATAAATCATTTGACCTTTAATGTTCAAATGGATGCTATTTTTGTTTACGCACTTAGAAATAGAGAAGGTAGGAACAATCTTTGGAAAGACCTGGCTCCTATCTCAAATGGTGATATCATTTTTATTGGAGATTTTAATACTATCACTTCTCTCACTGAATATAGGGGCCCTAGTACACCTTCCTTAGGCAGCATTAGAGATTTTAATGCATGGATAAATACCTTGGGTGTTCAGGAAATTAATACGGTTGGGAATTTGTTTACATGGTGCAACTCTAGACTTAGGAACCCCACATCCAAAAGACTTGATAGAGTTTATCTACTATATCCTGGAATCAGAAGTTTCCCTCCTCTTCCATTCAAATCTTGAGCAGACAAACCTCTGATCATTCCCCTCTGTTATTACAAATTTCAAATTTGAACACTACTAACCCTAAACCATTTAGGTTTCTTAATGTCTGGTTTAATCGGCAGGATTTCATCAATCTAATTCAGGTAAATTGGGATAAATAATTGAAAGTTACGGGTTTGCTAGGTTTCTATCTTAAACTAATCAGGCTTAAAAAGGAGATAAAGATATGGAACAAAGATTGCTTTGGGAACATTGATACTAATATTTTAAATGCTGAAGAATCCCTTAGAATCTAGGAATCTAACTTTGATCTAAATCCTTCAGATGCTGAACTTATGGAATTAAATCGGAAAAAAGATTTATTGTTAAGAGCTCAAAAAGAAAAGGAAAAGTTTTGGAAACAAAAGGCCAAGTTGAAATGGAACAAGCTAGGTGACAATAACACTCAATTCTTCCATAAAGTGGTTCAGGAGAAAAACTCTAGATTACAGATTAGTAAGATTAAAAGTAAAGATGGTCAATGGCTTAGTACTCAAACGGACATTAACAATGAAGCCATTTCTTTTTACACAGATTTGTTACAGGAACCAAATCTATTGCCTAATGACACATACTACTCACATTTCCTGAATCACATACCTAATGTTATTACTGCATCTGATAACTATGAATTATCTAAACCTGCAACTGAATCTGAGGTAGAGGTAGTAGTTAAAGGTTTAAATAGAAACAGTAGTCCTGGTCCCGACGGATTCACACCTAAATTTTACTTGAAATGCTGGCCTATTATAAAAACTGATCTAGTTAAGGCTGTTAATGACTTTATTGATGGCACTCCCCTGCCCAAGGGAATATCCAGTACTTGGATCACCTTAATTCCAAAAAAACCACACCTTGCTCATTTGATGATTTCAGACCTATCAGCTTGTCTAATGTCCTTAATAAAATATGTTCTAAGGTTCTAATGGAAAGGCTTCGACCATACATGGATAATCTTATCTCTTCTAATCAGTCGGTGTTCATGAAAAATAGGGACATCTCGGATAATATCCTTTATCTCCAGGAAATTATTCGATTTCTAGATAAGAGAGCTAGGATTCCTAATTGTATTCTGAAGTTAGACTTGCAGAAAGCGTTTGATAGAGTTAATTGGCATTTCTTGATGAACATTATGTTGAAATTTGGTTTCCAAGGAAAATTTTTACATGCTGTGATGTCTAATTTTTCCCAAGCTTATTTCTCTATACTTATAAATGGCAATCCTGTGGGTTTTTTCAAAGCCACAAGAGGAATTAAGCAAGGTGATCCCCTATCCCCCTCTCTCTTTAATATTTTTTCTGAAGCTTTCTCTAGAAGTTTATCTTTCATTTTCCATAATAACAAGCTTGCATACTATCAGTTACCATCTCCAATCCCAGCTGCAACCCATCTTATGTATGCAGATGACACCATTATATTTATGCAAGCATCTAAATCCAATCTTGTTAGGATTAAGGCCTTCCTGGATGTTTTTGAGTACACCTCCGGCCAAAAATTTAATTTTCATAAGTCTGATTTCTATATTAGTAAAAGAGCTTCAATTGGAAAACTAAATCAGATCAGGATGATTCTTAAAATGAAGCAAGGTTCCCTTCCTTTTCAATATCTAGGATGCCCTATTTTTAAAGGTAGAACACTTACTAGGTACTATCAGCCACTTATGGAGAAATATGATAAAAAATTGCAAAATTGGAAAAATCAGTGGCTAAGTTCAGGGGGCAAATTAGTCCTAATTCAGTCCTGCTTATATTCAATGCCTCAACATCTTTGGAATGTTACTAAACCACCAAAAACAGTAATCAAGAGCCTAGAAAGAAGGTTGTCTAGGTTCTTCTAGGGTGAGTCTGATGGGAAAGGAAACAAAGTTTGGAAAAAATGGGCTCATCTAGCAACTCCAATCTCCAACCGTGGTTTAGGTTTTAGGTCAATTAGAGCTATTTTGGATGTATGCTCCCTTAAACTGTGGTGGAAAAGTCAACTAGGGAACACATTATGGTCTCAACTGTTATGGTCCTTTCCTGATTCACATAAAAAATCTGTAACCTGGAAAAGGATTTGTTCGGTTAATCTTTTTGCTGATCAAAAATCCTTCATAATTAATGGTAAAGGGCTATGTAATTTTTGGACATCAAATTGGTGCATGATAGGTCCATTAATAAACTATGTTCTTGATCATATCACTGCACCATTTCTGGATTATACAGTGGCTGACTTTATTAGAAATAAACCTGAGATTATGCTACTGATTTCTCCTTTTTTAGAAAATGATACTCTCTCTTTCTTACAGGAAGCTCAACTTGAAGAATCAAGAGAGGATAGGATAATATGGAAGCCTGATCCTGTAGGACAATTTTCATCTAAATCTGCATATCGTGCAATTACTGGCCCATCGGGTAATTCTTTAGCCTTCAAATTTCTATGGCATAGGGCTCTACAGAAAAAGATTTCTATATTTTCTTGGAAGATGTTACATTCTCTACTACCATTTGATGATGTACTCATTACATGTGGGTTTAGTCTTGCATCGAAATGTCCTGTTTGTTGCCATAGGGATTCACTAGAACATTTTTTCATTAGATGCCCTCTGGCCAAATCTGTATGGAGCTACATGGCTTCCTTAGTTCAATTCCAACTACCTGAACCTCAAACCTTAGCTCAAACCTTCTTCACTTTCTGGAATTGTATGGATCTACCTAAAGGCTATCAGCTGTTATGTAACATAATCCCTACCATTACTTGCTGGTGCCTCTGGAAATCTAGAACTCGATATCTTTTTGACCAGTGCCCCCTTTCTGCTGATTACATTTGTAAGGAAGCTATTGACATTATCAGGCTAGCTCTGTTTTCTAATCCTACATATTTGAAATCCACAAATGGCATGCCTCGTCTAATAAAAAATCTTCTGCCTCAGTTCAGACCTCCTCCTAAACCGATTATTAGAACTGTATGTTGGGAGAGACCATCACAACATTGCATTAAGATTAATACGGACGCATCTTGGTTCCCGGATAAGGCTTCAGTAGGGGTAATTATAAGGAATTGTACTGGTTCACCCATATTGATTAAATCTGTTACCATCTCTGCTGATTCATCTCTTCTTGCTGAAATCCTTGCGGTCAAAATTGCTTGTCAGAGTTACAACAATTTGGATGAATCTGTTATCATTGAATCGGACTCTTTATTGGCGGTCAAGATGATATGTGAACCTTATACTGCTCATTGGCCTGTATTTGATGTTGCCTACAAAGTTAACCATCTTCTTAATGGCGATGTGCTTCAGTATGTGCCTAGGGAGGGTAATTTGGTTGTAGATGCAATAGATAAACATCATTCTGCACATAATCTGATTTTGCATCTCAGTAATACTTCTGGGCATATTAGGGGTCTTATTGCACTTGATAAGATACATACTCCCCAGATTAGAACTATCTCACATTGCTTGTGATTGGATTGATACTGCTGATGGTTTTTTCATTCATACAGGTTCCTCTCAACTGAACTCACCTTGGATATCTCACTACTATTACTGATCTAGCCGTGCTGCTGCTTGGTGATCTCTCGGAGACTGAGGCTCGGGCTCATTCAACATATGTTATCCCACTTTTGCTATATCTCTTCATAGCTGGCCATTTACTAGTTAGTTGTCTGGCCAAAGTGCGAATTAACACGGGGTGTGGAGATTCGTTGCTTTGGAATCGCAACTAACTAAACTCGACCGATATTTCGGATCATGTACAGTTCTTAGCGTAGGCTATCATTTACTTTTGTGGGCAATGCGGTTGCCATCTGTAAAGTTACTTGCACTATACTCTGGTTCTTTTGGCTTGGGGTACCAATATATCAACCCCCACCCTTGGGTGATTTCCATTAAAAAAAAAGAATCATCAATACTCTGCCGCCGGACCGCTGCCCGGATAAGGTAGGGTTATATCAGCACATTTTGAAAACTGGTAAGGTTAAATCAGCACAATCCTAAAATTTATAGGGTTATATCAGCACATTAGTAAAAAATATAGGGTCATATCAGCACATACTATAGAATGTAGGGGTTTTTATGATATTTTGTTAATTATGTTGTGTTTAGTCCGGATTGACGATTGGATGACCTTTGATGTTGTGTGTGATTGTTATTTTATCTTGTTCTTCGACCTAGAGTTTTTAATGTTGATATATTTTGAAATGAGACTATGATATGTGATAATGGTGTTTAATATTAATGATGGTGTCATGATGTTAACTTTCATGTTGTATAAGATATTGTTATAATGGTGTATATGATGATGTGGTCGTCCGTTAAGGCCAGCCGAGTACCACACACTTAATGTTTATAATATGTGCTGATATAATCCTATAAGTTTTAATAATGTGTTGATATAACCTATAAACATTAGAAATGTGCAGATATAACCCGAAAAACATTATGAATGTGCTGATATAACCCAATAAGATTTCATAATGTGCAGATATAACCTTTTTTTTATTAAGCCACCCCTTATAGTAAGGAGGGAGGGTTGTTTATGGGCTACCCCAGACCCGAAAAAGAAAAACGAGCACGAAGAGGGAGCATAGCTCAGTTCAATACAAGCATGACCAAAGCGAAATAACTTGCTTCCAAAAGTAACAGTGATGAGTGCCACACACGGCTCTCTTCGCAAATTAGTAGTTAGGGTGGTTGTTCCCGTTTTAAGGTGATATGGGAAGGGATGCAGTTTAGCGAATCGTAAGTACGAAACTCAACTTAGCATCCAATGTATATCAGCCTTAAACCAGGAACACACAAACCACTAACCATATAAGCAAAAGAATGGTAAGCTATTCTAGTCCTATGTACTGATCAAAAAAGACTTATGCAGTGATCAAAACCGAATATGAGATAAGTGCACCAGTGAGATGAGGACCCTGTAGATGCTGCTCAAGCTGTGATTGCAATAATCATGGAGGATGATGGATTCTGATTGTGGGAAGATTAAGATTGTCTCCTGCTATTGCTTGTTTTAGAGGAATAGGAGCATCCTGTACTGAGATCTGGCCCCTAAATTCATTATGATCCAGTAAGCTTCTTGCCAGGGAGGCCAATAGATGAGCCACCTGATTCTGCTCCCTGTACGCATGAGTAAAAGAGATGTGTCTAGCTGCAGTGAGTTCCTTAATCTGCCAAATGAGTCTCTGGATATTCCAAGGCACCTGATTTGAACCATTTAAAATCTGGACACCCTGCAAAGAGTCCATTTCTACAATCAAGGGAAACAAGTTAAGTGAAATACATGTTTGGATCCCAGTGAGGGAGGCCCTTAGCTCAGCAGTTAAGGGATCATATATCTGTTCCATTTTCTCCATTCCCATAAAGAGAATCTTGCCTGATGTGTCTCTGATAACAGTTCCTCCTGCAGCAAAATTTAGCTGAGGGCAGTGTGCATCTGAGTTCATTTTGTAGCCAATATCTGGAGGGTTCCATTTGTAAGATTTGATCATCCTTGGTTTAGGAACTTTAGAGCTAGTGAAAATTCCTATGGCTTTTAAATGAGAGCAATCAGGATGTTGAGTGATAGGATTTAGGGAGAATATAGACACATCCATGTTCTTAATCTGTAGGATTGTGGACATTAGCACAATTGGTTTAGAATCATAGAGAAAACTGCATCTATCCTTCCATAGAAACCAGATTAGTAAGTTTGGCATAATATGACATGCACTGTTCTTTGATTTTGAAAATTTTGAGATTGTCCAGAACCATGATAATGCATGAAAGATATGGTCAAAATGTCTATAGGGGATTTCTAAGATTGTGAAGAGCCATTTCCAGAGTTCAGATGCTAGTTGGCAGTGTAAGAAGTAGTGAGTTAGTGAATCTTCATTTTGACAGCAGATGCATTTAGAAACAACATGAATGCCCATCTTCCTAAGTTTTTCATCAAATGGCAGATAGTAATTAACCAATTTCCAAACAAAAACAGATATCTTAGGAGGAACCAAAGGATTCCAAATCTGTTTCATTGATCTAATCTCTGAACGTTTATTGGAAATTGATTTGAAAGCTGATGATATTGTGAACTTACCTGTAGAGGATGGAGTCCAAACCATATGATCTTCCCTGTCAAAAAGAGGAAAAGGTGCTGACAAGGAGTGAAGCAACTCTAGATTAAAGCCATCCATTAGCTGAGGCATGAAGAGGTTCTTGTTCTCCTGAAACTGAGCAATTGTGAGTGTAGGGAATGGGATATCAGAGTCTGCCTCCCACTGTTCTGAGAGGAACCCTGACCCTCTCCAGTTGCTGTTCCAAAAATTGGAGGTACCTTTTCCCACTTGTATTCTAGAAAGGTTCTCAGCTATACTAGTTATAGCTTTGACTCTTTTCCAAGAGTCTGATTGTCTAGCTGAGGGTGGTAAGGACCAAATGAATCTTGTCCATAAAGTGGATCCAATCTGAAGTTTCCAGTAGAGCTTTAGAGAAAACTATCAATTACAGTATGAAAGCATCTAAATCCAAATCCATTTTGGGATAAAGGATAACATAAATCCGGCCAAGCTTTCCAATGTATTTTTTCCCCTTGGTCTGAATTCCCCCAAATAAAGTTACTGCACATTTTTTCCATCATTTCAATCATGTGTTTGGTAGGGGACATGACACACCAAACATGCTGAGGGATAGAGGCAATAACATGTTTCACTAAAATAATCCTACCAGCCATATTCAACCACTTGTTGTTCCATTTCAGAATTCTGCCACTTAGTTTTTCAATGAGAGGCTGAAAGTAAGCATTAAGCTTTCTCCCTTTGAAAATAGTTACTCCTAAATAAGTGAAAGGAAAGAAACCTTGTGACATGAGAGTAATGCTTCTAATCATCCCGGTTCTTGCAACACTAGTTTTATTTCCCACATAAAAAGCACTCTTAGTAAAATTGACTAACTGACCAGAGGCAAGTTGATAGTGCTTTAAGAATAGAACTAGGTTTTTTAGGGACTTCTTAGTTGCCTTAATGAAGATGACAGTGTCATCTGCATAAGACAAATGAGAGATCTCCAAAGAACCCCGGGGAACTACAAATCTGTCAATGAAACCTAAGTGAAACATGTTTTTTAGCCCCCTATTTAGAAGCTCAGTAATGAAGTTAAACAGAATAGGGGAAAGGGGGTCCCCCTGTTTGAGCCCCCTTGTAGCCTTAAAAAATCCATATGGAACTCCATTGATTAAGACAGAAAACCAGGCAGCTTGAATATTTCTAAGTATCAGTGAGACAATGTGTCCATGAAAACCATATTTCAATAGGAGAGAGTTTAACATAGGCCATGATACTCTGTCAAAAGCTTTAGACATATCAAGTTTGAATATAGCATTTAAGCTCTGTCCCTGTTTATCTAAAAGCCTAACCAGCTCCTGCATTATCAAAATGTTATCTGATATTTCTCTTCCCTCTATGAATGCAGACTGCTCCTCTGATATACATTTATGACTCAGCAGCTTTAGTCTCTCACTCAGTATTTTCGACAAGATTTTGTTAGAAAAATTAGAGAGACTTATGGGCCTATATTCAGAGAAAGATGTAGGGGTCTGAACCTTGGGAATGAGAGCAATCAGTGTGCTTGAAAAAGATTTTGGCACATGAACCCCACACTGAAAATCCTTAACTGCAGCTAGTAAGTCAGTTTTTATAATGTCCCAGCAATTCCTATAAAATTTTCCATTAAATCCATCTGGACCAGGTGCACTATGTTCTCCTAAATCAAAAACTGCCTTCTTTAATTCATCCATTTCCACTAGTTTGAGTAGTGAAATATTATCTTCCTCTGTAATGGGGGATGGGATATATCTCAGAGAGTGGAGGTGATCTTGGCCAGAGAGATCAAAGTTGTCATCAGAGAGAAGGTTTTTGTAAAAAGACACAGCAGCCACACCAATACTATCCTGATCATTACACCACTGGCTGTTATCAATTTTTATTTTATTGATCCTAAGTCTTGCATATTTATCTCTGACTGAGTGATGGAAAAATTTGGTGTTTTTGTCACCATTTTCTAACCAATTGTTCCTAGCTTTTTATTTCCAGAAACATTGCTCCTTCTGCAGAACTTTTGATAGTTCAGCATTAATTTGTGATAAACAAAGAAAATCAGATGGATCAGCAGATATGTCATATTTCTTTTCCAAATCCATTATATCTTATTCCATTGATTTGATCTTATCAAAAATATTTCCAAAGTGTTGTTTATTCCAGTTCTTTAGGTGCCCTTTAAGTCTAGATAGTTTAAGTGAGAAACCTAGCATACCCTGAGAATCGATGGGAATCCTCCAGTTATTTTCCACCTCAGGTAAAAATTTTGGGTCTAGTGTCCACATATTTTGAAATTTAAATGCTTTTGGGTATGATTTCTCAGAAATATTGGCATCTAAGACTAGTGGGGAATGGTCAGAAGGAAGCCTACCTAAAATCTGAATGGAGGAGTTTGGGAATTTGGTAAACCAGGCTGAGTTTGCAATAGATCTATCCAATCTTTTAGCTACCTTATGTTCCAACTTCCTACCATTAGTCCATGTAAACAGATTACCCATTGTTGTAATGTCATTCAGGTTATTAGAATTAAGAAAAGCATCAAAATCATTTATGCAGTTTATATCAGGAGATGATTTACCTCTATATTCACTAATATACCTGATGACATTAAAATCCCCAGTAAGTAGACATGGAAGAGAGGTCCTAGTTAAGCTGTTTTCAATATCATTGAACATTTTTGACCTCTCTATTCTATCATGGAATCCATAAATAGCATACAGATGAAATTCAATATCATGGATAACATGAGATACAGATATCAAAGAGAATTGCTCATGGACTTGGATCATAGAGGCAGTAAAGTCATCTTTGAACATTATCCAGGTCCTTGAGTCCAGGGAGGAAAAAGCACATTGAAAACCTAGCTCATTTTTGAAGTGACCTAGTTTTCCAATTTGCTGTTTAGTTTCTACTATGACCAGTATTGAGATACTATGGATTCTGACAATTGATTTAAGCCTCAATAATGATTTCTGTATTCCCCTAGCATTCCAAGTTAAAAGCTTAATATTCATTTTTTACCTTGGGATCTGGTTTTGGCACGAGAGGATATTGAAGTGGAAACAATATTAGGTTCTTGGAAAAAGGTTCTAATATTGTCATGCATAATAGCAAGCTTCCCAGGATCATGCCTAGGATCATGTGATTTCAGGTGATCAGTGGGACTAGGATCTGTAGGTGATGAGAGTATACCTGATGAGGTATCATGTAATATAGTGGCTGATGTGTCAAAATCCCCCTCTAGTTTTTTCTGTTTGTTCTGGGAGTTGGTAGCTTGATCACCTTGCTTGTCCTGCTTTGGTAGAGGTAGATCAGTGGTTGTGATTGGGGTTTCCATATCTTGGTCCTGAGTTCCATCAGTGGCTTGTTGTTGTGGTTGTGATACTAAGTCATGCTCGGCCCCAGGAGCTACAGGATCTTGTTGTTGCTCATCAGGAGAAACCTCCTTATCCTCTTGTAATGTCTGCACTTCTTGTATTTCTTGCAAATCCATGGCCTCCTGAAGTTTTGAGAATTTAGAGGAGAGAGTCAGTTGGAATTCTTTAAATTGTTGAGAGACAATAGTTCGATTAAAATCAAGGGAAGCAGGAGTCTTAGTCTGTGTGAAGGAGTGCATAAGATCATCAGTAGATGTCCAATTCGAGTGATTTCTGTTTGTCTTGCTTTTCACTGGCATCCACTGCATTGAGGATGGGATATTGTACGGGGTGACCAGATCAGGAATCTTCTTAGCCAGTGTGACAATTTGTTGATCTTCCAGAGGGGTGTCCACCACATCAATTATTTCTATCATTTCTGGGGCATCTTGGGCACTGGCCACTTCCTCCTGAATGATTGGCAACTTGCCAATCTGTTTTGCAGTAAGAGTGACAGAAGGTGAGGTAGCTAAAGGGTTTTCACCAGTTTTGGGGATGGTCTTAGGGGCCAGAGTATAGGATTTGGTATCCTCTTTGGTATTATGAGACTGTGAGGTACCCAAGAGAGGTGCTTGATTATGAATATGATGTGATGGTAGAGCTGAAGCCTGTTTTGGATGAGCTTGGGCTTTAGATTGCTTAGGCTTATCACACTCACCATATCTGTGACCTATTTTGGAGCATTTAGTACAATAGAAAGGATGATCCTCATAAGACACAGTGTACCATCTGCTATCAGTTTTTGAACCCAGCCTGATTCTATCAGGAAAAGGTCCAGTGAGGTCCATTTCTACACAGATCCTAATTGTTGATGGTCTGGTATGGTTCAGGGTTGGAGGATCAGCAAAGATCAAGTTTCCTAACCTACTTGCTATCAGCGGGATATAATCATAGTCCAAACAGTAGGCAGGAGGGGATTCTATAGATAACCAGATAGGAACAAAAGGGGGTTCTTCATTGACATCAAAAGATTTTGTCCATTTTAATACCTTCATTGTAGAACCTCCTATGTTCCAGTTACCATTAATCCAGCATCTCTGTATATCCTCATCAAGCTCAAATTTGATGAAGATATGATTCCTATCCAGAGCTGTGATTATGGCTTCCCCAATGAAACCGATGCGCTTGAATTGGTGCCGGATGAAGTTAAGCGCCGGGCGACCTCCTTGAAATTTCCCGACCAAATGCTTGCTCCATGGTTCAGATAAAACGTCTATGTCCGAGTCATCCAAGAGGACCGCAATCTCGCCTTTGTATTCGGTAATCGGGTTGAGGATGAGATTTCTAGACTTTAGTGGTTTATTTTGTTTGGGGTTTGGAACATCTCTATACGATCGATCGAGATTGGGGGATATTAGCTGTGTAGGTTAGGTTGAAGCCCCACCACCAGGGGGCGGTAGCGCCGCCATACGGCGGGCGGGGATGCGGTAGTTCACCGGGAAAGAGTGGGAGGTAACCGTTGGAACTGTTCAGAGAGAGAAGATTAACCGTGAAGAAATGCCTCCTCGCTTATGTGCAGATATAACCCAATAAGATTTTATAATGTGCAAATATAACCTACCTGTTCCGGCGGTAAAATTATCCACCTAATTTCAGAGTTAGCCCCGAGGAAATTTTGCTCAATTTACATAAAGTCAACACCGGAAAATTGAAGTGCCAAAAATGAGGTCTGAAAGTTATATTGACACTTTCATTAATTAGTTAGAAATATATTTACACTAAAATTTATCATAAGATTATATTAACACTTAATCAAATAGATATGGTTATACTAACACTTATCCCTTAAATTAAAATAATAAAAATACATACCCACCGCTAAAAAAACTTTCCCGACCGCCTATAAGTTGTGGTATGGTGCAGGAGTAGGAAGGAAGCTACTCTAAAGCATCTTCTTTATTTATCTTTATCAATTCAGCTCCTCGTTTATTCTACTCCCTCTGTCCCAGCCGAATCTGCACACTTTTTTATCAACTTTCTCAACACACGTTTGACCATAAATTTCAACTAGTATATAGATACAAATATCATCATGTGAGATATTGTTGGATTCTCTGCATGCTGTATTTTCTAAATATCAAATTTTAACACACCGTTAATATACGTAACTAAAGTTATCGTTGGTCAAACATGACCTGAGAAAGTTGACCAAAAAGTGTGCACATTCAACTGGGACGGAGTAATACCATTCCTTCCCAATGCATCGATAACCATATGAGATAGCATCTGGGTGCTTGTTAAGTACTCCGTTTATCCCATCTCAAATTGTGCATTTCACTTTATATTACTATTTACTATCTATTTTGATCATATATTTAAATAAATATATAAATAATAATATTATCATATATTATATAATTAAATTCATCATAATAAATAGTTTCTAAATATTAAATTATTATTATTATTATATAATAAATATATTAACGATCAAACATATTTCTTGATAACTGTAATTAAATATTTTGCAATTTAAGGTGTGCCCAAGCGAGTTCATATCATGCAAAACTGAAAGAGCAGCATCCAAGTCATCCTTCCGACAAAAATCATGTAGTATTGAAGTACTATTTTCTTTGTCCCTGTTTTATTTACGCTCATACTTTTTAAATAATATTTTCTATTAATTTATATATATATATATATATATATATATATAATTTTTGAATTCATACATACATATAGCTATAAATATACATATATATATATATTATTTTATTTGCACTCATACTTTTATAATAATATTCTCTATAAATTTTTGAATATATATATTATCATATATGATATTATTCAATTTATTATAACAACCAATTTTTAAATATTAAATTTTTATTTACCATATTTGTTGAACATGGTCTTAATAATTTTTGTGCACACCCTTTGTGGACACATTTGTCCATAAATTACTTTGCGGTGTCTGTGTTGCCTGATTGACAAAGAGACTGAAACATCAAATTAATTTTCAATTGGGATTGGGAATGGGAAGAAACCTCTCCCGATCATTACCCTGACTATGCCACATGCCTCCATTAACTTTCCTTTCTTTCGATATCCATGCATTAGAACACTATAAGTGACTACATTGGGGGTTCGCCACCCCTCTTCACTCAGTCTTATTTCTCTTGCTTCTGATGACGTACCATCTTTGCAGAGCCCATTTAACAAAGCCGCATAAAATACCGAATTCGGCTTAAGCCCATGTCTTTTTTTTTCTTTTTTTTTTAATAAAATCACCTGTGATGATGGGGGGTTAGGCTGACCCCTATTCGTTTATTAATTTAAATAAAAGGTACAATCAAAGAGGGGGGCATAAAACCTTACCTCATGAAATATCTGATGATCTTTGAGATCTATACATTACCTGTTGCTAGCCTAAAGGATCAATCAGATATAGAAACAAGCAGCGATACAAGGAAGACAAATTATAGTAGTCTAAAATGGGGAATCCCTTCCACATCCAGTTGTACTTGTCCCGCCACAACTGAGGGTAAACCTGCAGAGTCATAAATGTTATTTACCTGATTGCGAGTGGCCAGTTTTGCTAGTGAGTCAGCTGGACCATTTGCCTCTCTGAAGATATGCTTGAGTGAATAGTTTATTCCAGTAAGAAGTTTCCATATCTCCCTGAATGTTGGCAGTAGTTTCCAAGGGATCTTGAGTTGTTGCTGTAGCATTCCAATCAGATTTTTTGAGTCGGTTTCAATCTCCACATCTGTGATGCATCTGTCGCGTACCAGGTGAATGTCGTGTAGAAGAGCTATGGCTTCCGCCTGCAAGATGGATTCAGCCGAGACAGATTTGGATAGAGCAGCAGTTACTTGACCTACATTATCTCGGATTATGCAGCCGATGCCACTACTTCCGTTGGAAAGGAAGGATCCATCAGTGTTGAGTTTATAAGCAGAGGGAAGTGACCATTTGAAGATTTTGACTGGTCTGTGTTTAAAGGTTTTCTGGCTATGCAGTGTGGGGGTTGGAAACAGCGCCCATTTGAGATCCAGTTTGAAGGCTAATATCATGTCATTGAATTGAAGAAGAATTCGCTTAAAAATCGCCATGACATCAGGTTTTGTACCCTCGAAAATGAAGGTGCATCGGGCACACCACAGGTGCCAGTTAACAACACAAGGAATGGTTCGGATCAGCTTTGCAGGGAGGTCGTTAGTGAAGGGGGTATTCCAGTAGAAATAGACTCTGTCCCACAGGAGTTGGAAAGAGTTGTGTGGCATGTTTAAGACGGAGTTTACAAGCTTCCAGATTTGGGTGACCTCAGTACAAGAGTTGAAACAATGGTGTAGTGTTTATGATTTATTGAAGCAGAAACAACATCGTGATGGGAGTTGAAATTGGAAGTCCTCAAGGATATCAGGTAAGGCTATCAGCTGGTTTAAAAGTTTCCAGTTGAAGACACTGATTTTTCTTGGTAACAGTTTAGACCAGAGATGGGTGAAGGATGGAATCTTTGGCTTAGTCCTGATCAGCTCATATGCTGATTTGACCGAGAAGACACCAGATTGAGTAGGTTTCCATATGATGGTGTCTTCATAGCTTGGAAATAGTTTCTGTTCCTGTTCCAGGTTTTGGCATATGTGGTCTGGGAGGAAGTTCCTGATTTGATCCGAAAAAAAGGCCTTTATGTTGTATAAAGTCAGCAACAGTTATGTTGGGATGTGGGTAATTTGAGGGATTGAGTAAATGATCAGTGAGGGGTCCCAGGGATGTCCAGTTAGAGTTCCAGAATGAGATAGAGCCGGATCCAATGATAACTTTTGTGTTACTAATGGCAGTATGGTTGGCTTTTTTGATTCTCTTCCATGTTCGGGAAGTTTTGTGGGTATCACGCATAGTCCACATGGTTTTTGCCCATAGAGAATTTCCTTTCTGAAGTTTCCACCATAGTTTAAGTGAGAAAGAATCAATTAAGGTGTGCAAGTTTCTGAGATTGAGGCCATTCTCCTCCGTAGGAAAGCAAAGATTGGTGTAAGATTTCCAGATTCTGTTTTTGTGTGTTCTGTCCGAGTTTTTATTCCAGAAAAACTTGGCAAGGGTTTTGTGGATTTGGTTGATGGTGTGTGTGGTTGGCTTCAAAACTGTTAGAAGGTGGATTGACATAGAAGCCAGAACCTGCTTGATTAAAGTTACCCTTCCAGCTGGGGATAATAGTTTATTTTGCCAGTTGTTGATTTTGTTTTGGACTGAGAGGAGCATTGATGGGAAGTGGGAGTTTATGGCTCTTCCAGTGAATACAGGGCATCCTAGGTATTTAAATGGGGTTGACCCTACAAGCATGTTTGTTTCTCTTTGGATTAGATTGATGATTCTGTTAGGTGCATGTTTTGATAAGTAGAAAGTTGATTTTTCAAAGTTAACTTTCTGACCTAAAGCCAGTTCGTAGGATTTCAGGAAATTCTTTATCGTTTAGAGTCCTTGTTTGGTGTAAGTTAGAAAGATTGCTGTGTCATTAGCGTAGGAGAGGTGTGAGGATGATATCATTCCTCGGGGTAGATTGTATGGCTGGATATTCCCATACTGGTATAGAAAGTTTAGATTTTGGGAGAAAGCTTCAGCATTAGTATGAAAAGAAGTGGGGATAGGGGATCACCTTGTTTTAAGCCCCTAGAGGCAGGGAAAAAGCCAACTGATTTGCCGTTAACCAGTATGGAAAAGCATGCAGCTCGGATGTTACTCATTATCAGGTCAACTAGGACATTGGAGAAGCCTTGTTTGAGGAGAGTATTGGCTAGGAATGACCATGAAACTTGATCGAATGCTTTCATCATGTCTAGTTTGATGATCATGTTGGTGCCCCTCTTTTTTGAGTGTAAATGATTAGTTAATTCTTGCATGAGGAGAACGTTATCAGCTATTTCCCTTCCAGGTATGAATGCAGATTGTTCTGGGCTGATAATGGAGTCCAGGTAGGTTTTGATTCTCGTGGAGAGTATTTTCGAGAGGATTTTGTTGGAAAAGTTACATAGGCTTATAGGTCTATAGTCTTTGAAAGAGGAGCAGGCATCTTTTTTGGGAATGAGAATTAAGTTAGTTGATGAAATGGCTTTGGGGATGTCTTGGCCAGCAAAGAAATCGTCCACTGCCCTTAGTACACCATCTTTTATAATATCCTAGCGTTTGTGGTAAAAGAAACCTGAAAAGCCATCCGGTCCAGGTGCTGAATGACTGTCCATGGTATTAACAATGCCAGTGAGCTCCTCCATACTGACCTTTTTAAGTAGGTTACAGTTCATTTCATTTGTAACAATTTTTGGGACATTCTCCAGTATCCAGGAAGCATTAGCTCCAGATGGATCCAGAGGTTCATCAGTTAGAAGGCTGGAGAAGAAGCTGACTGCTTCTGTTTCAATGTCATCCATATTGTTTAGCCAGGTTCCATCATTAGTTTTAATTAGGGAGATTGTTTGTCTTTTATGGCATTAACAATATCTCCAAAATTACAAAATCTAATCATAGTGGCGGTATAAGTCACAACATCACGAATACACACCCCTTTGCAAACATTACATTGAAAAGTTCCTTTTTCCTATACATCTTTCCATCTTGACAGAATGAATCAATTACTGTACTATATTCAACTTTATCAACATGTAATCCTCTCTCGTCTACGTCCCAGATAAAGTCTAACGCCTCATCTGCACAGGGACTTAATTCCTCCTATCTTTCCACAACACATCCCTAAATTCCTTAATCTCATTTGAGCAATCAGCTCTAATGTATGTTTAAGTCTCTACAGATCACAATAACCCTAAAAGAAAATGACCCCGGTGATCCCTTAACTATCATTATCGTCCACCTTTATCTCATTATCTTGTTTTAGCACTTTTGACTCCTCTACTTACAAAATAGCCCAATTTTAGCATTTTCGGAGGGACACGAATAAACCGTTTTGTAAGTTGAAGGGCTAAAAGTGTTCAAAAAAAAGACAAGAGGTTAAATGTGGACGATGGTGATACTTAAGGGGTCAATAAAGTCATTTTCTCTAACCCTAAATTAAACAATTATAAGTGATAACATCAGGGGTAATTCCAACAACTTTGATTCTTTGCAAGAATCTCAAAGCCTTCTCAATTTTATTCGGCTTCAATAAAACATATTATGAGTGAATACGAAGTTCATGTAAGATACGCTAAAACACGTTCATAATGTAAATGTAATAATGCTTTTGAATACACGTGAGACACTTCAGTTTACTTTCACAACATATGCATACAAGAAAAGGGCATAAATCTAGCATGGTATACAAATTGAGAATGTTCTCGTGACCTTTGTCAAGTGGATAAATGTTCTCGTGACCTTTGTCAAGTGGATAAATGTTCTAACCCCAAATACAAATGATACCTTACCAAAAGAATGGCACATCCGGTGGGGTGAAAGCAATGTTAAAAGAGATATGTTCTCATATTCTATTTATATCGTATATAGCATTTAATATTATTTTTCATTTGTATTTCTACATATGGTACATTTATATAACGACATTGTACCATCAATAAAATCAGACGTTCATATTTAACATGGTATCAGAGCCGGGTATTGAATCTGGGGCCGAGTTGGGTTTACTGGACCGATGTGTGGATGCCCTTTAATTTGGCCCGATATGGGTCGTGGAGTGTTTTCACATTGGCACGTGAGGGGGCGTGTTGAAAGATATATCCCACATCGGTTTCTTAAAGACTAAATGACTTACATATAAGGTATTGGGTCACGCCCACATAGTACCAATTGGTTTTAAGATGGAATCCCAAAATATCTTGAAATTTAACATGGTATCAGAGCTAAAATCCTGAAAACCTAAATCCTAAAATATCATCACCGCGCCGCTTCCGCCACTGTCGGTCCTTCATGCGCCACTGCCACCATCGCCACGCGCTGCCATCGCCGTTTGAGGATCTGCCGTTGTCGTCCATGTTCCTATCACCATGAATCCTCTTGATCATGTTGAAATTGAAGATATTAACCTTGCTCTTAATCATGTTTCCGATGATGCCGCCGCCGGCGTGTGCCGCCGCAGGACCCCTAGTCCACGTGCCGCCACCGCCTATCAACGTCGCTGCTGGAGCCGATCCGCTCGCCACCGGGAACATTGTTCCCGCCGTGCAGCCGCCGGTGAATGCCCTACTGCCGTCGCCGCATCCTTTGGGCTTTCCTGCTACAGATTCTGCCATCTTTTGGGTTGTCGTACAGGCCACAGCTATGGCTGGTGCACATGCCCTACGCTAGTCATTTGGTGACTCTTCTCATGCTTTGCCTACCAATCATCCATACTATGTTCATCCTTCAGATCATCCAGGTTTGAGAATTTTTCCTGAGATCTTTAAGGGTGATAATTATAATGAATGGAGTGAATCCCTGTTTAATGTGTTTTCTGCAAAACATAAGGAGGGTTTTCTTGATGGTGCTGTTGTTAAGCCATCACCCTCTGACCCTTTTTTACAATGACTAGAATAGTGTGAATTCTATGCTTATTGGTTGGGTGGTTCAGACACTTGATCTATCCATCCATTCTGGTTTCACTTATTGTGCGTCTGTTAAGGAACTTTGGGATGACCTTAAACATCACTTCTCTACTGGTAATGGTCCACGCATGTGTGAAATACGTGCATCCATTTATACTTGTTGCCAGAATGGTCAGTCTGTTGCTGCTTATTATAACAAATGTAAGAAGAGGTGGGATGAACTGAATTCTTACTTACCTGCTCAGACATGTGTCTGCCCTCATGCTGAAATTTTTGCTCAATCCCATAAGAAGGAGATCATTAATCAATTTCTCATAGGCCTGGACGAAGAGTACCATTCGTTGAGATCTCACATCTTAACACTTGATCCTTTGCCTCCTATTGGTCGTGTTCAATCGCTTGCCATTCAGGAGGAGCGTCACAATACTATTGTTCATGCTCGTGAGTTTGCCCCAGAAAATATGGCCTATGTTGCGCGTCAACCTCAGCCTACGCTAAAGCCGCCCGCCACTGCACAGGGACCCGGGCCCCTTGCCACTGCCATTGATAAAAAATCACTTTGTACTCACTGTAATCGCAAGGGTCATGATGCAGCTACTTGTTTAAAATTTCACTGTTATCCTGCATGGTTTGAGCAAAAGCAACAACAAGGATCCAGTCAAAGAGCTCAGCCCCAGCGAACCAGTGCCCCACTAGCCGCGCTGTTTGCTGGGGCAGCCCCTGTCATCGCCGCTGTGACTCCTACTGCCGCCGTGACTCCTACTGCCGCCACGGCGCTGTCGTTCTTTCCGATGTTGATCGAAAAGATTTCGATCCTGCTTTGTCCAAAGAGCAGTGGAACTCGATTATTAACATGTTCTCTAAGTTGACCAATTCTGACAATACGTCAGGTAAGTCTGCTTTGCCTTGGATTCTTGATACCGGAGCTTCATATCATATGACTGGCAACAAGAATCTTCTATATGACATTAAACCTGCTGATCATATTGATGTTATTCTTCCTGATCGCTATATATCTACTGCTTCTTATCATGGGAACTTATATTTTGGAGATATTCTTGTTACTTATGTTCTCTTCATTCCGAAATTACGATGTAATCTATTGTCCTTTGCTAAGTTAACTGCAGCCTTAAAACGCTTAGTTTTTCTTACTGAAAAATTATGCATCATACAAGATATCAGCACGAGGATAGTGATTAGCGCGGGTGATTAGCAGGGTGGAGTTTATTGGTTGCGCAGACTCGGGAAATTGTCACCAAAATTGCCGTCGTCCGCCTTTAATGCAGCTGCCAGTTCCCCTTCGTCGTGGCATCAGCGATGTGGTCATCCTTCTAGTTCGGTGTTGTCTTATATACCAGATATTACTTGAAGTCATAGTCATTTGAATAAAATTGTTCCTTGTTCAGTTTGTCATCAGACAAAACAGTCTAGATCTAGCTTTCCCTTAAGTACCTTTAAGGCTAGTTATTTGTTTGAACTTGTTCATTGTGATGTTTGGGGGCCTTATTACTCACCATTTTCTAGTGAAGTTTTTTTTTCCTTCTGGACTATATTAGATGATTATTCCTGAGCTGTTTGGGTTGATTTATCAGTATCTAAGACTGAAGTACCTGCCAAGATGAAAGAGTTCCTTGCCCTTGCTCAGACGCAGTTCCGTTGGTCAGTTCAAAGAGTTAGAGCTAACAATGGAACCGAATTTCTTCCTCTCAGATGCTATTTTGATGAGAAAGGAATTCGGTTCAAGACATCCACTGTCTACACGCCGCAACAAAATGGGCACGTGGAACGAAAGCACCGTCACATCTTAAACGTTGACTCGTGTTCTTCGGTTTCAAGCCCATTTGCCCATTGACTTCTGGGGAGAATGTATTCTTACTGCTGCCTACCTGATCAATCGCACTCCAACACCGGTATTGAATGGTCATTCGCCATATCAGCTTCTTCACGGCCGCACGCCCAACCACAACCATCTCTATGTGTTCGGTTATTTGTGCTTCGCGTCCCAGCTTCCTAAGCCGCGTGATAAGTTTGCATCTAGAAGTTGCAAATGTGTTTTTCTTGGATATTCTCTTACCAAGAAAGCATGGTGTGTTTATGACTTAGAGTCTCGCATTGTGTTTGACAGTCGAGATGTTGTGTTCTATGAAGACTGTTTTCCCTTTGCTCTGATTGCTAACATTCCTCCTTCCAAGGATTTGATGCTGTCGCCTCCTACAGATGAGCCAACCACGCTGCCTCCTTAGACGATACCGTCGTCAGCCGCTCTGGTTCATCCTCCAGCGTCTAATCACCCACCACCGGAGCCGATGGAGTCACGACCACCTGCACTTGACTTCTGGTCGGCCCCATCCCCAGCCTTGGTTGACTCGCCGCAGGTCCCTTTCCTATCGGCCGCTCCTCGGCCGCTAGCAACGTTGTCGGTCTTCACCGACCAACCACCGGTGACGTCACTGGCCTCCCACCACCTGCCGTCGGGAGTTACACCGGCCTGCCCCTCTCCGCCGCTAGCACCTCTGGTGCCGCGGCCGAGCCTGTCCAAGTCTCGATCAGACCGCCTCGCTCCGCCGTCTAAGCTGCTCTCGGCGCCAGAGTCTGCCTCCTTGGATTCTGTGTCTCTGCCACATTTTCGACCGCTGAGTACTCGCATCCTTCGTGCTCCAATTAAAATGCAAGATTATGTATGCATTGCTACTTAAGAAATAAACCCCCCTCTGCTACTCTCTCTACTCCGTCTGATCTATCCTCAGGTACTCATTACCCTATTGATGATTATCTTACTTATCCTAATTTTTTGATTTTTGATTTTGCATTTTTGGCTAAAGTGATTGATAGATCAAACCCTGTTACTTATTCTGAGGCTTCTCGCTATCCTCACTGGCAAGAAGCAATGACTGATAAACTTAGTGCTCTTGAGCGGAACAATACATGGGTTTTGTCTCCTTTTCCCGCTGACAAACATGCCATTGGGTGCAAATGGGTGTTTCAGACAAAGTCCAAGTCAGATGGTTCTATTAAGCGCTATAAAGCTCGCCTCGTTGTTCTTGGAAATCGACGGATTAAAGGGACTGATTTTACTGAGGCTTTTGCTCATGTTGCCAAGATGAGCTATGTCTGATTATTTTGGTTGTTCCTGCAATTCGGAATTGGGATATTCATCAAATGGATGTTCACAATGCCTTCTTACATGTGATTTGGATGAGGAAGTCTATATGTGTCCTCCGCCTAGTTATACCATTCCTGCACCGGGTTTGGTTTGCAAGCTTTGTAAATCTCTTTACTGTCTTCGTCAGGCTCCGCGCAACTGGTTTGCAAAACTTGCTACTGCCCTATGAACTTTTATGTTTGTTCAGAGTAAGGAAGATTACTCTTTGTTCACTTATTTGCGCAATGGTGTTACTCTGCATTCTTGGTTTATGTTGATGATTTGATTATTGCTGGTTCTTCCCCGACCCTGATGATCAAGTTCAAGAAGTATCTTAGGTCTTGCTTTCACATGAAATATCTTAGTGCTCTGAAGTATTTTCTGGGTATTGGGATTGCTAGGATACCTGACGGTATGTTTCTGTCCCAACAGAAATATACCCTTGACATTTTACATGACGTCGGATTGTTAGCTGCAAAGCCTACAAATTTTCTGATGGAACAACAACACAATTTGGTGCCCTGGACCAGTCTTTTCTATCTCAATCCTATGCAATATCTCTGTCTAATTAGGAAGCTCATTTATCTGACTATAACTTGTCTGGAACTCAGTTATTCGGTCCATAATTTGGCGTATTTTATGAAGAAGTCGCGTGTCACCCATTGGCATGCAGCCCTTCGCGTCCTGCACTACTTGAAGAGTCATCCCAGTCAAGGTTTATTTATTTCTGCTCAGAGTTCTCTTCAACTATCTACTTTTTATGACTTTGATTAGGCTGCTTGTCCAGTTACGCACCGTTCCTTGACTGGATATTTTGTCATGCTTGGTGAATTACCTATTTCATGGAAGAAAAGAAACAACTTGCTGTTTCTCGTTCTTCTGCTGAAGCTGAGTATCGGGCCATGGCTGTTGTTTGTTGTGAGTTGATATGTCTTAAGTCCCTTCTTCACGATTTAGGAGTTGGTCATTCTTCTTCGATGCGTTTATACTATAACAATCAGGAAACCCTCCGTATTGCAGCCAATCCTGTGTTTCATGAGAGGACAAAGCTCATTGAGATTGACTGTCATTTTATTCGTGATTCGGTACAGTCCAGAGAATTTGCTACTCATCATATCTGCACTTCCAGTCAACCTGTGGATTTATTTACTAAAGCTCTTGGACGACAGTTATTTCAGACTCGTCTCGGCAAGTTGGGCATTCGTGATCCACATGCTTCAACTTGAGGAGGAGTGTTAAGGAGATATTTTGTCATATTTTATGTATATCTTGTACCGTAGTTAGAATACTTTTCCATTTGTACTTCTGCATATGGTGCCTTTATATAGCACTCTTGTACCATCAATAAAATCACACGTTCATATTTTACAAGCGAGGATGACAGCGAATAGATCACTTAAAGTGAGCCCACTGACTACAAATAAGACTGTCATAACATATACAAAGCTAATGAACAGAAGAGCTTTCAAGATCTTGAACATTAGTTGAAAGTCAGTACCAAATCCTCATCTGCCAACTGATACTGTGAAACCCCGACCTTAATGAAGTTAGTGTGCATGTAATAGCTATATGTTAACCAAAAATCATAATCTCTTATTAACTTTCTTCGACCATTTCTAGCTTTAACTCAAAACCCTACAAGAAACTTTAACCTAAATAAGATAAATAAAATAAAATTTTATATACCTATATGGATATCGAGCATTACAATATGGAAATCAAATACTAGAAATTAATTAGTTAAAATAAATAAGTTATCATTTCCAATATTATTTTGATTTTAAGGAATATAATTGTATTTAATAAATATAATTGATTATAAGCATTGTAAATTAAAAGAAGAAAAACTAATAAATAAAGAATTAAAAAGAAAGGAAAATAAAAATATAAAAAAGAATTAAAAGAAAGAAACAGATAAAAATTAAACAAATGAGGTTTATAGGTGAATATAAGTCATGATTAGTGTTGTGTATGGAAAAGGAAACAATAGAATGTAAACTTAGAGAAAGGTAGGACGAGCTATATTTCTTGTAAAATAAGTTGCTTCCATGAAGCAAGTGGCAAGGATGAAGATTATCTTCTTCAAAACCAATAAAGCCACATGTCATTAATTCACATGTGATCGGTAATAGTTCAAAGAAATCAGCTTCATGCCACTTTTACTATAAATAGCAACCAAACCAACACAATTTAAACACCACCCAAATCAACATAATAACGGTAAACAATACCAAACCCGACGAGCAAAATTTAGCTTTCCCGGCAAGGAGCACGTCGGCAACAATCGGGTGAGTGTTTGCATCACCCTAACACGAATTAAATTAAAATAATTATATATATATATATACATATATGTATATATACATATATGTATATATATACATATATGTATATTATGCCACTAGAGAATGTGCTCAAACACTGTACCTGAACCCTCTCCACTCGAACCCTGTACTTGAACCCTCACCACTCGAACCAGTACCACTCGAACCCATTACCACTTGAACCCTCTCAACTCGAACCCTCACCACTCAAACTAGTACCACTCAAACCCAATACCACCTCAACCCTCTCCACCCAAACCAGTACCACTCAAACCCTCTCCACTCGAACCCTCTCCACTCGAACCCTCTCCACTCAAACCTTCACCACTCAAACTAGTACCACTCGAACCCAGTTTCACTTGAACCCTCTCCACTCAAACCCAGTACCACTCGAACCCAGTACTACTAGAACCCTATACTCGAACCCTCTCTACTCGAACCCTTACTTGAACAGTGAGTACTCAAACCCAACTAGAGAGGGTTATGGCTATTAAACTTAAATAGGTTAGTGTGTGTATATATATATATATATCTAATCATGTCTATGTTCTAATCATATCTATGTTCTAATCATATCTATTATTTAGGTTAGTGTGTGTATATATATATATATATCTAATCATATCTATGTTCTAATCATGTCTATGTTCTAATCATATCTATTATTTAGCTTCATAATGATTAAGTGCTCTGATATTTTGTGTGGATGACAGGCTTGTATTTTATCTTGCCTGTGTCAAACTTGAATTATGTGCTACATGAATGCTTGTCTGTGCCTTTCGGGGTTCCCGACGTGATTGTAGTTCAGTCAAAGTCGGCGGGGAACCGTATAGATCGGACCGTCTGATTAGACCAGATACACATGGAGTTTCTGGCATGCTAGCATAACCATCTGGTTTTCTGACACAAGCTACTCATTAAATATATTGGGCGTGGTTGACGAGTATGATTTTTTGGATCTAGATAGCCTTCGGGTATTATTGAGAGGGTTATTCCCTGGTGTCAGTCATAGTGGCCACATAGGCACTTGAATGCATCTTGGCATAGCCCACCCGTATCTTTTTACTATGTGCTAGGTTTATGTGGCTATCTGCTTTTATGTGACCACTAAATTTAACTCGGTAAATATTGGCGATGAAACCTCACTAAGCAAGGAGTTTACTCTAGTTTTAACAACCCTCTCAGGTGTAGATGAACCGTAAGAGAGAAGTGTACTGGTGTCTTTACTTCTTTTGAGGAAGGATCCATGGTGGACCTTTAGAATCTTTTGGTTAGATTGTAAAATGGTTATGTAAAATATTAACGTGAACTGATCTTTACCGGATCCTTTAGAACTTTTATTTGTAAATTTTAGTTAAAACTCGTTTTTTAATTCTTGTTTAACACTTGCATTAACACTTTCATTGTAACAGTAAACTAGATTTTGAATTCTAAAATTGCTTTCGCATAATCTGTATTGCTCGTTACTGCATGTGACTCATTGGATTCTCAGTGGCACACCCGGATCTGACCCAATACTTGCACTAAGCAAGTAGGTCGTGGGTTTGGGACGTTATAAATACCATCTGCTCAAATAAGATCACATGAAGGGCATAAGCAAGGGGTTACACTAATTATGCATGAGAACAAAAACTAAGCTACTACACAACTATAGCTAGAAAGTGATCTCATTCTTTATTTTAATGGAAACATGGAGAAAAAGAAAGTTAACAGAAGATAAAAGACAGAGGGGAAATGTATATACACCATATATTTATTCAAAATCGACTCATATCAACGTAATGATCCTCGGGAGAGGGTTTACCTGTCAGGGAAGAATCTCTTGCACGACACCTATATTCGGATCACCCTTAGGCCACATGGGTACATTTACATAAACTAAAAACTTTTCCCAGGTTTGACTTTGCTAACAATCTTTGTAAAGACAAGCGATTTTCTTTGAGTATTTTAATTGGTAATTTGTGAATAAATTTAAAAATGAAAAACTTTCCATGTTGAAACATGCGAACAACCACAGTTACGCCAACAAGATCTTATGAAAGAAGAAAAAAATATTATGGTATTTGTGATTTATGAAAATCTGAATATTCTGCAATATGTTAGGTGGTGGTAGAAGCATATTGGGTTTATGGAAAATCCCTACAAATATGGCATTGAGTTTATCGAATATATGAGATATATTGTAATAAGAAAAATCTCTTTATTTATGGGATTTGGATATGCTTCGGAAGCAAATTAGGAATAGGAATATTGTGGAGATAATCATGAAGAGCTCCGATCTACTCATGGCTTTAAAAGGGGACATCACAGCTGCATTAAACTCACGAACTTAATTGCAAAAGTCTGCACATAGATTTTCTATCTCTTCTGAGAGTCTCGCGAGAGCCGGATCTATATGTTCCAACATACATGACCTACCGTTCAAAGTTCATAATCATATGCCTTAATTCTTTGGGAGGACGAGATCTAGCGTCGACGTGTTTTGAGGTCTGAGGGAGTATGATCAAGGTGGATCGGTAGCTAGGGGAGCTAGCAGAATTCACACGTTTAATTAGTAAAGATAAGTATTTTGTATGGTGTACTTTGTACTGCATCTTTCTGATTAGTGGATTCATTCTGAACTGGGCCAAGCCCCGCAGATGTAGGTGGATTTCACCAAACTGCGTAACCAAGTCTCGTGTCTTTATGTTTTACTTTATTGCATACTTGCTTAGATAGGTTATGTTGGAACATAAAAGTAATAATTAAGAAAATATGTTACAACCAAATTTCATTTGGTATCAGAGCTCGGTCACTTATTTTTCCCTTGGTTGTGTCAAGGAAAGTGTGATCTAGTTTTACCATAGCGACCAAAGAAGGAGCTTCGGTGTCTCGACCACCTCTACTAGATGGCAACAACTACAATTATTGGAAGGCACGCATGAGATTTTTCATCAACTCACTGGATGAACTTTCTTTGCACTATACTGAAATGGAGTGGAACCACCCTATTGAAGATGCTGTAACAAGCTCTAAAGAGAAAGAAGGAGAGTAAAGTCAAAGTGAGCAGAAACTCAAAGACAAATCTACTTGGTCTCCTGATGAACTCAAGGCCTCATTGGCAAATTCAAAAGCATTAAATGCTTTCTTCACGGCAGTTGATGAAAATCAGTTCAAACTCATCTCTACATGCCATCAGGCCAAAAAAGCATAGGATATTCTTCAAACTATTCATGAAGGAACTAGTCGAGTTCAAGAATCTAAATTACAGAAGTTGGCTACAAAGTTTGAGGAACTCAAGATGGAGGAAGATGACACTATTGTTGTATTCAACGAAAAACCCAGGGACATCTCCAATATGGCGTATCAACTTGGAAAAGTCTACAAAGATGCAAAATTGGTGAAAAATTCCTTGAGATCACTTCCTAAAAGGTTTGCAATGAAAGTTGCAGCAATAGAAGAAGCAAGAGATGTAGCCACCATGATCTTAGATGAATTAATGTGATCATTAAAGACTTATGAGATGACATTCCAACAAACCCCAAAAAGGGTCCAAAAGGAGTTGGCGTTTAGAGCATCGTCTTCAAAGGGCAATCACAAATCTGACAGTGATGATGAATTTGAAAAACTTGCACTTATCACGAAAAAATTCTCAAGAATGCTGAAGAAAGTAGTAAACAAGAAACTGCAGGAAAGGTTTGGTGGAAATAAACCAAGGCCACAAGAAATTGGAAATAATCTTGGGACATGGTTTGAACAAGGAAATCAGCAGTTTCCAAGAAATCAAAGTGGTAAACCAAAACAGCCCGGATGAATCCAATGCAGAGAATGTGAAGGATATGGCCATATTCAGGCTGAATGTGCAAATACCCGGAAGAAACATGAAAAATCATATGTCACCTCATGGAGTGAAGATGAAAAAAATTAGAGACGAAAAGGAACTTACAAGAAACTATGTGGCATTTGGTGCAAATATTCATGATGCATCGGATGATGGATATTCCAACACATCAGATAGAATCAAAGTTGTATGTTCCAACATAGATTCGTATGAGGTGTCTAGTGATGATTATGGACTTGCTGTAAGTGATGAAGAAATATACAGTACATACAAAAAGATGTATGCTATGTGGCTCCACATTGTTGATACAAACAAATTACTGAAGGAAGAAAAAAATCATCTGGCGGAGATAGAAAAGGAGTTCCGTATGGAAGTTGCTGAACTCAAAAAAGAGAATGATGAGTTGAATGTGAAGCTAATTTCAGCAAACAAGAGAGCTGAGACGTCTGAAGTAGCTATTACCAATCTAAACTTTGGAAAAGCAAAACTTGATGATATTCTGGTTATGGGAAAGAGCTTTGGAGATCGATACGGAATTGAGTATCACAACCCACCTAAGAACAAAATCACGCTCAATTAAAAGACTCAAGAGATACCTAAGAACACAGTAACGCTCAAGTCAAAGATTCAAGAGATAAAGAGAAAGTTCTGTAAGCCTCATCAAAGGAAACCTCTCATTTGCAGCTACTGATTATAACAAGGGCACACAGAGGAACAATGCCAGAAACAGCTCAGAGACATCATAGCAGGACGTCAACTCTTGGTGTATTCCAACATAGACAAGGTCCAGAAATCAAAGATGGTTAGAAAGGTATGGGTTGTCAAAAGTTGTAGTACTTGCCTTGTTGCACATACTTCTCCTATAGCATATTCCAGAGATTTGAGGTACTTTGATAGTGGCTGTTCTCGCCACATGACTGGCACTCAGGAATTTCCTCACAAACATCACACCATATGATTGAGGTTTTGTTACCTTTTGCAATGGAAAGAAGAGTAGAGTAGTTGGAAAAGGAGAACTACAAATTGAAGAATTTCCAGTATTCATCAGTGTTTTGTTTGTTGAAGACTTAAAGGAAAATATGCTGAGCACAAGCCAACTGTGTGACGACAGTATGACCGTGAAATTTTAGAAAGATAAATTTATAGTAAAACACCGAGAAGCCAAAGTCCTTTTAGGCATTCGATCTTCAGATAATTACTATTTGCTGGAACAGGAAGTGAGGTGTAGGATCTCTAAACAAGATGAAGGATTTCTATGGCACAGAAAGCTTGGTCACATCAATTACAAAAACCTTGGTGAAAATTGCAAATGCAAAGGCAGTATGAGGTATGCCTACATTGACAAGCAAAGGCAGAATTATCTGTAGACCCTATCAACAAGGTAAACAAATTCGATCTCCCCACTCTTCGGTTCAATATATAACTACCTCAGGAAATTTGTAATTATTGCATATGGATTTGATGGGTCCAGTCAATACACCGAGTATAGGTTGCAAGAAATATATCTTTGTATGTGTTGATTATTTCTCCAGATTTACGTGGGTAGCTTTTCTAAAAGAAAATTCTGATACCGTGGAAGTGTTTAGAAGTCTTGTGATAAAATTACAGACTAAAAAGGAAGTCCAGTCGGAAAGATTGTTCGAATTCATAGTGATCATAGTAGGGAATTTGGAAACTCTCAATTCAGTGACTTCTGTGATGAGCTTGGAATTTAACATGAGTTTTCTGCACCAATCACCCCTCAGTAGAATGATGTTGTAGAATGGAAAAATAGAACTCTTCAGGAGATGCCTCGAGTCATGTTAGCCGAGAAAGAAATTCACAAAAAATGGTGAGCAGAAGCCATTAACACAGCTTGCTATACAATCAATCGAGTATATCTCCATCCATTCACAAGCAAAACATCTTACGAGATTTGGAAGGGCATGAAACCAAATATTTCATAGTTTCATGTGTTTGGAAGCAATTGTTACATTCTCAAAGATAGAAAGCAACTGGCAAAATTCGACAATCGTAGTGATATTGGAATCTTTCTTGGTTATTCTGTGAATAACCAGCTTATCTTGTCTACAACCTTCGGACAAACACACTCATGGAATCCATAAATATTATTGTGGATGATTATGAAGAATGACAAGGTTAAGATGTTGTAGAAGATGAAATTGATAAAGACCATGTTCCAACACAACATAGTCAACCTGGCAAGCCATACCCATCGCATATTGGAACATCTGAGTAGACTGATTATCCTGCTGAACCAGAAGATATTGAGTATAGTGGAACATCATCCCCCACTGCCTTATCCTATGTTTCAACACAGAAGCAACCTGAACTAATGACAAGGAGTACTCAATCAATCCCTTGAGTTGATTACAGGAAGTTAGTAGGATTACAATGTTTCACATCTCTCATTGAACCAAGAACTATAAGGAGGCCTTACTGGACGAATACTGGATTGCAGAAATGCAAGAAGAACTCGGTTAGTTTTAAAGAAATGATGTATGGTATCTCACTCATCTCCTAAAGGTGCAAATGTTATCGGGACAAGGTGGATCTTCAAGAATAAATCTGATGTTGATAGACAAATCACTCAAAACAAAGCCAGATTTGTTGCTCAAGGATATACACAAGTTGAAGGAGTCCACTTTGATGAGACATTCGCACCAGTTGCCTGGTTAGAGTCAATTCTAATTTTACTTGATATTGTCTGCTCTATGAACTTTACTCTGTATCAAATGGATGTCAAGAGTGCTTTTCTAAATGGTGTGATAAATGAAGAAGTATATGTTGAATAGCCTAAAGGATTTGAGGATCCTCATTACCCTCATCATGTGTATCGCTTCAAGAAGGCTTTATATGGCTTAAAGCAAGCACCAAGGGCATGGTATCGTCGAGGGGGAGTAGATCGACCTTAGTTTTTCTTGAAAAGGCATCAAATATTTTGATTGCTCAAATTTATATTGATGATATAGTATTCAGCTCTACTTCACCATCTATGGTACATGATTTTGTCACTGTAATGTAGGCTGTATTTAATATGAGCATGGTTGAAGAACTCACATATTTTCTAGGGCTGCAAGTTAAGCAAAGAAAAAATGTCCTGTTTATAAATCAGAGTAAGTATGCCCTGAATTTAGTAAAGAGATTTGGTCTAAGCAATGCTCGAGCAGTTCAAACACCTATGGGGGTTTCTGAAAAACTGGTAAAGGATGAGAAAGGAGTTGCAGTTGATCAGAAGTTATACATGGGCATGAATGGGAGTCTATTGTATTTGAAAACAAGTAGACCAAATATATGTTTCAGAGTAGGAATATGTGCAAGATTTCGGGCTGACCCAAAGATATCTCATCTAACTGCAGTCAAAAGATTTATTCGATATGTAAGTGGGACTTCTGAGTATGGTGTCTGGTATTCTAAGAATTAAGATTATGATCTAATTATTCTGATTGGGCTGGTAATGCCGTTGATCATAAAAGTACTACGTGTGGATGTTTCTTCATTGATACGAATTTAGTTTCTTGGTATAGTAAAAAACAAAATTTGATTTATTTGTCTACTAAAAAAGATGAATATCTTCCTGCTAAAAGTTGCTGTGTGCAACTATTGTGGATGAAACAAATGTTGAACGAATATGGAATTCATCAAGGACCATTGAAGATTTTATGTGACAACATAAGTGCAATTGATATTTCTAAAAATCCAGTCCAGTACTCTCGAGCCAAGCATATTGACATCGGGCATCATTTTATTCAAGATCTTGTTGAAAGGAAGAAAGTAGTGGTGGTCTATGTTCCAACATCTGAGCAATTTGCAGATATCTTCACAAAACCGTTGGATGCTGCCACATTTGAGATTCTCAGACAACACTTGTGTGTTTTTCATATTTGAGGTATTTCTTTATATAGCTTTTATTTGGCTGTAAATATTTTTTTCCACGTTATTTTGGAAAATTTTAAAAAATTAGAAAGAAGAAAATGCTACAAAAATAGAAGGTGTGAAGACATGGCATGTTGGAAGTGTAAGGAAGTGTGACATGAGCTGACAAGTGAGAAACGGGAAATCAATTTTTTTGGAAAGGGAAAAATGTTACACGACTAATGAGGAAAAAAGGGAAGAAGTTAATTTGGGTTCAAATTTTTTCATCTCTCCACATTCCCTCTATTTTTTCGGCCAATATACTCCTTCTCCTTGGAATTTTTGGGCTTTCAATACTTGTTGAGATATTCTTGCCAAGAATTTCGGGTCTTGTATTAGAGTTCTAATTAAGTTGAAAGTCTCAAAACCTTCATATACTCAAACAGTTCTTGCCGAGAGAAATTTGTGTGGAAAAATCACCATGGCCGAGAACAAGAACAGAGATGGTTCTCCACCCCCCAAGCTCACCTCCGCCAACAAAGAAAAGAGGAATAAGGTTCCCAACGGAGGAAAAACTCCCTATAAAAAGGTACGTGGACCTGATTTTTCCCACTTTACTCTGCATGGTAGAAAGTTTGAGTCAGTTGAAGAATTCTTTGATTGGGTTAAAGCAAATAAAGTTTCCGTAGACTTGACTAAGGTTAAAGATTTGAAGAACTTAAAGGGAGAAGATTTAGAAGTCGTTTACCAGGAGTTGTACATAGGGGATATATGAGACTTGGATGATGTGGAAGATTATGAACTTAAGATGTGGAGAGGGGTATACGGGTTGCATAATGGGAAGGATATGTTTCATGTTTACTGTTATATTCCAAAATCAAATGGTGTGAAATATGAAGAGATTGATGAAGCTGAGACTGTAGGGTTAGAGATTCTTAAATCTACTGACAGGATGCATTGAGGTTCTATGATTCAAATGCTGCCCAAAGGATTGAAGAACTTAGAAAGCCTGTGATTATTGAGATTACAGACGGTGAAGAGGGAGATATTGTTGGGTATGTTCCAACACAGAGGGTAGAGTTAGAGAGGGCTAAAGATATGTAGATTGATGATGTTGACCTGAGAGGCCAAGACCAATTTGATGTCACTGGGAATACATATGATGACTTGGAGTATTCAGACGGAGGAAAGACATGAGGATTTGATTTCAGGCAAGAGGAACCAGACAAAGAAAAAGATGTTGGAACACAGGGTGAGGCAGAGACAGCTGAGCAAGAAGAAGAGGTTGAAGAGTCTGAGTATGTTCCAACACAGGAACCTGAATTGAACTACTCCAACGATGAAGAGTTAGATGAATTCTTCCAAGTTGCAAGGGCTAAGAGTAAGATGCTTATTACTGAGAACTCCCCACCAGCCAAGAGATCCAAGAGAACCCAAGCTACTCCTAAAAATAAGTTACTGCTGCCTCCTCCTGTAAGTGAAATATTATCTTTTCCATACTTTGATATCAATTGTGAGGAGATAGGAGAGGTGTTTGCTGAGAAAAAGATAATCTCTGAAAGGCCAGTAGATCTAGAGACATATAGGGCTACTGTTTTTTCTGACTTTCTGGAGACAATTCGGATGAAAAGAGCGGCTACAGTGCAACTTTAGTATAACAAGCAAGTTGTTACTGAAGTTTATTCTAAGTTGATGGTTGGAAACTTGGAACTTGGTTCCCCATGGTATGATAGGGTCTATGTTAGGGGGAAATTGATTGATTTCTTGGCTGCCAGGATGAACGAAATTTTTGGGCTAAAAATTCTAGATTTTGAGGGAGTTTTCTAGTTAATTTAGATGTGTCTAATGACAGGATTCTGGAGATAGTTTTAGGTGAATACACGATAAAGTGGCCTGAGATAGAATATTCACATGCTTCTTGCCTATCCTTTAGTTTTTTTTGGTCTATATCAGGTAGCTGTGAACTGCTCCATGCCATCTTCCAACGCTACAACTATGATAAGAAAAACGGTGAAGCTGTTGTATTGTGTTGGTACACAGAAACTAGTCAACCTGGGATTATTTATCCAGCAGAGTCTGGTTAGGCAAGCCAGTGCTCCAAAGGCTAAACGTGCCCTAATATACCCGTGTCTAATATCTGCATTAGCTAGGAGTGCTAAGGTGAAGGGTAAAACAAAGGATTTCATCATTGATACTGAGTTTCTCCGACCTAACAAGAAGACTTTTGGAATGCGACAAGTGCATGATCTACCATGGAATCCTGAAGTTACAACTTCTGGACATACTGAAAAGAAGGCCAAGTTAGTGGTTCTCAATACAAGGTTGGGTGTTATATCCATCCAAATTGCGGCTCTTGAAGCAGAGAGGGCCAGACTTGAGGGGGAGAAGACTCAGATGGAGGCACATGAAGCTGCTCCTGAACATGATTGATGATCTTGAAGTGTCTATGTTCTAACATATATCACGTAATGTGTTCAGGGGTAGCTGATTTTATTATCTTTTTGAAGTTTATTCTGTGGTTTATTGCCTTTGGCATATTCATGGTCCCAAGGGGAAAATTTTTGGTGATTTTTGATATTACTTTTTGGATGATTGTAATCTGAGTATTGTTTTGTTGTTATGGAATTCTAGTTTTCGGATGGTATTCTCTTATGATTAGATTCAATATTTTGCATATGTTCCAACAAAGATGGATTTCTGGAGGACTTATATGAATATTTAGAAGTTTTTCGTTGCATTTTTATTTCCAAAATGGTTGGGTCCACAAAATGCCAAATGAGAAGATTGTAAAGTCAAGTGGATTTCTTTGAGTATTTCAATTGGCAATTTGTGAACAGATTTGGAAACGAAAAACTTTCCATGTTGGAACATGCGAACAACCACAGTTACGCCTACATGATCTTACGGAAGAAGAACAAGATATTATGGTATTTGTGATTTATGAAAATTGGAATATTCTACAATATGTTGGGAGGTGGTAGAAGCATATTAAGCTTATGGAAAATCCCTACAAATATGGTATTGAGTTTATCAAATATATGAGATATATTGTGATAAGGAAAATCTCTTTATTTATGGGATCTGAATATGCTTCAGAAACAGATAAGGAATAGAAATGATGTGGAGATAATCATGAAGAATTTCGATATTCTTATGGCTTTAAAAGGGGACATCACAACTGCATTAAACTCACAAACTTAATTGCGAAAATCTGCACACAGATTTTCTATCTTTTCCAAGAGTCTTGTGAGAGCCAGATCTATATGTTCGACATACATGACCAGCCTTTCAAAGTTCAGAATCGTATGCCTTAATTCCTCGGGAGGAGGAGATCCAGCGTCGACAAGTTTCGAGGTCAGAGGGAGTCTGATCAAGGCGGATCGGTAGCTAGGGGAGCTAGCAGAATTCACACTTTTAATTAGTAAAAATAAGTATTTTGTATGGTGTACTTTGTACTACATCTTTGTGATTAGTGGATTCATTCTGAACTGGACCAGACCCCGCAGATGTAGGTGGATTTCACCGAACTGCTAAACCAAGTCTCGTGTCTTTGTAGTTTAGTTTATTGCATAATTGGTTAGATATATTATGTTGGAATATAACAATAATAATTAAGAAAATATGGTAAAACCAAATTTCAATCTTCTTCATCATCTATTTTGGAATTTGATGATCAGCTCCTGCACTGCAGGAAAAAAAATCATAAAATTTATGAAGCAGAGTAAGCAAATCTTTTAAGTCAAAGCAACTAATTTCTGTATACCAACCAAGTACTACCCACAGATGCATGAGTACAGTAAAAACAGCGTCATTAACTAATTTAAAAATACGACTGGTGTAGATAGATGATATGTCGACATACAATGTAATTGCAAAATGAGTTGAAAGTGTCACAAGAAATTCGAATCTACCTGATTCTTTGTATAAAGGCCAAGCATACAATGAACCAAGAAACTATTGTTCTCTATGTATATAAAATGCCAAGCAGATCTGATCGCCTGTATATATGCTCTAAGAATACTTTTTCCAATCACTAAATTTTTTGAGCTGAACATATTCTGAATAAAGCCAAAGAAGATCAAAGAAGGTCTAAAATCAAGATAACTTTCTTCTACTTCAAACATATATGATCAAAAGCTACATACTAAGCATAACGGCAAACCAAAAACAGAGCACAAAAATATAGAGGCTAGAGTGAGTTACCAAAAATGGTATTAAGAGCATTTAGAGCAAATTGGTTGAAACCAAACAGGCGTTCATTGTCGGTGAAAGCAACATAAGATGGAGTAATCTTGTTACCTTGATAAATTTTAATGATCTCGATATCATTTTTCCAGCAAGCCACACACGAGTAGGTTGTCCCATAGTTAGTTCATACAACCGTGCCATTGGTCTTCCCATCCATTCTAAAATGATGCAAAACAAACATCAAAGGTGTTCTGCTTGATGAAAATGTTAGAATAAATCAATGTGATGATTAGATTAAATTTGATTTGTGTTTATCTTATTGACTAGGCTAAAGTTATTTTAGTCATAGTCTATCTATTGTACTTCATTTATTCCATTCAGCATTATCAGAATCATCATGGGAAATCAGTCTTTCATGGTATCAGAGCAAGTCTGATCTTGGTACTAAATTTTTTTTTCTCCCCCTCTTTCTTTTTATTTTTAAAAAATAATTTCGTCCAAGTCTAGAAAATTTCCGGCACTGATCCCATCGTCTTCACACTTCCGGCGACTTACCGGTCATTTTTCGGCAACTTTCAAGCAAGCAGTCCAGTGGCACCCCTCTCTCAAATCAACTCCTTTCCGGCCCTCTTCGGCGAAGCTCTCCAAGTTCAGGTGACCGACTCCCTATCTTCGGCTCCAATTCATCTTCTCTGGCAGCATCTCTCCCCGCAGTGGTTCTCTGTTGCGTCATCTCTGGCAGATTTCTTCCACCAAAGGCGTTTTCCTTCAAGCTGTCTTCTTCGGCATGAATTAGGGCACCCACACAGCTTGTCTCAAGTCTCCGGCCTGCTCTCAAGAGTTCTTCGCCTCCTCAGCAGGTGAGATCCACGCGCCTGCTGTGCATCGTTAGCCTTAGACGTGCATGCAATACACATGCCAAGAGTGCATCATTAACTTCAACGACGTGTATGATACACGTGCCCGCAATGCCTTCCCGCACGTGTCGACACTCGCTCGCCAGTTTTCTTCTTCGTTTGGTCTTCGACTCAACTATTCAGGTGCATCCTTATTCATTTTGTCACAGTATGACTTCCTTTGGTAGTACCTCCATGTCTACGCACCATGGATTCAAGTGGATTTTAGATTCTGGCGCCACAAAGCACATGGTTTTGTCTCCAACTGCTGTTGATCACATAACTCATTATGATGGTTCTGCAAATGTCTATGTTGGTAATGGTGCTAAACTCCCAATTAATCATGTTGGTGATTCTTGGATTTCTAGGTGTTTGCCTATTTATGATGTGTTTATTGTGCCTGATATCACTAAAAAATTACTTTCTACTAGAAAATTAACTCAGGATTTAAATGTTGTCTGTTTTGATGATCGTTCATTTATTATTTGACATAAAATCACTAGGGAAACCTTGGGTCACTGTCATATTGAGGATAGTATTTATGTCAAAGACTATGGTGCACCTGCTTTACTGTCTAGTGTGGAGTCAAATAAGTCACGCACATCCTTTGAAATCTGGCATGCTAGACTTGGTCATGTTCCACATTCCATTATTTCTAGTTTGCGTGCATCTAGATCCTTAGCTGTCTCATTAGTTTTTCCTAAATCCACCCTTTGTGAAGCCATTGAAAAAGCTAAAGGGAAATGTTTATCTTTCATACAAATGATAAACGTGCTGCTAGGGTACTTGATCTAGTTCATTGTGATTTATGGGGGCCTTCTCCCATTTTATCTACTGATGGTTTCACCTACTATGCCATTTTCCTTGATGATCATTCCCGACTCTCGTAGTTTTATCCAATGCACCGCAAGTCTGATTTTTGGGATTTTTATCGCCAGTTTGAGGCTTTTTTCGAGAACTAGTTCTCTTTCACCATTAAGGTGTTTCAGTGTGATAAGGGACTGAGTTTGTAAATGGTCTCTTACACTCTCACTTTCAGACAAAGGGCATTCACCATCAGATTTCTTGCCCGTATACTCCTGAGTAGAACGGTCGGCCCGAGCGCAAGCACTGTCACAATGGTGAGATGGGTTTGTCTATGTTGTATCACTCCCATAATCCTCTCTCCTATTGGCTGGATGCTTTTGTAGCAGCCACTTATACCATAAATCGGTTGCTCACTCCTGTTCTTGGCGGACGATCACCATATCAAGTTATTAATGGTCGGGCTCCTATATACACCAATTTTCATGCTTTTGGTTGTCGGGTCTTTCCATTTTATCGCCCTTTTACCAATCACAAGCTGTCTCTTCGCAGTATTCCGTGTGTATTTCTTGGCTACAACTCGAAGTATAAAAGTTTTTGGTGTCTCGATCGCACTACTGGCAGAGTCTATGTCACTCGACATGCAGGTTTTAACGAGACGTGCTTTCTATTTGCCTCGTCCATTCCTTCATCGACTGGTTCTCCACCTTCAGTGTTACATGTTTCAACATTTCTTGAATCTGATTTTAACTCGGCAACTCCTTTGCCTACAGTTTCTCCTATGTCGACTCCATCTCCTTCAGCCCCTTGCTCCATTTATGCTACATATTCGGCTCCAGTTCATCAGCCAGCACCACCTGCATCTCTGGTGGCCAGTCTAGCCGCCTAGTCTCTACCCAGTTTGGCTCCTCCTTCACCAGTTTCTTTAGCAGACTCCACTCCTCCGGCTTCTCCTCCTCGACCTTGTACCCATCGGATGGCTACTAGTTTGGCTATTGGGGCCATAGAGTGCAGAGATTATTCAGATATTCTCACTCATAGTCTTACTGGCTGCCTTACTTACTAAGTATGATCCTACAGATTATCGCATTACCCTTCAGGATCTGGATTGGTTTTTTCTATGAATACTAGATGGCAGCTCTTCGTGGTAAGCGTACCTGGGACTTGGTGCCTCGCCCTTCAGAAGCTAACATTGTTGGCTCCAAATTTATCGTCTGAAGTATCAACCAGATGGCACTATTGAGCATCATAAGGATAGAATTGTGGCACATGGTTTCTCATAGATTCCGGGTTTTGACTTTGATCACAATTTCAGTCCCGTGGTCAAAGCCTTAACTGTTCTGACAGTTCTCGCCATTACCACAATGCGCTCCTGGCACTTGATTAGCTGGATGTCTAGAATGCCTTTCTTAATGGCGTCCTCGATGCTCCAGTTTATACGAAGCAAAATTTTGGATACAAAAACCCTGTTAATCCAGATTATGTATGTCGCTTGCGGAAGGCCATTTATGAACTTAAGCAAGCTCCTTGGACGTGGTTTCAACGCTTCAGCACTTATTTGACTCAGCTTGATTTTTAGTGCAGCTCGGTCGACACCTCATTGTTTGTTCTTTCATGAGGATCATCGTTACTGTATCTCCTGGTGTATGTCAATGACATTATTCTTACAGGGAATGATTTGACTTTCCTTCGACAGTTCATTGATCGGACACATCGGGAGTTTGCGATTAAGAACCTTGGCGCTCTTCACCAGTTTCTTGGCTTGGAAATTTCACCTACTTTATCAGGTCCACTTCTTAGTCAAGCAAAGTATGCTCGGGACATTCTCACTCGTGTAGGGGTGTCTGATGCCACACTTGTCTTTATACCATTTGTGCCAGGTTCTCAGTTGCATAGTTCGACCAGTCCACCATTTCGGAATCTGACCTTGTATTGTTCTCTAGTTGGGGCCCTTCAGTACTTGACCATCACTCGTCCTGATTTGGCTATTTCGGCCATTACTGTTAGCCAATATCTTTACAATCTCAGAGATGATCATTTTGCTGATGCTACTCGGATACTGCGGTATGTTTAAGGTATCTGCATTTTGGTCTTACTTTTCAGTCTGCTAGTTCTCCGGAGGTGTTTGGGTACTTAGACACTGATTGGGCTCATTGATTTGAGACTTGCCGATCCACTTATGGATATGATATTTTTCTTGGTGGAAACCTTGTTTCCTGGAGTGCCAAGAAACGACCCACAATTTCTCATTCCAACACTGAGTCTGAGTATTGTGCTCTTACTACACTACCTCGGAAGTTGTTTGGCTTACTCATTTGCTCCAAGATCTTCGAGTTCCCTTGTCTGGTTCTCCGGTGCTTTTATGTTACAATAATAGGGCCATATTCTTGGCACAGAATCCAGTTGCTCACAAGCGGGCCAAGCATTTCGACATTGACTATCACTTCGTTTGAGAGTTGGTTGCTTCCGGTAAGCTGTGAGTTGCTCATGTTCCTACTTCACTTCAGATTGCGAACATCTTCACCAAAGGTCTCTCTCGTCCGTTGTTTGAGTTCTTCAGATCCAAGCTTTGCATCGACAAGCATTTGACGCTTTGCTTGAAGGGGGTATTAGAATAAGTCAATGTGATGATTAGATTAGATTGTATTTATGTTTATCTTGTTGACTAGGTAGAGTTATTTTAGTCATAGTTTATCTCTTATACTTTATTTATTCCATTTAGTATTATCAGAATCATCATTGGAAACCACTCTTTCAGAAAGTTCTGTTTCTCAACTGCTGGTTTTCTTCATTCCAACTTCAACAAAATTTCATAATCATAAATAACTTTTGACATCCACATCTAGCACAAGTTAGCATTCATCTCTGATTATTAATCTCTACCATCAATTTAGTATTAGAGGTGTAACAAAAAATCTTCAAATCATAAGGTCAAGCCTAGGGAACTATCTTCCCATGTTAAGCTTGGGGCCAAGGAGACAAGAGATTTTCTTAATGACAACATCATATGCTCAGAAAGTAGGGTACTTCATAGCAAGCTTCTTCACCAATTTCTTGATTATTTTGAGCTTCTTTAAAGCTTCAACATCCTTTGACTTATGGGAGGTTGTCGGCGTACCTTTCAAAGTTAAATTCATAAGCCCTACTATTTCCTATCTACAATTAAGTAGATAATGGAAAGTCAGGATCGTCCATGAAGAAGCGGGATTTTCCAAGTGTTTAAAGATATATAGCGGAAATATACTAGATATAAGCATATATATAATATAGATATAATATATATATAATATATATATAATATAATCATATATATATATAAGTATGTAAATGGGGAGGGGGGTTGGTTGTTTTGGTCCTAAATTATGAATTGAAAGGCAACAACTAGCAAATAAAGAGAACAATGCTAATCATGCAACAATAACTAAAATGATGATTAAATAAACAATTAAGGGAGCCTTGGGGGCAATTGATCCTCACTTCCAAACCTCTTATGGATAGTAGTTTCATTCACTCATTATTGTCTATGGGGAATGTTATCACTTTTCATTTGAAGATCAACATTCATTCTTTTTTAATAGTAATTTGCAAAGATAAACAACGACTATTTGCAAACCTTGTTAATAGTCACTCTAAGCAAACAACACCATAGAGGTATTTCATCAACAAAATTTCACACGAAGGACCATAGGTTTGATAACAACAAGCCTTCTACCAAAAACATAGCCATTTAAACAAACAAAACATTTACTAGGCTAACCCTAGAACAAACCACATTCAAGGTTCAACCTTTCTTTGCATCTATAGGATAAGTATGGGAACAATCCACATTAACATACTTATCTAGCAAGAATCACCACAGATTATACAGAAGAAGTTCTAAATCCACGTTCTTGGATTTCATGTCAAATGAGCTAAGAAATTTGCAACTTTCCTAACACTCTAACACTTCAATCATACAAACATTTCATATATTCAAACAACCCATGGTATAAATGAGGAAAAGCACATCATTAATGACATAATAAATGCTCTCTAATAAATATTCATAAATGAGCAAATAGATAATCTCACCAGATAAGTTTGGATGCTTCAATCAATTGCTCCCAAGAACTAGATTTAGCTACTAGAAATCATACTGATTAAAAACAAAAATTCAAACATTAATCAAACCAAAAAAAGGATGAAAATGGTGGAAAACTAGGGTTTGAAAGAGGGAAAAATGGGCTGGAAGAGAAGATAAGAGAGAGAGGATAGGATTTAGTATTTATAATACAAAAAAGGCAAAGAAGATTTCAGGCCACCCGAAATTCGCGACGCGTAAACTAATCTTCGCTCGTCGCGAAGACTGCAATCAGCAATCCTAAATTCTTTTCCTTCTTGGTTTAAATTCTCCTCTTTACTTAAATTTTCTTCCATTATTCCATTCTTCAAGTTTTCAAATCTTCAAATAAAGTCTTCAAAGTCTTTAAATGGTGATCTTCAACGGTCTCCGGTCTTCAAGTCTTGATGTTATTTACTCATCACACAAAATCCACTTAGAAAAGGTGAAAGAGCGCAAAAGTCGCTCTTACCTCTCCTAAGATAATTTCAAGGCAAAACACAAGCTCTAGTTGACAAAAAAGGGCAAAAGTGATCCCAAAAAGTCCCAAAATATGCACATAAAATGGACACATCAACTTACCAATTTCTTGTTTATGTTGAGATACTTCAGAGCTTCAACATCCATTGACTTGAGGTGTTTACTCACTTGGAATGGAGCTCAAGGATGACAAGTTGTTCTCGCACACTAAGGTTTCCTCTCTTGATGTCTAGTTTCAACTATTTCAACCAGAATGCGAATGTGAGGATTTCAGCGAAGTATACTAGAATGCGGTGATCGAAAGGGGTTTAAGGTGAGAATGCGAGCGTTGCTGATGGACAAATCAGTAAGAGGCCAACCAAACTAATGTATCTAAGCATTAATCTATCATCTCTTTGATATGGGGATAGAAAAAAATAAAGTTACAAAACAATGCTATACTACATCATAGAAGTAAATGACTGATCATAATTTAAGAAACAATGACAACTGCTAAAAATTATTAAATTAATATTACAACACAACCACTTCTCCAAAATGACATGCAAGTACATAATGGAAACCAACTAATTTTACAAAGAAACAAACCTTCGGACAACAAGTCATCCGAAAAGCTTGTAAAATCAAATATCAACAATATCCACCAGCAATAGAGAAAACATAAATTTTTTCATTACTTGAATGTGAAGAGGCAAAGCGCTAACATTGGGAGGAAACAGAGAGCGGCGAGAGCCTTCTCGCCAAAATGATGTCGGGATGAAAAAGTTAACGACAAATCAGAAGGAAACCTTGCCAGAATAGATAGAAATCACACGATCACAGATTTGGTCATGGTGAAGAGAGCCATCAATGCTGAAATCTAACATATACAGAGTGGTGAGGAGGAAATGACGCCGATCGTAAATAGTTAATGGGTGAGAAATTGGATGGAAACCTCTTCGGAACGGATGGAAACTACACGATCTTTAGTCGTGGTGAAGAAAGCGTTATCGTTGAAACCATCCAAAGAAAAAGGGTACCATTTTTGCAATTTAGGAAAGTTTAAATGATAGAATCATCCCTGGTTGAAGAACCATCCAAGGCAAAGAATTTCTATTATATGGTGCTTTGGATAATACACTATTTTCATCCACTCAATTTAATTTTTATCATTCCAATACAATTTCCACCACTAATTTTACTTATTACAAAAACTTGTGCCATATCCTTGGTGCCAATAAAAGAAAACCCGAAGGAGTAGGAGAGATTGTTCAAAAACCAGCCACAACCTTCTCTCTTTGCCGCACCTTCTTCTTCTTCAATATTTTCCCCATCTTCCCATTAGGAGGGATGGGGAACAACATTTTATTTTAATTAATGTTTTTGTTATTCAATAAGTGTGAGATTTGTCTCCACATATTAGTTTTGTTCTTCGACCTGATTGATTAGATCGTTGTGTTCATGATGATACTCAATTAAATTGTTCAAGATGATGTATTGTTCTCAATCTATTTGTTCAGATCGTGTGCTCATATTTTTCTTTGTCGTTTTATTTTGGGTTTCCATTAATTTGGATTCGCTAGATCTGGTTGGATCAAGGTGTTTACAGTTTGAACAATGTAGACCGTGGTTGGATCAAGTCGTGTTACAGTTGTAGAAGATCCCTATTTGCCGCAGTGATATTGATGCGTGATATGCTCCTCTTTGCTAAGTGGTTATGATTTTCATGGGAAGCAAGTTATTATCTCTGAGGGCGATGTTGCAGTTTTTATTGGATCTCTAATCTGTAATAGTAAAGAAATTAGTCTAGTTGACATGTAATTTAGATATCCTTGCAATATGCTAGTTATTGCTAGATGATAGTTAGGTTGGATGTTAATTCCACTCATTGTAATCGTCGTTGGACATTTTTCCCAGCATCTTGGAATGAATGATTAATTTTAAAAAAACATTAACGATAAGTATAATTATATGATAACTAATATGGAATAAATAAAATAAAGAAATGTATTATGATTGGTTGTACTTTTCAAGAAAGGTGATTAGTGATTTGGCTTTTTCATTAATGTTACATCTTTAATTGGTCATGTTTGGCAATCAGCTGTTCGCGGTTGGCTGTTAGTTGTTGGCTATTTCATGTAATTGGTTTGACCAGCTGTTTATGTCAGTTGTTTGACCATTAACTGTTTATAAAAGTGTCTGACAAATGGACATGTTGGCTATTAGCGGTTCTATACAAAATGACATTTAAAGACATAACGATCATTCATTATTTATAATCCTATTTTACATATTTATTATAGTTATTTTCTTTGATATTAATATATTTTGTTTTTAATTATTTAACATATTCATCTAATGATGTGAAATTTTAAAATTTTCAAAATTCTCTATATACACTCCTCAAACTAATGTTCTCATATCGACAATTAGATTGAGCAAATGATAACTAAAATTTAACTGTGAAAAATTTTAAATTCCAAAAATGTCGATGAAAGAGTTAAATTTATATTCTAAAAGACATAAAATGATGTCGTATGTTAATGGTGTACCACTTGCGTAGGGAGAAAGATAAAACAGGTAGAATGTTAAAAAAGTAATTGTTAAAGGTAAAAACCAAAAGCTGAAGAAAAAAGTTGTTATTAGCATTTCATATTTGGTAGAAAAGCTACGTGAAAAAGCTAACCGACCAAATTTTTTTCCCCGTATTTATTGGCGGTTTGACCAAGTGAAAACGCCAACAGTCAAAAGCCAATGAAAACCCCAATGCGAAACAAAGCTGTTAATTAATTTCACTGTTTCTGTTATCACTTTTAAACAACGACTCAATTATACAGGCATGTTTGGCAATCGGCTGTTGGCGGTTAGCTAGTTTGACCAACTATTTGTGATATTTGTTTGACCATTAACTGTTTACAAAAGTGTTTGGCAAATGTAATTGTTGGTTGTTAGCAATTTATGCAACATGACATTTAAGGACATGACGACCATTCCTTATTTATAAACTTATTTTATAAACTTTATTATTTTTATTTTCATTAAAATTAATATAATTCATTTTTATTTATTTAACATATTCACTAATGCTGAAAGCAATAAATTCGAATTCATTTCTTTTTTTACTATTATTCATTATGAACATTAATATAAGAGAATAAATCTAAAATATATTAGTTGGCTTATTTTCATTTGATGTAAGAAATTTTAAGTATTTTTAAAAGGCAAAAAGTTATAAGAAATATATGAAATCGAAACATACTTCAGTTTAGTATAACACACAATATTTTTAAAAAAATTACCGAGTTCTTAAAAATCTAAGATTAACGTCCAACTCGGTTATCTCTTTGAGCTTCAATCAAACTAAAAGAAATATTATCACGGAGAACTGATATTTCTCTAGTTGTTCATTTTTTAGTGTCTTGAATCTATTGAACTTCCACATCATCACGTCCTTCAGGGGGATGAATGTAGGCTCTATATCAACGACTGAATCCTGGATCACTGACTTTACTCCACCGAATGTAGTTATGTAGTGCAAAGCACGAACATATTATCCTATTTTGATTTTGAAATGAATATAACGACATTTTGTCTAATATCTTCCATCGAGCCTTAAGAACACCAAAAGACATTTCAATGCAACTCCTCAATGATGAATGAGATCGATTAAATACTTTCTTGTATCCTCTTGCATTGACGCCACAAAAATCTGCTTGGTGATAACTGATTTTTGAATAGGGCGTCAAATATCCCTTCCTTTCAGTGTACCCTTTTTCCACAAGATAATATTTACAAGAAATGAATTACCAATTATTAAATTAATAAAATAAAAAATTTAGCACAAACATCTAGCCTTGAAAAAAAATACATAAAGGAGGTTTTGGAAAGTTCAGACTTGGCTCACCTACTGTGTCAAGAAATATACGAGAGCTATGAGCCAAACCTTCCCATCTTGTTAATACATATGTAAATAACAAATCAAAGTCGCATGCCGTGAAAATATTTGTAGTTGGTATCCCTTTCCTTCTTCTATAACACATTTGATCCTCTTCAGGAACGACTACTGAGATATGTGAACCATCTATTACTCCATTGCAATTCTTTGAAAATAAAATAAATTAAATCATCACCATCATAATGAAAATGATTAAATGAAACAAACATAGAAGGACATTTAATTACCTTAAAATATGGCATGTATCTATTATGAGTTGCTAGCTTTTAGATACACCTCCTTAAATTATGGATCCATAGGTACAAATATATCCTTTGACATTCCATCATAGCATGCAAAACTTCTTTTGACACTCTACTCATAGTTTCTCTAGAATGTTGAAATCGCTCTTGAGCATCTCTATTGGAGCTACTATGCGTCAAGATATAAACAAACATCCACACATTTTCTGTAACTCGCGAATGATATGACGAATTCAAACCATACGTAACTTCAAAATCAGTTCACAACTCAAGAAATAGACTAGGATACATTCTTGGAGCATTAAAACAACGGATCTCATGACCACTCAAAAGTTCATTCATCCACTCTTTCCCAGTAAGAGATGATGTCATCTGTGGTACCTTATGTATGTAAGTGAGGTAGTGAATGCGAATGTAATTTGTCGCAGAAAAAATCAAATCCCAAAAACTATCCTCACTGTCCATCTACTCCTTAGTGAGGAGGAGATATTTCATTTGCAAATCATGATCCATACCTAAACAATAAAACAAAAATACCATTGAGTTACCAAACTTTAATGAAATGTATAAATTATGTAAAGAACACCATGCGAGGAGTGTAAGGATGAAAATACAACCGAATCGAACAAATATTATAACAACATGAGCAATTTTTAACCGAAATAAAAAAACATACAAAGAAATTGGGAAAAAAAGAAGATAAGATGGATAGAGAACCAGATATTGCAATTATAATGAAGTAGCAAAGTTCCCTCCAGTTATATAATAGTATATTCTCATGCCTAACTAGTACCATAATACATTATAATATTATCATATTAAAAACAAATAAACTTTATTGAGCTTGGCTTGTGTGCAAAGTAGAGAGAACCAACAATTATAATGTCATAGTTCCCACTAATTAAGATTTAGCAAATACAAACTAGAAATCACTACCGTACTCCATCTTGAGCTTGGTTTGTGTGCATACAAAACGGAGGCACAAACACATTCTTCAATATAATTGATAAGACAACAAAGAAATAAATTAATCATCTCCGTTGCCATGAAAAAACCCAACGAAACAAATACTGAATTACAAGAATATATAAATTGAAATCCATCAAAGCACTCTAACACTGATGTATCCATATGAAAAAAAAACTAAGAATTCATTTTATAATTTAAGGAAAAAAAGGAAAATAATATCCACAAATATAAACTCGTAGGAATTTAAACTACCAATCATCTATCTATGTCCCATTTGTTATTTATGAATGAACTGGATGTATTCAACTCTCTTCTTTGTCGGGAAGCTCGAGAAAAATAGTCCTTCTTTGTGGATCCTCTATGATCAAAAGAGTTGGCGTCCAACTTAGTAATAGATCACAATTTTGCCCTGGCCTTAGTCACTTTGTATATTGGTGTAGTATTCTTCATGGTATTCATCATATCCCCCATAACATATTGAACTCTTTATATAAAATGTTTCTCTCGGGAATCATTTGCACCACACCATCAAGCCTATCACAAAGTGACACATTCCCTCCCTTTTTTTTTGTGTTTTTAGTCCTCACACTCTTGTTGCTTTGGGACGAACTACTCTCTATGCCCAATTTCCCATTTCTTTTCCCACTAAAAATAGCTTAAGGCATAGGGCTATGATCTCTCCAAAATGCATTGCATTGATTTTCCACAGTATCACCCACTTTATCAGTATCATTAAAAAGAGGTGGACTGTTTGTAGGTGAAAAAGGAACATATCCATCATTTTCTAATAGAGGACCAGTAATCGGGGTAAATGTTTTGACTCCACTTGTGCATCCTCCAAACTTAAGTTCCATTTTAGATTCAAGAAATTCATCAAATCCTTCATCTCGAAATGTTTCATATTTGAATTTTCCTATGCAAATTAAACAAAAAAAGAAAGTATATTTTATACACCTTTTAATTAATTACATTAAGTAATAACATTAGAAAAAAGACTAACCTGAATTCTTAGAGTACACCACTCATTAATCGCGTTAATTTTTCTTTTCACATGATCCCGACCTAATCCAGTCTCTTTTCATTTCAACTGCTTCTAGAGCATCCATTTAGGACTCAAACCATCCAACTTGTTTTTTAGGTTTATCCCATGCCAAATTTGTCATTTTCCCCAATCCCTCACTACATCCTTCCATATCAAATGATGGGATGTTGTTGCACAACTTTTTCCTCTGCTATTCAATGTATGCTTGATACATAGATCAAACAGTACACGAATTAATTCCTCTGATCAAAGTGTTTGACTTGCATTTCCATCATTATTTTTTGCTCCTTCGACTTAGTCATTTATATTCTTTTTTCAAGTTATCTAAATATTATGATATTCATATAAATATTCATTAAAAACTATCATACTCAACAAACTGATCTAAGATAATAATATAAAATTTATAAAAAAATGTACAATACAATTAAAAATTTTCAAACTCCAAGGGTGGAGTATTGTTATTGTATGGAACACTTATCTAGTATTTTTATGGAATACTTACTTGGTTTCAAAGATAATCCCTTCTTGCGTATGTATGTAATAGTGCCATGGTGGTGATACGTCGTAGGCCTACGTTTGCTTTAGAAGTAAGCCGCAAACCTGTGTTGCTGAGGAATATATGGCACATGGTTTTGTTGATGGAATATACGCCACTGCTATTGGAATATAGGAACGCTAGGAAAAATGCTGGTACTATTAGTGTTTTGTATTTGGTGGAAACACTACGTGAAAATCCAAGCAACCAAACACTTTTTTCCCGTATACATTGGTTATTTGACTGAGCAAAAACGCCAACAACCAAAAGCCAGTCAAAACGCTAATGAAAAATATAATTCCAAACAGAGCCATAGTATCTCGGAGATATGAGTAAAACATAATTTATATTTTTAAATATCCAACTACTCCCTCTGTCCCATAATAAAACTGCTACCTTTCATTTTTGTCCGTCCTAAAGTAAGGTTTCTAATTTGACTATTTTCTTATTTGGATTGAAATTTGTGGTTGGAATTTGGTTATCTCAATCTAATTCCCAAATTTCCCCTTCCAAATCAACATGCATATCATCCGCAAAAAAAAAGAAGATGGAACCTTATTTTGTTAATGGGGGAGTATATATTATAGGTTTTTATATTTGTGTATTAATTATGTAAATAAGTATTTAAGAGTGTTTCTTGTTAGATTGCCTAACATTTAGATCAATCATGAAAAATTTCGTTTCCATAACTTTGAAGGTCAGACTATATGATAAAATGTAAAAAAAGTTTATTTCAAATAATATGAATGGTACATTATAATCAATGACGTTTCTCATCCAATGACGCATCGATATCCCATCATTGGTTGATCTCATTCATGATGAGAATTATAGTATATAAGACTACAATATAAAGTCAAACATGAAAATGAAACAACAATCTATAGGGAATCTACTGTGTGTATTATGTCCTACAATGAAATATATAAAGAAACTACCATTTATAACATTTTCTACGAGGAAAGCACTCCATCTATATCCTTAATTCTTCTACTAAAGTTGGAACATGATGATCAAAACACTACAAGAAAGAGGATCTTTTACCTCAGTTCTGCGGGACATTTTACCACGGTTTTTAGTCTATAAAAAATCGAGGTAAATACAGACAAAGTAAAAAGTAAATCTTTTTACCTCGGTTCAAAACTGAGGTAAATAGTACCTTTTACCTCAGTTTTGGACCAATTTCGGCAGGAATTGCTACCGACGTCGCTCCATGGTAGAAGGTCGACAATAGGAGACCCCAGCTGTGACATCATTATAGTTGACATCGGCATAATAAAGCATGCAGCGTTGACCATAGGAATACACATGTCGATGGGAGAGGAAGTGCGGGACATCGCAAATGATGACCTGTCCAACCTAATTGTCGTTAAAACACGAGCCGAGGGACTTACGGGACAAAGATAGAGATTTATATTCTGCACCCATTCCTAATGCTAAGCTACTAAGGAGTAGTAAGTGGAAAGCCTTGGATTTGTCCACAAGAAGGCTAGGGCCCAAGTACTAATTAAAAAACAACATTGTGCTGGTCGTCAATCCACACGAGTGAAAGTAGAAGCTAGTAGTGTAGACATGCAATTGGGGGGGGGGGTTGGTGTTTTCAACTAACAACTACAAGCATGCAATTGAAAAACAAGTAAACTATTTTTACTAGGAATTTGGGAATCATTTAGCAACATGGCAGTGATAATAATTCAATCCTCAATTCATTCACAGATAGACATACAAAAGACTTATCAGTGTGTTCACAACACGTGGTGTGGCCGATGGCATACACTTCCCCAACCCTATTACGGTGGGTCTTTATCTCTGATGCTAGGGTTTCAACACAACACCTACCTTGCTACTATTCACGATCTCTACCCGCAACCTCTTGGACAACAGTTACAAAGTCATCTAAGATCAGTTCGATGGTAAATAGGTCAGAGCATTCTTGAATCCCCCATGCACACACCCACGCAAACGCGTTCTTCCCTACCCATTCTAACATCCAAGTTTCTCTTCCCAAGGGGCATCAATAATTTCACCTACATGCGTATATTCCAAAGTGTGTGCTTATATGTGGTGTACTACTTATGCATTTAAACATTCAAGAACAATCACAATAATATCACAAACACAAAGATATAATGAATCCAATGAATCTCATAAAGCATTTAGAACATACCAAGGGCCAAAATGAATCCCAAGCTAAAAATCTACTCTATAAAGGTTAAATCCATGGAAAATATTAGGTTAGATTCCATGGATCTAGAAAATAAGATGAAAAGAAAAAAGAAAAGAAAAAGAAAAAGGAAGGATAAGAAGAACTCTCCTCTTCCTTTTCTCTAAACTAGAGAGAGAAACTAATCTACATTATTCCTCGGTTCCTAATCTGCTTCCTAATGGTTTAGTAGAAGATTAAGACTCCTATATATAGAAGTAGGAGATTGGGCCTAAAAATAGGCCAAAAATAGGCAAAAAATATAAAAACCCTAGGTCAGCCGCCAAGGCTACATGGACCGGTACAGATGCCACAGTCCGTGAAGCATGCATAGCCACGGGATGCCAGATCTGGAACGGTCTGTGTATGTTCATAGCCGTGACCCATAGGATCTGGCACGATCCATGAAGGAGGGATTGTGCCACGATATGTGAAGGATTTCATGGACCGGTTCCATACTTAGCCAAATTCGTTAACTCTTCATCCCCGTCCTTCACAACCCGACGCTTTGCCTCGTGAAGGTCTCATGCAGGTCTCATGCAGGTGTTTGCTTAACCCATGGAACTCTTGTATAGTGTGGGTTGTGTGCTTTGTCATGGGCCGCTAGTGCTTGACCATGTGCGATCCGTGAAATGTCGCCGGTCCTTCACTGGCTGAACTTCGTTTGCTTGCTACAGGTGAACCGTTAGTCCAAATCGGGAGTTCTAGTAGTCGATTTTGTAGCACTCAAAAAGACAAATATAATGGAACCAGCTTTAAAGGATAATTATTCCTGGATGGTTCTTGGACTAAGGAAACACTCCTTGGACTACAATTTACCATTTTCTCCTTGAACTCCGAAGCCACCTATCTTTGATTTCAATGTCCTTCAACCATGTAGATGTTCATGGAATTAATCTACTACCATTCAAATGCAAATAGCCATCAAGTCTTCTACCATTAAAAGCAAACGACCTTCGCAAAAAATGTAATGTAACAAATAGCATTCACGGGCGACCTACTAAAGGTACTCATAATGAAGACCAAGGAGCCTGTGAACACGAGATGTCAAGAATCACTAATTAAATATATACAACACAGCATTTAAAAGAGAAAACCAAACATGGTTTTCTAAACCCCTTGTCATGTAAACTCAACTAATGTCGCCAAACCGCCAACCAAAAGTAACTAAAAACTATGTCAAATGCATTTGTTAAAGCAAGCAAAATGGTGCAGACTAGACTCCCCACACTTAAACCTTTACTCATCCTCGAGTAAATAAAATTAAAGAAAAAGGTTCAAGTGGAATGATGTATGCAAAATAGACAATGCATTCAACATATTCCCAAGCTACCCTAGTTCCCCCAAGAAGGTGAAAATCTCACAACTCTCACTCTCCCCAAAGTTCCTAAAGCAACCAAACCACCTAAAGAAAGTAATGTGTAAGGAAAAAGATAAGTGAAAAAAGATCGGAATAAAGCCAAGCTTACGTTTTCCAAAAGTAGTCCCAAAAGCAATCAAAGAGCAATTCTCAAGTGAAACAATCCATGAAGGAAATCCAAAAGCTGTCAACTTGGTTGCAACATAGGGATAATTTAAGATTCTCAACCTAGTTGCAACCAAAGAGTCTAATGTATCGTCAACCTAGTTTCTTGTTTGTTTTTTTCATTTTTGCTCCCAGTTTCTCTCATTTTACCTAGGATTCCTTTTGAGTTTTCATCCTAACTTTATCCCACAAAAAATTCTCACCTCTTACCTTTTTCACACAACATCTCACTTTTGTCTAGACTCGTAAGTCTAGTCGAGCCAAGCCTCTCACTTTTACGTAGGCCTCTCAACCTATCCAAGCTTTTCCTCATGTTACCCAAGTCGCCCTTTCGGGTTTTTGACTTTTCCGGGTTTTTAAATATAATTTTTTCTTCATTTTTCAAAATGCTCTTTGAAGAGCTATTAGCTACATAAAAAAAACTAAAAATCTTAAGTGTTATCCAATCCACTAGACTTCCCACACATAAATCTTGCATTATCCTCAATGCACATGCAAAATCAATGAACATATGTCAGGGGAAATAAATAGGAAAACACTTATAATGAAAAAGGAACACTAAAATCTACCTCTGACAGCATAATCATGGAATGTAAAGAACAAAATACCATCTCCCTCAATATACTACCTATAACCTCTAATCATGAAAGATCAATCTAACCACTATCATGCACCACAGATCGAATAAGGAATTGAATCACAATGGAGAGTTACCTCTTAGATCTCGATGTGTGTGTCTCAAGGGTTTTTAGGGTAGGTGGGTTTTGAATGGTATTTTCGTGGTGGTAGGGTGGTGGTAAGGAAGAAATGATGATTGTGTGGTGTAGGAAAGTATGTGAGCTTCATGGATCGTGCACGTCTACACGCCCCATGAATATGGGGTTTGGTTCTCCTCCATGTCCACCATTTTGAGCGTCACACACCATGTACGTCTACATGGTCAATGAGTTGGACTCCACATTCGCTCACCTTCCTCCAAAGGCCATATGCTTCCTACAAAACAAATATGCACACCAAGTGTAATAGTGTCCCAACAATAAAAATAAAGATACGTATAGGAAAACACACCAAAAATATCAAACTAATCTACTTTTTCAAAACTCGAGTTGCCTCCCGAGAAGCTCTGTATTTTTAAGGTCGCTGGCATGACCCTAATGTTATCTATAGGGTGCAGATTTTTACCCCATTACCTTGGACAACCAAAAATGAAGAGGTGGGGGTAAGAATCTTCCAAGAGGAAGATATAGTAGAGGAGGAGTCAACCTTTGAGGGAATAAGTGGTTTGGAATCTTAGCGTATTCAACTGGCTTCTCTATGGTTTCCTCTAAGGCTTCCAAAAATATGGGAGTAGGTTTCGCAGGTGGAGGAAGGTGTGCAAATAAGTAATGCAGAAAATTAAGTATAATCACCCCTTTCTCAACTTCTTCACTCTCAACAAACCTTTCCCCATCCCTTTTAGATTTATCTACAAAAATTTCACATTCAACTAGAGATGGTTCAATTTTGGAAAATTGGGTTTCTAGTTGGTTCACCCTATTCATCAAATTAAGCACTTGTCCTTCAACTTTCTCAATGCTTGAGAATCGTTGAGTTCCCGAATCGCTAATCTCTTAAGCACTTGTGATTGAAGTAAATCACTACTCTCGGTCACATTAGCTACAACCTGCAAAATTTCTACACAATCTGATTTGGGAACCAATCCTAGAGATTGTTTTTGGGGCATTGGGTAAGTTGGTGAAGTTCAACTATCTAACCCAACGTGTTGGTTTCTCGATGCATCTCTATACCACAAATTCAAGTTACCAATAAACCTTGAATTTGGAGAGTCGTGGTATGGATACCAATCCTGCTCCCATCGGCTTTGGGAACTAACAACTCCTACCTCTTTCTCAATTTTATTCATCCAAGAGCAAGATTCCGTAGGGTGGTCGCAATGACATATCCTACAAAATCTCTCTCTTTGAGCCATTCTTCTCCCATACTCAACCTTAGGCAACACTCTATAGGATGATCACAATGACACACCCTACAAAGTGCTCTCCGTTGAGTGCTTTGCCACATTTTTCTTCTTCTTTTATATTAAACCCCCAATAAAGAAAACACACGAAATTCATAATCGTAGTGCAAGGGTCCTCGGTTTGCACCAAGAACTCAAGCAATACCTATTCTAGAAAACAAAAACATCAAAAAGATAAAAGCAATACTAGATACTCACTAACACATTATGCTCAACTAAAACTCAAAATGAAAATCATCCTTGTCAACAACACTAAAATTTGACCTGCCTCGACCCGGTTGTCATTAAAACATGAGCCGAGGGGCTTATGGGTTAAAGAGAGAGATTTATATTTTGAACCCATTCTTACTGCTAAGCTACCAAGGGGTAGTAAGCGGCAAGCCCTGGGTTTGTCCACAAGGATGCTAGGGCTCAAGTACTAATTAAAACACAACTTCGTGTGGGTCGTTAATCCACATGAGTGAAATTAGCAGCTAGTAGTGTAGATATGAAACTGGGGGGAGGTGGGGGGGGGGGGGGTTGGTGTATTCAACTAACAACTACAAGCATGCAATTGACAAACAAGTAAACTAATTTTACTAGGCACTTGGGAATCATTTAGCAACATGGTAGTTATAATGCTTTAATCCTTGAATCATTCACATGTAGATATACAAAAGACCTATCAGTGTGTTCACAACACGTGGTGTGGCCGATGGCATACACTTCCCCAACCCTATTACGGTGGGTCCGCTCACAACCCTCCATCGGCACTGCCATCATAATTAGGGGAGTATAAAGAGGTCCAAACATCATTGCAGGTTTGTTTCTCCCTCGTGCAATTACGTCTTGAGCTTCAACAACAAATGTAACTACTCCCCCGAGTCATATATACGCTAGGGCTAAGGTTCGTAGGTACCTTATCTAGATACTAGAGTTTCAACACAACAACTAGCTTGCTATTATTCATAATCTCTACCCATAACCTCTCGGACAACAGTTAGAAATTGAGCTAAGACTGGTGCGATGGAAAATAGGTCAGAGCATTCTCTAATCCCTCGTGCACACACCCATGCGGACATGTTCTCCCCTACCTGTTCTAAGATCCCCATACATGAGTATATCCAATAGTGTGTGCTTATATGTGGTGTACTACTCATGCATTTATAACATTCAAGAATAATCACAATAATATCATAAACACAAAGAGAGGATGACTCTAATGAATCTCATAAAGCCTTTAGAACATACCAAGTGCTAAAATGAATCCCAAGCTAAAAATATACTCTATAAAGGTTAGATCCATGGAAAATATTAGGTTAGATGCCATGGATCTAGAAAATAAGATGAAAATAAAAAAGAAAAGAAAAAGAAGAAAGAATGAGAAGAAGAACTCTCCTCTTCCTTTTCTCTAAACTAAAGAGAGAAACTAATCTACATTATGCCGCGATTCCTGATCTACTTCCTGATGATTTAGTAGAAGACTAAGGATCCTATATATAAAAGTAGGAGATTGGGCCTAAACATAGGCCTAGAATAGGCTAAATTAGCAAAACCTTAGGTCAGCCTCCAAGGCTTCACGGACCGGCACGGATGCCACGGTCCGTGAAGCATGCATAGCCGTGGGATACCAGATCTGGCACGGTCTGTGAATGTTCATAGCCACGGCCCATGGGATCTAGCCCAGTCTGTGAAGCTGGGATTGTGCCACAGTCCATGAAGGTTCTTACGGACTACGAACAGAACATGGTCTCGCTTAGAAGTTTTCTTCACAGTCCGTTAAGGTTTTCAAGTACCGACTCAATACTTAGCCAAATTATTCAACTCTTCATCCCCTTGCTTCACGGCTTGATACTTTTGTCACATCCTGACGCTTTTCCTCGTGCAGGTCTCGTGCAGATCTTCACGGAACCCTTGGAACTCTTGTGTAGTGCGGGTCATGTGCTTTGTCACGGGCTGCTAGTGCTTGACCATGCGCGATCCATGAAGTGCCACCATTGCTTCATTGGCTAAACTTCGTTTGCTTGCTACGGGTGAACCGTTAGTCCAAATTGGGAATTCTTATAGTCGATTTTGTAGTATTCAAGAATTCTAATCCAATGGAACAAATCTTGAAGGATAATTCTTCTTGGACCTTTCTCGGACTCAGGAAACACTCCTTGGACCATGATTCACCATTTTCTTCTTTGACCGTCTCTAACTCGGTAGCTGCCCATCTTTGGATTCAATCTCCTTCTACCACGCATTTATGTTCGTGGCCTTTGTCTACTACCATTCAAATGCGAATGTCATTCAAATCTTCTACCGTTAAAAGTAAATGGACTTTGTAAGAATGTAATGTAACAAATAGCATTCATGGGCAACCTACTAAAGGTACTATAATGACAACGAAGGAGCCCATGAACACGAGATGTTAAGAATCACTAATTAATTATACAAAATGTGGGATTTGGAATAGAAAGCCAAACATGGTTGTCTAAACCCCTTGTCATGTATACTCAACTAATGTCGCCAAACCGCCAATCAAAAGTAACTAAAAACTATGTCAAATGCATTGGTTAAAGCATGTGAAATTGTGCAGATCAGATGACAATGTCATTCATAATACGAGCAATGTCGCGAGATATGAGAAGCAATGTCGCGGGAGATGAGAAGCCATATTGGAGGGACCCACGTCGTGTGCCAGCTGATGTGAAAGGCTAAAAAAATGAAGCCATTTTAAGTGGTCAACGTCGCAAAAAAAATTTCTAGTATATGCGACGTTGTTAATTTGTCGATTTGGAACCGGTTCATGCGACGTTTCAATTTAGTTGGTCAACTCTCATTTCTCGTAAAATATTATAAAATTAAATATTCGATGACACAAACAATTGGTCATCGATAGCCATTACAAGTTATTTACAATGTAATAAATCGTGAAATGGTTAAATATTATACAACACTCAATTGTTCAATTATTGTGGGAATGATTGACATGTTAATTAAAACCTACAAAATTAAGACATATATTACAAATAAATGTAACAATATAATAAAGTACATAATATTGATATAAAATCGAAACATAAATTGTATTTAACTTCCATTTTCTATGTTGTACGACATTCGGATTTTCAGGGCAACTAGTGAGAAGATAACTCCATCCATGTACATGCTAGAAATCCATCGATAACTCCCTTTGAGGAAGAAAACATATAGATAGTATATGGTAAAAAAATTGCTAAATGAACATGTAAATGATGGAAAAGTACCTCAATAAATTTGAACCTAGAAATTCTCAATCCTTGGATACTTGTTGATGGTTGAGGGAAGCAATTTTATTGAGCCCTTTCATTGTTGTAATGGTGTGAATGGACAGGGTGGGTTTGCGGGATATGTATTGGAGATGGAAATGGGTGTTATTGTTGATGGTTATTGACATGAAATAGGGTTGGAGGGATTTTTGTCTAAAAGTTTTGGTTTCCACTAGAAATTTCAGATTCGGCGATGCCGCTCGATATTCGATATATGTTTCGTTACATGCGACATGTGTGCGATGACACATATGTGGCCATAGTATAATATTAAAACAATTCTCTGTTTAAAGGTTTTGGGCCCTTCTATCGACCCATTTATGCCAAAATCGGAACAACATTTTTGTCAAAATTTGAATAAAAAAATGTTATCTCCAATTTTGCATTTCGACATCTCCCAATTTCTTGGAGGGACCTAAGTGAAAAAATAAAAAGGTAACTTTTTGTCCCAACTCGATTCCGATCATCTCAAAAAGAAGCTTTGTCATCCATGTATAGTCGAACTTATAATAACCGAGAGTAATAAAGAAACTGGTCTTATTCCCTATAGATTTCCACAAGTTTTTACGACTGACACTCATATACTTTTAGTAATCATCTAAAATATACTCTAGACCACGTCCTAACACTTCGTAAAATTTGGAGGAAGGAATTTTATTACTTTTACGTTTCATGAAAAACCTAGAATATGAAATTTTGAGTGATTTATGAGGCGGAAATTATCGTTCCCACAACTCTTATCGTAAGTGTATTAATGAAATACTATGAAAAAAACCCTGATGGTTACCTAGGTTTGCATGCCTGTAAGACAGTATGCATAATTTCCACATGAAACATTTGTTGTTTTGTACAAGTGAATGTCTCTTAAGCGTAGTGACATGCAAGGAAGTTTTGGCCATAGTGTAATTTCCCCAGAGTTTCGTACTGTATTTTCAGTGAATAATTTGGGCTGGTTCCGGTGATGCATTCAATGCCAAATTTTAACATGGTGAAGAAATATGTAGACACAATTTTATTACTTTATTTCATAAAAAATGTAGACTATGAAATTTGGGCTATTCGGTTCGCAATCCATTGTTGCGACGTAGCTCTTTCGTAGGTCTATAATTGGTGACGGCGACATTGAAGCTACATCGTGCATTTGTGGTTTCAGTCCACCACTGACCAGGCCCGTAGTTATTTTTGGATTGGGCCACTACTCTAACACGACCCAGTATTTATTATAAGTGATGTCGGGCATGCTCTAGATCTATGTCATATTGATCGATTAGTTACACACCGACTTATGTTGATTCTATTACCTCTGGTCCATGCCCTAATTTGTAATGTTTGGGCCCAATCATATATGTGATCCCAAACCTGCGAACAACGATGTCACACTATATTCTCTGTCTTAGTTTTTCTTTATAACACACCCTGCGATGTCGCACCTGTGATTAAACGTCATCGTTTCACTGCGGGTATATAAATAGCCAACCACTCTCCCCTTCGCATTCCCAATCAACAACGTCACACCGAAACGTCCCACCTAAAAAAATGGTTGGAAAAAATTCAAATCCCAACCTAAAAATTTGGTCTCATATCACTATAGCCCCAAAACCTACATTCAATTGCTTTGGACATAGTACATTGGCAGATTTCTTCAAAGGGGAAGAGTAAGAAACCTGAACTAAGGTAAGGATTTTCTAATCAAGCTTGATGTTGGTTTTTTGGGTTTTATATACTTTTTTTGTTGCCCATTGCTCAGTTATTCAATTCTAGTATGTTAGATGTTTAATTTGTGAGGTTGATTTAGTTGAGATTATAGGTGTTTTAGGACCATTTGTGTTCTAGTCGCATATTGTTTAGACTAAGTCGATTGGCCTACAACGTCTCACATTCAAACACATGTATCTGAAACTTTGCATAGGTCACGTCAGTCTAGCCAAAATGTCTGCCACATTCATACAAAGTTGGCAAACACATTGATATCATTGGGTTTTTGACCATTGCACTCACTGTTCTATGTTCCTTTGTTTCTGAGATGGCTCGAATTAACCAGACAACAAAGAGGAAAAGGGAAGACACCATGGGAGTAGGTTTATTGTGCACAAAGAAGGGGAGGACAATGACCACCCCTCCATTGCCCACATGAGACAAAATATGCTTCGTCGAAGAGGAGGCAGAGAAGTGTTTTAAAAGGATCCAAGGCTGAAGGATAAGAAGGTCAGGGTGATGAAGCCCAAGGACATGGAGGGACTCCACCTCTATGTTTTCCTCGAACCCTTCAAACCGTCAGGAATGGAGGGTTTGATATGCTTGGATAAACTAGCGTATGATACGGAGGTCAAGAAGTTATACACCAATATCACTAGGCAATTGAAGGCCATCTAGAAGATAAGAGTGAACGAGATAGACATGGAGATAACAACAGAGTTCGTCAATTAAGTGATTGGGTACATAATCGGTAGGGAGGATTGGCCGGAGGTTGAGCTTTTACAAATGTACTGCATGGATAATTGGCCTCTACATGCCGATGTGAATGACCTATCTAGGGAACTTGACCTCGACCGAATGGTGGAGAAGTAATTCGAAATTGAAGTGGGGAATTGACTCATCCCAATAAAGAAAATCAAGCTTGGTGTTCTCAACCTTCAAGAGAGAATGATGTTTAATATAATTGTACAAGTACTTATCCTAGATGGACATCCTACAGAGTGCACGGTCAACGAGACCATTATATACTACCACCTTGTGGAGAAAAAAGTAGTTGACCCTGAGTACACCATCATCCATAAGATACACCAAGCGGCCCTCTCAACGAAGAGTCAGACACTCCCCTACGACAATGTCATCACCACCATTATGGAGAAGAAGAAGGTTCCCATCAAATTGAAATCGAAGATCCATCCTAAGTGCTACGATGCAAACTACTTTGGGCTGAAGCATTAGGTTTGGGATGCAGGGACGTGGATTGATTGCAATATCCTTAAAGGGGATATGGATGTGCCTCCCATACCCAAGCCCGAGGAAACTCCATCGGCTTCTATAACGATCCCCTACTATTATTCCTGCCCAGCGAAAGGGTATAAAAGTTTTTAGGTTTTTTGTTTATTCCAAATTATTATTAATTAAAATTTTAATATTTTCATTTAATGTAACTAATTTCTGATCCTAAGGAACTTACACTAAAGGACCGAGGCATCCTCCTAAAGGACGTGGCTAAGACCAAGGCCCTGGCGCTGTGCATGGAACATAACATGTGTAAGTTCATGGAAGTATTGGCGGGGATGAAGTCTATGATTGCCATTACGATCAATGAACCTACCGGGTATGAGGGGCCTGGGGATGAGAAGCTCGGGGATGAGGATCCTGGGGATAAGGAGCCTGGGGTTGATGAGGATGAGATGGATACCAAAGATGATGAAGAAAGTTCTAGCACCGGCAATATCGATTATTCCACCGAAGATTCGGAGGCTAATTCTTAAGATGATGGAAGTAGTTTATCGGCAGACGATGTTATCTCACTCAAGTCACCACCCCATTGATTGTCATTGATCATATGTAAGTTTTTCATAGAAAATGAAGAATGTTTGTTTGGATATTATTGGGATTCTATGTCTTTCATTTAAATTTAAATTTGATGGGATGTTATATGGTATGTAGCATTAAGTGTTTTAGATATACGTACGTACCTAGCTTTAGTCTTACTGGTGTAACTTGATGAAATTTGAGATTGGCTGTTGTGAACTTAGAATGGAACCTTTAGATGGTACAGTCCAAGTTCTAGCTGTATTGGTTAAATATTGTTAATTAATTAGGTATGATAGATATGTGTGACATTGCATTTCATTCGCACTGCATGATTTTGAGTTTACCCACATATCACCGACTAACCTACGAAATCTTACAAATTAATTTATTTGAATGTATTTAGGCACGGTTTTGGGCTGAGGGGCATGTGTGACTTTGCATGGTGGGAAATTTGACATCGCTCCCTAATACCAAGAAGAATTTGATCAAATTGATTGTTGGTGCAAAGTCAATCTTCACATCACTACCTATACTGCTAGGTTGTACCCATATTGCACCTATGCCGGCAATACTTTTTACTTAGATTTTGAAGAATATTTACTCCGATTATCGTAGAACCGTAGTAAAATACCTATTATTTACCTTAGTTTTTTAAAACCAAGGTAAATAATATTATTTACTTAAAAAATGGAGGTAAAAGAACTTTTTACCTCAGTTTTTTTACCTAAGCCAAAAAACCTGATGTAAAAAAGGGCAAAGTAATAGGTTCAATTTCTTGCACTGAAAATGACCAACTACAAAGAAAATTTTGAAATTGTTAAGTGTTTTAGTAAATTAGTCATCAATAAATGAGATTCAGGTTAAGTAGAAGTAGGCGTAGTGGTAGTAGTAGCTGCAAAGGTGGTAGAATGATATTCAAGTTCAACAAAAGTAGCATTCTTATAGGATTCGGCCATTGTGAAGGGGCAAAAGAAAACAAATACCGTGTAAGTAGATGTAGCTAGATGATTTGCACCTTTAAGCATGCTTTAACTATTACATTCGACACATTTGTTATTATGTTTTATTTGGTTGATTTCTAGTTTTAGTTAGGTTTACATGATAAAGGATTTAGATGACCATTGCTGGTTTTCTTATGTAGATCTTAAGTTTTGTAGACTTAATTAGAACGAATGGATACTTTGTATTCCCTAGCACCCAGATATTCTTTTGTAAGCTTACTAGTAGGTTGTTCGTGAGTATTTTGTTATCATTTTGTAGAAGGCCATCCGCAAGGGTGGTAGTAGATATTTGGTAGGCTATTTGCAAGGATGGCAATAGACAGAAGGCCACGAGTCAAAAAGTGGTAGTAGATGGAAACAAGCCGGGAAAAGAAGGGAGCCAAAACTCAAAATTCTCAAGACTTGGCTTGGCCAAATCAGCCATCATGGGACATGCTAACCAAAATGGCCATGCTAGGGGCTATCAGCATGGGCCGTGCCAGGCATCACAAACGTGCCACACACCCTCAGCATGAGCATTTGGCTCTAGTATGGCCGTGCTACTACCCCTTGGCTAGAGCCACCAGCTCTAACATGGCCCGTGCCAGTCCCATACCCTCATGTGGCTAAGTATTGACTTGGGCCATTGCTATTAAAATTTCCCATGTTGTTCCATCCAAGATTCGAGGACCAACCAACAAGGTGTGACGTTCTACACATTCGTGCCATCGTTTTACACAGAAATCGACTGCCATCCAAATACCTGTAAGGATTCACATGAATTGCGCCATTCAAAAGAAAAAATCATGCACCTGGCCAACGGCCGTGAAGGTTTACATGTCCCACATTATTCAATTGATTGAAGATACACTCCCACCCGATACCCCGTGCCAAACGACTTGGGTGCACGCTTAGAAAGGCCAAGAACCAAGACATAATCGGTGATCCGTGTTACCCACCACGGCCCATTCCAGAGCTGGTTAGCACGGGCATGCCAACCAGCACGGGCGTGCTGCTAGATCCAGCAGGCACAGACGTGCCAGACGCGACTGCCCGTGCCAATTTTGGCTGCATGGGTTTTTGGTCTCATTTTGGGCCTATTTCAAAGCCTATTTTCGTAGTGGACCAATGGTTCATCTATTGCGGTTCATTCGTAGCGGAGCAAAAAGTTCACCAGGCTAAAGTATCAACGGGTCAGCGCAGACCGCTCATGATTGGCACCAAACAAGGCACCAATAGCCTGCACCAAGCCGTACGACCCACACCGAGGGTCTCTGGAATAAGCCGTGCCAAAAAATGGTATTGGCCACGCCAACCCCTACAAGCTGCGTGTTTAAGTGCCCCCTTTCACACCAAAATGGCTAAGTATACGTGCGGACCGACCCTTTTTACATGGTCTGCGGCCATTCCAAGTGCAAAATGTTAAGACCAGCCATTGGGATGTGAAAAATTGAGCAACCTGGGCCAAATGAATGAGTAAAAAGAGGATTCTGATGATCCGCACCAAACAACACAGACCGCAGATCAGAAGTGCAAAAATGACTCTCTTGACGACGGACCGTGCCAGAAGATGTAGACTGCACCCAGCACAGCATGCACCAGATCTCGTGCTCCACACCAGCGATGCCATACGGCGTGCACTAGATCTCGTTCCATGCACTGGAACGAGCCACATGAGCAGCATGAGCTGCGCCATTCATGGCGGTCTGCACTAGTGGTGACTAACTAGGGTTTTGACATATTTTGGCCTACTTTGGGCCTATTTTTAGGCCCAATCCCCTACTATTATAAATAGATCCTTAGTCTACTGGGGTTATAGATATTGTTTTTTTCTTCAATTTTTAGATTTTGGAAGAGAACTTAGAGAGAGAAATACTCTTTCTTCTCTCTAGGTTCTTTCTCTCTTTCCCTTTTTATTTTGATTTTATCTTTCAATGTGGAATTCGATGAAATACTTGAATTCCATGTTTAGGGAGTAGTTTCTTTAGCTTGGGGATAATTTTATACATGTGTTGATTAATGTTTTTGTGAGATTCTTAGTTCATTATAATTTATGTTCTTGTGATATTATGATGGCTTATTCCTGATTATAATTGCATGAATGATACACTCCATTAGCACACACTCTAATCTACATTCATTTTGTATTCATACCCACAGGGAAGAGATACCTGGATGTGATAAAGGTAGCAGGGTTCGGGTCCACGTGAGTTGTGCACGTAGATATTTTCTGAGTGTTACTGTTATGGTGACAGAACACCAGTCTTAGCTAGCGAGTTGGTCCAAAGGGTTACGGGTAGGGTTACGATGGCAAGCTAGGGTTATAAGAGGTCCTAGTGTCATCAGTATGGTGCCTACCTCCCTTTGCCTCGTTTATAGGCCTTTGGAGTAAAGCATACATGGTGTAGTACCTATGACATAATCATACGAGGGAGAAATAGACCTACAACAATAGCTAGACCTTGTTGTACTCCCCTAATTATGGAAGCACTGCCGATGAAATATTGCAAGAGCACCCTACGTGATAGGTACGAGGAAGTGTTTACCATCAACCACACCACGTGTTATAAGCACTAGAATAGGGTTTCAATGTATTATTTGTGAATGAATCAAGGATCAGAACATTAAATCAACCATGTTGTGAAAATATTCCCAAGTGTTTAGCTAATATAGTTTACTTGCCTTTTATCATTCATGTCCTTAGTTCTTTATTGAAAAACCACCCCCTCAATTTTACCATACTATCTATTCCTAGATACATGGATGGATTGACAACGCATATGTGGTTATGTTTAATTGACTATTAGGCCTTAGCATATCTGTGGACATACCTAAGGCTTTTAACTAACTACCACATAGCTAGCTTAGTAGTGAGTTAGGTGCAGAAGTATAAATTTAAATTTAACCTTTGATCCAGTGCCTTCGCTAGGGTTAATTAGCTTTAATTAATGATCCCAAGTGGAGGCTGGTCAAATTTTGGTGCCACTTTTGGGGATGCTAATCAGTTTAATTGTCAATTTGTACAACGCATTAGTTGATTAGTTAATATTTCTTTCATTTTTCTTTGTTTGTTTTGTCTATTTTTGTTGATTGAATCTGTTTGTTAGTGAACTTGTTTTTTTAATATGTTGCTAGTGTTGCCTTTGGAAGGGTGTTGTTAACCCCTAGTTTATGGTACATAATTGTGCCACAAACATATGATTTTTGCATTACCTGAATGATAACACAGGTAGTCGGAAATGAAAGAAGAGGAGAGCTAAGGTAGTTATTCAACCTATATCAGTTTTGGTGATAAAAGAGCCGTTAGAGATAGTGGAGGATAACAGAACATCAAGGGAGCTCATGGAACCTAATTTGGAGAGTCAGCCATTGTGCATCACATTCCCCCCATTACCACCGAATGTGAGCTGCGAGCTGAAGAGTGGAATGATCCACTATCTTCCCACCTTCCACTGTATGGTAGGGGGAGACCCAAAACAGTAATTGTCCGAGTTCCACTTAGTATTTACAAACATGAAGCCTCTGCGTGTTTCGGAGGATGACTATAACCTTAGAGCATTTCTATTCTCTCTTAAAGATGGAGCTAAGGATTGGCTGTACTATTTACCTCCCTGGTTGTATAGGCCCCTGGATGGATATGGAGCAAATTTTTTTTGCAAAAGTACTTTGCGGCATCTAAATTTTTTGGACTGAAGAAGAATTTATCTAATATCACCCAGGAAGCTACAGATACACTTTATGATTATTGGAAGTGTTTCAAGTGGTTGCTAGAAAGCTGTTCATTCCATCCTTTCAAGGACGGAGACCTAGTTTACTAATTTTTCAAAGTGTTGTGTGATGAAGACATGCCGATGGTGAATCCCACATGTAATGTATTAATTGCCAAAAAAAAGCCCAAAGGATGCGATGGGTGTCTTTGAAGAAATGGCCAATGAAATGTGACAGTTTGGCTCAATGTCAAGGGTTAAGGTCTTGGATGAACCCTCCTAATCACCTAAACTGGAGAAACAAGTCCAAGATTTTTCTTCCATGATATAAGAGCTCTTAAGAGGGAAGGTTCATCAGGTCTAAGTGTGCCGAGTGTTCAACCTTGACCACAACACCGAGGCGTGTCCCAAAGTAGTGTAAGACTTTCAAGAGGTGAAGGTCATAGAATACAACTATAGAGAGAGGTTGCAGTTTGCTAGGGGGCAACCAAAAGGGTTCCGGGGAACCAAGGTAATGCATGAAAATATTCCTGAGCACACTCGTTCAACCCAAGTTACCGAGATTACCCAAATTTTGAGTGAAGGAGGAAAATCAACCTCAAGAATATCGAGGTGGACAAGCTCTACCACAAATATATCCAAGAAGTGAAAACCTTTCCAACAAACATGCCTCTATCTATAAGTCTGACTGAGAAGAGATGTTAGAAGCCATTAGTCAATTAGGGAAGAAACATAAGGTTTTTGCGGAGAGGACAAGGCGCAAAATTGAAGACCATGGCAATATGGCTTTTTCGAGTATCAAAAACCTCAAAGTCCATGTTGGGCAACTCGCCACCTGGGCGAGCCAGCTTGAGGTGAAAGAGTCTAGAAAGCTCCCTTCCCAACCAAAGATCAACCCAAGGAATGAGATTTCACTCAGGTTGAGAAGCGGGAAGGAAGTTCATGAGTCCGAGAAAAAGGTAATGCAAGAAGATTATAGGGTATTGGAGGTTAACAAGAAAATTTTGAAGAGGATGAAATTATTGTTAAGGAAGCGCCATCAAAGGAGTTTCCACCACCCAAGGCACAAGTGACTATCCCACCTCCATTTCCATATACTTTGGGGGAGGCTAAAGGTGGCAACCAATGATGCAAGCATTCGAAGGATCTTCGAAAAAGTTGAGGTAACAATCCCTATCTTGGAGCTAATTTAAAATGTTCCATCGTATGCTAAGTTTCTTAAAGTTACATGCACAAAAAAGAGAAGTAGACCAACTAAGAAGTTAGGACACTTAAAAATGGGGGGGATTAACCATTTTCAACCACAAAAATCTGCCTAAGAAATGTGATGACCCCAGATTGTTCTCTATTCCTATCTCCTTAAGAGGAAAGCTTGTTGAAAATTCCATGATAGACTTAGGTGAATCCATAAATGTGATCCCATTTAGTATTTATGAATGCTTAGAGATAGGTGAAATTAGAGAAACTAGGGTGATTGTCCAACTTGCCTATCACTACCAAGCTAGCACTCGTGGGCTAGTGAAGGATGTGATTGTGTGGGTTTGCAAATTGGTATTCCCAACGGACTTTTATGTCCTAGAAATGGCACACGATGGAAGTGCACCCCAAATACTATTGGGGAAACCGTTCCTTAAAACGTCTAGGACTAAAATTGATGCCCATTTGGGAACCCTAACTCTAGAAGATGATGTGGATAAAGTTGAATATGACATCTATAAGTCTAGGCATGATTCGATTAATTCTTCTTTTGTGTGCAAATGCATGACTCTATATGATGAGCATGATTTATGTGAAACTTCTTGCATGAAAAATAAGCATGAATATTTGGATAAATGCCTTGTTGATGATGATAACGTTGACGAGTACATTGCATGATTCGAGTGACAACATATTTGTGTTAGACTACTTCTCCATGCTAACTAACTTACAACAGGAAAGGAAGAATGTGGAGGGCTTTAAACCATCTCGACCTCCTCCAAAACTCAAAGTGATGTTCACGGACTCAACCTTACCAAGGCACGGTGATTCATTTTCTTTGGCGGACAAAGCATCCAAAGATAAGGATGACACGTTGTGGAGACCCCTCAACAACGATGTCATCATGGGTGGAGTCACCGATGGCGATTCCAGAGACCTAACGGTAGGTTCTTCTAACTAAAATTCCATGAAAAAGATAAGTTGTGAGGATGAAAATAAATATACGGTGCTTCCTTTTGCTTGATTTTGTGATTTTAAGTAGTGACTAGATAGATTTTGCATTTTTTTTGTGATGAGGATTTGAGATGAAACTCTTGTTTGATTTGTAAATTTGAGTTCGAGTCTTGTGATTGTTTTTGGATGGAGTTAGAATTGATGGGTGACATTGTTTTTTTTTTAAAAAAGAGGGAAAAATTAAGGACATAGGGTTAAAAATTGTGGCTGCCTCATGCCGGATTTTGGCATGAGCCGTTCTAAGCGATACGACTCGTGTCATAAGAATTGGCACGAGGGGCCTCATGCCCTGATTTTGCACGGACCGCACCAGGAAATACAGTTCATGTCATAGGAATTGGCACGAGGGGGGGGGGGGGGGGTCCACGCGAGGGTATACATGTCGTTACCCCATTTGAGCTTTCAAATTGTTCCAAAACTGCAAATTTTCAAAAATTCTGAATTTTATGCTGAAAGTACATTTTTGGTTCATAATCTTTGAAATTCCCTAATTCCTTAGGATTTTTTATGCAAATAGTACTTCCAACATCCCTTGTGATTTAATTTTTTTTTCAATAGCTAACAGGATAGCCATCATTTCTGCCTCAAGGGGAGATCCAGCCACAATGGAAACAGATGCTAAATCAATCATTTTACCCAAATTATCACGAACTAGCATACCAACTGCAGCTTTATCAGGATACCAAGAGGCATCAACATTAATTTTAAAATATCCCAAAGGTGGTTTTTCCCAAAAAACAGGAACTATATTAGGCTTTGGTGGAGGCCTACACAAGGGTATCTAATTACTTAAGGAAGAGTCCATATCAGAATGTGAGAAGTAAGGCCTTGGTGTATTCAGAAAAGCAAGTTTGATCAAATCATGAATTTCATTAGAAATTGTTACAGAGGAAAAAGGTTTATTATCGTATAAAAACCTATTTATAGCTTTCCAAAGTGACCAACATGTAATAGAAGGTATGATTTTGCATACAAAATGTTTCCAACCACTCAAATCCTTAGTATCCCAGAAAGTAAAAATTCTTTGTATAAGGGATTGATCAGGCTGTAGATGAAAATGTACCAATGAAGCAATGTTACTCCAGACAGCCTGAGCTATATCACATGTAGTAAAGAAGTGTTGAATTGAGTCAGTGTTAAAGCAGGCAGGGCACATAGAGGCTAAACTGAATCCTATGGTAATGAGAACTTCATCAAAGGGAAGAAGAGATTGTAACATTTTCCATGTGAAAATAGAAATCTTCTTTTGCAAAGCCTTGTTCCAAATGAACTTACATGCCGGGAAATTACCTGATTGTGAAGTGAGAGCCCTGTATGTTGATTTTGATGTGAAATTACCTGATTCCTCGACCTTCCAAATTAATCTATCCTCTCTGTCCGGAACCAGCACAGAATCCTGTAAAAATAACAAAGTATCAGTTCCTAAAAAGGAGTCAAGCTGAGGTAGAATGAAGGACTTGTTATTAATGAAATCTGCAACAGTTAAATCTGGCTTATCATCAACAATATGTTGAGGAATGATATTGCACAGGGGTCCCCTAGGGCACCAATTAAATAACCAGAAATTGCAGGTACCCTTACCATGGATGATAACTGAATTGTGTTCTGCAAAAGAATTGATAGAAAAAATTCTTCTCCATGTTACAGATTTTCTATGTGACAGAGGCAGAGACCAAATTAATTTTGACCACAGAGTATTCCCTAGTTGGCTTTTCCACCAAAGCTTAGCTGAACATGTATCAATAATAGCTTTGACAGACCTAACTCCAAGGCCATTAAATTCAACAGGGATGGAGAGATCAGACCATTTTTTCCAGATTTTATTATTCTTTCCATTTGATTCCCCCCAAAAGAATCTAGCTAATTTTTTCTCAAAGGATTTAATTATTATTTTAGGAGGGTTTGTAACTGCCCATAAGTGTTGAGGTAAGGAATATAGGCAGTGTTTAATTAGAATTAGCTTACCCCCAGCACTTAACCACTTATTTTTCCAACTTTGTAATTTAGAGTCCAGGATAGTCATTAAAGGTTGGAAATACCTCTATAAGGTTCTTCCCCTAAATATGGGACAGCCAAGATACTTAAATGGAAAGGAGCCTCTTTTCATCTTTAGAATGGACTTTACCTGGTTGTTTTTCAGAACTGAAGCCCTATTACTAAGGTAGATTTCTGACTTATCAAAATTGAATTTCTGTCCTGAAGTCACCTCAAATACATCTAAAAAAGCTTTCAATCTTATGAGGTTTAATTTAGATGCTTGCATGAATATCACAGTATCATCTGCATACATTAAATGGGACACAGCAGGGATAGAAGCAGGCAAATAAAAATGAGTGAGCCTATTGTTAGAATAAATGTAATTTAAACTTCTTGAAAAAGCTTCACTGAAAATATTAAAGAGAAAAGGAGATAGTGGATCACCTTGTTTGATACCTCTAGAAGCTCTAAAGAATCCAACTGGATTCCCATTAATCAATACTGAAAAATGTGCCTGTGATAAGTTACTCATAACAGCAGTTAAAACATTTCCATCAAAGCCAAATTTGACTAATATTTTCCTAAGAAACTGCCAGTTTACTCTATCAAAGGCTTTCATTAAATCCAATTTCAATATGCAATTTGGAACCCTATTCTTTTTGTCAAGAAATCTAACCATTTCCTGTAAATATATTATGTTATAAGAAATGTCCCTCTTTTTTAAAAATGCTGATTGAGTAGGAGATATGAGGGTGTCCATATAAGGTCTAAGCCTTTCCATGAGAACCTTAGAGCATATTTTGTTAAGCACATTAGATAAACTAATAGGTCTAAAGTCTCCAAAATTACTTGGTGTTGCTTTCTTGGGGATGAGTGAAATCCATGTACTGGATATCCCTTTTGGGATATCTGATCCTAAGATGAAGTCATTAACTGCAGCTATGAGATCCTGTTTAATGAATGACCAGCATTTTTTTATAAAATTTGGAGGTAAATCCATCTGGCCCAGGACTACTATTACTATTTAAGCTTTTTATCACCTTTTCCAATTCAGATTCCAACACAGGAGCTGCCAAAGATTGGTTATTTTCATCATTCAAGATTTTTGGGATTTGACTAAGAAAGTGGGATGAGTAAATATCTTCAGTATTTAGATCAGGTTTAGTTAAAAGATCAGAATAATAAGCAATTGCTTCATTCTGAATATCAGTTTGGGAATTTAACCATTGACCTGCTGAATTTTTGATTTTATTAATCTGCATCCTACAATTCTTCTCTTTAACTACCTTATGGAAGTATTGGGTATTATTATCACCCATTTTGTGCCAATTAAGTCTTGCCTTTTGTTTCCAAAACTTTTCCTTTTCCTTAAGAGCCCTTATAAGAAGAGCTTTTTTCTGGTTTAGTTTAGTAAGTTCAGAATTGTTTGAATTTAGATCAAAAACAGTTTCCTGTATCCTTAGGGATTCCTCAGCTAGAGTGACATTGGACTCAATATTACCAAATGATTCTCTGTTCCAGGTTTTGATCACTCTTTTTAACCTAATCAGTTTTAAGTAGAATCTCATCATACAAGTTTCATGTATAGGCTTTTCCCAATTTTTCTGGATTAGGTCAATAAATTATGTCCCATGAAACCATGCATTAATGAATCTGAATGGTTTAGGAAATGATGGAATTAGGTTGGATATCTGCAGAAGTAGAGGAGCATGATCTGAGGTATGTCTATTAAGAATCTGGATTGAAGATGATGGAAATTTGCAACTCCATGAAAGGGTACAAAGTCCTCTATCTAATCTTTTGGAAGTTGGATTCCTAAGCCTAGAATTACACCAAGTGAATAAGTTTCCTACAGTGTTTATTTCTTGAATCCCATTGGAATTTATCCAGTTATTAAAATCACTCATGCTTCCTGGAGCTGGATTGGAAGGCCCTCTATATTCAGACACATTTGTTATTGTATTAAAATCCCCTATATAAATTTTATCCCCATTAGAAATTGATTCTAACTCTTTCTATAATAATTTCCTGCCCTCTCTGTTCCTAAAGGCATAAATGAAAACAGCCTCCATACTCAGATTAAAAGATTGATGAGATATATCTACATGTAGGAATTGATCATGGCAATTTTTCAAGGTAACAGTGATTAAGTGAGACCACATTAGCCAAATTTTTCCATTAGGCAGAGCCAGACAATTGGAGAATTTAAGAGCAGACATATAGGATTGTATTTTAGAGTTATCATGTAGAGGCTCAATTATGCAAAGCAACTGTATCTTCTTAATTAGGATCAAATTAGATAATCTCAGAATTGAGGTTTCCATACCACGAAGATTCCACACCAAAAAATTTATATTAGGTGTGTCTATCATATTTCACCTAATTTATTACCTTTTGTGGCCGATCTTAGTAACATCTTATTCAATTGGCTAAGATAAGTTGTCTTTTTGGTTTTTGCCTTACCTTGATTCAGGAACTTACCTGATAGTTCCTGAGAGGAGATAGCTTCTGAGTTTTGTTGCTCTCCAATCTCCTGATCAAGGTTAGTATCCTGGTCATCATTAGATGTTATTTCTACTTCATTCAGATCCTGCATATGTAGACTTTCTTCCTGCAAAACAGAGAATCTGTTTGACATCTTTCCATATTGGGAAAGTGTAGGGTTAGACAGAGAATCTTTCATGACAGATCGATGCAGTCCAATTTGAGAATCATCAGTAGCATAAGATTTCAGAACTGGTTTTGAAAAAGCAGTGGCCTGAAGTAACTTAGTGGTAGAATCATTAGGACTCATATTAGTGATAATCTGTGTTGTTTGAGTCTTATCAATAGCAGGCGTTGTAGGATTCACCCCTAAAGTATTAAACTGGGAGTGAAGGATATAACTTCTATCCTCAGTAACAGGGGATGGATTATCACTAAAAGAGTCAGTGATCAGAGGAGGTAATTCAAATATTTTTCCAGTTGCTTGCCACTGATGATGGGGTTGAGCTTGTGTTCTGATGGTTTCCTCAATTCTATCATTTGTATTATAGGAATTAACTCTACATTGGTTTAAGGAATGACCCAATTTAGCACAATGACTGCAGTAGAGGGGGATATCTTCAAACTCAATTGGATACTTCTGATTGTTTGAGATTGAACCAAGTCTAATGAAATGAGCTATAGGCTTCATAAGATCTATTTCCACAAAAAATTTAATAGCAGAGGGTCTAGTAAGCATCTCAGTTGCAAAATCATTTTTTATGAAGTTACCTATACTGTTCCCAATGCATTCAATGGAGGCAGAATTATAATAGTACAGGGGTACTTCCCTAATAGTACACCAAATCGGGAAAATCGGAGATTCTCTCTATGTGGAGAACTCAGGTGTCCATTTAAGCATTTTCAGTAAAACACCATTGAAATTCCATATACCTTTCATCCAGCAACGCTGGAAGTCATTGACCAATTCAAATCTAATTAGGATATGTTTATAATCAAGAGACCCTAATTGGTACTTACCTTCGAAACCAATAGTTCTGAGCGCTATTTCCATCTGATCCATAGTGAGTCTACCTTTCGTGAATTTACCCACCAAAGCATTCGAGTAGTGAGCCGATAAGGTCGCAATTTGCTCATCGGAGTACAGACAGGCTGGGTCACCAAGATGGGAAGATTTAGGGATTAATTCGGGGTTATTTGGGAGCTGCGTTGATAGAGGAGGTGATTTAGATTGGAGATCTGCAGCAAAAGTTTTGGGAGGGGGGTGGGAGAGTAGACGTGAAAGCCGTCATTCGGCCGGCGAGAACAGGCCTCGCCAAGGCGGAGCAACCAGAGATCGATCGATTGGAAAAAAACTGGTACACACTCTAACGGTAAGAAAGAGGAGAAGTGATTTCGCACACATTATCGCACAGTTTTCGCACACAGACTACAGTTCGCACAGTTCGCACGCGTTAAAGTTTTTGGGGGCTTGTGATTTAATTAATCGATACTATTGTCCCCTAATTTTTAAATTTTAAAATTCCATCCTTATCTTAATTGTACCTCTCCCCTTTATCACCCTTATTGAATTTTTAGATCCCTGGTACATTCTTCCACCTAATTGAGTCATTTGACACATTCAAGCTTTTCTAGAAACACTCACTCACACACACTCTTAGTGAACTTGAAAATTTGAAGCTAAATAATAAAAAATTAGCAATTTTTGCTTCTTCTTGTGTGGATCTTGCAACTCTTAGCTTCAAATTCCTAGTAATCCAGTGAACTCCTTGTTAATTTTATTTATCAATATTGTGGTGTTTTTATGTAAAGCATGATTCTTGAATGAGTGTATGAAGTTGAGAAATGTTTTTGGGTTGTATGCATAATCTTGTGTTGAAGAAAGTTTGGGTAGTTTGATGTGATGTTATGCTTGGATGATATCTTCTTCATGTATTGGGTAATTTAGGAGGGGATAAATCTTGTTGCATGATCATGTTGATTGGTTGGTACAAATCTACATGAGTTTTTTTGATGAGAATGTTCTTGTTTAAATAGCCTTCATGTTGATATTTTCATGGTTTGAAATGATTAAGCTATTTAGGAGGAATTGTATTATTGAATGATAGTGTGGGGCATACCCTTGTTTATGATCACATTATCACTTTTCCCTTCATTTTGTTAGGATGCCTCTGAAAAAGAGTGTGTCGGAGAAATGAAAGTTTTCCCGGGGCGAGAAAAGGAAGAAGCTGGCAAAGGGTGCAAACCACGAGCTAGTGACTCCCATTCCTTGCAACCTCACGTTCGTGACTGAAGAATTCATGGGATTGGCCAATATCTCCGAGAATGCAGCCCAAAGGTAGAGACATTTGAGAGAGCCGAAAAGGAGTACAATGCAAAGACCCTTGGAGACTCTAGGCTTACTCGAGCCTATTACCTATCTACTAGGATAGGTAGGCCTAGAGGGGTTCCTTGAGAAGCACTCAAAAACCTACATCCGGTGGACTTTAGAGTTCATAGCTACTCTATGGAAAGTTACAGATGAGGATGGACATCGGGCAATCGAGTTTCATTTTGAGGACAAAGAGTATACAATGACACACATGGTGGAGGTGGCTCATGCTTTTGGGTGGAGGTAAGGTAGAGACGTTCCGAGGACACATTAACAGGGGATGCCATTCTCCCTTAGGAATTTTTGGAGGCAACTGACAGGGACTTAAAAGCACTGCCTTGGTTCATCTGGCATTGTGTTACTTTCACCGGTTACTGGCATTGGGAGTATTTTTCCATGGTGAGCTAACGCAATGTCTGGGTTTGGATGTTCATTTCCTTTGGGAAATAGCTCATACGGGTAACTTTTACCCGAACTTGGTAGGGACTTTTGTACAAGAGTGCATGACAATAAGGGAGAGAAAAAGTGGGAGGATTTCAATGGGTGGCATGGTAGGGCCTTTGGCGAAGTATTTGGGACATCCAGTCAATTAGTGTGCATTGGCCAACTTTGAGAGATTGGGAATGAAGTACACCATTGAGAAGTTGGCCAAGGCTTCCATGTTAGCACCCAAGACTTCTGAGCTCTGTTTCATGTGGCTTTATGGCAGGGCAAGCACTTTTAGTTTCATGATACTTCCTCAGCTAGAGCGTACTGCCATTACCCACACAATGAGTTTGGATGACTTGTTCCTTTTGCCTGACCCGCAATTTTAGAGGGAATTTTAAAGGGTTCTATCCAGCCCAGAGATAGAGGTTAAGGAGGCCAATGGTGAGACTTCTTCTAGGGCACCGCCTAGCAGAGCTAGCCTACACGTGAACATCGCAGACCGATTGCATGTGCTCAAGGAACAACTTGTTAGTTCTACCCAAGATATACAAGAAGTCGCTCTAGCGGTAGGTAGTATGAGAAAACAATTGGAAGTTTTTGGAACTAGATTGGAGTTCATGGAGGCTCGATTCAAGCGATGGGACACTTTGAGAATGATGAGGTAAGGCAAGATAAGAAGGGCCCTTCGGAGCCGCAAGAGTGAGTGTTACTACTTTCCCAACCTCACTTATGTGTCCACATTGTTTTTTTGCATTGGGGACAATGCATACATTTAAGTGTGGGGGATGGAGTAGTGAGTGCATTGGAGACAATGCATAAGTTTAAGTGTGGGGGAGGGAGTAGTGAGCACTTAGGAAGTTTTCATTCTTGGGATTCCTCGGTGCATTTTGGTGTATTTCTGTGTTTTTGTTATTTTGTTTGGTTATTTTGGTGTTTGTTTTGTTGTGGGATGTTTTTGGATGTCTACTTGGTGGTATGACTTGCTAGGTAGAATGCATAGCTTGTCTTGGGATAGTTGTTTTAGAACATTGGTGGTATAATCTTTTGTTTGATCTTATCTTCATGTAGTATGAAGCCTAACTTTGGAGCATTTTGTGCTACACAAAAAAAAATTGAACAATTTGAAAACGATAAAAATAAATATATACCCGGCTAAGTTGGAAATTTGAAAGGGCAACTTAGGAAACATTGAGAAAATCCCGGATAGGTCAAAAGGCCTAGGTAAAAATAAGAGGCTAGGCCCGACTAGGTTTAAGAACCTAGGCAAAAATGAGAGGTTGTGTGGAAAAAGGTGAGAATGTGAGCTCAACATGTGTGAAATTTAGGATGAAAACCCAAAATTGCTCCTAGGAAAAATGAGAGAAATTAAGAAAAAAAACTGGGTTGACGATACATTTGCATCATCCTTGGTTGTAACTTGGTAGAGAATCTAGAGTTATCCCTATGTTACAACCAAGTCAACGACTCCTAGATTTCCTTGGTGGATTATTTTTGGAGACGACTCTTTGATTGCTTTTGGGGAACATTTTGGGAAAAGTAAGCTAGCTTAGCTATTATTTTTCTTTGCTTACATTTTTCCAAATTTTATTTTGGGTGGTTATATTTCTTTAGGTTATTCGGGGAGTGTGAGAGTTGTGAGATTCTTGCTCTTTTGGGGGAAACATGGTAATATCGGAATAAGTTGAATGCCTCGGTTAAGATATGCATGCATGCTACATTTTGCTTCATGATGAGAGGTCAAATGCATGTATTTTCCAAAGAATTTAACATCTCTTTTGTCATATTTTTGTTGTAAGATTGCTAGATTTAGGTCGGTTTACAGGATAAGGGGTTTAGATAGTAATTTTTGGTTTTTATATCTAAATCCTTCATTTTGTAGCCTTGTTGAGTTTAATGGATTTTCGGTCCTTACAAGCATCTAGATTCCTTTTTGTAAGCATAATTTGTAGATTGATCATGAGTGCTTAGGAGTGGTTTAGTGAAGGCCATTCGAAAGGATGGTAGAAGATGGAAGGCCCTCACAAAGTGGTAGAAGATAAAGTGAAGAAAGGAGAACAAAGCAAAGGGTGAAGAATGATCTATATTTTGAAGAAGGGTTATGAGAATTTTCCAAGAATAATCAGCCTCCAAATGTGGCACCATTAGAATTTTCTTCTCGAGCACTATAAAATCGACTACAAAAACTCCCAAAATGGATCAACGGTTCACATGGAGGAAGCAAAGCAAAACATGATTTTTTTTCCGTTGTGACTCGCAATAAGTGTGTCGTGACTCTCGAAATGTTGACATGAGAACTCATAATTTTCCTGATATGGTTGCAACTCACAACGGAGGTGTCATGACTTGCGATAATTTCCCCGCAACTTGCTTTTTACTCCCTTTTTTCTTGTACTATAAATAGCTTTTCACCCCCTTCTTCCCCAACTCTCTAAACCCGACTCGGGGGCTCCAAACCCTAGTTTTTCACCATTTTCTTCCATTTTTTCTTCTTTCCAAACCCTAGTTTTTCACCGTTTTCTTCCATTTTTTCTTCTTTCTTCTTCTTCTTTATTTGTAGATCTTTGTTCTATGTTATGGGTTTTAATTATCTATCTTAGTTTTGTACTTGGGAGCAATTGATTGAGGCTTCTAAGCCATATCTTGAGAACTCTATTTATCTATTTATTGCTTTTGATATTGTGCATTTATGGAGCTTTGAATGTGGATTGTTAATGGCATCAATGTTGTTTTTTTCTTATGAATATGAATTGCTTGTATGATTTCTTTTTAGGGTTGGAAGAAAGTAGCTAATTTTCCCCTCTTTTAATGTGGAATCCAAGAGCATGAGTTTGTGTTTCTAAATGATGTTGATGTGTTGATAATTGCTAGATTAATGTGATGATGTTGAACTCGTTTCATGTTTGTTTTAGGTAGCAAATGAGATAAGTCTATGAATGTTGGTCGTTCTTGACTAATCTTGTGTAAATGCATGAATTGGTTAAATGTTTGGACACGGTGTAGTGTTTATAAGTGTTGCCAAGCTTGTTGATTCTTCTTGTCCAATGCCATCAATGGGATACTTTTAGTCGTGTTTTGACTAAGGAAGTCATTGGTGGGGTTTCACAACTTGAATTCACTCTTGCAAACTACAGTCTAAGAAGGATAGAAGATTTATCTTCACAGCAAGCAGTTAAAGTAATGAATAGATTGTTTCACTCATTCTTAAAGCTTTTGTTATTTAGCATTCATGTATCCTTAATGCTATGTCTTAATTCATTTATCCCATGGAATGTTTGAGAATGGGAAGTGTTTGTATGATTAAATTGTTAGGGTGTTAGGAAAGTAACAAATTTCTTAGCTCTTTGGCAAGAAAATCCAAGAACATGGACTTAGAACATCTCGTGCATAATGTGTTGTGATTATTGCTAGATAAGTATGTTAATGTGGATTTTTCTCATATTTATCCTATATATGCAATGAAAGGTTGAATCTTGAATGTGATTTGTTCTAGGTTTAGCCTAATGAATAATATGTTTTGTCAAATAACTATGTCTTTGGTAGAAGGCTTGTTGTTATCAAATCTATCGTGTTTCGTATGAAATGCCGTTGATTGTATACCTATATGGTGTGGTTTTCTTAGAGTGATTGTCAATGAGGTTTGTAAATGGTCGTTCTTTGTCTTTGAAAATCAGTATTAAGAAGGGATGAATGTTAATATTCGAATGGGAATTGATAACATTTCTCATAGGTAACAAATGTGATAGAATGAGTAGATGGTTCAATGATGTTTGTAAGTGGATATCATTTTCCCCCAAGGCTTTATCTTTTGTAGTTTTTACCCATTTTCCTTAGTTTGTTTGATGATTAGCATAGTTACTTAAGTTCTCTAGTTAGTTTGACTTTTAATTTCATAACTCAGGGCCAAAACAAACCAAAAACCCCCCCCATTTACTTTATATATATATATATATATATATATACTTCTAGCATAATATACACCATATATGTTTAAACACTTAAGAAAATCACTCTTCTTCGTGGATGACCCCGACTTACCATTATCTACTTAGTTGTAGATAGTAAGCATTTAGGGCTTAAAAATATAGCTTTGAGAGGTAAGGCAATGACCTCCCAAATTTTGGCGCCGCTACTCGGGGAAGAGACATTTATTTTTAAGTGTTTGGTCCTATATTATTTCATATTAGCTAGTTGTTTTATTTTTCACTCCTTGGTCGTTGTTTTTGTTCGAAGTAGGTATTGCTTAAGTTCTTGATATTTTTTGTCGAGAATCATTGCAATATGGTTTCAGACTTTTGAAACAAAAATGGAGCGTCTCACCTTGAGGGAACTCATGATAAAAAGAGAGGTTCAACAAGCAAGGTTTTGTAGGATGTGTCATTCCGATCATCCTACCAAGTCTTGCTAATTGTTGAGAGAGGAGCACTATGAGGGGGAAAGAACCCTTAGTTATGAAAGTCAAATAAAGAGTTATACAAAAAAGGTAGGAGATGTTGGCTTTCAATGGCAAAAAGCTCAAGAATGGTATCTATACCACAATTCTTATAATCCGGAGTGGAGTGGTAATCCTGATTGGTGGTATGAGTATGAGCCGAAAAACTAACAATACGGAAAAATAGTTGGCCATCACCATCTTATGCCATACCCCAAAACCAAGCCCAACGAGGAATTTCAAGTTTGACATGTGAGGAAGTCATGAATGCCATAGCAAACTTGAACAACTTGACTAGTGAGGAACTGGACACTCAGTTCTCCTCTAGTGTTGAGTCTATTGAGGGGCATATCAAAAGTATATTGGAAGCGTTGGCCCGAATGGAAGCTCATGATTCCAAAAATACACCATCCCAAGTCAAACTCGAGGATTCGGTGAGTGAGGTCACAATGGGAAATGAGTTTGAGTTCGAAGGGGATGAGGAGTTGGTTGTTGAGGATGAAAAAATGGAGGAATAGGTGAGTGTGCTACAATTAGTAGCATCGTCACCCCTTTCCCCAACTAGTGAACCAACTCCACCATTTTATGAAATTTTGAGGGAGATAAGAGAGGAGCCAAATGACAATCCCAAGCCTCCTAACCACCCAACTCCCTTCAAACCATCTCCACCTCCACAAGACTTTCTTCTTGAAAGTTTTGTACCCCCACTTCTGTACTTTGGATGCTCATGGTGAAGGGGTTCAAGCCTTCACCATATGGATAACATTAGGGTCGTGCCGACGACCATAAAAATACAGAGCTTCTCGAGAGGCAACCCTAGCTTTTATGTTTGGTTAGTGTTTTTATTTTCTTGAAAATAAATCATCCGCAACCATGTCCTAAAATCCTAACTCAAAACCACAAGAATTCCACCACAATCCATCGCAAAAAAAGCCACTACTAAAACCACCATCTAGGAGTACTACTAGTTGTTGTCTTTTGTGAGTGTTGATCGGGGTTTGCATAGATGTGGCTTCATAGTGGATGGATCAAATTTTCATGTTGGGCAGAGTTCAAGAACATAGAGGAGAGAACATTCATTGAGAAGTGAGCAATGGCATCACCGGGAAGGACCTTCAAGGTCCTAGTTGTGAGTAATTTATTTTCTTTCTCCCTTATTTCTTTATTTTGTCTTTTTCACATTGAGGACAACGTGTGTTTCAAGTGTGGGGAGGTAAAGAGAAATATATCTCATTGTAGTGTGCATATGCTCCACTTTGATTTGTTTTGTTTGAAAAAAAAATGAAAAAATAAATTCCCGCTAAGTTGAAAGCCCGAGAGGGAAACTTGGCAAAAGTGGGAGGCCTCAATAGGTCAAAAACCCGAAAGGACAACCTATGAAAAAATGAGAGGCCAAATGGTGTGGAGAAAGGTGAGGGTGAGCATTGAAAAAGAAAAAAATGTGAAGCTATGATGAAAACCTGAGAGGACTCCTCGGCAAAATGAGAGAAATTGAAATTTTTTATGTTTCTCTTGATGTGTCTATTGGGTGGCTTTTTCGGTAGAGTAAGTTAGCTTGGCATTATATGTATACCTCCCTTTTGTTATGGTTTGTTAGTTTTTCAGATTATCTTAGGCTTTGGGATGTAAGAGTGTGAGAGATTCTTATGTCTTGGGGGTTCGGGTAGTCTAGTTATATGATGTTGGATGTTTTGGGAAAATTTTTATATGCTAGTTTACGCTTTGATCTTTGCTTATTCTTGTTTACTCGAGGACGAGTAATGGTTTAAGTGTGGAGAGATTGATGAGATGTCAAATGCATGTATTTTCAAAAGCATTTAATATCTCTTTTGTCATATTTTTGTTGTAAGATTACTATATTTAAGTAGTTTATATGATAAGGGGTTTAGATAGTCATTTTCAGTTTTTATATCTAAATCCTTCATTTTGGAACCTATGTTTAGTCTAATGGATTTTTGGTCCTTAAGAGCATCTAGATTCCTTTTTATAAGCTTAATTTGTAGTTTTCTCCTGAGCACTTAGGAGTGGTTTAGTGAAGGCCATTCGAAAGGATGGTAGAAGATGGAAGGCCACTCACAAAGTGGTAGAAGATAAAGTGAAGAAAGGAGAGCGAATCAAAGGGTGAAGAATGATCTATGTTTTGAAGCAGAGTTTTGAGAATTTTTAGAGAAGAATCAGCATCCAAGGGTGATACCATTGGATTCATCTTCTCGAGTAATATAAAATTAACTACAAGAACTCCCAAAATGGATCAACGGTTCACTCGGCGGAAGAAAAACAAAATGGGACTTTTTCACATCGTGACACGCAAAAAGTTGACCTGAGAGCTCATAATTTTCCTGGACTAGTCGCGACTAGTGACGGAGGTGTTGTGACTCGCGATAATTTCCCTGTAACTTGATTTCTACTCCTTTTTTCTTGTAATATAAATAGCTTTTCACCCCCTTCTACCCCAACTCTGTATGCCCGACTTGGGGGCTCCAAAAGCCTAGTTTTTCACAATTTTCTTCAATTTCTTCTTCTTTTTTCTTCTTTTTTTTTAGATCTTTGTTCTATGTTATGGGTTTTTATTATCTAACTTAGTTTTTATACTTGGGAGCAATTGATTAAGGCTTCTAAGCCATATCATGAGAACTCTATTTATCTATTTATTGCGTTTGCTATTGTGCAATGATGGATCTTTGAATGTGGATTATTAATGGCATCAATGTTGTTTGTTTTTTATGCATATGAATTGTTTTATAATTTCTTGTTAGGGTTGGGAGAAATTAGCTAATTTTCCCCCTCTTTTAATGTGGAATCCAAGAGCATGAGTTAGAGCTTCTAAATGGTGTTGATGTGTTGATTATTGCTAGATAAATGAGATGATGTTGAACTCATTGTCATGTTTGTTTTAAGTAGCAAATAAGATAAGCCTATGAATGTCAATCATTCTTGACCAATCTTGTGTAAATTGATGAATTGGTTTAATGCTTAGACACGATGTAATGTTTATAAGTGTTGTCAAGCTTGTTAATTCTTTGTGCTCAATGCCATTAATGAGATACTTTTATTCGTGTTTTGACTAAGGCAGTCATTGGTGAGGTTTGATAAGAGTTGTTTAATTCACTCTTCACAAGTACTATCTAAGAAGGATAGGAGATTTATCTTCACAACAAGTAGTTAAAGTAATGAATAGATTGTTTCACTCGTTCTTGAAGCTTTTTTTATTTAGCATTCATTTGTTCTTAATGCTATGTTTTACTTCATTTATGCCATAGGGTGTTTGAGAATAGGAAGTGTTTGTATGATTAAAGTGTTAGGGTGTTTGGAAAGTGACAAATTCCTTAGCTCTTTGGCATGAAAATCCAAGAACATGGACTTAGAACTTCTCGTGCATAATGTGTTGTGATTCTTGCAAGATAAGTATGTTCATGTAGATTTTTCTCATATTTTCCAATATATGCAATAAAAGGTTGAATCTTGAATGTGGTTTGTTCTAGGTTTAGCCTAATGAATGCTATGTTTGGTTAAATGACTATGTTTTGGTATAAGGCTTGTTGTTATCAAATCTATGGTCCTTTGTGTGAAATGTCGTTGATGAAATACCTCTATGGTGTGGTTTGCTTAGAGTGATTGTCAACGAGGTTTGCAAATGGTCGTTGTTTGTCTTTGCAAATTACTATTAAGAAGAAATGAATGTTGATCTTCGAATGGAAGTGATAACATTTCCCATAGGTAACAAATGTGATAGAATGAGTGGATGGTTCAATAATTTACTTGAGGTTTGGAAATGGATTTCAATTGCCCACAAGGCTTTATCTTTTCTAGTTTTTACCCATTTTTCTTAGTTTGTTTGATGATTAGCATAGTTACTTAACTTCACTAGTTATTTTTTCTTTTAATTTCATTACTTAGGACCAAAACCAACCAAAACCCCCCATTTACTTGCTTATATATATGTATATATATACATACTTCTAGCATAGTATAAACCTTATATCTTTAAACACTTAAGAAAATCCTCTTCTTCGTGGACGACCCTGACTTGCTATTATCTACTTAGTTGTAGATAGTAAGCATTTAGGGCTTAAAAATATAACTTTGAGAGGTACAAAAATGACCTCCCACTTGATTCTTATCTTGTCTTTATTTACTCAAGGACGAGTAAAGGGTTAAGTGTGGGAGGTCTGATGTGCTTCATTATACGTGCGTTTACCGTTGCATTCGGTTTAATAATTGGCTCATTTTATATGTTGGATTGCTAGTATTAGTTGAGTTTACATGAGAAGGGGTTTAGTTGGCCATGTTTAGGTTTATTTTCTAAATCCCATGTTTTGTATACTTAATTGGTACTAATGGACACCTTGCATCCACGACACCTAGATCTTTCTTTGTGGTCATCCTTATTAGCTCGCTTGTGGGTAATTTTTGTCACATTCTATGTTGAAGCATTCACAAGGATGGTAGAATATGTTGAAGGCAATTGACATTAAAATTATAGTAAATGAAGGCCATGTACATTACATCATGGTAGTAGAAGGATCGAACCAATGATAGGCAGTATTGAAGCTCAAAATAGCCAAGGAAGAAATAGAGGATTATGGTCCAAGAGTTGCGTCAAGGTCTGGGACGAACCAAGAGTTCAGTCAATTTTTTTTAGGATATGAATCGATCCCAGACCTTGACGCAACTCTTGGACCATAATCCTCTATTTCTTCCTTGGCTATTTTGTTTCATTGGATTCATATCCTAAAAAAAAATTAACTGAAGGAACTATTAAAACGGACCAACGGTTCATCTGTAATGGAGCAAATAAGTTCAGTCAGCTGAAGCATCAACAGGTCAGTGCAGACCACTCATGGTCAGCACCAAAAAAAGGCACCAGTGGCCCACGCCAAGGGTCTCTGGCACGAGCTGTGCCAAAATCGAGCATCAGTCATGCCATCTCCTACATGCCACGTGTTCAGGTGCCCCTTTTCACTCCAAAATGGCTAAGTGTGGGTGCAGGCCATCCTTTTTTACATGACTCCCTACATTCGAAGTGAAAATGTCAAGACCAGCTAATGGGAGGTGAAGAATTGAGCTATCAGTGCCAAAAGACTGAGAAAAATGAGGATTCTGATGACGATTGGGCCAAACGACACGGACCGCAGATAAGAAGTGCAAAAATGACTCTCCCGACGATAGGCTGTGCCAGATGATGTGGAATGGGCCAGACACGATATGCTCCAAATTACATGCTCCATGTCGGCATGAGCTACATCAGTGGCGCAAACCACGCCATCCGTGGTGATCCGCCCTAATGGCGGCTAATGAGGTTTTTTTGACATATTTTGAGCTATTTTGGGCCTATTTTTAAGTCCAATCCCCTACTACTATAAATAGAGCCTTAGTCTACTAGGGTTATGGATCTTCTTTCACTTTTTATACTTTGAGAGAGAAATTTAGAGAGAGAAACACTATCGTTTCTCTCGAGGCTCTTTCTTTCTTTCCCTTTTATTTTTGTTTCATCCTAAGATGTGGAATTGAATGAAATAATTGAATTCCATGTCTAGGGAGTAGTTTCTATAGCTTTGAGAAAGTTGTATTCATGTGTTGATTAATGTTTTTGTGAGATTCTTAGTTCATCCTAATTTATGTGCTTGTGATATTATGATAACTTGTTCTTGAATGATATAATTACATGAATGATACACTCCATTAGAACACACTCTAGTCTACATTCATGTTGGTGCAAATATTGATAACCCCTCGGGAAGAGAAACCTGGATGTCATATGGTAGTAGGGTTCGGCTCCATGTGAGTATGTGGGCATAGGCCATTCGTCTTGAGATCTTGGACTTTGACTCCACTCTTTTTCCAACTTCTTTCCATCTACTACCACACTTTAGATCATGGCCTTCTTGTCTACTACAGCCCTTGCAACTAATGTGGTGGTGCTTTTAGGTAGATCACTTGTTGTTCACCTCTTGGGTTCTTTCTCCTGCAAAGTCAATCCCAGAAGTGATTCTGGGAGAACAGCTCCAACGATTAATTTAGTTTTCTCCTTTAAGAATTGGAATTTCTTAAGATAGTTACACTTATCGGAGATCCTGGTCAGCTTGTATTTATAGGCTGACATATTTATGGTTGCTTTTAGGAACAAAGATTGTGGGTCACACCACGATCACCACATTCTGTGCTAATAGCTTACGTGTTTATTGTTCGCTTCATAATTCTCGACCCACATTCTCTGTAACAACTAGGGGCCTTATTTTTAGCTTCTTGGTGTCTTGGTCTTGAGCCCGTTAACTACTTGCAAGGTTAGATGGGCCCAAAGAACTTCCTAGAGATACACTCAAAGACGTACATTAGGTGGAATTTAGAGTTCTTGGCAAGCGTGGAGCAAACATCGGACAATGATGGGAAGGTGACTATCACATTCCACTTGGACGACAAGAAGTACTTAATGACCCATATGGAAGTTGCTAGAGTTTTTGGGCAGAAGTACGGGAAGGACGTTCCTATGACACACCGACAAGGACTTCCGTTCTCTTGAGTAGCTTTTGGCAGAACTTAGTGGGAGTGGATAGAAACCATTTGAGAAAGAGTATTGCAATAGTCCACCGGCTTTACGGTACATGAACCGGCTCATATCCATGGGAGTTCTTTGCCACAAGGAAATTTCTTAATGCCCCAACCAAAATGTACAAACCCTTTGGGCGATGACTTCGAAAGGGAATTTCTACCCCAACTTGGCGGATACTTTCATGGAAGAGTGCATAGTTATGGGAAAGAAGAGAGCCGATAAGAAACCTATGGGAGACATAGTCAGGATTTTGGTATAATACTTAGGACACTTGGCACCCTCTCTATTTGCTTTGGCAAACATAGGTCATTTGGGGACGAGGTACACCAGTCATAAATTGGCAAGGGCCTTAATGACCGCTATCACCACCGCGGAGGATCGCTTTATCTGGTTATATGATGGTGCCTCAGTTTGTAACTTTAAGTTTATGGTACTTCCGCAACCTGAGCTTACGATAATCAACCATGACACCTCCTTGGAGAACCTTTTTCTAGCTCCCAATCCGAGGTTCAAGAAGGTCTTCTATATTACCATATCGTCCATGGATGTAGACATAGAAGAGGAAGAGGATGAGAACCCACCAAGAGTTCACCCTACCCGAACTAACCTGTTGGTGAATTTCTTCGACCGATTTTGCACATTTGGGGAACAACTTATGAGTTCAACCCAAATAGTACAAGAGGTTGGTCAAGCAATAAGAGGAATGAGTTTGCAAATTGCAGAATTTGGGTTAGGCTTGACACTATGGATGGAACCATGGGGGCTTAGGAAGCTAGATTAGATTCTATCGAGTGCAAAGTAAAGGAGGATTTTCCCATTGTTCATAGAAGAACCAGTGGGAAAGAGTGATCCATAGAAAAATTGATTGAGAGAATGCATGCTTAAAAGCATGAAGGCTTTTGTGACCTAGTTCCTTATGAAAGGAAAGAATTGAGGTAAGAAGACATGAGAAGAAAGCGCAAGGCAAGGAACATAAGAGCGAACCCTTTAGGGTCCCAAGAGTAAATGCTTACTATTTTACCTACTCCACTTGTGATTGACCCTCCTCCACCCACCCAGGGTCGTTAATTGTAGCTAATTAACCTAGACGGAGGGCTTCTGAGTGGTAAACATAAAATTTATATTCTGCACCTGTTCTCACTACTACGCTACCAATAGGGTAGTTAGTGGTAAACCATGGGTATGTCCATAAAGGTGCTAGGGCCTAAGTATCAATGAAAATACAACCTCGTATGGGTCATCAATCCATACGAGTGATAGGAATAACTAAAAAATTCAAACAAACGGGGAGTTTTGTTTTTCAAACTAAAAACTACAAAACATGAAAGTAAAAAGAACAATTAATCTATAAAGCTAAGAACTTGGGGAATCATTGTGAGACATGAATGATTTAATGCTTCAATCCTCGACTCATTCACATGTAAGATTTAGAAAAAAACCTAATAGAGTGTTCATAACAAGTGCTGTGGTAGATGACATACACTTCCCTGCACCTGTCAAGTCGGGTGCGCTCGCAACCCTCCATTGATACCACCATTTTAATTAGGGGAGTATAGTAAGGTTCGACCGTTGTGGTAGGCCCCCCTCCCCTCCTCGTACGATTATGTCTCGAGCCTCCACCATGAATGCACTACTTCCCAATCACATATCAATTAGGTCAAGAGTCTCTTACAACCCTAGCTTGCTACTTTTTGCTATTTATTCCCGTAAACTCTTGGACTACTTTATGTAATCAGCTAATACTGGTACCACTAGAAAATAAGTCAGAGTAATACTCGGCTCTCCCGCGCACACACCCACGTAGATTCATACTCCCTTACTCATTTAAACATCTAGGTTTCTCTTCCCAATGGGGTATCAATATTTGCACCAACATGAATATAGACTAAAGTTTGTGCTTAAATGGAGTGTAATATTCATGCAATTCAAACATTCAAGAACAAGTCATAATGCTATCATGAACACAAATACTAGGGTGAATCTAATGAATATCACAAAAGTATAAAAAAAACATATCTACAATTTATCCCCAAGCTATAAATCAACTCCATAGATATGGAATTTAAATATAGATTTAAATTACACATCATAGGATCAAAATGAAAATAAAAGGAAAGAAAAGAAAGTAAGAGAGCGTTTCTCTCTCTAGAGTTTCTCTCCTAATACTAGATGATGTCTAAAATTGATCTAAGACATCTCGAAGATAGCATCCCATTTATGCAATTTTTTGCAAAAAAAGGTGGAATTTGTGATGGATAAGGGTTGTAAAGGGGCCTTTGATACATTCAAAGGAAGGTTAGTTTCGGCCCCTATCATTCAACTCCCGGATTGGTCATTGCCTTTTGAGATTATGTGCGATGCTAGTGATTATGCCGTTGGAGCAGTGCTTGGTCAAAGGGTGGGGAGAGCGTCTCACGCCATCTACTACACATCCATGTCTCTCAATGAGACCCAAAGAAACTATTCCACCACAGAAAATGAGTTTCTAGTAGTGGTATTTTCTTTGGAAAAATTTTGATCTTACTTGCTTGGTACAAAATTTATTGTGTACACTGACCATGCATCGCTTCATCATTTAATGAAAAAGAAAGAGGCCAAGCCAAGATTGATTAGGTGGATCCAGCCCCTGAGTTAATTTGAGTTAGAGGTGTGACACAAGAAGGGCATGGAGAACTTCGTGGCTGATCACCTGAGCCAGTTGGCACCCTACCAAGATAATGAGGCAAATCTATTAATGAAGGAGAAATTTAGGGAGGAGTTCCTCGATGAACAATTGTTCGCTATCAGTGACCTCCAACCGTGGTATACCGACATTGTGAACTTTCTTGTCTCTAGTAAATTTCCTCCTCACTTTTATAAAGCACAGAAAGATAAGCTAAAAGGCAATTCTAAATATTATGTGTGGGATGATCCCTTTTTGTGGAAACATTGTGTAGACCAAGTTGTTAGAAGATGCATCCCCGGTAATGAAGTGCATTCAATTCTCACCTTTTGTCATTCTCATGCATGCGGCGGTCATTTTGGAGCTAAAAGGACCGCTGGAAAAATCTTGGAAAGTGGTTTTTATTGGCCTACTTTGAATAAGCATGCATACATATTTTGTAAGGCTTGTGACAAGTGCCAAAGAGTAGGAAATATCTCATCTAGAAATCAGATGCCCCAAAAAGCTATGCTATATTGTGAAATATTTGATGTTTGGGGTATTGACTTCATGGGACATTTCCCTAGTTCTTATGGCTTTACATATATTCTTCTTTCCGTTTATTATGTGTGGAAGTAGGTTGAAGCAAAACCCACTAGGACTGACGATTCAAAAGTGGTTGCAGAACTCCTGAAAGATAAGATCTTCTCTAGGTTTGGGGTACCCCGAGCCTTGATTAGTGACCGTGACACCAATTTTTGAAATCGGACCATAGAGGCACTGTTGAAGAAGTATATCATTACTCAAAAGACATTCACCGCCTATCACCCACAAACCAATGGGCAAGACGAAGTTTCCAATCGGGAAATCAAGTTCATCCTTCAAACAATGGTTAACCCTAACCGGAAAGATTGGAGTTCTTGGTTGAATGATGCCTTGTGGGCATATAGGATGGCTTACAAGACACCAATTGGCATGTCACCGTACCGGTTAGTGTTTGGTAAGCCCTGTCACCTACCGGTGAAAATTCAACAGAAGACCTACTGGGCAGTCAAAGAATTTAATCTTGATATAGATGAGGCCGGCTTGCATAGGAAGTTACAATTGGATAATCTAGATGAGATCCGAAGGGAGTCCTATGAGAACGCCGAAATCTATAAAGAGAAGACAAAGGTGTGGCGCGACAAGATGATTATTAGGAAGGAATTTGACGTTGGTAAAAAAAGTCCCCGTATTCCAATCCCGCCTTTGCCTATTCCCAGGTAAGTTGAGGTCTTGATGGATCGGTCCTTTTGAGGTGGTAAAGGTATTCCCGCATGGCCTAGTGGAGATTCTTGATCGAGCTAAGTCCAACACATTCAAGGTCAATGGACAATGTTTGAAACCTTACCATGAGAATTTTGTGCCGGAAAAAGGGAAAGAATGTTGATCTCCTCGATCCAGTTTGTGAGTAAACTCAAAGAAAAGGGAGTGAGTCATGCCGACTATGTTAAATAAGCTTGGTTTTGATCGTCAGGATCGCCATTTGTGACTTTCCGTTGATGTTGCTCGGTTTTAGATTTTGTCATTAGTTTCATTGTTTTTGCTTTGTGCTTTTCACACATTGTTTTTCCATGATTTTTCAGTGTTTGAAACCAAGGCACTGGACTTTTGAAGGGAGAAATGCTTGGAGTCAAGAAGGGAAAGACTTGGACAAAAGGTGAAAGAAGAAAAAAATTTCTTCTAAGTATCAGATGGGTAGCCCTTCGCGAGTTGCGACAGGCTCAGAAAATTTTGTTCTCATTTTGGGTTTCAGCCTCCACTTTTTGTGAGTCGCGATGGCCTCATCGCGAGTCGCAATGGACCAGCGCAAGTCGCGACCAGATCAGAAATTTTGGCTGAAAAATGGAGCTCTCAGGCTCCACTTTTCGCGAGTCGCGATGGCCTCATTGCGAGTTGTGACAGACCATCGTGAGTCACGGCAAATTGGTCATGATTCGCAACCAAATCAGAAATTTAGGGTGAAAATAAAGCTCCCGGTCTACACTTTTCGTGAGTCGCGACGGACTATCGCGAGTCGCGACGAAGTGGTCGCGAATCGCAATGTAAGCATTAACTTCATGTACCCATTGACCCACCCATCGTGAGTCGCGATGAACACATCGCGAGTCGCGACGGGCATGTAGACTTGTTTTTAAAAAATGGGCAAAATCAAATTCCAAAGCCACAAACCAACCTCCTTCCCGATTCCCTTTCATCTTCTCCACCGCCTCCAACTGTTCACCTCCACCTCACCACCGCTCACCTCCATCTCACTACCGCTCACAGCCGCTCACTAGTGCTACTCCATAACCATTTCTTTCTTCCCAAGCTCTACCCACAAATCACCCTAAAATTGTTCAAGAACACAAAACCCTAGAATTTGGGATGTTTGTGATTTTTGGCAATTAAACTTCAAATTGTTTGTGGCCTTCATTCCTTTCTCGTCCTAGGCATCTAATTGCTACATTTCTTCACTTTATTGAACTTCAATTGTGATTATGATTGTATACTCTATTTATTGGATATTGTGTAGATTATGTGTGATGCTTTAGGAAATTAGATTGTTGGACCTTGGTTGATTTTTGTGAATATATTGTGCTTGCAATTTGATTTGATGGGGATTGTGTGCATATTTTGTGTTTGCGATTTGGTTGGCTGTATTGAGTTACTCAAATGGTCTTGTGCTTGCATTGCGCCATTTGTGTTGGTTTGGCTGATAATGGATTGTGGCTTATACTAGATATGAGGCATGTTGGCCCTTGATTATCCCAGCCTCCACCAGATTTCTATGAGCGGATGATGGAGACCATGCAGGATGGATTCCACTGCCAGGATAGCATGATACTATAGCACAACGTGCTTGTCTCCCAGAGCTTGATCGACATGGATGAGGAGATTGATCACCTATTAGCTCACATCCATGAGATGCAGTCCCAGGCAAACGGTGTCTCAGGCCCCGATCCGGGAGCAGAGAGACGGAGAGCTAGGAGACAGAGGAGCACGGATTGGCTGGCTCATTATCAGCAGTGCTATTTTGGCGGTGCCCCTTCTTCCTCACATCAGTGATTTGTAAGCACCATATCCTTACCCTTTCCATACTTCGCTTTGTATTCTTTGGCCCTATTGTCTACATTGAGGGCAATGTAGTGTTCTAAGTGCGGGGAGGGGCATTTACTGATTGCACGATTGGGGTTTGAGATACTTTGAAGACTTTGCTACTTTTGGATAACTCTTTTGTTTTGTTTTGGATATTTTCTCTTTTATTTTGGGATGTTTTTCTTTTGATGTACTTGGATAATGTTGGCTTTGACACTTTTCTTACCCTTGCACTTTGCTACTTTTTAAATTGGAGAACAATGATTAAATTTGAAAAAAATGTCAAGAAATTTTTATAAAATTTTTTTAAATAAAAAGAATCCCGCTAAGTTGAAAACCTGAGAGGGCATCTTAGGCAACATTGGGGGCCCGGATAGGTCGAAAACCCGAGAGAGAGACCTAGGCAAAAATGAGAGGCTAAATGTGTGGAAAAAGGTGAGATGTAAGCCGAAGGAATATGACGTGTGGCTAGGATGAAAACCCGAAAGGGCTCCTAGCAAAAATGAGAGAAATTGAAAAATTTTAAGTGTTCACTCATTTTTCGGCGTTGGAGTCATAAGATTGCGGTGGCCATATGGATGGATTGGGTAGCTTGATATCTTGAGGACCTCTTGGGAGTGGAAAATTTAGCAGGAGAAGACGAAGTAAGTTATGAAACTCTTGATCGTTAATATACTTCGTTTTTGGGTTGATTTATTGATATAAAGTGGAGCATGTGTTTTGAACTTTATACATGTCTTTAGTTTCACCTTGTAACATTGAAGTTGGGATTGTCAACTCAAGATTTGGAAATATTTTGGATATAACAATGAATTGATAGGTTGATATGGTTTGAGTAGATTTAGGAATGAGGGTTGTGGGAAACTTCTCATTTGACCTTAACATTGGGGTGTGTGATATTGATAGTTTTATGAGGTATTGATTTGGGAAAATAGTAGTTAGGATGTGGATACGTCATTTCTTTCGTATGCTTGGACTTTTCTTACTCGAGGGTGAGTAAATTTTAAGTGTGGGGAGGTTTGATATGTCCATTTTTATGCATAATTTAGTACTTTTTGGGGTCAATTTTATGCTATTTTATTATCAAGAGCTTGTGTTTTACCTTGGAATTCTCTTAGGAGAGGTAAGAGCAACTTTACTCTCTTTTACCTCTTCTAAGTGGATTTTGCGTGACAAAGGAAGAACATGGAGGCTTGAAGACCGGAGGCCATTAGAAGATCACTTTTTTGAAGACTTTGAAAACTTGCTTCGAAGACACGAAGACTTGAAGAACGAAGGCTGTCGAAAACCATTTTTGAAGACTTTGAAGACTTTCTTCAAAGAGTTGAAGACTTGAAAAATGAGAGAAATCATTGTGAAGATAAGTGTTTACCACAAGAAGAAGAAAAGAAAACAAAGTTAAGTTCTGGCGCCCGTCGCAAGTTGCGACGAACCCGTCGCTATTCGTGACCAACGGGTGGCCATAACCTAACCTTATCATTTTTGTGCTATAAATAGCACTCTCTTTCCTCTTATTCATACCTCTTCTTCCTGCGTTTTTAGTACTGTTTCTAACCCTAGTTTCTACCATTTTTCATCTTTAAATTCCCTTGTATTATGTTTGGTTTATCAGCATTAATTAATATGAACTCTTGTAGTTAAATCTAGTTCTTGGGAGCAATTGATTGAAGCTTCCAAACATATGTAGTAAGATGTATATTTGCTCATTTATGAACATTTGTTGGAGAGCATTTATTATGCCATTAATGTTGTATTTTTCCTCATTTATACCATAGATTTTTTGAGTCTATGAAATATTTGTAAGATTGAAATGTAAGAGTGTTAGGAAAGTTGTAAATTTCTTAACTCATTTGATATGAAATCCAAAAGCATGGATTTAGAACTTCTTGTGTATAATGTGTTGTAATACTTGCTAGATGGGTATGTTAATGTGGATTGTTTTCATATTTGTCATATAGATGCAAAGAAAGGTTGAATCTTGAATGTTGTTTGTTCTAAGTTTAACCTAATAAATGCTTTGTTTGGTTAAATGACTATGTCTTTGGTAGAAGACTTGTTGTTATCAAACCTATGGTCCTTTGGGTGAAATGTCATTGATGAAATACCCATATGATGTTGTTTGTCTTTGGTGATCATCAATGAGGTTTGCAAATGGTCGTTGTTTGTCTTTGCAAACTACTCTTAAGGATGAATGAATGTTGATCTTTGAATGAGAAGTGATAACATTCCCCATAAACAATAAATGTAATTGAATGAGTGAATGAATCATTGAGCTATAGGAAGTTTGGAAGTGGACGTTGATTTCCCCCAAGGCTCTGTTAATTATCATTTGCATCGTATCTTTAGTTGTATTGCATGATTAGCATAGTTCTTTTGCTTTGCTAATTGTTGTTTATTTTGATAACTTAGGCTAAAAAACCAACAAACCAACCCCCCCTTATTTACATGCTTTTATATGTATCTATGTATGTATATGTCTAGTATGTTTTCTCCTACATATGTTTAAACACTTAAAAAGATCCCTCTTCTCGTGGACGACCATGACTTGCCATTATTTACTTAACCATAGATAGGAAACATTAGGGCTTAAAAATATTTACTTTGAGAGGTACGACGACGACCTCCCAATGACATCAATGAGAATCTGATATGCTGGTTGCTCCTGTTGCTCATACTCCTCCTGATAATCCTCATCTCCTAGGCCGTGCTCCCCCAAAACTACCTCTGAGTTCATGTCAGGCTCAACAATGAGGTCGGACAACCTGGAGGACTTGCTCAATTTGGTTCTCTCACTCTAGAGCAGCCTCATGAATTCCTTCTTGTGATGTAACAACTCCTAGATAGAACCAGAGTTTTTAAAGCTCCGGTATGCAGGCGGGAGGAATATTTTCTGCGAGCATGTGGAAATTTTTATTTTGTTATGGGGGTAGTGGATAGTAAAAAAGGAGTGAATATATGTAAAAAGGGTGGGTGGTTAGGGTTTTTTCTTTTCTGTTGTCAGTAGATAAGAATTTTCCCTCCAATTTCAAGGAGGGAAATGTGTAAAGTAAATTTTGGGCTTTGAAGATTAAAGTGTAATTTTCGGATTAACTACTGCACACTTTTAAAAAATTATGCACTGTTCACACATGTGAGGGCCAACATTAATAAGAGACCATTACATAATTACACTTCCTGTCCCAAGTTAAACTAAGAGGAGGAGTGAGGGCCAAGGCTAACCGTCCTTATATTCATAAGAAAAAAGAGTTCAATATTTTGAGGTCAAACTCCCCCTCTTGGTTTAACTTGGACATGAAGTGTAATTGTTTAATGGTCTCCTACTAATGTTTAGGGGCTTGAAATAAAACTTTGTGTCGTATAAATTGTGTATAATGTGGTAGAATTAGTTTTTTTTTATCAGAACGTAAAATTACTTCAGTCATGACAAAAACACTTCATTGGCTTTTTCTTTGAGTATCTGCTTTCAAATTTCACCCACTAAATTTTTTGTTTTCTTTGTTTAAATTCACCAACTAATAATTATGCTTAGTAAATATCGTCTGTAATGTAATCTCACATCATACCATTTCATTTCATTATTACCTTACCTTACCTACTAGGAGCCTATACTCTGACTACCGGCTATCAGCTACTCTCTCCCACCACCGCAAACCGCCGGATGATGGACCCGAAGTTCACCGGCCGGCCAATATCAGCACAGCACATGATGGCCGGAGGAGGCCGCGCTGACTTCGTTGACCTTGACCAAATGCCCGACACCCCCAACCGCAGGCGCCACCACCGCCGCACCCAATCGGATACCTTCCTCCGCCTCGACGATGATATCACCCTGGACGACGCCGTTTTCGACCTCCCTCCAGCCCCTTGTATCTCTTCCGAAGCAGCCCCAGTTCAGCTGCAGCCGCGGCCTCCTGCGCATCTCAGGAGCCTCTCTGTCGATGCTGATTTCTTCGAGGGGTTGAATTTCGGGCCCACTCCTTCCTCCTCCCTGGACGGCGGAGTTGGTGGTGGTGTTGGCGGGGGAGGATTTGCTCCTCGCCACAGACACAGCAACTCCATGGATGGCTCTTTTGCGTCCGCAATGACCACGTCATTTGAGGCTCTGATGGTGGACAGTGAGAAGAAGACATCCAACGCCGATCGTCTTCATGAAATCGCTTTGAATGATCCCAAGAGAGCCAAGAGGTAAATCTGCGTGTTTTGACTTTTTCTTATTATTGCAGTTTTTTTTTTTTTTTTTTTTTGCTTCTGAATCTATGAATATGTTTTTATTACAATTTTTGTGCTTCTGAATCTATGAACATAACTTACTCACATGAATGCAATGATTTCTTCTGAATTAATGGTTTTATATGCTTATTACTTTGACTTGCTTGTGTTGACTTGAAATGCTCTTTATAGATGATAAGAGCTAATTATTCACACGCGTAAGCGTTTCTTTTCATGTAATGAATTGTAGGATTCTTGCAAATAGGCAATCTGCAGCTCGTTCGAAGGAGAGGAAAATTCGCTATACGAGCGAGTTGGAGAGGCAAGTGCAAACGTTACAGACAGAAGCTACCACCTTGTCTGCACAAGTGACACAGCTCCAGGCATGTCATTTTATTCCTTTTGCCATTTTAATCACATGCATTCCTGCTTAAGCTAAACCTATTGGTGGATATTGAGTGTGAAATGGTAAATCGTCATCCTAGAAGCTCTTGTATGTGGAGTATAATGTTCTGCAAGTTCTGTATAGAGATTTTATTTTTTTAATGTGTGGCTAAAACAGTCACTGTATTCAGTTACTGAATGATACTGTTTCGTCATCCTGTTGGTATTACCTGAGGGTTTTCCGTGGCTAGAAGAGTATAGAGCTTTAGTGAGATTTCTGTGAAATAAGGTGACGAAACTCCAAGTTTGTTCAGTGTTGGCCTTTTGGTTTTAGGAAATATGCCTCCTGTATCGAGAAGCTTTCAATAGATGAGGGGTTGGGGGACATAAAAATGCAGTTGTTGGAATCATAATGCAGTTCCTCTTTTGTTGACATCTCAAAGGCTTTAAAATTTGGAAAGTGATACAAGTATCACCAATGTTCACCCGTAAAAACATAAATGATAAAAAGTTTAACTTTTTAAATGGTGTCAACTATGCATTACTAATCAAGCTTATGTCTTTCTTGTTGCTTGTGAGTTGTACTCACGTAATTTTGGTTTTATAGAACTGAACATTGAATAGTTAATGCGTCTGTGTAAATGTCTACATATGTATCTGAGTCCCATAGTTTCAGTTTCTAAATGTCACATGTGTTCAATTTTACCTTGTTTGCAGTAATGTGATTAACAGGACATATTCAAACTCAGAAGTATGAAAATTCAAGGCTATGGCTAAATTTGTTTCATGTAATGCAGAGAGACACTTCTGTACTGACTGTTGAGAACAAGGAGCTCAAACTGCACTTGGAGTCTATGGAAAAGCAAGCACAGCTTAGGGATGGTATGCGTATAGAAGCTTATTATGTCTTGTATAATTTTTGCTTTTCTGTTTCACTTTCTTTTGTTTTGTCTGTGATACCATATAGAAAGTGTGATGATTCTCCTGTAAGAGCTAATTAGTTGCACTACACATCATTTCAGCATTGAATGAAAAATTGAAGGAAGAAGTGCAACGACTTAAGATGGAAGCTGGCCAAATGCGGACTGCCAATGGAAGCAATGTTTGTAGAGGACTACAACCTCAATTTCCTCCCCAAATGCAGACCTTCAGTAACTTTGGCAATAGACAGGCAGATCGTCATCAGCAGCCACAAGTTCGCATGCCTCAATCTGTCATGAACAGCTCAGCTTTTAATAGCCAAGCACACCCTTCCTTTCTAGGGTTCAACCCTAATACTTGAAAATATGCTATAGGAATCTGTATATGATATACCGAGTGCTAGGGATACCAGTCAGTAATTCACAAGGTAGCTAGAGGCCTTGTAAATTAAATTAGATGCATGTACCACACACTAATCAGTTTACTACGAAGTTGATGGTTTGTTATGTATTTTGTTTTGATATTCCCGTATAATCTGTTTTGTTTGAGGCGGTGATCCCATTAGGGACCCTTTATGTTTGGACAGTCTTCTTTTGCCCCTCCTTCCAGGCTATCATTTTCCCTCGTTATTGCTAGGAAAGGGGTACTTTGTCAAACGTATGGACCAGTACTCGTAGATGGTCCGAAAGTAAGGGTCACCCCATACAAAAAGTAGGAATTTAGGGGCTCTTTTTTCCTGTATCTTATATTTTCATGTTCAACCCGGGTTGTTCAGTAGAACTGGTCTTTGTTCCCCGTTTTCAGTTGTTGAGAATGTGTTGGCCCCATTGGACGCAGGTACCAATAAATTCAGTAATTCAGAAAGGTGAGAAGCAATCTTTAAAGTGAGTGGGACATTAGAATAAGAAGATTAGGGCTCAAGAGCATAGAGTTTTACAGGAAGTCCACAAGCTGGGCTTGGAAATGGATGGTGCAAAACTTGTTCATCAGGAATTAGCCTTTCCCACCTAAACTTGGTCACGATGTTATGCAGAAAAACAAGTATTGAAAGCCTTGCATACTCCATCCCCGGGCACATATGCGCACCTCCGCTGAATGCCATAAATGCATAAGAAACATGGATCGAACTTTTCAGGATTGGGAAAGTAGTACGGATTCATTTGCGTGGCTTGTGCAATCCAAGGAATCTGCAAACATGAAAAGACACAGTAGTAGTTAGTCAATGTGGAGATTTCTGCACACTCATACCAGGGGAGATAAAGAACAGAACTTACCTTCCAACCCTTTGGTATTGTATACCCTGCATATCTGAAGTTTTTCGTAGATTCTTTGAATGTCCCTGGGATTGGTGGTTTTAGTCTCAGCACTTCGGACACTACATTCCAGGAATACGGCATCTTCCCTAAATCCTCTGCACCTAGTTTGTCCTTCTGATAATTGCCATCTGCAATCTGCTTTTGCTCTGTTCTCACCAGTCACCACATAACAAGAAAAGTGACACAATATCAAAGATCGGACATGGACATTACCGAAGATTATTATCATTCGTATGGATAATGGATGCAGCTTAGTTGATCTTGTCACATTATTCCTAATTTCATAAATATATCCTCTGCTGGTTTTCTAGTATGCACGCGCTAATCTTTTTTCTAGTGAACTTCCAAAGAATCAGAAAACAAGCCAGCTGCACTGCCAGGGAGTAAAACACCTTTTCAAATGATCAAATATAGCCTTCTCATTAGTTCACCAGATCCGAAAAGTAGCCTTTGATCTTACCTGTCAGGACCGTGTTATAAACATCATGGTTCTGCGAGAGGTACGCCATCGTGTTGGTAATTGTGTTATGAACTGTGGAGTAGGACCCTTGAAGTAAACCTACTAAAATACATGCCATGTCTGCGTCGGGAATGTACTGCCCATCATCATCTCTACTCTCGAGCACATGGGAAATGAAGTCCTTTCCTGAATAATTCGAGCAGTGATCTAAAGGCACCATCTTTCTTCGCCTAATCATTTCCTCAAACTCACTGCGCATTCACATCGACGTGTTGATGGCGTGGCGCAATGCAGTGCCTGGAAAATCCAAGGGCACTAAATGAAGACCTAATCCTATCTCCCCAATAGCCTCTTCCAACTCATCAATTCTCCCTTGATCATCGAGGCCTAAGAACGCACATGCCAATTTGAATATATAACGTTTCGCCACGTCTCCCATCTTCACTTCATCTGACAATATACGTTGTTTCATCACTGCATCCATGTTTCCAACGTATTGCCTCAGCACATCTTTCCTGAGGATGGGACTCAGCAGGCGGGCGTGCTCCGTGTTGGGCTTATTGTTAGACTAGGGAAACAGTTGGTCAACTGTGCTTGGCCACCATTGCTTGAAATACTTGGCCTCGTTGGAGAACAGAAACTTGATCCCATCTGCACAGCAGAACACTGCCATTGGCTGTCCAACCAATGATGTCTTAAAAACGGTGGCGCCATACTGGTTCCTCCGATCTGTCACGAACTTTACAAAATTGCCGCAGCGCAGATTGGAGAAGTAGGCCCAAGTTTCACCTATAAGAGGCCAGCCTGATGTTTCAAGGAAAATCCTGGAACCGTGGCTACAGTAGTAGCACACAGTAGATGCAATTGTGGAGCACACACTTGGCAATTATGTTCTCCAAAATTTTGAATTTTTTATTTTACTGAAATTATGAGGACGCATTTGGCAAATGGGTCCTCTTTAATTTTCTTTTTTTTTGGTCCCTAATTGAAAATGACGCATTCTCCCAATGCATCCTCGATAGTTCCAATTTTTTTGAAATTCTGTGTTAATGAGTGTCCTCCAATCTGCCACTGATTTCCGTGCCACCACAATCCACCACTGATTTTCGTGCTGCCAAATCAATGAGGAATGTGTCCTCCAATTCTTCATGTAATAGCCCAGAATCCCATATTCGAACATGGTTTTCACACTTGGTTTTCTCCGCCAACCACCGCTGTAGACTCCAGAGTTGACTTAGCCGGAATCCTCTCACGTCGTCGCTGGCATAATCCTCGGCCAACTCCTCCCCGCTCTCCGTTTCCGACATTCTCATCGTCGGATCTCGTCTCAATTTTGTTAGTTAATTTTTTTACTCTTCGTTTCGTTCTTCGGTCGTTTTTGGTTTTTTTGCTGAAATTTATGTTCCCTTTACAGCTTAAGTCATCTCCCGGTCTTGCTTGGAAGATTTGACCGCCGTTGACCGCTAACGCCACCACCTCCTCCGTGAGTTTGAGACACGCACCGAGGGAATTTTTGTATTTCCTAAAAGTATTTGAACAATTCATGATTATACGAATGTGTCGAATGATTATGTGTGATTTGTCCTGTAATATTTTTATTGAATTTGGTGTAGCACTGTAATTTGTGAAGTACCTGAAAAAATCTTGTTGATATGATGGTGTTGAATTATTGTGTGCAGTTTGAATGATTATGTTTGGTCTGATTCTATGAATGAGGATGAGTGATTATGTGTGAATTGATTATGTGTGATTTGTTTACTAATTTTTGTATTAAAGTTGTAGTAATAGTCTAATTAGTGTGGCGTAAGTGAGCACACATTTTAGTATAGTGTAATAGTTTGAAAATCTATAATAGTGTATGAGGTGGTTGACCGACTATAATGGAATCCTGTACGGTTTAGGGTTTGAGGAGTTGAATATATGTTCCTGAATAGTACCATCTTTCCGAATATCGAATTATATGTTATGTATTTGTATAATGTGTTGTACGATGTTTTTGACGGTGTACCTGTACAAAGGGGGGTCAGATTAAGTTTGATTTGACTATGAGTGTGTATTATGATCCTCCCATACTGGAGAGGAACATGACTCTCGAAAGGAGGTTAAGCCACTCCGAGTTAGTTGATTTAATTTTCAGAAGGCTTGATATTGCAAGTGAGGGGTTTCTGTTGAAAATATATTACCATTGTCCTAAGCTGATTGGTTCGGTCGTATACTATTGGTGTTATAATATTGAAGATGACGAGTCTACCACGACCTTCTTTGACATTGTTGATCGAATGTCGTTGTCCTCACCAAATTTGTACATTATTATGGAGAAAATGTCAAGGACCATTGACCGTGCGGGTGATCTTAGTTCGGGCACGTTCATGTCGTTGTTAAGCAACATCCATAACTGTACACCTTTGCCAACCTTACCACCCCCTGTTCATTGCCAAGGTTTTATCATTGGTGAGTCCAGCCAACCCAGTGCATATGTTCACGTCGATTGCGCTCAGCCATCCACAAGTGGTGGTATATATGGTGAGCATCACGAGGAGCTGAATGTGTTCGATAATGATTATGTGGGTGAAATTGGTGAGCATGTTGTTGGTCATGTTAGTAGCGATGATGACGGCGAGGAAGGGGAACTTGATGAAGAAAGTGAAGATGATCGTTCCTTATCAACTGATTCGAATCTAGGGGACAAAAATGAACAAGTGGTGTGCACGAACAATGTAGCCACGTCGTTCCATCTTTTGGCGAATCCTGATACGGAGGCCTACTTTAGGGAGTATGGGGCCCTGATGAGGATGTCTATAACCCAACTAATTGTGATGACAGACTTACTAGTTATGTTCAAGCGACTGGTGAGTGGCATTAGGTATGCGATTCCGGACGAAGCCAGAATTGGTAGAAGTTATTTTCAGGTGGAGTTCCATGACGAACAGGGAACACAGGGTCGTGGAGAGCAGGTCATGCACATCCCACACCATACATCCTCCCCTACGTGGAACAGGTGGAAAGCTTTGCAGAGGCCGTCATTAGTACATTTCATGACATTGAGCACTCATTTCATTACGTTTGACATGGATATTGTACATTTCTGTTTATTTATATTCATTCCAACTCTATAAAATAATTCATTCCAACTCTATATTCAAGACTAGTTACAAAATTGCAAATCTCACGATCAAAATTCATCATTGCTGCAATTTTTAAAATACCATAAGAAAAACACAAGTCTACTTATGCGCTATCTTAACCCAAAGCAAAAATATGAAAAATAATAATTTATAAATTATATAGTAGACTGATTAAAATATTAATTTTATATTGAGGACGCATCCATAAAATGCTGGATTCAAAAAAATTATTTGATAAATTCAGGACGCAATTTTAATAACAGTGAAGTAAAAATTTATTTAATAAAGTCAAGAGAAAAAAAATAAAGCCCATATTGAGGACGCATTGATAGAATGCGTCCTCAGTGTCTGCTAATAAATATTTTTATTTTTGTGAAGAGGACGCATTCTGTGAATGCATCGTCTTCACATAAATAAAAATATTTATTAACAGACACTGAGGACGCATTCCCTCTTCACATCATTTAAAAAAAATGGAAAGTGAAGACGCATTCAACGAATGCATCCTCTGTATGGCCTGCTTAAAAAAATTAAAATTCCTAGATGACGCATTCGGAGAATGCGTCCTCCACCATGTTATCCAAATCTCAGAAGATGCACATTTACATCCAAAATCTTGACATCATGCACAATAAAATCAAGTTCTCGATGTTCCAAGAGAAAGTTTGTGACATTTACTTCTAGTATTACCAACATTTTGGAGCCATATATATGCAAAATGAAAGAGAGTAAAAACAATGAAAAAAATTTTGTGGTATGTTCATTAGGAAGTTGTAGAAATCTTGAGAAAGGAAACATAGATTGGATCAATAGAGGTAAAATTCAATGGGGTTCTTGTTTTTTGCTGCAAGGAATGAGGAGTCCACATAAAATATTCAGCTGGGAATCAGATCTCACTGGCAGTTTAATTGAGGACTTGGGCATTGATAAGATATGGGCCAAATGACCCATGTTCAAGAAGGCTCCAGCTCAACAAAATAAAAAGATCTGAATGGTTTGGGAAACAAAGTGATAAGACGAGAGCTGTTACTCGGCCGCCCACCTCATATAACAAGGGAAGTAAAATGTGCGAAAATAAGTTAGTTGACTGTTCTCTTCTTGATTACGCTACAAATCCTCTTAACTTTCAACCTGATTTTGAACGTCAAAGCGGGCACGATGCAACACCACCTACCTGACCATTTTCCTTTGGTTTTGCAGGTTTTGAAGCAGATCGAGGAGACAGTGACGTCACAAGCATAGCTACAAAAAAGGACTCGACATTGTCGCCGTCTATGGGGACGATAACGATCAATTGCCCGTGCAGCTTAACAACTAAGGAGAAGGAACCATTAGTCAAAAGGAAGATTGCCGGAGATGCCCTTACTCAATAGGAGTCGAGTACCTTCGTGCTCGGTGCATATTCACAAGCCAAGGCAGAGTTGCCTATCATGGTTAAGAAATCTTGAATAGTTAAGAAATCTTGCAAACGCTCATGGCTCCCAGCTCATGGCTCCCATTACCATGAGGGAAGGCAAGACGTACAAAAAGGTGGACTTTGAGCTCGTTGTGGTAAGAGTGTATAGTCCCTATAATATCATTTTGGGCATACCGGCGCTAGAGTTACTAAAGGGCATCATTTTTACATTTCACATACTTCTTAAATTCTGTACCTGCAAAGCCATGATGGTTGTCAGAGGAGACATGCATAAAGCCATATGGTCCTACAAAATTATTCTAAGGGCAATGGGTAATGGTGGTCTCTTAAAATTAATACACTGCTCTAGAGACCGAAATTCACCACAGATCTCTTAATAAGAGATCACTCCATGGTTTCTATCCAAGAGACCACCCAAGTGACCACCCAAGTGACCACAGGTAGCTCATATTTTGCCTTTCTTGTTTCAACCTTTATTTTTTCTTAAAATCTGAAATTTTTTAAATTAAATTTTTGTAAAATCTGAAATTTTTGTAAAATTTGAAATTTATGTAAAATATGATTTTTTATTTTGTAAAATGTGATTTTTACTGTGATTTTGTTTGTAAAATTTGATTTTGTTTTTGTAAAATAATTTTTTGTAAATAAATTTTTTTTTTAAAATTTAAAATAGAAATATATTATTAAATTTCACAATCAATTTATTTTGGGTGCTCAAATTTGTTTAAATTAAATGTAAAAAATTAATGAGTAGGATAGAAAAATCAAGTGATCCATGAAGAGAGGGGTCTCTTGCCATTGTGAAGAACAAAAAGGGTGGTATTTTAAGTGGTCTCTTAAGGTGAGATGGAAGAGAGAGATGAATAGAAATAATATATTTAATTGATAAGAGACCACTGGCGATCTCTACCATTTCCCTTGGCCTAAGCAAGTGGAAAAGGGACAATCTAGCACCATCATGTCTGAGACAGGCCCAGGAGACAAACACAATGCGAGTGGTTGCAAACAGTAATGATCTTGTGTTGTTGGCGCAGAGGTGCAAGCGGTGAGTGTTGAGAAGGACAACATGATGCATATGGACAAATCGTTGCAGAGCACTACTAGAAAATAAGTACATACGCACTGGTATAAATTCATGATTACAAGTATATCGGTGCGTATGTAACCAATTGCACCAGTATTTATCATGTTAACATCAGTACTAGTGCAAATAAGTACATACGCACCGGTATCCTGTCAAACGGTGTACAATTCACCAATTTTTGCACCAGTATTGGTTCTATTGGTGTACCAATGTCAAATATTTTGCCTCGTTATTATCCGAATAGGTATTTATACCGGTGCAATTGCTAACATGTGCACCGGTATAGGATTACCGGTGTGTACTTATTTCCCTTTTTTTTTTACTAATTTAGCACCAAGAGAACAAATTTTTAAACCGGTACTGAGAAATTACCGGTGCAGGAATTCAAAATTGCGGGAAAAATTTACATTTGTACACTGATTACTATTAGAATCGGTGTAGGAATTGATCACACACCAGTATTTTCTTAATACCAGTGCAAAAAATTCTTATTGTAGAAATTTGGCGCCAAAACTATTATTTTTCGCATCGGCACTGTGATCGTACCGGTGCAGGACAAGAAAATATGCGGGTTTTGGCTAAATATATACACCGGTAACTGATTTTACCAGTTTAAAAGGCTATAAATGCACCGGTAAAGTCTAAATACCGGTGTAGTAAATTGCATTAAATGCTCACCTACCCTCTTTTTTTAGCGGGTTAAAATGGAATTTTTGGAAGAAGAGGTTAATTAATGGTGTTTTTTGGTTGATGAAGGCATTGAATTCTTCACAATGAAAACCCTTGAAGGTACCATTATTTGAATTACATTTATAGATATTAAGAATTTCATGTATGGTTTTGGTTAGTAGAGATATTTACATTTTGAGTTTGATCATTGATGGTGATTGAGGTAGAATTGTAGATATTAGTTTGTGATTTGTTGTCAAGGTTGTTGTAGTTATAAGGCTAAGACATTTGATTCCTATAGTGTTGGACATCTAAAGAATGTTGTAATTGTAATGTGGAATATTGATGTATATTGTGCCTTTATGATGTTGCATGATTATGAAGTCATCATGAAAAATTCTATTGTATTAAATGTATTGAAGTTTGATTGTTAGACATTTATTGATATGTAGATTTGTATCGCATCATCGAAAGGCGTAAGAATGTGTATTCCAACGCTAGTAGGGTGAGCGATGAGTATATTATGTTGGTGGATGAGTTCTTGGAGCATGCTTTTAGTTGAGAGAAGCAAATATTATGTCTCTGTCATGATTTTTTAAATTGAATTCGTACTAATAAGAAGGACATCTTGAAACTCCATTTGCATAGCCGGGGGTTTGCGAAAGATTATGTTGTGTGGACCTTTCATGGGGAAAAATCGTCACCCGAAGTGAGAATTAGTAGTGAGGGAGAGTATTTTGGGGATTCTATGTTGGATGACATGTGGGTGGATGTTGTTAATGAGTTTAAAGGGAGGCCTGAGGTATTGGCTAACTTCCTTGGTGAGAAGGATACACCATTGTACCCAATTGAATATGAAGATGTTCCTCTATACTGTGATCACTGTGCTAAGCTAGGCCATTCCCTTAACCAGTGTAGAGCCATCTCCCAAAATCAAATACAACCTCAGTGGCAAGCTACTAGAAATAAGTTTAATAAGGCCCCTATTATGTTTATGGAAAATCAGGCTCCTAACACCCCTCCTAGTAATGGCCACCTTGCTCATCAGATGGCCACAACCAACCTCTCTTTGAACCCATCCTCCTATTTACCTCAGCTGTCAAACGAAGAGCCCGAAAGAATTACCCACCAATCACCTAAAATCACTCCAGCTCAGACCCCTAACAACTCACCCCCTGCTAACTCTCAGTCTCCCCTTACAAAACTATTAAATGCAATAGTTCTTACTAATCCTCCCCCCTTAATCTATGCAAAGGATGATATTCACATTGGTTCCCACAGGCTAACCCTGCATCAGTCTTCTCCTACTCACCCCCACTTTCTCAACAGAGAAAGATGGAAAATAGGTTCTCTTTATTGCAGGACATGGACCCCCTTCCTCAACCACAAGAACTCATTGATCTGGAAGTACAGGACATTATGGAGGAGGGCAGTACACTCACACTCAGTACTATTGCCTGACAAACTAATAGGTAACACTGACCACCAAGGTAAGTCTAAACATAAAAAGAGCAATTATCTTAGCCAGTTGAATAAGATGATGTTAAGATCAGCTACTAAAAGTCATGAATCATGTGAACAATGACACACACCTTAACCATTAATTTTTTAGTCTGGAACCTTAGGGGTATGGAATCTTCAATGCTCCGATTAAAAAAATCTAGTTAATCAGAAGAAAATACAACTGCTTTGTATCATTGAACCTATGCATGATAACAGCCAGTGTCAATCCTATATGGAAAAGCTCAATTTCTCACATAATCTTCCTCTACATAATGGCAAAATCTGGCTAATGTGGAATGATTCTATATCTGTTTCCCAATTTCCCATCACAAATAATTTCTGTATGTCAAAATAACCCACCTAATTTCAGCCTCTGATATGGAAGCTGTATTTGTCTATACCCTCAGAACTAGGGATAGTAGAAAGTCTTTATGGAATTATATGAGTCTCCTACCCAAGAATGAAACTATTTTCATAGGAGATTTTAACACAATCACTTTACTTACAGAGTACAAGGGCCCTAGCTCCCCTTCTCTAGGTAGTATCAGAGACTTTAATAACTGGATTAATTCTACTGGAATTCAAGAAATTAATACTGTAGGAAATTTATTCACTTGGACAAACTCTAGGCTGAGGAATCCCACCTCTAAGAGATTAGATAGAGGTCTATGTACTATTCAGTGGAACACAAAATTTCCAGCATCTTCTATCCAAATCCTGAATAGACAATCCTCGGATCATTCTCCTCTTCTCTTACAGGTATTATCACTAGTTATCGCTCACCCTAAACCTTTTAGGTTCATAAATACCTGGTTTAATAGACCAGAATTAATAAACCTAGTCAAAGAAAATTGGTGCTCCCCTATTCCTCAGTTAGGAATGTTAGGTTTTTATCTAAAAAATTGATTAGACTTTAAAAAAATGATAAAGATTTGGAATAGGAATTGCTTTGGTAACATAGATGCTAATGCAACTGCTGCAAAGGAAAACCTTAGATTACATGAATCTATTTATGACTCCACCCCCTTGGATTCAGAATTAATCAAACTAAATGAGAAGAGTGCATTATTACTTAGAGCTTTAAAGGAAAAAGAAAAATTTTGGAAACAGAAAGCAAGATCAAAATGGTTTAAACTTGGTGATAATAATACTCAGTTTTTTCATAAAACTGTACAGGAAAAAAACTGTAGGTTACATATTTCAAAAATTTAAAACAGACATGGACAATGGCTTAATTCCCAATTAGATATCCAAAAAGAAGCCTCTGAATATTTTTAGAGCTCTTATCTGAGCCTAACTAATTGGTTAATAACACTTACTACCCTCATTTTTTTAGCCAAATACCCACTTTCCTTACTGAACAAGACAATCTATCTCTATCCAAACCAGTTTCAGAAGAGGAACTCAAATTAGTGATTATGAGTTTGAACAAAAATAGTAGCCCAGGTCCAGATGGTTTCTCCTGTAAATTCTATACCAAATGTTGGGATTTTATTAAGGAAGATCTTATATCTGCTGTAAATGATTTTATCTTAGGATCAGATATGCCAAGGGGTATCTCTAGTACCTGGATAACTTTAATTCCAAAGAAAACAACACCCTTCTCATTTGATGATTTCAAACCTATTAGCCTTTCAAATGTTGTAAATAAAAAATGTTCTAAGGTACTGATGGAAAGACTGAAACCTTATATGGAGATTTTAATTTCACCTAATCAAACTGGTTTCATGAAAAACAGAGATATTTCTGATAACATACTTTATCTTCAGGAAATGATAAGATTTTTAGACAAAAAGAATAGAGTGCCTAATTGTATTCTTAAGCTGGACCTCAGGAAAGCTTTTGATAGGGTTAATTGGAACTTTAAAAAAAACATACTTTGTAGATTTGGTTTTACTGGAAATTTTTTGACTGCAGTAATGAATAATCTCTCCCAGGCACATTTCTCTGTGCTCATAAATGGTAATCCGGTTGGTTTTTTTAAAGCTACCCGAGGCATCAAACAAGGTGATCCCTTATCCCCCTTTCTCTTTAACATTTGTTCAGAAGCTTTCTCTAGGAGTCTCTCCTTCATTTTTCTGAACAACAGTCTTACATGTTATCAGTTGCCCTCTGCCATCACACCAGCCTCCCATTTAATGTATGCTGATGACACCATTATTTTCATGCATGCCTCAAAACCTAACCTAATTAAGATAAAAGCTTTCCTAGAAATATTTGAATCTACCTCTGGCCAGAAATTTAACTTTGAAAAATCTGATTTCTATATTAGCAAACGAGCTACACCTGCTAGGATAAATCAGGTTAGGATGATCTTAAAAATGAAAAAAAGGATCATTTCCTTTCAAATACCTTGGTTGCCCAATTTTTAAAGGTAGAACACTTAACATATATTTCCAACCTCTATTGGAACTCTTAGATAAAAAACTGATGAGTTGGAAAAATAAATGGTTAAGTTCAGGAGGTAAAATGACCCTAATTCAATCCTGCCTATACTTCTTACCACAACATATATGGACTGCCCTTAAGACACCTATTCATATAGTTAAGACACTAGAGAGAAGGATGTCTAGATTTTTTTGGGGAGAAACTGAAGGTAAAAGGAATAAGGTTTGGAAAAAATGGTCTGATCTAGCTACCCATGGGTCTCAGAACGGTTTAGGATTCAGATCGGTTCAGGCAATAGTTGACTCTTGTTCACTTAAACTATGGTGGAAAAGCCAACTGGGTACTACCATGTGGGCCAAAATGATTTGGTCTCTGCCCCAAACACACAGAAAATCCTAGACTTGGAAGAGAATCTGCTCTGTTAATCCTTTTGCTGAAAATAATACTCTGATTATTCATGGGAGAGGAAACTGTAATCTCTGGACTGCTAACTGGTGCCCAAATGGGCCACTTTTAAATCATGTCCCTTCCTCTATCATTTCTCCACTCTCCTCTTCCTCAATTGCTCATTTTATCTGCAACAAAGACTCTATCCTACCTCAGATTTCTCCTTTTTTAGAACATGATACTCTCATTTTTTTTGCAGTTGGCAGAAATCAATGAAGACAGAGAGGATAGACTTATCTGGAAACCAGAGGTGACAAGATCTTTTACCTTTAGATCTGCCTACAAGGCTCTCACTTTCTCCTTAGGTACTTTTCCTGCTACTAATCTTATATGGAATCCCAGGCTGCAGAAAAAGATCTCTATTTTCACATGGAAACTGCTACACTCTTTTTTGCCTTTTGATGATGTTTTAATGAAATGTGGTTTTAGTCTAGCTTCAAAATTCCCTGCATGTAACCATTCTGATTCTCTCTAACACTTTTTCATCTCTTCTCCCCTAGCTCGATTAATATGGAATGACATGGCTGCTTTATTGGGTTTTAACCTCCATAGTCTAGACTCTATAACTAATAGGTTCTTTGTATATTGGAATTGTCATGATCTTCCCAGAATGCACCAACTGATTTGCAAAATGCTTCCCTCTCTGATTTGCTGGTCCCCATGGAAAGCCAGAAATGGTTTCTATTTTGATAGCAAAAATTTCTCTCCAGTACATATATGCGATGAAATACATGAGCTTATCTTCCTATCCCTCTCTGCCAAGCCTTGTCCCTCTATTTCACACCATTCTATGAGCCTTTGCATCTCTCTACTGATCCCCTCCCCTAGACCACCACCAAAACCTACCATCTCTATTGTCTACTGGGAAAGGCCAAAACCAAACAGTATAAAAATCAATGTAGATGCCTCATAGTCCTCTACTAACTCCACTATTGGCCTTATTGCCAGAAACTGTAATGGTATACCGTGCCTCATAAAATCCACTAACATTTCAGCTAATTCATCACTTGAAGCAGAAATCAAGGCTATTTTATTTTCCTGTCAGGCTTATCCATCTTTGGACAGTACTTTCATCATTGAATCAAACTCTTTGCTTGCAGTGAAAATGATCAAGAATCCATGTTCTGCAAATTGGTCACTATACCCTTTAGCTTTTAAGGTGCACTCCCTATTAAAAAATGCCAACCTTAAACATGTTTTTAGGGAATGTAACTCTGTTGCAGTTGTAATTGCTAAGGACCACCCTGCCTATATTAGTGACCTCTCTCTAAACCATTCCAATATCCCTATACACATCATAGGACTTATCAAACTGGATAGGGATCACACACCCTACATTAGAATACATAGGCATGGCACTAAGAATGATTGATACTGCTGATGTTTCCGTTGGTTTTTTTTACAAGTACCCGTGCGGGTTTCTCCATCTCCAGTAATCCAACACTACTTCACAGTCTCCTCGGCTGCTCTTCACCTCAGGATATGAAGTTGCTCAAAACCATACTACTGCTCTTTTGTTGCTTATACAATTAAGCTTCAATTTTTAGGTTCCAATTTTGATATGCCTGAATGAAGTTACCTAGCCAAAGGAAAGAATTAACACATGGGGTGGAGATTCTTTTCTTTGGAATCGCAACTACCATTCCTACACTTTGTCTTATCTTTAGTTCCAAAAAAACTCTCTAATATCACTAGATGCTAGGTATTCTTTTAGAGGAAACTATGTTGCCACAATGAACAATCTGTACAAATGTCTACTTTCATGTATTCGCTTTTACAAAGGCCTGGGGACCCTTATATATAATCCCCCACCCTAGGGTGTTTTCATTTTAAAAAAAAGCATCCCGGTTGCAAGAAGAAAGACACGACTATGTTTTGTTTGATTGATTTGTTTTATTTGAAAGGTGTAGGGTCATGGAGTGATACTAGCATGAATAAATTGCTTAAAGTTTTTGAATGAAAAGCTTCCACCCAGTAACGGGGTTCCTGATAACCTTTATGAAGCTAAGAGAATTTTGTGTCTGATGGGATTAGAGTATGAAAAGATACATCCTTGTCCGAACGATTGTGTCCTATGTAGGGGTGACCTTAAGAATAAGATTGTTCGTCCAGTATGTAATGTGTCACATTATAAAAAGAAGAGAAATTTGGCTGTCGGTGGATAGCATGTTGTGCCAGTGAGGAGGCGGGTGCCTGCCAAATGTTTGTTCTATCTTCCCATTATTCTGAGGATGAGAAGGTTGTTTAAGAATGAAGGGATGCAAAGAACTTGACATGGTGCGTTAATATGGGAGGTTGTAAAGATGATGATAAAATTTGACACCCGGCTGACGCAAACCAGTGGAAGAAATTTGATAGGATGTATCCACACTTTGCATCCGAACCTAGGAATTTGGGATTTACTTTGTGTACATATGTTATGAAACCATTTGGGAATATGTCCTCGAAACATAGTTTGTGGTCAGTTATGCTTGCCATTTACAATCTTCCCCAATACTTGTGCATGAAGAGAAAATATGTGTTGATGCCCATCATGATTTTGGGCCCAAAGTAACTAGGAAATGACATAGACACTTATCTTTCCCCTTTGATAGAATATTTGAAGGCGCTTTGGTCGGAAGGCACCTTAATGTTTGATGGTTGTAGTGGTGAAGAGTTTACATTGAAGGCAATGCTTTTTTGTACCATAAATGATTTCCTAGCATATGGTAACCTTTCCGGGTATGTGGTCAAGGGTTACAAGTCTTTCCAAGTTAGTGAGAATGAGACAGATTACCATCAGTTGAGGAATGGGTGGAGGACTGTTTATTTGGGTCACCGTAAATTCCCACCTGTACGTCACAAGTTATGGGAGAACGTGGTTGCATTCGTTGGTGGGAAGGAGAGGAGAAAGACACCCAAAACTTTGACTAATGTAGCTATTCACTACAAGGTGAAGAAATGGAATGTTTTTATCGGTAAGAAGTTATCAAAGGGTGGTGGGGCTGTAGATGGACCATGGAAGAAACAGTCAATTTTCTTCAATTTGTTGTACTGGGAAAATTTGGAGGTTCGCCATTTGTTGGATGTCATGCATATAAAAAACATCTGTGGGAGTCTAATTGGGATACTTCTGAACATTCCTGAGAAGACTAAGGATAGCTTGAATGCGAGGAAAGATTTAGTGGACCTTGTTCTAAGGTTGGATCTGGCACCGGAGGTAAGAGGGAAGCGAACGTACCTGCCCCCTACTTCTTACAATCTGCCAGTTGCTGAGAGGAGGTCGGTGTGTGAGAGCATCCAAGGAATAAAGGTACCTTTCGGTTAATCCTATAATGTTAGTCGGTTTGTGAATGATGAGTTGCATCTTAATGCTTTGAAATCACATGATTGTCATGTCCTTATGCAACAACTTTTTCCCATAGCAATACTTAGGTGTTTGGAAAAGGAACTTAGATTTTCAGTTATGGACTTATGTTTTTTCTCCAACTCGATATGGAGGAAAAATATTAGCAGGTAACAACTAGATGAACTTGGTCGAGAGGCTGCTGTTATTCTATGCCATTTGGAGAAGTATTTTCCCCTATCATTCTTTAACATTATGGCGCACCTAGTGGTACACTTAGTTAGGGAGATACGTATGTGCGGGCATGTTGGAATGCATTGGATGTATCCCTTTGAGCTTCACATAGCTATTTTCGAGGGTTATGTTCATAGTCGGCCCGATGCCTCCATTATTTATAGGTACGCCATTGAAGAGATCATCGAGTATTGTACAATGAACTTGGTTGGAAGAAGAACGGTTTGAATTCTAGGTGGACCCCACTACAGAAGTCGAAATGAGATTCCACGTTCCCAGGGTACGCTTCATACACCCTATCACGCTGAGTTGATGGCTGTTCACCTGTATGTATTGCGTAATAGTAGCGATATTGGAACATATGTTAAATAGTATGTTTCCCTGTTGGAAGAGATTCATCCAAACTGGCTCCCGAATAAAATTCAGGTCGAGCATTCTTCAAGGTTTGTTAACTGGTTTTATAATCGTTGTAATGTCGCAGGGATGCCAAGTAACCTACAGGCATTTGCAAGGAAGCCGAACTGCACTGCTAGATGATACCTTGGTTATGACATTTAATGCTTTATTTTCTCAACATTGGCAAAGAACGAGAAGATTGTGGTGTATATATTGAATCTGAATCCATGTGGCAGGCAAGCAAGAGAGATAAACATCCAGTTGTTGCTACGATGCTTTTCTATGGGGAGATTGAGGAAATTCGAGAGTTGGATTATGTAGATTTCAAGGTTGTTGTGTTTGAGTGTCGTTGGGTTGAACACAGTTCCAGTGTTGTTGTTGAGAAGCCCATGGGGTTCACGTTCGTCGACTTGAATCATATAGGATATGAAGATGACAAGTTCATCTTAGCTACCTAGGCATGACAGGTTTTTTACATTAATGACCCTTCGAATGAGAAGTATCATGTGGCGTTGCATGGGAAGAAGTTTGACTTTGATGAGGAGATTAATCAGCCCTCCATAATTGATAGTCTGAGTTTCCATCAGTATTTTTTGGTTCGAAAGATGTTGGGGGACCCGTTGTTGGAAGGCATTCTCATGGATATGGGCTGTGGGTTGATGAGAGAGGTGAAATAGTACGTGGGGACAATGTCTTGAAGCGGAAGCGATAGATTGGTCTTTCATGGCCATTGTTTTTGTGACCATGTTTTGTGAAAAATCTATGATCATTAGCGATTTAGTGTGTAATGTATTTAATTGACACTCTTTTATGAATTGGTTGGTATGATCCGTGATTTCAATGGAGTTTATGAATTGAATCGGTGAAAATGTGTTTCAATGGAGTTTTCTACTAGGTGCTGGTTTCTTGCTCCGGTACAAATGAAATTACCGGTGTAGAAACATAGGGGTGGTACTGTGTTTTGACTTATGCACCGGTACTCTTACCGGTGCACAGTATAGAATTTTTTTTGCTCTCGCGTTCGACAATGCTAATTTTTTGGCATTTAAAGCAGCCTAACGCAGCTGCTTTATGTTAAATTTTCACCAGTAATTGTACTAGTGCTGGGTATTTCAAAATATTTTTTTACAATTTACCCTCGGGTCGGTTAGATAGGATTTTTTAATTTAAAGCAGCCTAAAGTAGCTGCTTTAGGCCTCGTTTTACACCGCTATATGTAGAATATCGGTGTCTAAAAAACATTCCATTATTTAAAACCCTCCCAACACCCCATTTTCATAGTACCAAATTTGTATCTCTCACTCAATACCATCTCCATCATTACCCATGTTTGTTGAAATCCTATGTAAGTTGGCATATAATCATGTAAACCACTTCAATGCCTCTATGGTACGATTGGTTAGCAATTGCATATGAAACAGAATCATTGAGAATGTGACATCATGAATAGCTTGACTTGCATGTAAGGTGTTTGATGAAGTGCTTTGATGTGCCCATTTTATACGGTTATATTAGGGTTTTTGGGATTAAATTTTGTACACTTTTGTGCTCTAAATGTGACATTTTGCCTTGAAATTATCTAAGGAGGGTTAAAAGCGACTTTGACGTTTTTATCACTTTTTAGAGAATTTTGTGTAACAAGGTAATTTGTTTGAAGACTTTGAAAACTTTGAAGACTTTGAAGAATATCTTTGAAGATTCGAAGATTTGAAGACTTGCATTTGAGCTTTTTGAAGATATGAAGAGTTGAAGAGGTGAAGAAAGGAGAGCAAAGCCAAGGGTGAAGGATGATCTATGTTTTGAAGCAGAGTTTTCAGAATTTTCAGAGAAGAATCAGCCTCCAAGAGTGGTACCATTGGATTCCTCTTCTTGAGTACTATACAATCGACTACAAGAACTCCCAAAACGGATCAACGGTTCACCCGGAGGAAGCAAAACAAAACAGGACTAAATTTTACTGATCTGGTCGCGAGTCGCGACGGCCTCGCGAATTTTGTCCTGCAGCCTGCGTTTTTCTCCCCTTTTTCTTGTACTATAAATACCTCTTCGCCCACTTCTTCCCAAGCCTCTAAGCCCGATTTGGGGGCTTCAAACCCTAGTTTTTCACCATTTTCTTCCATTGTCTTTTTCTTTCTTTGTAGATTTTTGTTCTATGTTATGGGTTTTAGTTCTCTAGCTTAGTTTTATCTTGGGAGCAAAGGATTGGAGCTTCCATTTCTATGTAGTAAGAACCATTATATCTATCTATTTGGTTTTTTTTGCTATTGTGCATTTATTGAGCTTTGAATGTTAATTGTTAATTGCATTGATGTTGTTGGGAGGTTGAGTATATGAAATACTTGTATGAATTGCTTGCTAGGGCTTGGGGGAAGTGGGTTGATTTCCCCCCTTTTCTTGTTAGGAATATATGAGTATGATTTAGAGCTTCTTAAATGATGTTGGTGTGTTGATAATTGCTAGATGAATGTGATGATGTCAAACTCGTTGTCATGTTTGTTTTAGGTAGCAAATGAGAGGTGTATGAATGTCGATCGTTCTTGACTAATCTTGTGTAAATGCATGAATTGGTTAAATGCTTAGGCACGGTGTAGTGTTTATAAGTGTTGCTAAGCTTGTTGATTCTTCATGCTAAATGCCATCAATGAGATACTCTTAGTAATAAGGGAGTCATTGGTGAGGTTTGACAAAAGATGTCGAATTCACTCTTGCATACTATCTAAGAAGGATAGAAGATTTCTCTTCACAACAAGTAGTTGAAGTAGTGAATAGATTGTTTCACTCGTTCTTGAATCCTTTATTATTTAGCATTCATGTATTCTTGATGCTATGTTTCACTTCATTTATGCTATGGGTTGTTTGAGAATAGGAAGTGTTTTTATGATTGAAGTGTTTGGGTGTTAGGAAAGTGATGAATTCCTTAGCTCCTTTGCATGAAAATCTATGAACATGAACTTAGAACTTCTTGTGCATAATGTGTTGTGATTCTTGCTAGATGTGTATGTTAATGTTAAGCCAAGTAATGAATGTGATAGAATGAGCGAATGGTTCAATGATCTACATTTGGTTTGGAAGTTGATATCCATTGCCCCCAAGGCTTTATCTTTGTAGTTTTAAACCCCTTTTTCTTAGTTTTGTTTGATGATTAGCATAGTTACTTAACCTTGCTAGTTATCTTGTCTTTTAACTTTCATAACTTAGGACAACCAACCAACCAAACCCCCCCCATTTACATGCTTTTATATGTATGTATATATATCTACTCCTAGCCTAATATCAACCTTTTGTGCCTAAACGCTTAGTAAGATCCCTCTTCTTCATGGATGACCCCGACTTGCCGCTATCTACTTAGTTGTAGATAGTAAGTATTTAGGGCTTATAAATATTAACTTTGAGAGGTACGGCGACGGCCTCCCATGCTTCAATGTGTTTTTTAGGAAATGCCTCCCAAATCCAATTTGAAAAGGATACGCCATTCACCGTCCCCATCATTATCGAAAGTATCACCATACACTTACCCGGATGGTACCTTCGTGTCTGAGTAGGCTAGGTTGGTCCATGAATCTTACAAAGGATGCCGCCATCACATGGAGAGAGGAATTAAAGCGTCTCCCCCATTCAAACAAACTATCTGGAAGCTTGGGTGGGAAAAATTCCGCGAGACTCCGCAACCATTTAACCTGACGATTGTAAGTGAGTTCTATGCAAACTTTAAGTGCACGCTGAGTTATGATTACGTGTGTTGTAGAGGTACAATTGTCCCTATCACACCAGAATCTATCAATAGCTTGTTTAGGTTGCCCAATGTTCTAAACGATAAGGACGAGATTCTCGCACTCCATTTCTAGGTGATGATGGCTATATTCTACAAAAAAACCAATTAATAAGGAGATCATTGGGACAGTAACTAGGGGTGGTATGGACATGGATGATTTGGTCAAACCAGGTTGGAGCAAAATACCTAAGAAAAATCTAACTCCGGAAATGAATGGGTGGTACCACTTTGTGGCATCTAGAATCCAGCCTGTAACTGTGAACACAGAAGTTCACAAAATTTGCCTCACCTTCTTGTATGCAATAAAGAGGGAGCTTCGATGGAATGTTGGTTGTCGAATTATTCCTATGTTGCAGAGGGAACTGGACCAGATGGGATCTTATGCCTATTGCAGTATCATCTATGCGCTTTGTTCAAAAGCGGGAGTTAGTGCCCGTGCACATGATGTTTATGGCCAACCAATGGGTAAGATTTGCGTGGACTCTTTCTATAGATAGGAATCTGACACGTCTGTCGCTACTATTGAATCTATAGTTGCTGCATTGGAGGTTGGTGTAGCAAACTTACTTGAAGAATCCAATTAACAAAGATCCTGGCACGAACATATGGCCAAGGTTATGGCGTAACAATTTCCTAACGCTGTAAAAGCATTCAGAAATTTCCCAACCTTCCGCAGAGGCGATGTCGAGAACATGGACATTGGCACAAGTACCCATGATGCTGATGCAATAAGGCCAGCTAATGGGGTAGAACCCTTGTCTCATTATTATTCGTAGAAAAAACTTGTAGTAGCAGTTAGGACGAGTAGATTCTGTACTCAACTTTGATTGTGTTACACTTAGAAAGTTTGACATTTTTAATTTTGAAAAACATGCATGATCATGAATCGAATAAAAAATTTGTACACTGCGTTTATTGAAATTCAGTTGGACAAATACACTCATGAAGACAAAAAAGATAGGCCGAACGTAGTTGGCCTAAGTGGTTACTTTAGGACCTCTGAATTTGGTGCATTATATTCCAAGAATGGTTAGAATTAAAATCATTTGTAGCATTGGGAGCTATGGAGGTTCCCCAAGTAAATTTGTGGGCAAATTTATAATTTTGGAAAATATAGTGCAAACATTCACTGTTGGTTTTACATGGCCTTCCGTACACCAATAGGGTTTAAAAATACATTAACATGATCATTGTGTATTGAATTTCATATATGTGGAGACAATTTTATATTCCAGCCATTTCAAGATTCTTGGAGGGACTAAATTGCAAAAAGTAAAAGTTTACTCGTAAATCGAAATTGCAATCTGATTGAACCGAATGGTCCAAAAAACAAACCTTTTATATTTCCAAGTAAAGCATGTGGGGAAACGAATGGGTCTAGATTCTGTATTTAGTTTCGAAGATGTTAAGATTACATACAGAAACATTGAAGTAAACCCTCGCCGTTTACTCTACAACACCTACTAGCGCTTCAGGATGAATCACCACCCGGGCACAAATATGTTGCAATTATGATTTAAGCCCGGAATATTAAATTTGGTAATTTATGTAGTTTCCTAACACGTCATAATCACATGTCACAATTTGGGGGACCTAATTGCAATAAACACATACAATCAATGTTGCGGGTTCCTCGGTACCGTTGAGGTACGTAAATTTTACATATTCAATCTGGATATCCTAAAATTCCATTTGGGCAGGTGGAAACGAGCTTCAAGGGGTGGAACGAAATGTTTGGGGTCAATATGCAAATTTTATGAAATTAAACAGTGCTTAGAAACGTCAATGTACGGGTCCCATGTGTGGTCGATATTTCCATGAAATAACTAGTACAATGTCTGTTCATAATAATTAAACATCAATTTGATTAATTGGGGTTGTTTTAAAAATGTATGGGAGGTAAATGCAATAAGTGGGAATTTAAATAAATAACAATTATTTTTTACACCGGTAATATTAAACAAGTATTGGTGTATGTGTTCAATTTTCTGGTGTGCATTTCAATGTTTTCAATTTCTTTGATTTTTAATAAGACGGGAAATATTTTACACTGGAAATTTCAGAAATTGCTCCGGTACATATACTGGTGATGAACAGTTAGTCTAAAATTTTAGAAGTTCCTCTCGGATTGAATATATTTAAAAAAAAATATTTAAAGCAGCCGCACGAAGCTACTTTTTCTGAAGTATTACACTGGTATTTGCATTTTATAAACCTGTACTTGTTACCGTTGTACAACAGTTAGCCTAAATTTTCATGCGTTCCTCTCGGGTCAATGAAAAATTCATTTAAAGCAGCTACACGCAGCTGCTTTTTTCTTTTCTACACCGGTATACATACCGGTGCTGAATAATTAGCCAAACTTCGTACCCATATTCACTAATTTCACACCGGTACTGTACATAATACCGGTGTAAAAAACGTTTCATATGAATCCAACGTTTCAAACGGCCATAACTCCCACAAATCCTCATATTCTCATCAAACACCTTCAAATTCTCTTTCAAAACCACCATCCACCATTTCCACCATATAATCCACACTTAATTGAACCACCACAACTCCTCATCAACCATTGTAACTCCTCATCAACCATTGTATCCCTGTAAAGTTTGGAGCAACACAAGAGGAGAAACACAAGAGAAGCAACAAAAATGAGAGAGGAACTTGGTGAGAGAAGAAAGAACTTGGCGAGTTCGACAAAAGGGGGTAGCAACAAAAATTCTCCATTGGTGAAGGTAAGTGTTGTGGTTTATGTTACCACGTGTTACCATATCAATTTCTCTTCAAAAAAACATTACATCCCTCACGCATAATACATGTTCGATCAATTGCCTCTACGAACAAAAACAAGAAAATTGACAAAAAGTTGAAAGGGTAACTTGAATGGTGTGTTTATACAATTGTGGGGAGTAAATGTTTTACGTTTTCTATGGATGGGTGATGTAGTACTATATTTTTTTGGTTGGTGATAATGTTGATAGTCACGTTAGAGGGGAGTGATAATTGCTCGGTTGTATGCCTATTTTATGAATCCAAAGACATTGGTATGGTATTCTATCAACTTCTATAAGGTTCCATTTCATTGTATATCAAGTTCCATGCCTTAATTGTTCAAGTTCTATGCCATGTTATATAAACTTTTATGCCTTACATAATGTAGTTTCATGTATGAATTGTTCAATTTCTATGCCATGTTTTGATCAAAATTTTTATGAACTTGTTGATCAAGTTCTACGCCATGTTCTATCAATGTTGATCTTTATGTACCGTTATTGTATGTACCGTTATGGATTGAGAAATTTCAATTCTACTATTGAAGAAGGGGAAATTCAACACGAAGAGGAAGCAACCAGTTACGAAGAAGGAGGAGGAGGTAAAAGATGTGGTCTATGAGGAGTTGATGTGGCGGACCAAGAACCACCTCCAAAAAGGATCCCGTTGAAGAAAAAATTGAGGAAGATGCAACACAAACAAATGAACCGACTAGTGAAGAGAAGGAAGAAACTGCGGAACATGGTGATGTTATTGTAGAGGATGTTGAAGGAGTGAATGCTGGTAAACAGTTGGCCAAAACACCAATTCGCAAGGGAAAGGGAAAGAGCACCATCAAAGGAAGGCCAACTGTTAAAAAAGCAGATAACGACTTGACAAAAGCGGGAGGGAAAATGGAGAAGGATGGGACAAGTTTGAGGTAAAAAGTTATTTGAGGAGGTAAGGAACTAGCACGTGCCAGTCTGTGAAGTTGGCAAAATATAACACTCCAACTCCTATTGCGTTAGAGTTTTGTAGGAATCAAGCGGTATGCATTAAGAATTGGTCAGCGTGCCACGCTTATGGAAATTACGCTTTCCGGTGCCGCATTAGATTTGGCTTATGCGAACTCTGGAGCGATGTCCCTGAAGATGTTAAGGAAGATGCATGGAAGTTTTTTTCTGGTAACACTCTCAACAATTGTAATTTTAAAATTTTATTCATGGTAAAGTCTTAGTGAAGACACGATTAATGACATAACTTTTAATATGATTCATTCTCGGAGAGCTTCACAATTCAAACACCTTTGATAGACAAGAACTAGAAATACTGAAGAAAGAGGTTACAGAGAGGGAAAAAAAACCAACTTAGGAATTAGAACACAAAGGTGGACAATAGGTTTATTCACGATGTGGACAAAGGTATCAATAAAACAGGAATACCGGCATGGGAGAAGTACAAGTGGATGGATGAAGACGAATGACACTTGTTTCAAAAGAGGCGCTGGCATCCAACTTTTCAGGTAAGATGAAAAAATTAATAGTTGTTAAGAGCTATGTTTCCCACAAATTCTATTCAACTAAATTTTTATTTATAACAATAACAGAGGCTCTGGGTGACAAATATTGAACGCAATAAGGGCAGGGATTACACGCACCACCCGAGCATAAGGGGAAATTGATACATCCGTGAAAAATTGACTAAGGGGCTGAAGGAATAAGAGAGAAGAGGTTGACCGCTGAGGGATTCACTGGCGAGGAGATTGCGCAAAAATTCAGTAAAAAGGATTTCACACCTGAGAGATCTCTTATTTACCTTGAGGTAAACAAAGATAAGAAAGAGTTATAAACATCGAACGAGGTTGAGAAAGTCACACCCGACGTTGTCAGTTATGGGAAAATCGACCATTTAAATTAATTTTTAAGTGTATTTCACATTATTCATATAAAAATTGCGTTTCTATGTGATTCTTAGTTGAAATTGAACGAGCTTAAGGAAAAGGAGCATTGGAACTGCAGCCAGATGAAGACATCCTGGTAAAAGTGATAAAGAAGAAGTATCAACTGGGTAGGTATAGGGAAACTCAGATGAGTCTATGCACAGCGGTAGCTGTTCCTCATCTTTCCCGCAGTAAGTGCAGTAGCGTTCCCTGCTAAAGAGATAACCCAGAGGACACTATCTAACGATCAATTGGTCGTGAAAGCCATGGTATCGTACTTGGAGCAATTGGTGAAGGTCTTAGAATCTGTAAGTGTTGTTCAGATACTGCCATGCCTTGACAATCCCAAGAAGTTTATAAGGAAGGCGATGGATGATATTGCTGCAGCTGCTACAAAGTGTGGTGAAGAGCCAGCGACGAAGAAGGAGATGAAAAGGTACACCTTCAATAATCTATGCATGTCATATACATTGATTTACGCATCTAAAATATATCCATAACCATTTAATCTATTCACTTAAATATTGTACGAACAAGATGGAGAACACGTGACTCTTTTCATCAAAGACATTTTTGGGAAGAAGAAAATGGTCGCCCATGGGCTGCGACAGGTATCTCATCATTGGGATGCCCAAAAAGGAAGTGTTATTCGTGTGAGAGTATGCAAGCCAGTCCTTCATCCTAGGGCGGGATTGACCTTGGCGAATCACCACTTTGATAATGTTGGAGAGGCAAGGCAAGTGATCAACCGAGTGACATCAATGATGTCAGTGCCGGAGGTGATACAAACGACGATGACGAGGAGGTTATGATTCTCACCAGCGACAATGAGGTACATTATTGTAACACATTATTTGTTAATTCCTCAAAGTACTTTTGCGTATCCGTATTCATTAATCCTTGTAATAGGATACTGGTGAACAAAAATCTCAGTTGACGGCTAATTTCCGGCCATCTACAAGACCAGGATTAAATAAGCTGCCAAAATAGGTAATGCACTAAAACGAGTACCATTATTATTCATTAACAACGACAGTTCAATACTACATGCTCAAATGATCATCTCGTATCATTTCACTTTCCTAGATTGTCAACAAACAAGACTTGACAGATTGGTCGATCATGGGGGCAATTCATAAAGGAAACAAATGCCGCTATCCTGGAAATGATAAAGAATAAGGACTGCATGTTCTTCCCAGTGTTTTGACCATTGACATTCACATGCCATTACACCTGCGGTGTTGGAATAGAAGTTCTGGTCGAGTTTGGGAAGAAACTGGGGAACATGCGTTCGATGACCTGGATCGATAATGAGCAGGTTGATGTGTGGATGGGGTGAGTTTCAAAACTTACAGCCTAAATGTTTTAAAAATTATCAATAATTTATTTTTATGTATGATTAATATGCAGGCACCTGTGGGAGAAAATATGGGAAACTAATTCAGGACGCGTCCAATTCTACCCATCCAACTATGGAAACCTGAACAACTTTGAGCAGGAGGTCAAACTCCATTTCAAACAAATTTAGGAAACAATGAAGGCAATGGATGCTGAGTTCTACATCGTAACCTACATAAGAATGTAAGTATTTCTTCCTGATAATTACATTCACATTTCAAACCACTTCCGTTTCATTAATTTGTTAACATAATTTTCCAACAGCGATCATTGGTATCTCATCATTATCCATTCTCGAACGGAGGAGATTTTCACTCTGGACACATTGTCGGGGTGTATCAAACCAATAAAATTGGTCGAACTCAGTGTCATTTCTAGGTATTTCAATCAATGAATAAAAAATCTTAGTTTGGTATTGTACATTTTAATTTACTTTCTTGACAGGCTTGCTTACGTATACCAAAGGGAGACGAGAAAGGCGGAGCCAGAACCCGACTACACTTGGAAAATCAACAACATCATGGTAAGTCATTTTGTCATTTCATCCCTCAAATTATATGTTTAGGGTTATTAGTTACATTTACCGTTTCGGTGCAGTACCGAACCCAGAATGGTTCATGGCAATGCGGGTAGTCCATCATGCTCTTCATGGAAGAATTTTTTAATCACCCAGATACAAACAGTATCTTGGGGGTAAAACTTTCATCTAAAAATTTGTTAGTATTAATCTTTAGTAAACGCAACATTATTAACTAACAATATAAGTTTGAAATTAACAGATTTTCTCAGAGGGCAAAGGGTCGTACCATGTGTACGAAATTTAAGGTGTAGTAGAGAGATGGTGTGGGGCTTGGCTCAGAGACTACCAACAACAGACGAACACTATGTTGCAACTTCTGGATGATAAGAACGCCATAGTGGGTTGATGGTTTATTTTTAATGGCTGATGATATTATAATTCTATGGATGGTGTTTAGTTATACTAAACTTGTGTGTATTTTTTACTTTGTTTCATTCCATGCTTAAGATACTTCTTCTATTTCATAGTTAGAATAATGTTCGTGTGTTTTGCGAGCGATATTTTCGTAATAGAATGTTTCAAATATCTTACCTATTAAAAATTTTCCAATTTATTATAGTTTACAAGTATCTCTGGCTGTTGTTGCCCCAAAAATGATTCGAGAGGGACCATTGGAAAAAAGAAGCATTGCACAATTTATCCAAATAATACACCAGTATAAAATGCATGTACCTGTGTAATAAAATTTCACATTTTAAATAATTCATTTTTAAATATTTAAATAATACCGGTGCATAAAGTATAGTAAAACCAGTGTAAAAAAAATACCGGTGCAATCTATTCCGGTGCAAAAAAACTATATTCCAACTACAAAAGAAAGACCGATGTTATATATATTAACGGTGTACAAATCACAGTTTTACACCGGTTCATAGGTTAAGTACCGGTGCAACATGTCTACACCTGTGTTCCAAATAATACCGGTGCAGATATATTGTGATTCCAAAATTTATACACCGGCCTAAGATCCGGTGCAAATAATGTTCTACACCGGTTCATTTTACCAGTACAATTTTTTTGGCTTTTTACACCCCTATACATACGCACCGGTATTTTAGGGGGCCAAAATACCGGTGCTATTGCCTAAATTATCGGTGCAATTACCCCTGTCCTGCAGTAGTGGTGAGTCTATCTGAGAGCACAGTTTGACTACAGTCTGCATTACTCTCAACCTCACAAATGAACCACGATTTTCTTCATGAGATCTTTATTGAAGGCCAATAACACCCCTCTATCTTCATCTTAGGGGCGTACATGGTAGAAGCTGCTGAGCACTTCACTCTACTTGAAGACCGAATCCAAATTTGGTCACTAGGAGTTGAAGACTTGAAGCGTTTTCAAAAAATGGTTCTCACTGGTTGGTTTAAGCCTAAGAGCTATCCCTCGGTTACGTGATTGAAGGTCGAGCATCCTTGCTCTGTTAATGATAGCCATAGCCACTGTCCTATTTGCCAAAGAACGAGGGTACCAGACATTGGTTAGAAAATGGCCAAAGCATTCAACAGTTTATTATAGGCTAGAAGTATCACTCTTTCAGCCTCACGCTGAGTCATTAAGTATCAGCTCGCATCACTTTAGGATGATTTTCGTATGTTCGGTTGCATTGAAGGCCTTGTTTGTTAAAGGTAGTACTTGGATTGTATTTTCAGGGTGGTCTAGTGAGTTTATTCTCACGGCCATCCAGCTTTAGTAGTATGCCTTTGTCCCTTGTCTACACGAACGGGTTAGTATTTTGATCCCTTGGCCTTAGCACTTTTATGCCAAGGGACTTGCATTAATTTCTCATTGTATTAACTGGAGTATGACAATGTGTGCCCATCGACTATCACAGTTTCCTTTTACGCCCGTTGACTATCACAGTTTCTTTTTACATAACATATTCCCAATAAAAAAGACACGTGTCTTTCTTTGGGCAGGTTGGCAGATTATCATCATTTTTTTAATATTTCATTTTTTCACTTTTATTTAGTCTATTGATAATAAAATACATTCCTTTTTAATTTTATAAAATTATTTATTATAAAAATTTATTTATTTTTTATTTTTTCCCATGATTTGTAAAATGTCCACAATGACTACTATATTGATTTCAGTTGTAACCACAACATTATGAGGTTATAAGAAATTATTATTATTTTTTACGTGATCAGATGTTCTATATCTTGCCTTATTATATCTCAGTATCTATTTCCTTTAACGTTTTATTTATTTTCTGAATACAAATGTTTAGCTTTTGTACGAATAATAAAATAAGATTAATGTTTTACATTATTATTATTTTATATTATTTTTTTACATTATCACTATTATTATTATTAAAAAAGAAATCCGTAATGTTTACTTTTAAAACTATATCAAGGTGCAATCAAAGGAATTAAACCAGATCGTTCTGGTTTAAACTTAATTAATACCTATTTATTGAATTTGTTAAGGACAGGGGTTCACAGAAACCCTAGCTTACTCATATAATTGAGCATTTTTAGTTTGTAGTGACTAGAGTGGCACATATTCTAGAGTTCTCATGAGTAACTGATGTTTTCTTGCTCTAGTGGTCTAGAATGAGTGCTCATAGTGTAGGTCCGGGTTTTGTGATTGGGTTCACTCCCGCATCTATCTGTTGCAACCTACGCAAGGTATAATTTGTTTAAGTGGGAGTCGGTTAGCCCGGGAGTGAGCTATGGGGGCGGCCAGTAGAGAAGCGTGCCCCTAAAAAGTTACGAAATAGGTGAGGTGTTAAGGAGGGGGCATAACACGTTGTGTGACAGACAATGGGAGTTCCCAAGGACTTAATGGTGTATACCTAGCCCATGAACCCTATAAGGTTGGACTTAGGGCCTAGAGTTCTAGACTAATGTTGGATGTGAACTGGGAATTTCGGAATCAGGTCGGAAGAGACTAAGCCACGAACCAAGAAAGATGGAGACCGCGATTAGGATCCAGCCACAAAGATAGACACGAACCGAGTTTATAGGGACAACGATATAACCCACAATCGTGAACCCTAATAATGCGGATCCATGATGATAACCTTCTAGAAATACAAGAATAGGAACACTAATGAAGGTAAGTGCAACTAGAGTGAGAAATTCCAATTCTCCGAGCAAGAGACTGACTTGATCATCCGAGTGTTTTCCAGAATTACTTCTGGGATCAGTTTTACAGGAAGAGAGGTTTCACGGTGAATAGTGGTTGCCTTACTTGGTCGGATTATCACATCAATTGTCATTGTCTTTGGGGACAAAACATTTTTTGTTTCAAAATCCTTCCAGGAAATAATGGTGTTCACCAGAAGCGAGAAAAACCACAACCACTAGACACAAGAACAAACAGTTAGGCACAACAAAAGCATGCATCCAAACCAAGATAAAGAATATGTCCCTATTAAAGAAAGGGAACACAATAAGGAAGATATAGAGGATGATGAGGAGGAAGCAGAATCTCCTAAAACAAACCAAGAAAAAGAAAGGAAAGCGTTCGCAGCATTCTTGGAAGCAAACTGGGAAAACCTGTACAATCATTTTTTAACCACGCTCAAGAAAAAAATCCCCGAGAATAGATAAAGTAATAAGTCAAGGGCATGGGAGCCTTAAGTACGAGGATGAGTTAACTGATATAGTGGCAGACGATGATGTAGATAAATCACCCTTAGTGGTAGACGAATATGCAAGGATTCCCTTATTTTCTTATTGGGAACAACGATCACATGGTGTGGAGACCTGCCAAACGGAAGCATTAAATCTTGGGTGCAATTGTCAAATTTATTTTTGGGCCACTTATATCAGAATCAAAAGTTCACCAAAAAAACAACATAGCTCAGTTAAGTGACTAAAGTCTTGTAGAATATCATAACAGGTTTGTCAGTGAGAGTTTGCAAGTTCGCGATCTGTCGTTTCAATTCTCTTTAGGTGTATTTACAAGAGGCATGTGATCATGAGAATTCTACAAGGCATTAATGAAAAACATGCCTGAAAACCCAAGAGAGTTGCAAAAGATGATTAAGCAATATGAGCAAACTAAAGAAGCAAATAGCCGCAAGGTAGAGTAGGGGCAAGGAAATAAGAGAACAATGGAAGATCCATACAAAGGGTTTGTAAAGAAAGAAAAAGGAAACATGCCTTTCAATGGAAGAGAACTAGGGATACAGGTTGTTCCATTCCAAGGAATGCCTCTAACGAACTCGAGAAAAGAAATATGGCAAGCGATCAGAGAATTATTTCGTGAACCGGCACCAATGATAGCACCTCTAGATAAGAGATCCAGAGAATAGTAATGTGCCTTCTATAAAACCACGACCATAACTTGAGAAGGCAAATTGTGGAGAATACAAGGAATGGATATCTGAGCTAGTACAAGAAAGAAGATGGAGGAAGCCGGTGCAATGAAGCCAACAAAGTAGGAACTCCATGGAAAATAACCAGGGTATGGCAAACACACAAGGCCAAAATTAGAAGATGATAGCAGCAGTGGATTACAACTAAGATATAACGACCAAGGTTAAAAAAAAGTAATCCTGTCCATATATGGATCAACTGAGTCGCTATCAGACAATTCCTGGAAAGCCAAAGCTAGATATTCCCCGCCAAAAGAGCCTGCAGATAAAAGACTTCATTCAAATGAAACAATCATACTTAGTGAAGAGGATGCAATTCCCAAGGTTTCATCTCATAGTGACCCAATGGTCTTTGTCGCTAAAATTGGAAATGTAACAGTTCATAGAGTATGCGTGGATGCTGGAAGTGCGGTCGAGATCCTATTTTTTTATTGTTTCAAGAGGCTAGGGTTCAAGAGGACTAATCTAAAGAAGTCGGCATCATCTCTTGTAGGATTTAAAGGGCGAGTTGAAACACCGTTGAGTAACATACATTGGTGAAAGTGATTGAAATTGTACTATTATTTGCAATTTTGTGGTCATGGACACACTAAGTCCATTTAATGCCATCATCGAAAGGATCTGGATGAACACATCAAAAGCAATATGGTCCCCATACCACTTAGTTATAAAGTTCCCAACTGCAGCTAGAATCGCAACAATAAGAGGATACCAACAAACAATGAGACAGTGCATGGTTATTGCGATTAAAACAGGGAAAAATATGAAAAAACTAAGATGGTTAGCACTGTGTCAGACGGTGGCTTAATCAAGCAATCAGAATCGACAATGGATCAGGGGAAAGAAACTGAAGTAGTTACTTTAGAGGATGAAGACACTTCCAAGTGCATCAAAATAGGAAAACAACTTTCCCATCTAAAGAAAGAAAAGGTCAAAAAAATCTTGCGAAGTCACAAAAATACGTTCGTATGAAGTGTACAAAACATGGGAGGATTTGACCTAGGAATCACTGAGTAACAAAATACCTCTGAGTAACAAAATGCTTACACATCGAAGTAAAATAAATGAAGATTCAGTAGTGATAGGTAGAAAGCAACTAAGGAGGAAGTTATAGCCTTGCTTCAGGCTGGTATACTAAAATAGGTCATCTATCCAAAATGGTTGGTGAACCCAGTGATGGTGAAAAAAACCAGACGTGGGGTGGAAAATGTGTAAAAACTTCACTGATCTAAATAAGGCATGCCCAAAAGATTGTTATCCTCTACTTAAAACTAATCTGATATTCGAAGCAATTTTGGGATATGAATTCCTAGCCTTTTTTGATGCGTATAAATGATACCACCAAATATTGATGAACCTAGAAGATGAAGAGAAGACGACATTCATAACGAGCTTCAGAATATTCTATTATGTGAAAATGTCGTTTGGCCTAAAGAAATGAAGGAGCAACATATCAGAGAGTGATCAACAATGAGTTTTGCAATCAAATAGGATGAAATGTGGAAGTATATGTTGACGACATGGTTATTTAAAGCGGAGGAGTATACAACTTTGCTGAACACTTGAAGGAAACTATGGATATATTAAGTAAGATTGAGATGAAGCTTAATCCCAAAAAATACGTAATTGGAGTGGGCACAAGAAAATTTCTAGGATACAAGGTATCCTTCAAAGGGATTGAGGATAACTCAGAGAAAATTCAAGCTATAGTTGACCTTCCTCAACCACAAATAGTTAAGGAAGTAAAAATATTAATGGGATTATTCGAAGCACTTAGTAGATTTGTTTCAAAGGTAGCTGAGAAACATTTCCCACTCTTTGAAGTCCTAAAGAAGGTAAAAAAGGTTTAGGTGGAATGAGGAAATTAAACAATTGTATGAGTCCTTGAAGGAGCAACTTGAAACATTTCCAACATTGAAATTAACAGTCTCTAGAGAAACCCTATATCTGTACTTGGCGGTTTCAAGAAAAAAAGTAAGCTCTGTTTTGGTGCATCAAGAAGAACCAAGACAAGTACCATTATACTACATTAGCATAATACTAGAAAGTGCAGAGAAGGCATACATGCCGGTTAAAAAGCCAACTCTAGCTTTGATATACTCAACAGGAATATTGAGAACCTATTTCCACAGTAACGAGATCATCGTCTATACTTATTTCCCAATCAATAGTATACTAAGGAAGCCTAAACAATCTGGTAGAATGACTAAGTGGGCTCTTGAATTGGGGCAATATGAGATCCAATTCCAGCCAAGAACCGTAGTCAAAGCACACGCCTTAGCAGATTTCACTTCATAGATGACAAGTGAAGACGCAAAAGACATGAACATGCAGCAGAATCTTGGAATCAACAAAGGAAAATCCAAGTTGGGAGATGTTGCATGGATGTGATTTGTTGATGAGGCATCTAGAAAAGAAGGTTGCGGCGCATAGCTTCTACTAGTCAACCCAAAAGGAGGGGAGCACAAATATTCCCTTCGTTTCGACTTTCCACTCAAAAATAATGAGGCTGAATATGAGGCATTACTATGTGGCTTAGACCTTACAATCAGAATGAAGGTCAAAGGAGTTCGACGATTTAGTGATTCATAGATTGTAGTCTAGCAAGTACGGGGAGCTACGAAGTGCGAGAAGAGCAGTTGGTAAAGTATTTAAAGAGGGTTTGTCAACTCATTACCCAACTTGAATACTTTGATATTCAGCATGTACCAAGAAGGGAAAATACAAAAGCAATTGCCTTAAGAAAACTGGCGACTACTGGGTTCGATTAATTAATCGATGAAAAAGATTTGAGAGTAGAGGTCATTCCAGTCAGAAGTACAATAATGAAAACCATGTCAACAGTCTATACTAGAAAAAGTAAACTGGATAACACCGCTAATATATTACTTTGCAAGGGAAAAGTTTCCAACAGACAAGAGACAAGCCAGGAAGTTAGAATTGCGATCTCATAACTACGTTTGGGAAGGGGGAATCTTGTGCAAAAAATGTTTCTTATCTTTGTAGATAAAGTGTGTAGGGCCATCGCTAACAGGTGAAATCTTTAAGGAAGCTAATGAAGGATTATGTGAAACACATCAAAGGGCTCAAACAATTGTGAAGAATATCATTCGAGCAGGATACCATTGGCCAACCATGTTTAACGATGCACATAACTTCGTGCTAATGTGAAAAAGTTTCCAGAATAATGCCCCGATGTCACACAAACCACAAACTTCTTTAACAATAATATATGGAGCTTGGTAACCCATCTCCACTCAGGATCGTTAATTGATCCTAGCTAACCTAACCGAAGGCTAAGAAAGGTCAAAGATAAAATTTGTATTCTGCTCCCAAACTCACTACTATGCTACCTATAGGGTAGTTAGTGGAAAGGCTGAGTTTGTCCTCAAAGATGCTAGGGTCTAATAGCCAACTAAACACAACCACGTACTGGTTTCAATCCGTCCCTATGGTAGGAATCGCTAGATATTGAAAATTATGGGTTTTTGGTTTTTTCATTTGACAACTACGAACATAAAAGATAACATAAGAGAACACTATATATGCAAGCACTTAGGGAATATTTGCGTAACATGATTGACTAGATATTTTGATCGTTTATTCCATCACATACAAGATATCAAAGCCTATTCTAGTGTTCATAACACGTGGTGTGTTTGATGGTCAGCATTTCCCCATACTTGTCACGTAGGGTGCTCTTCTAATCTTCCATTGGCACCGCCTCAGTAATTAGAGGAGGAATAATGGCCCTGCCATTGGGCAGATTTTTTTCTCCCTCGTACAATTACGTCCCGGGAACTACACCACAAATGCTCTATCCTTAGGCCTAAATAGGAAAAGGGGATTAGGCACCTTATCAAGTGCACTAGGGTTGCTAAACCCTAGTTTTGCTACTAAATGCAATCTCTACCTGTAACCCTTTAGACCAACTCGCCAACTAAAATTAGTGTGATGTCATCTTAATGGTAAAACTTGGAAAAGACCTACGTGCACACACCCACGTGGATCCATACCTCACTACTCATATCAAATCTAGGTTTCTCTTCCCCATGGGTATCAATATATGGAACAACATAAATGTAGACTAGAGTATGAGCTAATGGAGTGTATCATTCATGTAATTCATAACAATTCAAGAACAAACCAACATAATATAATAAACACATAGAATTAGGTAGATCTAAGGAATCTCACAAAAACAAGTTAAAACATGAATACAAATATTATCCTTAAGCTATAAGACTACTCCCTAAACACGAAATCCAAGTATTGAATTGGATTTCATATTTTTGGGCAAAAATAAAATAAAGAGGAGAAAGAAAAAGAACCGAGAGAGAAAGGAGTGTTTTTCTCTCTCTAGACTACTATTGAAGTCCAAAATATGATCTAGTTCATCAACCCTAGTAGTCAAAGGTCTATATATGTAGTAGTAGGGAATTAGGCCTAAAAACAGGCTAAAAATAAGCCAAAAAACCTAGTATCCGCAATTGGCACGAGGGATAGCATTTGGCATGAGCCGTGCTGACCGTCATGGCTTCGTGCTGGCGTGGGCCATTAATCTTGGAATGGGTTATATTGCTCGTGTTGGTGCAGCCTGTCGGCCCTAGCATAGTCTGTGTCAATCGGCGCAGGCCATCGGCTGTAGCTCTATTTTTGTTCTTCTGATCCGCACCTTGTGTCATTTAAAGCAGGCCATCAACCAAATCCTCATTCCGCTCAGTATCTTAGCATGGGCCTTTTCATTCATAACACTCTGTGGTATGGTCTTGACATTTGTGACTTGAAACAATGTTGACAGTGTGAAACGGAACGGCCTGTGCCTATACTTAGCCAAATATTTAAGTGCAAAGAAAACATGGGGACACAGCCAGCTGGGATTGACAAGGTCCATGTTGGGGCTTGGCAGAGCCCATGTTTTTTTTCATGGCTCATGCCAAAGGCTCCTCACACAGGCCATGTCATATGGTACGGGCCGTGGTTCGATTAGCATTGTGCTGGCCATGTGCGGTCCGAGCCGCCCATGCTGGTTCGGACGACTGGCTTCTTTACTTCACTACAGATGAACCTTTGGTTTGATGTGAGAGTTCTTGTAGTCTATTTCATAGTGTTCGGGAAGACAAATCCAATGGTGTCACCCTCAAGGGCTGATTCTTCTTGGATATTTCTCAGAACTTTGTGCAACTCTCGGACAACAATTCTTCCATTTCTTCCCTGGCCTCTTTGAACTTCGAATCCTCCTTTCTTGGGATAAATCCATCTACTACCACACTCTAGAGCCTGTGACCTTCAATCTACTACCATTCTTGCAAATGAACTTTGATATATTCTACCGTTCTTACGACCACCCTGATGTGTCCATTTTATACGGTTATATAAGGACTTTTAGGATTCACTTTTGTACACTTTTGTGCACTTTTTTGCTCTAAATGTGGCATCTTGTCTTGAAATTATCTAAGGAAAGTTAAAAGTGACTTTTACGCTTTTATTACTTTTCTAGAGAATTTTGCGTGACAAGGCAATTTGTTTGAAGACTTTGAAGAATACCTTTGAATATTTGAAGATTTGAAGACTTGTACTAGAACTTTTTAATACTTGAAGAATTGATAAAAAGTGAAGAGAAGAGGAGGGCATGAAACAACAAGAAGAAAGAAATTAAGATGCTGGAACTGGGCATCGTCGCGACTCGCGACAGACGTATGGCCAGAAATTCTTTTTGCTTTTTGTACTAAAAATACTCACCTTGTCCTCTCTTCTGCACACACAAATCCAGCTTCTTCTTCCTGTAATTTTTCTAGGTTCAAACCCTAGTTTTTCTTTCTTTCTTTTATTAGTTTTGTAGGTTAACCATGTCTTTTAATTATCTAGCTTAGTTTTATCTTGGGAGCAATGGATTGAAGCTTCCATTTCTATGTAGTAAGAACCATATCTATCTATTTAGTGCTTTTGCTATTGTGCATTTATTGAGCTTTGAATGTGAATTGTTAATTGCATTGATGTTGTTTGAAGCTTGAGTATATGAATTGCTTGTATGATTACTTGTTAGGGTTGGGAGAAAGTAGCTAATTCTTCCCTCTTTTTATGTGGAATCCAAGAGCATGAGTTAGAGCTTCTTAATGATGTTGATGTGTTGATAATTGTTAGATGGATGTGATGATGTTGAACTCGTTGTCATGTTCGTTTTAGGTAGCAAATGAGAGAGGTTAATGAATGTCAGTCATTCTTGGCTAATCTTGTGTAAATGCATGAATTGGTTATATGCTTAGACACTGTGTAGTGTTTATAAGTGTTCCCAAGCTTGTTGATTCTTCGTGCTCAATGCTATCAATGAGATACTTTTAGGCGTGTTTCGGTTAAGGGAGTGATTGGTGAGGTTTGACAAGAGATGTCGAATTCACTCTTGCGAACTACTATCTAAGAAGGATGGAAGATTTATCTTCACAAAAAGTAGAGGAAGTAGTGAATAGATTGTTTCACTTGTTCTTGAAACTTTTGTTATATAGCATTCATGTGTTCTTAATGCTATGTTTAACTTCATTTATTCCAAGTGTTGTTTGAGAATAGGAAGTGTTTGTATGATTGAAGTGTTAGGGTGTTAGAAAAGTGACGAATTCCTTAGCCCCTTTGCATGAAAATCTTGGAACACGAAGTTAGAACTTCTTGTGCATAATGTGTTGTGATTCTTGCTAGATAAGTATGTTAATGTGGATTGTTCTCATATTTATCCTATAGACGCAATGAAAGGTTGAACCTTTAATGTATTGTTCTAAGTTTAGCCTAATGAGTGCTATGTTTGGTTAAATTGCTATGTCTTTGGTAGAAGGCTTCTCGTTGTCAAATATATGGTCCTTCGTGTATAATGCTATTGATGAAATACCCCTATGGTTGTTGTTTGTTTAGGGTGATCATCAATAGGGTTTGCAAATGGTCGTTGTTTGTCTTTGCAAATTACTACTAAGAAGGAATGAATGTTAATCTTCTATTGGCATTCCCCATAGGTAATAAATGTGATAGAATGAGTGAATGGTTCAATGATCTACATTTGGTTTGGAAGTGGATGTCGATTGCCCCCAAGGCTTTATCTTTTTTATTTTTAAACCCCTTTTTCTTAGTTTGTTTGATGATTAGCATAGTTACTTGACTTTGCTCTTTGTTTTATCTTTTATTTTCATAACTTAGGACAACCAACCAACCAAACCCCCCATTTGCATGCTTTTATATGTGTATATATATCTACTCCTAGTCTAATATCAACCTTTTGTGTTTGAACACTTAAGAAAATCCCTCTTCTTCGTGGATGACCCTGACTTGCCGCTATCTACTTAGTTGTAGATAGTAAGCATTTAGGGCTTATAAATATTAACTTTGAGAGGTACGGCGATGACCTCCCACCCCCCAATTTTGTGTTTACATTATTATTTTTTCCTTTCACTCGTGCAAATTGATGACCCGCACGAGGCTGTGTTAACTTTTACTTGAACCCTAGCATCTTTGTGGACAAACCCAGGGCTCTCCGCGTACTATCTTGTGGTAGCATTAGTAGTGAGAAATGGGTGCAGAACTATAAATCTTATCTTTGGCCATCCCAGAGGACCAGTACCTTGCCCCGAGTTAATTAAATTGCACTATTGCGACGATGTTAACGACCCCAAGTTGGGGCAGGTCAAGTTTTGGTGCCGTTTCCGGGGATGCTTTCCAGTTTAAGTATTAGTTAATCATAACAAGTTAGTAGAGTAGTTAGTAGTGTCTTTTATTGTTTGTATTTTGTTTGTTTTATTATCTCTGAGTTGATAACACGGGGCAATACAACCCAATAAATGGAACTCTGTAGGGTTTGTCAGTTTGACCATCCTACAGAGGATTGCTCATGGTTAAGTGGAGATGGAACTGGCAGTTCAGGAAGATCAGAGGGAGCAAGAATAGTTCAAGTACCACGACTCACCCAAACCAATCTCACCCCTAAGTCTGCATGTGAAGAGATACTTGAGGCTCTAGCCATTTTTTTCAAAAACTAGTGAAACTTTACAAATTCACGTATTCTCTTGCATTAAGAATTGCGGGGCACAAATATCTGCTAGTCTTCACAGGTTAGGAGAGAAGGTGCACGAGGTGATAGGTGCAATGAACCGCTTGATCGGATAGCGCAAGCTCACGGCTGAGGAGGCACCTCTGGCAATTTATTCAAAAAGATGGAAGAAAAGAGAGGCATGTGTGACGATTTTTCACAATGAGGTTAGTGATATCTCTTTTGACTCCCTAACATTTTTGCATGAATGTAAGGCCTTTTTGAGGAAAATGGGTTATTCTGAGCATGAACCTATTGATCCTAATAAAAGTTGCCAATTCCCTATGATTGATATGTATGAAAATTTTGTGCATGAAGTTTTTTACATGTACAATGGGTTAGCTTTTGAGAATAATTTTTTAAATGATATATTTGATAACACCTTGGAGGCTAATCTGGTTGGGAGTGTCGAGGGGGTTGAGCCTGTGGGTAAGGATTGTGTGGAACCCTTGTCTAAGAACTAGGAAGAACTAGTCTTGCAAGAAACCAAACCTTAGATAGATGAGCCACCCATAGTGGAACTTAAACCTTTATTGAGCATTTGTATTCATTCTTAGGTGTCAATGAAACATTTCCAGTGATTATCTCGAGCAAATTGTCTTGTGACCAAGAGAGAAGGCTGATTGAGGTGTTGAAAAAAATTCAAGGGTGCAACAGGGTGGACATTGGATGATATCAAAGAGATAAGCCCTTCAACATGCATCCACTATATCCCATTAGAGGAGGGTGCAAGGTGGAGTCCTTAAGCTACTTAAGGCTGGGGTAATATATCCTATCTCTGATAGCCCTTGGGTGAGTCCCACCCAAGTGGTACCAAAGATAAGTGGAGTCACAGTAGTAAAGAATAAGGATGGGGATTTGGTACCCACCCGTATTTAAAATGGTTTGCGAGTTTATATTGATTACCGTCGCTTGAACGCGGTGACTCGTAAAGACTACTTCCCTGCTATCTTTGTGTTTATGATATTATTGTGATTGTTCTTGAATGTTTCTAAATGCATGAAAACTACACCATATATAAGCACACACTTTGGGCTATGTCAATGTATGGTGCATTTATTGATACCCCCTTGGGAAGAGAAACCTGGATGTTTGAATGGTTCGGCGAGAACACATCCGTGTGGGTGTGTGCTCGGGGGATTCGGGAATACTCTGACCTATTTGCCATTGTACCAGTCTTAACTAGCTTCGTAAAGCTTCCTGAGAGGTTACAGGTAGAGATAGTTGATAGTAGCAAGCTAGCAGTTGTGTTGAAACCCTAGTATCACAGATAAGGAGCCTATGAACCTAAGGCCTCGTGTATAGAGGACCAGTGGTAATTAGAGCATTTGTGGTGGAAGCCCAGGATGTAATAGCACGGGGGAGAAAAAGTACGAAAATAATGGTCAGGCCTGGTTGTGCTCCCATTATTACGATGACGATGTTGATAGAGGGTTGCGAGTGCACCCACCGTGACAGGGATGGGGAAGTGTATTCCATCGACCACACCATGTGTTATAAACACACTGATAGTTCTTTTGTATGTCTATATGTGAATGAATCAAGAATTGAAACATTAGAATTACCATGTTGCTAAATTAGTCCCAAGTGCCCAGTATAAATAGTTTACTTGTTTGTTGATTTCATGCTTAGTAGTTGTTAGTTGAAAATACCAACCCTCCCCAACTTACATGTTTACATTACTAGTTGTTCCTTTCACTCGTTCAGATTGACGACCCACACCAGGCTGTATTTTCACTTTTACTTGAACCCTAGCATCTCCGTAGACAAACCCAGGGCTTGCCACTTACTACCCTTTAGTAGCATTAGCAGAAAGAAATGGGTGCAGAACTATAAATCTTATCTTTGACCATTCCACGGAACCAATGCCTAGGTCTGGGTTAATTAAATTGTGCTGCTATGATTGTGTTAACGACCCTGGGTCGGGGCAGGTCAGTTATCGTGATTAGAGCAAGAAAGAATGTGGAGTAAACAAAGATGGTTAGTACTATCACATATAGTTACTCACTCAACCCATTGAACCATCCAATAGATCTAGGAGAAGAGACTTAAGATGTCATTTTTATGAAAAAGATACCTCCAAGTGTGTCAAAATAGGAAAACATCTTCCAAAGATGGAGCAAGAGAAGGTGATACAAATCCTGCGAGATCACAAGGACACATTAGCATGGAGTGTACAAAACATAGGTGGAGTTTACCCAAGCATTGCAACTCATTCGTTGAATATCAGTGATTCGATCAAACTAGTCAAGCAGAAATAAAGAAGCTTCACTAACGATAGATTCATAGTCATTGAGGAAGAAGTAAAAGCGTTATTGCAAGCTGTCATCATAAAGAAGATAATCTACCCAAAATAGCTAGCGAACCCAGTGATGGGTTTTGTTGTTTGGTGGTCCTAAGTTATGAAAGTTAAAGGATAGGACAACTAGAAAATTCAAGTAACCAAGCTAAATCATCAAACAAAACTAAGAAAAAGGGTTTTAAAACTACAAAAGACAAAGCCTTGGGGGCAATCGATATCCACTTCCAAACCTAATGCAGATCATTGAACCATTCACTCATCCTATCACAATTGTTACCTATGGGGAATGCCAATGGAAGATTAACATTCATTCCTTCTTAAGACTAGTTTGCAAAGACAAACAAAGACCATTTGCAAACCTCATTGATGATCACCCTAGATAAACAGCGACCATAGGGGTATCTCATCAATGGCATTATACACGAAGGACCATAGATTTGACAACAACAAGCCTTCTTCCAAAGATATAGCCATTTAACCGAACATAGCATTCATTAGACTAAACCTAGAACAAACCACATTCTTGGTTAAACCTTTCATTGCATCTATAGGATAAATATGAGAACAATCCACATTAACATACTTATGTTTCAAGAAGTTCTAAGTTCATGTTCCTAGATTTTCATGCAAAGGAGCTAACGTATTCATCACTTTCCTCACACCCTAACACTTCAATTATACAAACACTTCCTATTCTAAAAAAACATATGGCATAAATGAAGTGAAACATAGGATTAAGAACACATGAATGCTAAATAACAAAGGCTTTAAGAACAAATGACGAAATCTATTCACTACTTCCACTAATTAGGCCTTTACACAAGATTGGCCAAGAACAATCGACATTCATTGACTTCTCTCATTTGCTACCTAAAACAAACATGACAATGAATTCAATATCATCACATTCATTTAGCAATAATAAACACATCAACATCATTAAGAAGCTCTAACTGATGCTCTTGGTTTTCACATTAAAAGAGGAGAGAATGAGCTACTTTCTCCCAAGCCTAAAAAGTAATCTTACAAGCAATTTATATGCTCAAGCTTCTAACAACACCAATGCCATTAATAATTCATATTCAAAGCTCACCAAATGAACAATAGCAAAAGCACCAAATATATATATATATATATATGTGTGTGTGTGTGTGTGTGTGTGTGATTGTTACTACATAGAAATGGAAGCTTCAATCCATTGCTCCCAAGATAAAACTAAGCTAGACAATTAAAAGACATGATTAAACTACAAAAACTAAGAAAAGAAAGAAAGAAAAACTAGGTTTGAACCCACAAAAATGCAGGAAGAAGAGAGGGTCCAAAGCTTCTTGAAGAGGAGAGAATAAGGTGAGTATTTATAGTGCCAAAAGCAAGAAGCGCTTCTGACCCCTCGTGCATCGCGAGTCGCGACGTGCTCGCGATGACCTCACGACGGACTCCAAGTCCATCACCATTTCTTCTTTCTCCTTTTTGTTTTATATCCTTCTCTTCTCTTCCCTTCTTCAATTGTTCAAATCTTCAAAAGCTCAATTAAAAGTCTTAATCTTCAAAGGTATTCTTCAAAGTGTTCAAACAAATTATATTGTCACACAAAATTCTCTAGAAAAGTAATAAAAGCGTAAAAGTTGCTTTTAACCCTCCTTAGAGAACTTCAAGGCAAAATGTCACATTTAGAGCACAAAAGTATACAAAAGTGAATCCTAATAGTCCTAATATAACTGTATAAAATGGGCACATCAGCAGCGATTATAAAAGTAAAATACAAGGCAAGAATAACTAGAGTATACAATTAGAAAGTGAAAGAAACACAATTTCAAATTAGTGATCTTGTGCTAAGGAAGAATGAAACCAACCTGGCAAAGGAAAAAGGCAAGTTGAGCCCAAAATAGGAAGGACCATACAAGATAACGAAGACACACCGATCCAAATGCTATGAGTTAGAGAGATTGGATGGTAACCACGTTCCCAACACTTGGCACGTAATCAACATCAGAAAGTTTTATTTGTAAGATTAACAAAGAAGGTAGAATAAATTTAGTTGATTGTATAGGAACCATGACATGATCATTGGTGATGTTTATACCGTTGTTTTGTTTCGAAAGCGGTATTATTGCAATATAACTATCAAAACCCATCTTTTGGAGCAGATTACTTTTTATCCTTTACTTACATAACTATGCCTTACAATCACACAAAAAAAATAGTATGACCAACTACGATGTAACAAACTACGAAGTTGTCTATTAGGAGATCTTGAAAGGAAGTTTTTAAAGAATGCATGATTACAACAATGCAAAATTTTTATTATGCCAGCTATAGATCTTACCACTTCCATGAGTACAAATCTTCAATCTGCAAGCTAGTGATCTTTCTATAAGGCACATATACTTACAAACCAGTGAAAAAAGCAAGCAATAGATCCAACGGCTTTGCAAAATACATATTTTTAAGTAAGCAAGCTACAGATCTTGTTATCAGGAAAACATGCCTACAAAACAGCAACATAAGAAAGCATTAGATCTTATAGCTTTGTGCAATACAATTAAAGCAAGCTATAGATCTTGCAAGAAGGTAGATGCGCTAACATATTAGCGATGGAAGCAATCAAAACAACTTTGCAATAAGTAAACTGTACAATATTCCCAGCATATCTACAAATATTTTTACTAAGTAAAAGAGATATAGATCTTCAAAACAACAAAAAGATCATGCAATCCAAAATGCATCGACCATAGAATTTAGTATTATTACACAAAAATGCAACAACTTCTAGAAGCTTGAACGACAAGAAAATAGTACTCGACGCATTCAAAGGGAGACTTATGACATCCCAAATTATTTATGACTCAAGGGATAAGATGACCCAGATGATAAGAAACCACTTCAATGACGAGAGTGCAAAGCCTGATGATTTTAAGCCATGATATAATCGTAAAGCCATTTTATATGCAAGTAAGCAGGATGCCGAGTTCGATCGAGATACAGGGCACAGTAAACATTAAATCAATAATGGGACCAAATTCTCCTTCATCAAGTTGCATACTCATTAGATTAACAGTTTCCTCATAACTCTTATTCGCTTCCTCCAATTCGCAAATTTCATCTTGTAGATGGTGAATATGCGACCGGACAACATCATACATATTGACCCTCTGACTGCCAATATTCATAGTCAAATCACCCTGACCATTCGACCTATGAGAACCAGCAGATATGACCTTTAGTTCATTTTTTATAATTACAATAAGCTTGCTCAAGTTGATGAACACTTGAATCAAGATGTGCACACTCAGCACGAAGGTGATCATTATCTCTATGCAATTGGATATTCAAAGCAACTTGTTCATCAAACTTGCTTTTCCACTCCATGGAACAACTAGAAAGATGGTCAAATTCATCTTGTTTCTTTTTCAATCGATCAAATAAGTCATTAATGCAAGAACAATGTTTGTCTAAGATACCGGTATTTTGATAAGCTTCCCGCACTTTAGTCGTAGTAAAATTATTTGCCTCTTCTTGCTAATGAATCATCTTAATGAAATTCATTTGCTGATGATGGATAAGATTATTCTGCTATGAACAAAACTGTTTCATTTGACAAATATGCTCTTGAGTCTCATTAAGAGTTTTCTTCCATGCAAGCTCTAAATCGTTGACACCAAGGAGCATATATTTTAGATGAAGGCCCAATGACATAGACCATTCTTCAACACGTACAAGGAACTTAAGTGAGTGGATATAAGAGCCAATGGATTCTAGATCAGCTAAACTATGTACAATGTTTTCACGAAGAGACTCAAGGTTATAACCATCAGGAATAAACTTACTACATGGACAATCTCTAGAAGATGATGAAGAAACTAAGGGGGTAGAATTATCCCAACCAATACATAAGCTCTGGGTTAGAGGGAAATGATGGAAGACCTACAAGATGCAATAGCAAGACATAGGGATACCCACCATCAGAAATCTTTTGAATGATACCATCATTGAGCATAGCCTTAGGCTTCACCAACAATGAAATAGATCTTGCCAAAGAAGGTATGTTCTTTAGCATCGTCGTTAGGTTCAACTCAGACAAGTCTTTCATAGCCTAAAGAAGGAGTTTGTTTTTCTAAGCGGATCGACCAGAACTTGGGGATACTTAGGGGAAGTGTGACCATTTGTACGCATCTCTCTCAGCTCAAAGCAAAGCTCTGTGGCTTCTTCCTCATCAACCTTTACACGCTCCCCAGCAGTCTTCACACGCTCCTTAGTGGCTTTGGGGGAAGTTTCTAGAGTCGTGCATCTCTTCTCCTTAGCCTTGTACTTCTCCAAGAGTGACTCATCTTCCCGGGAGAATTTTTAACGTCACTTACTCACGAGCTGAAGACTCTCATTAACCTTACAGAGAAATAAACATACAAATGAGATAGCCAGTCATCTAAATAAAGAATGTCAAAGTATAACAAAAATTACTCTAACTTCCTAGCTAACTTACCACAACCAAGGTATTAGGAAGAGGGATTCTGGAGAGAGTATCAAGTATTGTCCCCTCTACTGGCAGGTTATTAGTTCGCACCAAAGCCTTAGAGCAAGGCTGGTTACCATGCCTTTTTTCCCATGAGGTGGAAAATGAGTTGATGATCCATCAGACCCTTAACACTTATTTTTCTTCTCCTTCTACTCACCAGTGGTGCGATCACCACCCATCTCTTCGCCTTCAGTTGTCTTACCCTTAGCGAGTACAATTCTAGAGCTAGTTTTGTTGACATCCGTTTGGAGGATATCATTTGCAGTAGCATAATTAGGGTGGAAAAGCAATTCAGCAATCCCCTCATCATTGTCAGCAAGAAGCAATCTGTCAGGAGCCCCTCCAACTAGGTCCATGTCTACAAACGAGTAAATATCACAAAGCAGACTAATGCACAAAATATGTTAACAATTGTTAAAAATAAGAGAAAAAATAGATCCAACATGGTGAAACAATAACAAACAAACACCTTCAGCATCAGAATCAGCATGGCGGTGATGTTGTGTATGAGCGCGGAGTGTTACCACGATCTCAGATTTAGCAGTAAAACGAACCCCCAGACTATGAAGCTTAGAATCAAGAACATTGTAGTTCCAAGATGGAATGACCACTTCGGATTTTTGGATCATTTTTACATAAAAATAATTTTTATGCCAAGAACCAATATTGCTAGGAAAACTGCTCACAAGCTCAACACAAGGGATAATATTATAGAAGGTAAATTCATTGACTGTCGAGTTCTATACTCATAAGGTTGACAATTTCTTGATAGCTCTTATTGGTTTCCTCCAAAATTTTCTAGTCTCCTGCAGTTGGCGAATATGCAATCGAAAAACATTAGATAAGTTAATTCTATGGCCACCAATATTCATAGTCAGATCACCCCGACCAGTAGAAGCACAATGGCCAATAGATATAGCTTTTATCTCATATTTATTTGGTCAAGTTCATGAACGGTAGAATCTAGACGGGTAAACTTAGCACGAATGCAATCATTGTCATTACGCAATTGGATATTCAAAAAATATTGCTCGTCATACTTTCTTTGCCACTCTACGGAACAACGGGAAAGATCATCACATTCATCTTGCTTCTTTTTCAAATGGTCAAATAAGTTATTAATACAGGAATTCTATTTGTCGATGATACCGGTCTTCTAATAAGCTTTGCGTGCTTTACTTGCAGCAAAATTCTTTGCCTCCTTTTGCTGATGAATCTTCTCAATCAAGTTAAGCTACTGATGATGGATAAGATCATTCTGCTCCAAACCTAACCATTATATTTGACGACAATGCCCTTGGGTCTCATTAAGAGTCTTCTTCAATGCAAGCTCTAAATCATTAACGCCAAGTAGTATGTACTTTAGGCAAAGACCCAATAACATCACCCACTATTCAACTCATTCAGGGAGCTTAAGCAAACGAACATAAACCCCAATAGATTCCAGATCAACTAAAGTGCGAACAATATCTTTACAAAGAGACTCTAAGTTATAACCATCTGGAATAAACTTACTATATGGACAATCCCAAGAAGATGACATAGCCACTGAGGGAGTAGACGTGTCCCATCTAACACATAAAGGTATAGATTACATCCAAATCTCTAATATTAGACAAATGATTACCAAAACATAGCTCAAGATACTCCTAGGATATAGAGCTAGAAACTTCAATTAGCATATTAGGATACCAAGTATCAGAAGACATAGACCCAAGAGGATGCCCAAAACGATCACTAGATCCAAACAAGCCACGAACATTCAAAACATTATGGTGGATGAACATATCAAAACCCTAGAAACCAGCAAATTTGAAGCGAATGTAAAAAATCAAAATAGAAAAAATAAGGGAAGTCAAACAAAGCACACAATTTAAAGGTACATAATAGTGTCACTTGATATTAGAGACAAAAGTTAATAATCTTCCAAATGAAATCATAGCTCTAGAATTCAACTGACTTCTTTATGAGAGGGTGGAGTGTTGTGAACGACAAGAGCAATTCTCTTTGGCTCGCATATTGGCTAGGTTTCTCCACTTGTGCTTCGGACTCTAGAAGGGGGGGGGGTCAATGCACCATCAGGAGAAGCAAAAGGAAGACCTTCAAAATAGTCGAACTGGAGACTTTTAATCTTAGAGATAGAGGGCAGTGAAAGAAAACCCGCAATATGTTACAACACAACATATGGATGCCCTCCATCAGAAATCTTTATGATAAAATCATCATTGAGCAAGACCTTGCACTTCAATAGCACTTCAATTGATTTAGCCAAGGAAGGAAAGCTCTTCACTGTTGCAGTTGGGTTTAACTTATTCAAGTCTTTCATAACCTTGTTGTAGCCAACATTGCGAGCAACACCAAAAATAGCCTCCAAAACCTTAAAGAAGGAGTTCGTCTTGCTAAGTTGATAAAATAGAACTTGGAGATAATTTGAGGAAGCGGGGCCATTCGTCTATATTTACCCCAGATCAGAGCAAATCTTTGTGGTTTCCTCCTTAGCAACTTTCACACACCACTAGGCAATCTTTGCACGCTCCTCAGCTATTTGTAATGCCTCAAAGACCTATTTTGTATTGTGAAATTTTTTATGTTTAGGCATTATTGGCTTTATGAGACCTTTTCCTAATTCTTGTTGCTTTACATATATTCTTCTTTCCATTGATTATGGGTCGAAGTGGGTAAAATCAAAACCCACTAGAACTAATGATTCTAAATTGTTTGTATAATTCTTGAAAGACTATATCTTTTCTAGGTTTGGGATCCCCCGAGCCTTGATTAGTGACTATGGTACCCACTTTTTCAACTTAACCATAGCGGCACCTTTGAAGAAGTATGGAGTCACTCACAAGATATCCACTGCCTATCACCCACAAACCAATGGCCAAGCCAAAGTTTCCAATAGGGAAATCAAGTTCATTCTTCAAAAAATGGTTAATCCTAATTGGAAGGATTGGAGTGCTGATTTGCATAGGAAGCTACAATTGCAAGAATTAGATGAGATCCAAAGAATGCCAAGATCTATAAGGAGAAGACAAGAGTGTGGCATAAAAAATTGATCATTAGGAAGGAATTTCACGTGGGTCAAAAGGTCCTGCTATTTCAATCCCGCCTTTGCCTATTTCCCAACGTTGTGGATTGGTCCTTTTGAGGTGGTAAAGGTGTTCATGCATGGTACAGTGGGGATCTTAGATTGAGGTAACTCCAATACCTTTAAGATAAATGGACAACGGCTGAAACCTTACCACGAGAGTTTTGTGCTGGAAAAGGGAGAGGATGTTGATCTTCTCGATTTGGTTTGTGAGTAAGCTCCAAGAAAGTGACTAATTCATGCCAAAGACATTAAATAAACTTGGTTTTGATCATCCAGATCATCATTTGTGACTTTCCATCGATGTTGTTTAATTTTGAGTTTTGTCATTAATTTCATTATTTTGCTTTGTTCATTTCACAGGTGTATTTTTTTACATGATTTGTAGTGATTTGAAGAGCTTGGAGCTGGACTTATGCATAAAGGAAATCAAAGAAAAATGAAGGAAAAGCTTGGACATTGGGTAAGATTGAAAATTATTTTCTAAGTACCAGGCATGTTGGCCATTGTGAGTCGCAACCACTACATCGTGACTCGCAACGAGATAAAAAATTTCTCACAAAATGTGATCCCTCAGGCTCAAGATGTTGCAACTCAAGACGGTTGTATCATGAGTCATGATGGACCATCGCAAGCCATGATGGTTTGGTCGTGACACGCAAGTCGTGACACGCGACCAAATCAGGGAGAATTTGTAAAATGTGGGCTTTCAGAGTCAACATTTCATGAGTCGCAATAGTCCCATCGTGACTCGCAACCATATGGTCGACCTAGCCATCATGAGTCATGACCAATCCACTGCGACTCACGACGAGCGTGCATGGCCTTTTAAAAATGGGCAGAACCCCTATTCTTCTTCATTCCTCCTTCTACATCTCCGCCACTCCACCAATTCTCATCCTCTTACCACCTACTTTTGGTCACCACTCAACCCCATTTGTGGCTGGTAATTCCTCCTCAACACTCCCCTATCCATCTCCACACCACTTTAGCCACGAATTTAGGCTAACCTTCTCAAGAACACCCAAAACCCTAGAATTTGGGGGTTTTGCAATTCCGAGAAAATTAGGCTTGTTTCTTTTGTGGGATTGTTCATCAATCCTCCTATTCACTCTATTGGTATATTTCTTCATTCCCATGTGTTTAATATGTAAATATGTTGTTAATTCGTTATGGTGGATATGTGATGAAATTTTGATTATTTTTTAGCCCGTATGGATATTGTATTGACTTGTTGATATTGTGGTTATTGATTTAAATTGATTGTGATTTGGACTATGGGAGGAAATGTTTCTTGTATTGTGCTTAGTTGGTCAAACACATAAGTGAATGCATAAGTTGTATAGCTATGTTTAAATCTAAAAGTTGGGACTGTTAGAATTTTTTAGTAATAGCTTATGCTATGGTGGATTGTTGGACCCTTGTGCAATCTTGTGTTTGGGGGTTTGAGGTGATTGAGATTTTTATTATGGGATAATGTTGATGTATGATTGATATAAGTTTCTTATACTGACATAGTTTAGCCAGAAACATAGTGAATGCATATTGATGAGGATTTTGGCAAAGAATTATATTTTTGGTTATAACATGTGTCAAATAAAAAGTTAGTGAATATTAGCCTTTTCATTATCTCAATGTTGTGGGTGAATTTTAGTGATTGGCCTATGGTATGAACTTAAAATTATTGACATGTTAAAAGTGACATGGTTTGTATATGCAATTATGGTTGACACTTGAACTAGTCAGCTTGGACTTGATTGTTGCATCTCAGAAGTTGTGAGGTTTGCTAGACTAGTTTATAGTTGATTGTGATCTTATATTATTGCATATGTTTATATTCTTCTGCATTTGACACCTTTTCTATGATTGATAGACATGGCCCCTACCAAGAGACCTAGGGCTCCTCCACGAGGGTGCGCGCAGCCCCTCCACCACCACCTCGGTCACCGGCTCTAGAGCTAAATCCTTTACCTCCTCTTTCAGAACGGTACATGGGCATGACTCTGACCACCGGGTCCTACGCAGATAGGTGGGACATCTTGGTCACCAGCAAGCTCCTAGAGATGAGCTTCATTGATGAGATGGCACTTGATGTTGTTGGGCTAACAGAGCTGGTTTGTTGCTTCCTCGCCAAAAGAGGATTGGATGGTTTAATGTGCAAGAGTGCCCCTACCTATCGACGATATACATTGAAGTTCCTATCCACCATCCAGCTATGTAGCATGTGAAATGATGAGCCATGTGAGAAGTACATCACCTTCCACTTGGATGATGTACCATAAGAGATGAAATCCTCGTAGATAGATGCAGACTTTGGATAGGATGCAACAGAGGTCCGAGAAAGGTTGGACCCATAGGCCCAAGAGCGCTCGATCGAGGAAGACATAATGTTTTAGAGCATAATTAATTAGAGGCTCAAGAACTCCCATGACAAGAGCAACGTCATCATCCATCCCACACTCCATTTTGTCCACAGGTTCTTAGCGGGCATAGTGTTATGCTCGTCAGAACTGACGAACATTCTGAACAGTGATATTCATTTCCTCTGGCATCTGATGAGTGAGGGGATGAGATATGGATTGTTGGTTGATTTATGGATGAAGAGAGTTGTCGAGGTGGCTGAGAAGCCAACGTGCAAGATTATCACGGGGGGTATGATTACCCTCCTAGAAGAGCACTTGGGTTTGGTTGCCCCGAATGGCTTCCCATGCTTATGTAGACATCTTCATGTCTCATCACTATGTAAATGATGAAGAGATTCAACCTGGTTAACACCACAGAGGTTCCATGAGTGTATAACTGGTTATATGGGGTGTGTAATGTCATATTTATGACTCTTCCTCAGCGCCATAGGACCAAGCTAGAGTTGGATACCTCGGTCCCGAATTTGGTGATTGCACCTGATACCTCATGTAAGGTGGGTTTTAAGCGAGAGCTCAAGAACCTATCCCCACCTCCAGCTCCAACTGACAAGGGTGCCTTACCATCCACTAAGCCATGGGGTGAGCAGCATCCTCTATCGCCTCCACCAAAAACTGAGCGGATGAAGAGGGATTATGTGCCTCCTCAGTTCCTATAGCCTCCACTTAATTTTGATGAGCGCCTGATGCAGAAAGTCCAGCATGGCTTCCCTGGACAGGTTAAGCATAATTGATTTGTCTCATAGAGCCTCATGGAGATAGATGAGGTGATTTAGTACCCCTCATCCTAGATTTTAGATATGCAATTTTAGGCTAATGGTGCCCCCGGTTCCAATCCCAATAGATCACCGAGGTAGAGGGAGCGGCATCAGAGGAACACCGGTTGGATGGTGCAGATTGGTAGACCTAGTGATGAGACTTTGATGATGGTTCCGGACCATATCATCCATGATTGTGAGCACACTATTTTTATACTCCCTACTTTTCTTTGTATGTTTTTGCCATGTTTTGTCTACATTGAGGGAAATGCAGTGTTTTAAGTGTGGCGAGAGGTATTTGTTACTTTTACTGCTTTGTTTGGGATGTTTGCTTAGACTTTGATGCTGGATGTTTCCCCTTGTTTTGGGATTTTTTTCATTTGTTGTACTTTGATGCTATTAGCTGTGACATTTGGAAAGCATTTCGCTAATTTTTATTTGGAAAAATATGAAAAATCAAAAAAATTAATTTGAAAAACAAAAGTAGAAAATGAGAAACATAAATAAAAAGAATCTTTCTAAGTTGAAATCCCAAGAGGGTAACTTAGGCAACATTGGGGGCCCAGAAACCTAGGAAAAATGAGAGACTAAATGTGCGGAAAAATGTGAGATGTGAGCCAAAGAAACATGATATGTGGCTAGGATGAAAACCTGAAAGGGCTCCTAGGTAAAATGAGAGAAAGAGAGAAAAAAAGGATAATGCTATGATTTCACTCATTCACCGGCATTGGAGTCATAAAGTTTTGGTTGTCATATGTATTGATCGGGTTGCTCAACATCAGGAAGCCTCTTGGGACTGGGTAATTTAGTAGGGAAAATGAAGTAAGTTGTGAAATTCCTTATTGTTGATATACTTCATTTTTAGGATGATATATTGGTATAAAGTGAAGTATGTGTTTTAACTTCATGCATGGTTTTGGCTTCACTTTGTGCCATTGGATTTGGGATTGTCAATTCAGGACATAAGAAATGTTTTTATTGATATCAATGAATTGATAGGTTGATATGGTTTGGGTAGATTTAGGAATAAGGGTTGTGGGTAAATTCACATTTGATCTTAACCTTGAAATGTGTGATATTGAGAGTTTTATGAGGTATTGATTCAGGGGAATAGTAGTTAGGCTGTGGATACGTTAATTCCTTCGTGTGCTTTAATCTTTTCTTACTCGAGGGTGAGTAAGGTTTAAGTGCGGAGAGGTATGATGTTTCCATTTTATGTGCATATTTTGGGACATTTTGGGATCACTTTTGTGCTCTTTTGTTATCAAGAGCTTGGTTTTTACCTTGAAATTATCTTAGTAGAGATAAGTGCAACTTTACGCTCTTCTACCTTTTCTAAGGGGATTTTGTATGAAAAGGAAAGAACACCGAGGCATCAAGAATGAAGGCAATTAAAGATAATTGTTTGAAGACTTTGAATATTTGAAGATTAGCTTTGAAGATTCGAAGACTTGAAGAATTGGAGGAGTGTGTAATGGATTGAAGGCTAGAAGACAACAACAAGAAGAAAAATGTGTTCTGTTCTGGGCATCCATTGCGAGTTTCAATGATCCTGTCGCGACTTGCGATGAACGGGTGGCCAGAACATTGTATCTTTTTTCTTGTACTATAAATATAACTTTATCTCTTCTCTTTCCCCACTTCTCTTCTTCCCAATCTGGTACTGTTCTAACCCTAGTTTTCCACCATTTTCATCAATTTTTTTTAGTTTGATTTTATTTTTGAACTATTGTTTTTATTTAGTATGGATTTTAGTAGCTAAATCTAGTTCTTGGCAGCTAAATCTAGTTCTTGGGAGCAATTGACTAAGGCTTCCAAACCCATGTCTTAAGAACACTTTGTAGCCTATTTAATACTCTTGCTATTGAGCATTTATGGAGCATTGAATGTGGTTTGTTAATTTCATTAATGTTCTTGAAAGTTTGAGTATATGAAATACTTGTATGATAGCTTGTTAGGGTTTGGGAAAAAGTAGCTAAATTTCCTCTTCTTGATATGAAATCCAAGAGTATGAATTAGAGCATTTGATTTTGTTGATGGGTTGATAATTTCTAGATGAATACGATGATGTTGAACTCGCTGTCATATTTGTTTCAGGTAGAAAATGAGAGAAGTATATGAATGTCGGTCGTTATTAACTAATTTGAGTAAATGCATAAATAGGTTAAATGCTTAGACATAGTGTAGTATTTATAAGTGTTACCAAGCTTGTTGATTTTTTTGTGTTCAATGCCATCAATGGGATACATTTAGTTGTATTTTTACTAAGGGATTCATTGGTGAGGTTTGACAAGAGATGTCGAATTCACTCTTGTAAACTACTATCTAAGAAGGATATAAGATTTATCTTTACGACAAGTAGTGAAAGTAGTAAATAGGTTGCATGCTCAATGATGGATAAGAGGCTTGGAAGTGGAAGTCAATTGCGCCCAAGGTTTCGTTAATTGTTGTTTTGCTCATCTTTTTAGTTGTCATTGCATAATTAGAAATGTTCTCTTACTTTGCTGGTTACTTGTCTTTTTAATTCCATAAGTTAGGATAAAAAACCAACCAACCCCACCCCCTCCCCTTTACATGATTTTATACATATCTATATATGTCTATGCCTAGTATGTATTCCGCTCTATATGTTTAAGCACTTGAAAATATCCCTCTTCTTTGTGGACGACCCCGACTTTCCATTATCTACTTAATTGTAGATAGGAAGCATTAGGGCTTATAAATTGTATTTTAGAGAGGTTTGGTAATGACCTCCTACTGGTGTATGATTCAAATTGTTTTTGGAGCCAATGATTTTTTTTTGAGTTTTCATTTTTTTTGAAGGCGAGAAGTTTTTACACTGGTAGTGTTGACAATAGCACCGGCACATATATCGATGCTGAAAACTTACAAATGTTTTTGAGAAGGCCCTCTCGGGTTCAATAAATTTGGACCTGAAATGACTAAAAGCTGCCACGCACAGCTAGTTTTATCATTTCTTTACACCGGTATCCATATTTTTAGCACCGGTATCTATACCGGTGCATAATACTCAGAAAAAATATCATTCTATTACTCTCGGGTCATCAAAATATTATTTTAAAAAGCTTCTAGCAACTGTGCTTTACATATTTTTTACACCGGTATAGTTCTTTTTGCACCTGTATAGTTCTTTTTGCACCTGTATTTTTACTGGTGCCACATACCTGGAAAATTATAGTCTACCTAATCATGCCATGGTCTATATATATGCACTGATATTATCCATATTACCGGTGTAAAAGTTGTGGTTATATAAAAAAAGAACATTCAAACCGCCATAACCATAGTTCCCCATTAAACTCCATCGGGTTCTCTCAAAAACCGTCCTCCACTCTTCATCCCTTCAATTTCTACTAAAACTAACCCCCATAACTCCTCATAAATCTACATAACTGCCCATAGCATCCCCTTATCTTTGCTATAAAAGGTAGAGGACACACAACCCTTGGCGAAGTACAAGAGAAAGAAGAACTTCGCTGGCTTCACCAATTTTGATTTTTGAGGCATCAAGTAGAAGAAGTTTTTCAATTTTCATTGCATCGGTGAAGGTAAGTAATATTTTTTTAGTTATCTATGAGTTTCCATATAAGTTTCTTGTGAAAGAATCATTAATACCCATATGCCCAACACATGTTTGACAAAATGCCTCAATTAACAAAAACAAGTTAATGAGTGAAACTTGACATGATAGCCTTGAGATTTATATTTTTCGTGGATGTTTGTTCTATCATGTAACTTTTTGGGTTTGTGATAATGATTATTGTACATCAGATGAGGTTTTACATCTTGGTTCTATGGCATTTTTTGAATATCGTAAGGGCTGTTTGTGTGCCACTTATGTTGTTGTAATGTGTATTATCACTGGGTAACATGTAGTTGATATCATTTTGGGAAGTTCTATGATATGTTATTTAAATTTTTATTATTGTACTGTTCAATTTCTATACCATGTTCTATCAAGGTTTTATCATTTTCTTGTTCAAGTTCTATGCCATTTTCTATCAATGTTGATAATCAATTACATATTGTTTGGTATAATTTTGTGAGATCAATGGGTTAGTTGACTTATTGGATTAACAATTGTCTATTCCATTGTTGTACATGTCGCCGAAAAGGGGGAAGTTAAACATAAAGAGGAAGCGACCTATAGCAAAGAAGAAGGAGAAGGTCGATAGTGAGGTTGATGTGGCTGAACAAGAACCGCCTCCAAAAATGATATAATTGCAAATAAAATTTGAGGAAGAAGCAATGAAAAAAATTAATCGACTAGTGCAGAGAAAGAAGAACCTGCCCCACATGGAGATGTGAATGAAGGGGATGTTCAGGGAGAATATGCGGATGAACTGGTGGCTAAACCACTGGTTTGCAAGGGAAGGGGGAAGAGCACCCTCAAATCAAGAGAAACTGTTAATAAAGAGGACAACGACTTGTTAAAGGCCGGGGGCAAACATGGAGAGAGATTTGACAAGTTATAGACCAAAAGTTATATGAGGAGACATGGAATTAGCACGTGCAAGTTTGTGATGATGCCAAAGTGGGAGGTCGTCGCGGTACCTCTCAAAGTTAATATTTATAAGCCCTAAATTCTTACTATCTACAACTAAGTAGATAGCGGCAAGTCGGGGTCGTCCACGAAGAAGAGGGATCTTCCTAAGCGTTTAGGCACAAAAAGTTGATATTAGGCTAGAAGTAGATATATGTACACATATAAAAGAGAGTAAAAAAGGGGGGTTTGGTTGTTTGGTGGTCCTAAGTTATGAAAGTAAAAAGACAAGATAACCAGCAAGGTTAACTAACTATGCTAATCATCAAACAAAACTAAGAAAAAAGGTTTAAAACTACAAAAGATAAAGCCTTGGGGGCAATTGATATCCACTTCCAAATCTAATGTAGATCATTGAACCATTCACTCATTCTATCACATTCATTACTTGAACTAACATTAACATACTTATCTAGCAAGAATCACAACACATTATGCACAAGAAGTTCTAAGTTCATGTTCATAGATTTCCATGCAAAGGAGCTAAGGAATTTGTCACTTTCCTAACACCCGAACACTTCAATCATAAAAACACTTCCTATTCTCAAACAACCCATGGCATAAATGAAGTGAAACATAGCATCAAGAATACATAAATGCTAAATAATAAAGGCTTCAAGAACGAGTGAAACAATCTATTCACTACTTCAACTACTTGTTGTGAAGATAAATCTTCCGTCCTTCTTAGATAGTAGTTTGCAAGAGTGAATTCGACATCTCTTGTCAAACCTCACCAATGACTCCCATATTACTAAGAGTATCCCATTGATGGCATTTAGCACGAAGAACCAACAAGCTTAGCAACACTTATAACCACTACACCGTGTCTAAGCATTTAACCAATTCATGCATTTACACAAGATTAGTCAAGAACGATCGACATTCATAGACTTCTCTCATTTGCTACCTAAAACAAACATGACAACGAGTTCGACATCATCACATTCATCTAGCAATTATCAACACGCCAACATCATTTAAGAAGCTCTAACTCATCCTCTTAGATTCCACATTAAAAGAGGGGAGAATTAGCTACTTTCTCCCAACCCTAACAAGCAATCATACAAGAAATTCATATACTTAAGCTCCCAACAACATCAATGAAATTAACAATTAACATTCAAAGCCCAATAAATGCACAATAGCAAAAGCACCAAATAGATAGATATAATGGTTCTTACTATATAGAAATGATGGAAGCTTCAATCCTTTGCTCCCAAGATAAAACTAAGCTAGAGAACTAAAATACATAATTAAAATACAAAAACTAAGAAAATAAAGAGGAGAAAACCTAGGGTTTCTAAGCCCAAAAATGCAGAAAAAGGAGCTGGGCAAAAGCTGCTGAAGAGGGGAAGATGAGGGGAGTATTTATAGCACAAAAATCAAGAAGAAATTCAGACCACTCGTCCATCGTGAGTCACGACGTTCTTGTGATGAGCTCGAACGAACAATCGCGAGTCGCGACGGTATCGCGACAGACGCAAATTTCAGCATTGTTTCTTCTTTCTCTTTTATATCTCATATCCTTCTCTTCTCTTCACTTCTTCACTTCTTCACTTCTTCATGTCTTCAAAAAGCTCAAATCCAAGTCTTCAAATCTTCAAATCTTCAGAGATATTCTTCAAAGTCTTCAAAGTTTTCAAAGTCTTCAAACAAATTACCTTGTCACACAAAATTCTCTAAAAGGTGGTAAAAATGTAGAAGTCGTTTTTAACCCTCCTTAGATAATTTCAAGGTAAAATGTCACATTTAGAGCATAAAAGTATACAAAAGTTAATCCCAAAAGCCCTAATATAACCGTATAAAATGGGTACATCAAACCTCCGCGTACTTAAACCTTACTCGCCATCGAGTAAGAAAAGATTCAAGCACACGGAGGAAATCATATGTCCATATCCTAAACTAATATTCCCCCAATCAAAGCCTCACAAAAACTCTCAATATCATGAATTCCAAAATCAAAGCTCACATGAGAATTTTTCACACAAACAATCCCAATCCTAAATCTAACCAAACCTACCACTTATCAATTCACTACCCATAAAAATGTTTCAAAGTCCCGAATTGATATTCCCAAAGTCCAATGACACAAAATGAAGTTAAACCCATTTAAGAAGTTTAAGCACATACTTCACTTAATGCCAATATATCAACCAAAATCCAATGACATAAAATAAAGCTAAGACCATATAGGAGGTTCAAACACATGCTTCACCTAATGCCAATATATCAACCAAAAATGAAGTATAAAGGGATCAAGAATTTCATAACTATACTCCATTTCCTAACCCGCTAAGTTACCCAATCCCAAGAGGTCTCTAGATGTTGAGCTACTCGATCCATCCGTATGACAACCACAACCTTATGACTCCAACACCGACAAATGAGTGAAATCATAGAATTTTTCAATTTCTCTCGCTTTCTCTCATTTTGCCTATGAGCTCTTTCGAGTTTTCATCCTAGCCACACATCATGTTTCTTCGGCTCACATCTCACCTTTTTCTGCACATTGTAGCCGCTCATTTTTGCCTAGGCTGCCCTTTCGGGTTTTCGACCTATCCGGGCCTCCAATGTTGCCTAAGTTGCCCTCTCGGGTTTTTAACTTAGCGGGTTTTCTTTTCTTTTTAATTTTTTTTTCATTTTCTATTTTTCTATTTTTTTACCTTTTTTTCCTCATGTTTTTCTAATCAAAAGTAGCAAAAAGCATTCCAAATCAAGCTAACATGCATTGAGTCCTCTAACCCCTCCCCGTACTTAAAACATTACATTGCCCTCAATGTAAACATGTAAGGCAAGAACAATAAAAATTCAAGGCAAGAGGTAGAGTGACACCCATTTATCCGCGTAGTCGTCGGTGATATGGCGCAATCCCATGCACTTGTATAAACTTGGTCCCGCCATTGGTGTCGGAGCCGAAAGGGGAGCCAAAATGCCGTAGAAGAACTCACCCTTCGAGCAAAACATTGCCTCGGCGTCGTTTGATCAAGACTACATCACAGAGAACAACATCAAACTCACAAGTACGTAAGAATTTATAATACTAGGTTTAGCATAGAGAATTAATAACCATAGTATTCTCAAAGAACAACCAATCCACCCTGCAACCACCACTACAAGATTATCCATTGAAAATATCCAACATATATCGGCACATATACAAGCATCATTATAGGATATGCAATTACAGTCACAATGATGTAGTCGGTATACTACAATCAACAAAGGTACTATAAAGATGCAAGAATGTTCATATGTCGATATATGCAGGATGGTGGAGGAATGAGCGGAAGTGAAATGGTGAGAGGCAGTGAAATGGAGAAGATTGAAGGTTTAAAAGAAAATTGAGCAGCACGCCGCCGTGACTCACGATGTGTACATTGCGACTCAAGATGGGTATGGAAAGCTTGGTCGCGACTCGCGACGGTCCGTCGCGAGGCCGTCACGGCTCGCAGAATGTTGAGGCCGGGAGTGGATTTCAGCCCAAAATTTCTGATCACGTCGCGACTCGCGACCTCCCCGTTGCGACTCGCGATGGGCCGTCGCGACGTTGTCGTGGCTCGCAGAAAGCTGGTGCTGGGAATGGATTTTGCTCCCCTGTTCGTTGTGACTCGCGACGACAGGGTTTCCCAGCACTTGGAAATTATTTTCTTACCAAGCTCCTTTCCCTCTCTTACGGATCTTATTCCTTCATAACCTCCAATGCAATACACTACACTTTGCTACAAAATTATAGAGAAACACACAATAAAAAGAATAAGACTAAATAACAAAAACTAAACAACAAAAACTACAAGAAAGGCCGAATTTATTTACGTCATCGGCAAGACAAAGCTCCGTATATTTAAGGTCATCGGCAACCATAATGTTATCCATACGGTGAAGGCTTGAACCCTTTCACCATGAGCTTCCAAAATTAGAGAGGTGGGGGTACAAAACATTCAAGAGGAAAGTTTTGTTGAGGTGGAGAAGATTTGAAGGGAGTTGGGTGGTTAGGAGTCCTGGGATAATCTTTCGGCTCCTCTCTCGTCTCCCTCAAAACTTCCAAAAATGATAGAGTTGGTTTACTAGGTGTGATAAGGGGTGACGATGCTAATGAACGTATCACGATCACCTCTTCCTCCATTTTTCTATCCTCAACAACCAACTCCTCATCCCCTTCGAACTCAAAATCATTTCCCATGGTGACCTCACTCACCGAATCTCGAGTTCGATATGGGATGATGTATTTTTGGAATCACGAGCTTCAATTTGGGCCTACGCTTCTAATATACTCCTCACATACCCCTCAATAGCCTCAACACTAGAGGAGAGCTGAGTATCTAGCTCCTCACTAATAAAGGAGTTCAAGTTTGCTATTGTATTTATGACTTCCTCACGTGTCAAACTTGAACTTCCTTATTGGGTTTGGTTTTGGGGTACGGTATAAGGTGGTGATGGCCAACTATTTTGCTCATATTGTTGGTTTTCCGGCTCATTCTCATACCACCAATCCAGACTACCACTCCATTCTGGATTGTAAGGATTGTGGTATGGATACCATTCTTGAGCATCTCGCCCTCGAAAACCAACATCTCCTACCTCTTGGTAGTACTCTTCATAATATCCTTGGTTTTGGAAACCAATGGTTCTTTCTCCCTCATAGTGCTCCTCCCACAAAAAATGGCAAGATTTGGTAGGATGGTTGGAATGACACATCCTACAAAACCTTGCTTGTTGGACCTCTCTTCTCATCATGAGTTCCCTCAAGGTGAGACGCTCCATTTTAAAATTTTTTTTTTCAAAAGTCCGAAATCATATTGCAAGTGTTCTCGATAAAAACTCACCAAGAACTCAAGAAATACCTACTTCGAACAAAAAAAACCACCAAGGAGTGGAAAATAAAAACAACTAGCTAATGTGCAACCAAATACACCTAAACACTTAAAAATAAACGCCTCTTCCCCTGCAGCGGCGCCAAAAATTGGGAGGTCAACGCCGTACCTCTTAAAGTTAATATTTATAGGACCTAAATGCTTACTATCTACAACTAAGTAGATAGCGGCAAGTCGGGGTCATCCACGAAGAAGAGGGATCTTCCTAAGCGTTTAGGCACAAAAGGTTGATATTAGGCTAGAAGTAGATATATGTACACATATAAAAGCGAGTAAAAAAAGGGGGGCTTGGTTGTTTGGTGGTCCTAAGTTATGAAAGTAAAAAAGACAAGATAACTAGCAAGGTTAAGTAACTATGCTAATCATCAAACAAAACTAAGAAAAAAGGTTTAAAACTACAAAAGATAAAGCCTTGGGGGCAATTGATATCCACTTCCAAACCTAATGTACATCATTGAACCATTCACTCATTCTATCACATTCATTACTTGACTTAACATTAACATACTTATCTAGCAAGAATCACAATACATTATGCACAAGAAGTTCTAAGTTAATGTTCATAGATTTTCATGCAAAGGAGCTAAGGAATTTGTCACTTTCCTAACACCCGAACACTTCAATCATAAAAACACTTCCTATTCTCAAACAACCCATGGCATAAATGAAGTGAAACATAGCATCAATAATACATAAATGCTAATTAATAAAGGCTTCAAGAACGAGTGAAACAATCTATTCACTACTTCAACTACTTGTTGTGAAGATAAATCTTCTATCCTTCTTAGATAGTAGTTTGCAAGAGTGAATTCGACATCTCTTGTTAAACCTCATCAATGACTCCCTTATTACTAAGAGTATCCCTTTGATGGCATTTAGCACGAAGAATCAACAAGCTTAGCAACACTTATAACCACTACATCGTGTCTAAGCATTTTACCAACTCATGCATTTACACAAGATTAGTCAAGAATGATCGACATTCATATACTTCTCTCATTTGCTACCTAAAACAAACATGACAACGAGTTCGACATCATCATATTCATCTAGCAATTATCAACACGCCAACATCATTTAAGAAGCTCTAACCTATGCTCTTGGATTCCACATTAAAAGAGGGGAGAATTAGCTACTTTCTCCCAACCCTAACAATCATTCATACAAGTAATTCATATACTCAAGCTCCCAACAACATCAATGAAATTAACAATTAACATTCAAAGCCCAATAAATGCACAATAGTAAAAGCACCAAATAGATAGATATAATGGTTCTTACTACATAGAAATTGAAGCTTCAATCCTTTGCTCCCAAGATAAAACTAAGCTAGAGAACTAAAAGAAATAATTACACTACAAAAAATAAGAAAATAAAGAGGAGAAAACCTAGGGTTTCTAAGCCCAAAAACGCAGAAGAAGGAGCTGGGCAAAAGCTGTTGAAGAGGGGAAAATAAGGGGAGTATTTATAGCACAAAAATCAAGAAGAAATTCAGACCACTCATCTATCGTGAGTCCCAATGTGCTCGCGACGAACCATCGCGAGTCGCGACGGTATCGCGACAGACGCAAATTTCAGCATTGTTTCTTCTTTCTCTTTTATATCTCATATCCTTCTCTTCTCTTCACTTCTTCACTTCTTCATGTCTTCAAAAAGCTCAAATCCAAGTCTTGAAAACTTCAAATCTTCAGAGATACTCTTCAAAGTCTTCAAAGTTTTAAAAGTCTTCAAACAAATTACCTTGTCACACAAAATTTTTTAAAAGGTGGTAAAAATGTAAAAGTTGTTTTTAACCCTCCTTAGATAATTTCAAGGTAAAATGTCACATTTAGAGCACAAAAGTGTACAAAAGTTAATCCCAAAAGCCCTAATATAACCTTATAAAATGGGCACATCACAAAGCATAACAAGCCTATCTCTGTGCCGTTCGAGTTCCATGGGAAATGAGTAGTTTGCACTAAGAATTGGAAAACATGGCACTTACGGTAATTAGGTTTTCTGACGCCGCGTCAGATTTAGCCCATGCATCACTGGTGCAATGTTCCGGAAGATGTAAAGGAAGAGTCATGGAAGGAGTTTTTGGTAAGCTATTCCTTGAATTGAAAACAATTGTTGTTTAATGATGTCATAGTGAACACATGATTAATGTCTTCTTGTAATTTTGTTTTGTTGTAGGCAAGCTTCACAATTGAAAACATGCTGACCGATGCTCAACATGAAGTGCTAAAGAAGGATTACATGGACAGGGCAATAGACCAGTATAGGAACTGAAAGACAAAGGTGGCAAACAAATTCATCCACGACGTGGACAAAGGAGTCAACAAATTGGGAGTGGTGCCATGAGAGAAGTAAAAGTGGATGGATGAAGAAAAATGGCTTTTTTGAGCAGAGGTGTCAAATGTTGGAATTTTAGGTATAATTAACTGTTAATAAAGTTAGTAACTATGTTTCCCATAGATTCTGTTAAACTAAATTTAAATTTAAGAGAATGATATCAGGTGCTTTGAGAGAGAGCTATTCAGCACAATGAGTGCAAGGATTACTCCCACCACACTAGGAGAATCGATACATCCTCTACAAGCTGACTGGGGAGCTAAAGGAAAATGAGAGAGTTAGATTTACCGCTAGGGGATTCACTGATGAGGAGATTGAGCAACATCTCAATCCTGTGAAGTTCACACCAGAAATATCTCTTGTCTACCTTGAGGCAAACAAGTACAATAAAGGGTTATACACATAAAAAAAGGTTAAGAAGATCACACCAGACGTTGTCAGTTACACAAAAATATCCAACTTAAATTCATTTGTATGCTATTTCTACATTATTCTTATAGAAATTTTCTTTCCTATATCGATACAGTTGAAACTTAACGAGCTGAAGGAAAAAGGAACATTGGTACTACAACCGGGTGAAGGCATCCTCATAAAGGTTACAAAGAAGAATGATCACCCTGGAAGGTATAGGGGAACTCAGATGGGTCTACCCACATCAGTGGTTGTTTCTCATCTTTCCCGTAGGAAGTGAGTTATCAGTTCCTCAAGCAAGCAGACCTGCAGAGGACACCATATTATGTTCAACTAGTTATGAAAGCCATGGTATTGTACCTTGAGCAGTTGGTGAAGGGTATCACATCTGCAGACGGTGTTGAAATCTCGCCAGGCCTCGACGATTCCAAGAAGTTTATCGGGAAGGTGATGGATGACATTGCTGCAAGTGCTACAAAGTAGGGTGAAGAGCTTAGCGATAGAAAAGGTGATGAGGTGGTGCACCTAAATAAATATATGCATTTTCTTTGAATTGAATTAAACTTCTTAAAATCTCCATAACCATTTTATCATTTTACTTCACTTTGTAACAAAAAGGATGGGAATGAGTGACCCTGCACGTGAAAGACCGCATCGGTAAGAAGAAAATAGTCGCACATGGGTTGCGACAAATACCTTTTTGTCAGGATGCTCAACAAGGCAGTGTGGCTTGCGTGAGAGTATGTGAGCTAGTCTACAATCCTAGGGCGGGATTGCCCTTCGTGGACCACCAGTTTGATAACGAAGATGAGGTGGTTATAATTCTCACCACCGACAATGAGGTACATTCTTGTAAAACCTTAAATTTAATTTCACACAATTTACAGTGACATCTCCATATTCATTAATTCTTGTCATAGGGTGACGGCGAGAAGAAATGCCACTCGAGCACTAATTACCGGCTATCAGTGAGACCAAAATTCAAGAAGCTATCAAAATAGGTGCTTCACTAAACCACAAACCTCTGATATTCACTGCCTATGACAGTTCATTTCTACATACTTAAATGAACATTTCATGTAATTTTTCCTGTCACAGATTATCAATGCAGCTATCCTAGAAATTATAAAAAACAAGAACTGCATGTTCTTCCCAATCTTTCGACCATCGACCTTCGTGCACAATTACACCACCGGTGTGGGAATAGATGTTCTAGTCGAGTTCAGGAGGTGACTCAGGGACATGAATTCAATGACCTGGATCGATAATGCAGATATCGATTGTGGATGGGGTGAATTTCAAACCTTACATCCTTATTTTGTATTCTTAATCAATTAGGATTTCTTTTTTGTATTGTTACCAATACATGCACCTCTGGGAGAAAATATTGGAAAATAATGTAGGCTGCGTCCAATTCTGCCCTTCCAACCGTGGAAGCTTGTACAACTTCAACCAGGAGGTCGAACAAAATTTCAACCTTATTTGAGCAACAATGAAGGAAACATATGATGCATTCCACACTATCCCCTGCATTAAAATGTAAGTATTTTTTCCCACGTTTAACTTTTAGATATAAAACCACTTCCATTTTTGTCATTAATTACTCTAATGTTTTGCCAGCGATCATTGGTACCTCATCATTATCCGTCTCGGAATGGAAGAGGTTTTCACACAGGGCACTTTATTGGGGGGTATCAAACCAACACACTTGTGTGAAGTCACGGTTATTTCCAGGTATTACAATCAATCAAATAATAAGTCCTACTTTAGAAATCTACGAGAAAAGGTAACAATTTTCATTTACTTTCTTGACATGCTTGCATGCGCATATCAAATGGAAACGAGAAAGATAGAGCTAGAACCCATCTACACTTGGAAAATGAAGAACATTAAGGTCAGTCATTCTGTCATTTCATCCACACCATTTATTCGGTTAAAAACTAGTAATGACATATACCATTCATGTGAAGTACCGAACCCAGAATGGTTCGTGGCAATGTGGGTACTCCATCATGCTCTTTATGAAAGAATTTGTTATTCACCCAGAGAAAAAAAATATCTTGGAAGTAAACATAAGATCTCAAAATTAGTTATTCAAAATTTCTATTACACACTACATTGTTCACTAACATTTTAAGTTTGAAATTGACAGATCTTCCCAGAGAGCCAAGGGCCGTACCACGTATACAAAATTCAAGTTGTTGCAGAGAAATGGTGCAGAGCTTGGCTCGATGAGTACCAGCATCAGGCAAACACTTCGTTGCAACTTCTGGATGAAAAATAAATGACATAATGGGTCGATAATTGATTTTATGTGGTTGATCATATTAGAATTTTGTTGTTGTTGTTGATTGGTCATAATAAACTTGTGTAGTTTTTTAGTTTATTTCCATTCATGCTGAAGATACTTTTTCTCTTCACAGTTTCAATAAATTCTCGTGTTTTCTGATCAATGTTATCATAGGTGTTTGAATTTTCTCACAGTTTCTCACAGTTTTAAATTTATAATAGTTCCGTTTCAAGTATTTCTGGTTGTTGTTGCCCCAGAAATAATCTAGGAGATACCACCGGAAAACAAATTGAGCATTGTTAATTTTTTCATCTCATACACTTGTATAACCTATATATACCGGTGTAAAAAATGTGTCAAATTTAAATTATTTATTTAATATTTGAAATTAAAATTACACCAGTAATACAAAAAAATTGATTACATACCGGTGTAATTTGTAATGCTGCTGCTTAAATTACAGTTGTCTTACATTTAAACTGGTGTATATTTATAACTACATGTGCAAAAAGTTTACACTGACTTCTGTCAACCTTTTGGTGTAAATACCATGTCCCCTCACGTATTCAATAATTCTACACCTGATTGGAAATACCAGTGCATAAACTAAAGTTGATTTACATTTAAACTGGTGTAAATATATAACTACCGGTGCGAAAGGTTTACACCGGCTTTAGCCAACCTACCAATGAAAATACTATGCCCCCACTATTTAAAAAATTATACACATATAGGAAATATCGGTGCATACATCATTTTATACCGCTTGATATTACCAGTGCAAATAAGTTGTTTTTTACACCACATACGTCACACCGGTATTTTTGGGGGCCAAAATACCGGTGTGAAGTATGTGGTGTAAAAAACAACTTATTTGCACCGGTAATATCAAGCGGTATGAAAATGATGTATGCACTGATATTTCCTATATGTGTATAATTTTTGGGGGCCAAAATACCGGTGCTATTGGAGTATATTACTGGTGCTATTGTCCTTGTCCTACTGTACTGCGAAACGACAATGGAAGTTGAGTAAACATCACAATGAATAAGGATGGAATTAAATTAATTGAATTAAAATTCCTCATTTAAGATATGGAGCAATAACAAAAGTCAGGAAAAATTGGAACAGTATAACGAAGAATAAGGATCGAATCTCGGTTCTTGGAAACAAAATCTAAAAAGATGGCCTTATCACAAAGACGATGGGGAACCACATTGCAATCCACGATGGGGGACCCTAATCAGGCGAAACCATAATTGTAACACACTATAAAAGAAAGAAGAAGAAAAGGTAAGTGGAACTAAACTAAGAATTCTAGATACTAAAGAGATAATCGATTGACTTGAGCGTTAGAGCCTTTTCTCAGGAACCACTTCCAGGACCTCTTTTCCAAGAACATCACGGTGAATAAAGGTTTCTTGGACAAATTGGGGACACCATAATACCACAAATAGAACCAAGAAGCCAACGACACTTCGCGATGATAAGAGGAGTATTATTAATGGCCAACATGTTTTCAGAATACAACACCAGTTTGCATTTATTTCACAGGTAATGCCATTGCTTCATGTCTTTTAGTATTCATGGCTAGGGTGGGGGCCTATGGTGTTTATGTAGACCATGAACCCCATAAGATTGGACTCATGCCTAGCCCATAATTGGATTCTACACTAATATACGAGCGAAATTGAAAAGGCAGAATCAGGTCAACACGAGTCAAACTACGAACTGAGAAAGACAGAGACCATGATCAAGCTTTTGGCACAAACCACCTTTATTGGAACCATGTCACAACCCACAATGGTTAATCCTAATAAGGTGGAACCACGATTGTAACACGCTATAAAAGGAAGAAAAAGAAAACCATTTCAGGTAAGTGCAACCATATTGGGAAATGCTAATTCTCAAGAGAAAAGCTACTGATTTGAGTGCCGAGTCTTTTCCCCAGAATCACTTCCGAGATCTCTTTTGCGGGAGCATTACAATGAACAAAGGTCATTTGGGCAAATATTTAATACCAAAACAGTTCTCACCTTGTGCATCAAATTATAACAATAATTACATTAAACTTCTATGTGAACATACCACAACCAAGGTCTCATGGAGAGAAAGTTTGGAGAGAGTAGCAGGAATAGTCCCCTCCAATAGTAATTTATTATTTCATAGTGATGCCCTAAAACGAGGATGGATATTACGCCCGTGTTCCCCAGGAGGCAACAAGACAACTCATGACCCATCAGTTCGCTCCCTCATCTTTTTCTTCCCTTTAGAGTCACCAGCAGCGCAGTCACCACCAACCTCTTTGCCCTCAGTTACCTTACCCTTAGCAAATACTATTTGAGAGTTTGTATTATTGATACCCTCTCAAAAGGTATCATCAGAAGTAGATTATTGGGAACAAGCATCTCATCCATCTCTTCGTCATCACTAGCAAGAAGGGACCTATCAGGAGCACCTCCAGCTACATCCATATCTACTAATAAGTTTATAGGACATATCATACGAATGCTTTGTAGTTTAAGAATAGAAAAATGCACAAAAATAGTAAATAAATGTTAAAAATAAGAGGAAAAAAATAGATACAACAGGGTGAAACAATAACATAAAAAACAAACAAAACACCTTCAGTATCTGAATCAGATGTTGTGTGTGTTCGCAGAGTGTTACCACAACCTAAGATTCAGCAGTAAAATGAACTGCCATACTAGGAAGCATGGACTTATGAACATTATAGTTGCAACATAGAATATCCACTTCGGATTTTAGATTTAGTTTCACAAAAAAAATATTTGCTACGCCACGTACCAACATTGTCGGGGAAGACGCTGACAAGCTCAACACCACGAATAACATGGTAGAGGATGTGTACATTTTATGTGCATATTTTAGTACTTTTTGGGATCATGTTTGTGCTCTTTTTTTTATCAAGAGCTTGTGTTTTACCTTGAAATTCTCTTAGGAGAGGTAAGAACGACTTTACGCTCTTTTACCATTTTCTAAGTGTATTATGTGTGACAAAGTAAGAACATGGAGACTTGAAGATCAGAGACCATTGAAGATCACCTTTTGAAGACATTGAAGATTTGAAGATTTGAAGACTAGCTTTGAAGATTGAAAAAAAAAAGAATCGAGGATTTGAAGGCAAGGCGACACAAGGGTGAAAATGGTCGAGCGAGGCCATTCCCGCCCAGGCGATCCCATATGTACCCGGGCGGGAGCCTGCCACACTTTTGCTTTCTGCTTTTCTTTTCCTCCCTCTTATACTGTAAAAGGAATTTTGGGCCACCCACTTCATATCTTATCCTCTTGGCCGAAATTCCTCTTCTCCCAACCCTAGGTTTTTCATCTTTTCCATCTTTTATCACTTCATTTCTTTATGCATTTGTTTATGGATGTTAGTATGATTGGTATTAGCTAAATCTAGTTCTTGGGAGCAATAGACTAAGGCTTCCAAACCCATGTCTTAAGAACAATTTGTAGCCTATTTGATACTCTTACTATTATGCATTTATAGAGCATTGATTGTGTTTGTTAATGTCATTAATTTTATTGAAAGCTTGACTATATGAAGTACTTGAATGATATGCTTGTTAGGGTTTGGAGAAATGGGTTGATTTCCCCTTTTATTGATAGGAATCGAAGAGTATGATTTAGAGCTTTTGATTGTTTTGATGGATTGATATTTGCTAGATGAATATGATAATGTTGAAATCTTTGTCATGTGTGTTGCTTGTAGCAAATGAGAGAAGTCTATGAATGTCGATCGTTCTTGACTAACCTTTTGTAAATGCATGAATTGGTTATATTCTTAGACACAGTGTAGTGTTTAAAGTGTTTCCAAACTTGTTGTTTCTTTGTGCTAAATGCCATCAATGGGATACTATTAATCGTGTTTCGACTACGGGAGTCATTGGTGAGGTTTGACAAGAGATGTCAAATTCAATCTTGCAAACTACTATCTAAGAAGGATAGAATTTTAGTCATTACAACAAGTAGTGAAAGTAGTAAATGTTGCATGTTCAATGACGGATAAGAGGCTTGGAAGTGGAAGTCAATTGCGCCCAAGGTTCCATCAATTGTTGTTTTCATCTCATCTTTAGTTGTCTTGTATGATTAGCATAATTCTCTTGCTTTTCTAATTGTTTTCTTTCAATTTGATAACTTAGGATAAAAAATAAACCAAACCCCCCCTTGTTACATGCTTGTATATGTATCTATGTATGTATATGCCTAGTATGTTTTCTCCTATGTATGTTTAAACACTTGAAAGACCCCTCTTCTTGTGGATGACCCCGACTTGCCATTATCTACTTAATTGTAGATAGGAAGCATTAGGGCTTAAAAGTATTAACTTTGAGAGATATGGCGACGACCTCCTAAATTTTGGCACCACTGCCGGGGAAGAGGCATTTATTTTTAAGTGTTTGGGCATATTATGTGTGATTATATGCTAATTGTAAATATTGGTTAGTTTACTTTTATTTATATTTCTTAAGTTAATTTGGAATTTTCATTTGGCTTAGAGATGTATTGTTCAATTTCTTGGTGTGTGGTTCGTACGCAATCCTCTCTACAAGAACCCCTACACTACGACCCCAAGTTAGAGTTGAATTTGAGACAACCTAGGAGTCTTTCTTTGGAAAGTGTGAATAACACCCCTTATAGTGACCATTTTGTGGATACCTCTTCCTCTCTGGGACATCAACTTGAGCACAAAGATGGGCATCCGGGAGGGGGACCTCAACATCCTCCTTTCCAAGGGCAAGCTCCTCCTCTCCACCAAAGGGAGATTCCTTTGGGGCAAGCATTATTAAGAGACATCATGGCCCCCAACCTCGATCAATAACCAATGTGCATTGAGTATCCCGTGGTTGGACCATACGGGAACTTTAAGCTAAAGACTGGGTTAATCAACATGCTACCCATCTTCCTTGGTAGGCAAGGGGAGAATGCCAATAAACACCTCACTGAATTTCACTTCTTGTGTGGTGGTATAGTCCCCCATGGAGTGGATGAAGATTTCTATAAGTTGAAGGCATTCCCGTTCACACTAAGGGATGATGTAAGAGATTGGCTTCACTACCTACCGCCTAAAAGCATCAAGATTTGGCTCGATATGAAAATGAAGTTTCTAGCCAAATACTTCCCAGCCTCGAGGTCCACTGCCTTTAACAAAGACATAAGCAACATCCTCCAATGGCATGAAGAACCTCTCTTCAACTATTGAGAGAGGTTCAAGAAGCTTCTTGAAAGTTTCCCTTACCACGGTTATTCGAAGGGGGATTTGGTTTATTACTTCTACAATGGCCTTCTTGATGAGAATCAAAGGTTTGTAAGGAGTTCTTGCTATGGCACACTTGGGAACAAAACTTCATCTGAAGCAATGCAATTGTATGAGGAGCTAGCGGAAGAATCAAGATACTTTAGCTCAAGGGCCGATTTGAGAAGGAGAAATCCAATGCCTGCAAGTGACTCTTCCAATAGTGGGAAGCTCAAGGACCAAGTCTCGGACCTTTAATCTATGGTGAAATCATTGATGATGAAGCTCATGAATATGCCACATGTTAAATCATGTGAAATTTGTTACTTGGCCCATCCTATGAACACTTGCCCTACTTTGCAAGAGTACTATGTCGAAGAGGTGAGTGCCATTAGATATCAAGGAAATCAACGCTACTAAGGCAACTAAGGATATCAAGGTGGGCAAGGCTACCAAGGTCACCAAGGCTACCAAGGTTATCAAGGGTAGCAAAACTGGCCGTACAATTCAGGAAATCATGATAACCCAAACCTACGGTATGGAAGCCCTCAAGGAAGCCAAAACCCTCAACCATTTTGGCCTCCTCAACAATAATGTAGGCCACCTCAACAACAATTTCAAAGGCTCTAAGACAAACCCTGAAACCAAGGGAAGAGCTCGAGGTTAACAAATGATGAGGTGATGCAAGCCATTTACTAGTTTGGCATGTGTGCAGAGAAAAGTAAGAAATTCCAAGATGAAGCCAAGGTGAGTATAAAGAACTTGGACACTCAAGTGAGCCAAATAGCTCAAGTGGTGAATCGGATGGAAGCCCAGAAAAAGGGTAAGCTACCCTCTCAACCGGAGATCAACCCTCGACAAAATGCAAGTTCTATCACTTTAAGAAGTGGTAGAGAGGTTGGTACTTCCCCTGATAATGAAATTGTTGAAGAGGGGCCCTATGTGGATTGAGGTGTTTGAAAAAGGGGTTGAGAAGGAAGAAGCCCATGAGAAGAAGGCCGCGAAGTTAGCCAAAAAGAGCCAGGAAAAATCGAGGTGGAGACATTTGCGCCAAAACTGAAGTAAACCTCTATCCCATAACCTTCATCTCCCCCTCACAAAAGAGAAAAGATGGTGGAGATCCCTCCATAAGTACCGGAACCTCCATTTTCGGAAGCCTTGAAAGACAAAAGGAGGAAGGAGGACAACAAGGACATCTACGAAGTCTTTCGTCGATGTGAGGTAAATATCCCACTCTTGAATGCCATTGAACAAATTCCTAGCTATGCTAAATTTATCAAGGAATTATGTGTTGTGAATAGAAAACAAAGGGCCAAAAATAAGTTGAAAATGGAAAAAGTGAGCATGTTTTTGCCCTGTGTCAAAAAGAGCTACCCCTTAAATATAGCAATCCCAACATGTTCACAATCCCTTATATAATAGGAAATACACATTTTGAAAAATCTATGCTTAATCTAGGTACATCGATAAATGTGATTCCTTACTCTTTATATGAAAACCTCAACTTGGGTACATTACACAAAACTGGGGTGGTAATCCCATTGGCCGATCGTTCTAGTGCATACCCTAAAGGTATTGTCGAGGACGTGCTGGTTAAGGTGGATTCCTTAGTTTTTCCTACGGATTTTTATGTCCTTAACATGGAGCATGATAAACATGCCGCCTCAATTTTGTTGGGGAGGTCATTTTTGAAAACCTCTAGGACAATGATTGATGTGCATAAGGGTACCCCTCACCATGAAATTTTATGGAATAAAAGTAGAGTTTAACATAAATGACTCTATGAAGTATCCTAGTTAAGAACATGCTTGCCATGCCCTAGATGTTATTGAAAAAGTTGTGCAAGATGTTTTTGAGCTAAGTGGTGATGATTCCTTGTTAGTTGCTTTGAAATGTGATAGTGATGATGCCCACAATGTATACTCTATGAGCACTAACTTGAAGGAAAGCTTTGAGGATTTGAACCTGCTTGAAGAGATGAAACCGAGCCTCTCGAAACCTCCTCCTCTACTCTTAGAGGAACCCAAGGAACCAAAATTCCTCCCGTCATTTGTGAAAGTGCCAATGATTGAACTTAAACCTTTACCAAGTGACATCAAGTATGCATTTCTTGGAAAATGGGAGGCGCTTCAGTTATCATTTCAAGCAAGCTCACCAAAGAGCAAGAAGAAAAGTTGATGGTGGTGCTATGGGAAAACAAGGAAGCAATTGGATAGACTATTGCCGACATCAAAGGCATAAGTCCATCCACTTGCATGCATAGAATCTTGTTGGAAGAAGATGCAAGACCCTTTCGACAACCCCAACGCCGTTTAAACCCACCTGTGGTGGAGGTGGTGAAGGCGGAAATCCTAAAGTTACTTGAAGCAGGCATGATCTATCCAATCTCGAATATCAAGTGGGTGAGTTCAACTCAAGTGGTACCCAAGAAAAATGGGGTGACGGTGGTAAAAAATGAGAAGGGTGAAATGGTGCCCACCCGAGTTCAAAACGGGTGGCGCGTGTGCACTGACTACCGGAGTCTAAATGCGGAAACCCAGAGGGATCACTTCCCATTGCCATTCATTGATCAAATGCTCAAGAGGTTAGCAAGCCACCTCTTCTATTGCTTTTTTTATGGGTACTCGGGGTACTTTCAAGTAGCTATCACCCCAGAAGACCAAGAACAGACCACTTTCACATGGCCCTTTGGTACGTTTGCCTACCGACGTATTCATTTCGGGTTATGTAACGCTCCCGCAGAGGTGTATGGTAAGCATTTTTTCAGAATTTTTTGAAAACTTTGTCGAGGTATTCATGGATGATTTCACCATTCATGGTAATTCTTTTAACAACTGCTTAGCAAATTTGGCACAAGTTCTTAAATGTTGCATTGATACTAATCTTGTGTTAAATTTTGAGAACTGTTATTTTATGGTATAGCAAGGCATTGTCTTGGGCCATGTTGTCTCTTCTAAGGGTATTTAGGTTGATAAGGATAAAATAGATACAATTCAAACTTTTCCTTATCCTACTAATATGCGCGAAGTGCGCTCTTTTCTTAGCCATGCAGGATTTTACCACCGGTTCATCAAGGGTTTCTTGAAGATAGCATCTCCTTTATGCAATTTGTTGCAAAAGGAGGTGGAATTTGTGATGGATGAGGGTTGTAAAGGGGCATTCAATACATTGAAAAGAAGGTTAGTCTCGGCCCCCATCATACAACCCTCCGATTGGTCGTTGCCTTTTGAGATCATGTGCAATGCTAGTGATTATGCCATTGGAGCGGTGCTTGGTCAAAGGGTGGAGAGAGCGCCTCATGCCATCTACTATGCGTCCATGTCTCTCAATGAGGCCTAAAGAAACTACTCCACCACAGAAAAGGAGTTGCTAGCAGTGGTATTTTCTTTGGAAAAATTTCGATCTTACTTGCTTAGTACGAAAGTTATTGTGTACACTGACCATGTAGCGCTTTGTCACTTGATGACAAAGATAGAAGCTAAGCCAAGATTGATTCGGTGGATCATGCTTTCGAGAAAATTTGAGTTGGAGGTATAAGACAATAAGGGTGCAGAAAACCTTGTGTCCGATCATTTGAGCTAGTTGACTTCATTCAAAGACATTGAGGTAAATCCCGTAGTGAAAGAGCATCTACAGGAGGAATTCCAAGATGAAAAATTGTTCACCATTAGGGATCTCTAACCGTGGTATGCCGGCATTGTAAATTTCCTTGTCGCCAGTAAATTCCCTCCTCATTTTTCTAAGGCCCAAAAGGATAAAATAAAGAGTGATGCTAAGTATTATGTGTGGGATGATCTCTTTTTGTGGAGACATTGTGCAGATCAAGTTGTTAGGAGATGTATCCCCGATAATGAAGTACACTCAATTCTTTAATTTTCTCATTCTCATACATGTGACGGTCATTTTGGAGCAAAGAGAACCGCTAGGAAGGTTTTAGAAAGTGGGTTTTATTGGCCTACATTGAATAAGCATGCATACACCTTTTGCAAATCTTGTGATGAATGCCAGAGAGTAGGAAACATATACTATAGGATTGAAATGCCCCAAAGGCCTATTTTGTATCATGAAATCTTTGATGTTGGGGTATTGACTTTATGGGACCTTTTCCTAGTTCTTATGGCTTTACATATATTCTTCTTGCCGTTGATTATGTGTCGAAGTGGGTTTAAGCAAAACCCACTAGGACTAACGATTCTAAAGTGGTTGCAGAATTCCTGAAAGATAACATCTTTTCTAGGTTTGGGGTACCCCAAGCCTTGATTAGTGACCGTGGCACCCATTTTTTCAATCGGACCATAGAGGCACTCTTGAAGAAGTATGACGTCACTCATAAGACATCCACCGCCCATCACCTGTAACTAATGGGCAAGCTGAAGTTTCCAATCGGGAGATCAAGTCCATCCTTTAAAAAAATGTTAACCCTAATCGGAAGGATTGGAGTTCTCAGTTGAATGATGCCTTGTGGGTGTATAGAACGGCTTACAAGAGACCAATCGGTATGTCACCATACGGGTTAGTGTTTGGTAAGCCCTATTACCTACTAGTGGAAATTCAACAAAAGGTTTACTGGGCGGTAAAAGAATTTAATCTTGATATAGATGATGCCAGCTTTCATAGGAAGTTACAATTGGAGGAACTAGATGAGATCCAGAGGGAGTCCTATGAGAACGCCACGATCTATAAAGAGAAGACAAAGGTTTGGCATGACAAGATGCTGATTAGGAAGAAATTTGACGTTGGTCAAAAAGTCCTCCTATTCCAATCTCTCCTTTGCCTATTCCTAGGTAAGTTGAGGTCCCGAGAGACCGGTCCTTTTGAGGTGGTGAAGGTATTCCCGCATGGCATGGTAGAGATTCTAGATTGAGCTAAGTCCAATACATTCATGGTCAATGGACAACGTTTGAAACCTCACCACAAGAATTTTGTGCCAAAAAAGGGAGAGGATGTTGATCTCCTTAATGTGGTTTGTGAGTAAGCTCCAAGAAGGGGAGTAAGTCATGCCGGCGACGTTAAATAAACTTGGTTTTGATCATCCAGATCGTCATTCATGACTTTTCGTCGAGGTTATCTCAATTTAATTTTTATTGCTATTTTTCATGATTTTAATTTATTTTATTTCTATCACTGTTGTTTTTTTCCATGATTTTGTAGAAAAATAGGTCGGGCATTTGAGAATCGGCGATAATTATGGAATGGAAAATTTATCTTTGTAAATGTTGAAAAAACAAAAGCTGGGAGTAGGGGAGCTGGCCCCTAGAAGCTGGGAGCTCTCGCGCCTGCGCGACAGGTGCGGGTAAATATCTGAAGCGAAGCAAGGATGCACACCGTGAACATGAGAAGGGGCTGCCCACGCGAATCGTGCGGGCAAAGTTTGAAGCGAAGTTGGGAGGCACGCCCGGCGCGCGAGGAGAAGCTTGCTTGCACGACTCACGCCAGCACTGTTCATGGCCAAAAATTTGTACCTTATACCATTCCTTCTTCCTATTTTTCCTCTCTTCCCCATTTCCTCATTTCAAGAACCCCTTCTTCTCCATTTCCACTTTTCTCCATTTCAAAAACTCTCCTAAAACCTCATGCTATCTTTTAAATTTCACCATTTCTAGACAATATCAATCCTCTCCACCACCATTCCACACTTACCCACCATCTTACTCTACTCTCCACTCATAAAAAATCCATCCTTCGACCCATTAAATCTTCAAATCCCTAACATTTTTCAGGATTTTTGTTCTTGGCTTGAATTGGTCACTTGAGAGGCAACCGATAGCTTGGACTCACATGGAAATGTGTTCTCCTTAGTCATCCTCTTCAAAATCACGGTAAATTTACATCTCTTACAAATTGCCATTGTGATTGGTGTAGAAGTTTTGGAAGAATTTGGTTCTTATATTGGGGATGGTTTGAGATTGGAGTATTGTTACCTAGTTGATTTGAGGTGTTGGAAATTTTGGGGTGATGTGTTAATATTGTCAAGTTCTTGTGGGATTCTTAGAGCTATTTTACTCTTGGAACATGGTGGAATATTGTTCTTAACCACTAGGAGTACTTTTGTAGAATTGTTTGTGGTGGTTAATGATATTGCAAAGCATTGCTTATTGTAGTGGTGAATGATATTGCGAAGCATTGCTTATTGTAGTGAGTGATTGCTCTTAGAACCTTATTTCTTGTGATGGTTGGTGTATTTTGGAGAACCTTATTTCTTGTGGTGATTGGTGTATTGTGGTGTTAACTCATGTCCACAAAAAAAAAAGAATCAAGCATGATGGTACGAGTTCCTCCGCACCCCTTAGGCATTTGACGGGGAAGTATATGGGGTTAAAGCGCATTACCGGTGAGTTCGTAAGAAGGTGGGACTTGCTTGTTGGCCAACCTATTCAAGAAACAAAATTTTGTTGTCGTGAAGCTATGTGTGTGCTTGGGCTAAGTCAGCCGATCAAAATTCTTCTATATAAGGTGGAGTTGAGACGTTTCATAGCGAAACACTCTCCAATTTATGAGAGGTACACACTAGAGTTCTTAGCTACCATAAAAAAACACCAAGGCTGGGTAGATCAGGATGGCAGATGTGTATCATATATCACTTTCCACTTGAATGATGTGAACCTTGAAGTGAGCTACACTGAGTTGAAGATGACTTTCAGGTGTGACTATGAGTACAATAGAGGGTATGAAAGCACTCATAATTATAATGATGCCAAATTTTGGCATACCATAATTAAGAGGGCACAGATGGGCAAAGATAGGAGCTCCTCAATTTTACACCCCACCTTGCGCTACACTCACCGTCTATTGGCCTCAACCTTTTTTTCCATGGCAAACCAACATATACCCCCGTCAAAGACATAAAGTCTCTTTGGTCAATGACAAGAGCAGGCGTAGGCCACCCGGATTGGGTAGATGTTTGGGTACAAAGATGTTAAGCAAAAACCACCAAATTAGACCGAAGAGGTGACTCTCCATGGGTGGTATGGTTACCATGTTATCCAAGCTTTTGAACATCCAAGCACCGGAGGGTCTTCCGAGACTAGGCCTACTGGACTCTTACTTTCTCTCATGCAAGAGGCTATCTGAATCGAACATGATTTCAATCAATGATAATTTTTAATATATTTGATTGCGTGGGAGAAAGGTGAAGTTCATGGATCTTGATAACCCAGAGGGGAAAAATCTTGAGGAGGACACCCCAGTGGAAGCATTGTGCATCGAGTTGGACTTGGTATACAAGACTACTTTTGAGACAGAATTGAACAACAATTCCGTGACCACTCCACATATAGTTGGTATTCATACCAACACACCTTCATCTCAAAACTCGTTTCAAGATTTTCTTCATGAGGTGTGTGGCCTTCGAGAGGACCAAAATGCCTTCCATCAAGCCCAAGTGGAGTATAATGTTTGTGCCAACCGACAGAGAATCACCATGGCGGATGGCATTGAAAACCTTCGAATGCAGATCCACCACTTGATCGATGGTGAATCCACGGTAGTCCCTAGAAATGAAGAAACTCGGAGGGGACTCCATGAGGAGGAAGATGCTTGGTTGGTCTAATACCAACAACAATCTTTGGGGGAGTCGTCGCATCAATAGTTGTAAGTTGTTTTTCCTTTGTCCTTATACTTGAAACTTATTGCCTTAGGTGTTTTACATTGAGGGCAATGTATGATTTTAAGTGTGGGGAAGGGGGTTTAATGATTTACATGTACATAAATAGCTACTTTTTATTGAAAAAACATGAAAAAAAAATAGAATATGAAATAAAACCCGAGAGGGCATCTTAGGCAACAATGGGGGCCCGGATAGGTCGAAAACCTGAAAGGGCAACCTAGGTAAAAATGAGAGGTGCGGAAAAAGGTGAGATTTGAGCTAAAGAAACATGATGTGTGGCTAGGATGAAAACCCGAAAAGGCTCCTAGGCAAAATGAGAGAAAGTGAGAAAAAGGAAATATGTTATGTGTTCACTCATTTGCCGGCGTTGGAGTCATAAGGTTGCAGTGGCCATATGGATGGATCGGGTAGCTTGAAATCTTGAGACCTCTTGAGATTGAGAAATTTAGCGGGGAAACGAAGTAAGTTATGAAATTCTTGAATGTTGATATACTTCGTTTTTAGGATGATATATTGGTACAAAGTAGTGTATGTGTTTGAACTCTATGTATGCTTTTAGCTTCACCCTATACCATTGGATTTGGGATTATCAATTCGAGATTTGAAAATATTTTAGGGATATCAATGAATTGATAGGTTGATATGGTTTGTGTAGATTTAGGAATGGGGGTTGTGGGAAACTTCTCGCTTGATCTTAACATTGGGATGTGTGATATTGAGTGTTTTGTGAGGTATTGACTTGGGGGAATAGTAGTTAGGATGTGGATAAGTTAATTCCTTTGTGCGCTTGGATCTTTTCTTACTTGAGGGTGAGTAAGGTTTAAGTGTGGGGAGGTTTGATGTGTCCATTTTTTGTGCATATTTTAGTACTTTTTGGGATCACTTTTGTGCTCTTTATTTTCAAGAGCTTGTGTTTTACCTTGAAATTCTCTTAGGGGAGGTAAGAGCGACTTTATGCTCTTTTACCTTTTTCTAAGTGTATTTTGTGTGACAAAGGAAGAACATCGAGACTTGAAGATTGGAGACCATTGAAGATCACCTTTTTAATACTTTGAAGATTTGGAAACTAGCTTTGAAGATTGAAGACAATAAGGAATCGAGGATTTGAAGGCAAGGCAACACAAGGGTGAAAATGGGCATTCCCACCCGAGCGAGGACATTTCCGCCCGGGCGAGGAACCTGCCACACTTTTTCTTTTTGTTTTTCTTTTCCTCCCTCTTGTACTATAAAAGGAATTATTGGCCACCCACTTCATATCTTATCCTTCTTGGCCGAAACTCCTCTTCTCCCAACCCTAGGTTCTTCATCTTTTCCATCTTTTCTCTCTTCATTTCTCTATGCATTTGTTTAGGGATGTTAATATGATTTGTATTAGCTAAATCTAGTTCATGGAAGCAATTGACTAAGGCTTCCAAGTCCATGTCTTAAGAAAAATTTGTAGCATTGAATGTGTTTGTTAATGTCATTAATGTTATTTAAAGCTTGCGTAGATGAAGTACTTGTATGATATGCTTGTTAGGGTTTGGGGAAATGGGTTGATTTCCCCTTTTCTTGATAGGAATCCAGAGTATGATTTAGAGCTTTTGATTGTGTTGATGGATTGATAATTTCTAGATGAATATGATAATGTTGAATTCTTTGTCATGTTTGTTTCTTGTAGTAAATGAGAGAAGTCTATGAATGTCGATCGTTCTTGACTAATCTTGTGTAAATATGCATGAATTAGTTAAATGCTTAGACATAGTGTAGTGTTTATAAGTGTTGTCAAGCTTGTTGATTCTTCATGATAAATGCCATCAATGGGATACTTTTAGTCGTGTTTCGACTACGTAAGTCATTGGTGAGGTTTGACAAGAGATGTCAAATTCACTCTTGCAAACTACTATCTAAGAAGGATAGAAGTTTAATCTTCATAACAAGTACTGAAAGTAGTAAATAGGTTGCACGTTCAATGATGGATAAGAGGCTTGGAAGTGGAAGTCAATTGTGCCCAAGGTTCCGTCAATTGTTGTTTTCATCTTAGCTTTACTTGTCTTGCATGTTTAGTATGGTTATTTTGCTTTGCTAGTTGTTGTCCTTCAATTTGATAACTTAGGATAAAAAAAAAACCAAACCCCCCTTGTTTACATGTTTTTATATGTATCTATGTATTTATATGCCTAGTATGTTTTCTCCTATATATGTTTAAACACTTGAAAAGATCCCTCTTCTCGTGGATGACCCCAAATTGACATTATCCACTTAATTGTAGATAGGAAGCATTAGGGATTAAAAGTATTAACTTTGAGAGGTACGGCTACAACCTCCCAGTAGAAAGTAAACTCATCCATGGTGTTTTTGACTTTGCGAAGATGATAAAAGTTGCAAAATAAGTCAATCGTAAAAGGAACATTTGCTTTTTTACACACATGGTGGAATCCCATAATAATAGTGATGTCCTTGGGATGAAACTGGGACAAAGCAATTTTGTATGATGAAAGAAGATCAACAACATGTTGAGGAAGGGGAAAGTAAAGAACAAAGTTGAGGTATGCTAAGTAACATAACATGTAACCAGTAAGAGAAGTGGGAACACACTAAGAGTTCAGAGGAGCCTGAAGTTCAAACGAAGATAGAAAAGGAAAATAGCTCTTTAAATCATCCAAGTACTGGTCAGATAAGACACTATTAATGATGCAAGATCTGGTGACATGACGGAATCCTCATCAGAGTGAACATCTTCTACGAGATTATCAATAATTTTAGTAGAAGACATTTGGGTAGAGGGGATTCTTACAATTCAAAATAAAAATCTTAATTAGATCTACAAAGTGTGGATTTAGAACATCACCGAAAAACCTAAAGGAAAAAGAAGAGTGTAAGACGAAGAAGATGATCCAAAAAATATGATTCAACTATCAACGATAGGCTACCACAAAAAGAAGAAGAGATACTCTATAAAATTTGGCAGATACAATAAAAAGGAGTGAAAGTGCTAAATAGACTTACTTTTATAGAGGATGAAGAGCAGTTGGCTCCAAGAAGGATGAGGAAGAACCAGAGAAGATGAAGGATTGAATGATTGATGAGAAGAACTTAAAGAATTAAATTCAGTATTTAAAATATAACAAAGAAACGTAAAAAAACAAGGAGTTCAATCAATTCAAAAGCATCATGATTGTAGTCAGACACAAAATGGGGGTTACCTTTTACGGAAATTGAGATGGCGGTAGAATTTGAGTAGACAATTAACTAAATGATGATGGATTTACATTAAGTGATTCCAATTCTTCATTTAAGGGATGAAACAATAATAGAAGTTAGAAAAAATTGGAACAATATAGCGAAGAAAGCCGGATAGAATCTTGGAAACAAAATCTCAACAAATTTAGTCTACCACAAAGAAGACATCGATGGCAAAAATTCAAAATTCAAAATTCAAAATTCAAAATTCAAAATTCAAAATTCAAAATTCAAAATTCAAAATTCAAAATCAAGAAACATCAACAGAACCACAAGTATAGCCAAGAAGCAAACGACCGTTTGCGATGACAAGATGAGTAATAGTAATGACGAACAGGTTGTTAGAGTTTTATGAACTCATAAAACAACAATTCACATTTATTCCACAAGTGATGCCATCGCTTCATGTCTCTTAGTCTTCATGGCTAAGGGGGGTTATGGTGTAAACCTATCCCATGAACCACGTAAGGTTGGACTTAGGGCCCAGCTTAGAACTTAATCCCAGACTAATCTTTGATGCGAACCGAGAAATACCGAATAAGGTCGGAAAAGGACTAAGCAAAGAACCAAAAAGGCGGAGACCATGATTAGGTTCCTCCCACAAAGATAGACACGAATGGTTTTATAGGGACCAAGATATAACCCACGATAGTAAACTCTAATAATGCAGATCCACGATGATAACCTGCTATAAACATAAGAATAAGAACTCTAATGAAGGTAAGTACAACTATACTGAGAAATTCTAATTCTCAGAGGAAAAGACTGACTTGATCGTCAGAGTTTTTTCCCCAGAGTTACTTTAGGGATATATTTGGTAGGAAGAGAGGTTTCACAGTGTACAGTGGTTGCCTAACCTGGTCAGATTACCACATCAATTAACAATCTCCTGATATAACATGAAAATAGGTAAATACTTGCTTCTGTGAATTGGCTTCTAGGATCAAGTCTTTACGTGAATCATGTGATCGTGCAAATAACCCCCAAGATGATTTAATCCATATTTTATCTCACTTTATTCGCAGGCTCGTAGTTGTTAGTTCATACAAACTCCTCCCCTCCCACCCTTGTTTCTTAGTACTAGGTATTTCCAACACATGATTGGGGTAACACCCAATTGTGAGTTTTCTGTGGCTAACCCTTAGACACTGGTATCACCATGGACGTCACCTTGAATTACCATTAGGTACATTATCATAGTTAAGAGTGAGTACAAGAGTAACTTATAAATTCTTATCTTTGGCTCCTCGTGCCCATAGGTAAACTCCTTTTGAACCACACCATGGGTGCAGGTCACACTTCATCAAACTTAAGAGTAATCCTCCCAACCAACATAGATTTCACAACATTTTTACAAGACAATGACGGAGAATCTAGTAACAATAAATCTTGTTCTTCACTGTTAACTTCATCTCTAGTGTAAGTAAGGAGAACAAAGCAAAAGCATATTACAGATACCAATTATTAGAAGGACTAACTCAGTGCAAAGGATTTAGGAAAGAGGCTACACTCTTGGAATGTAGTTTCCGAAACCACCAATATTAGTGACATTCAAAGAAGCAACAAAAGACTTCAGATATGCAGGTATAAGATACCAAAAGGCTGGAAGGTAAGTTCTATTCTTTACCTGTATTAACTAGTACTCTAGTCACATTGAATATGTTTTTCTTTCCCATTATCTTCCCATTATCCCTTAATTGAGCAACCAATCCATCAAACTTAAGATTAATCCTCCCAAAAAAAATATTGTACAACAATTTTATAAGACAATGACACATAAGCTAGTAAAAATAAAACTTGCTCTTCACTATTAACTTTTTCTCTAGTGTATGTGGTGAGAACAGAGCAAAAGCACACTGCAGATGCCAATTATAAGAAGGACAAACTCGGTGTAGAGGATTTAGGAATGATTCCATATTATTGGAATGTAGTGTCCGGAGTTTTTTTTTTACCTTAAAAACACCCTAGGTGGGGGGTTATATATAAGGGTCCCCAAACCTTTGAAAGAAAATACTAATTACAGGGAGTTATATTTGTAGTCTTTCTACTGAGGCAACCTCGTTGCCTCCAAAAGAATTGCTAGCATCTAGAGACTATGGTTTAAAGGTTGAAATTACATATGTAATAATGAGTAAACATTAGATGTGTTTCTAAAGTAAGTAATCTCCACCCCATGTGTTAATTCTCCACTTTGGCCAGGTATCTACCAATTAATACGGGCATTTCCTAAGAGAGACAAGAATGTGGTCAGGTGGATGGTGCTGTATGTGATCGGTACCGCTGTCGGCAATCGTTTAGCATTTTTGCTAGAAAACACAAAAGCAGTTGGTGCACTGCATGTCTTGTCAGATTTGCATCCAGGTGTGAAAAATCTATAGGGGTGCCTAAGATAGAAGATAAGAAGAACGAAGAAATAGAAATCAGTAGTATCGATCATCCTCAGGAGCATGCATATGAATTCTAATGTAAGGAGTATGATCCCTGTCTGGATTAAGGCCTCTAATGTTGGCAGGGATGTTAGGAAGGTTCCAACAGGTTTCTATAGGGTGAATGGGTTTGAACTTAGCAATTGCAACAGCAACAGAGTTGCATTCTCTGAAAACATGTTTCAAGGTGGCATATTTTAGTAAAGAGTGGATTTGGAAAGCCAGCGTATAAAGGGACCATTTTTCTTTACTGGGATTATTAATCATATTAATAGCTAGCTATGAATCTGATTCAATTATGATATTGCAAACCAGAGCTGGAAAAAATTGACAGGCAAAGAGGATGGCTTTCATTTCAACTTCAAGTGGTGATTTGGCAGTAGTGTTTAAGGACCTGATTAGGCATGGATTACCATTATTGTCTTTGGCTATAAGGCCAAGTGTTGAGTTAGTAGTAGACCAGGAAGCATTCACATTAACTTTTATAGATTTAGGTTCTGGCCTTTCCCAGTAGACAATGGAAATAGATGGCTTTGGAGGAGGTCTGAGAGGTGGAATCAGTGAGGTGATGGGAAAGCTCATGTGGGGGTGTTCATTTGAGAAGCAAGGTTTAGCTGAAAGGGATAAAAAGATTAGATCTCTTACTTCTTTACAAATTTGGACTGGTGAGAAACTTTTGTTATCAAAATAGAAAGCATTTCTAGCTTTCCATAGAGACCAACAAATCAGAGAGGGCAGTATGCTACAGATAATTCTATGAACTCTAGGAAGGTCAATGTTGTTCCAGTATGAAAAAAAATCTGCCAGTTAAGCTATCTAAAGTATGTAAATTATGTCCTATAATAACAGCAGTGTCACTCCATATAGACTGTGCCAGGTGACATGAAATGAAGAAGTGTTCAAGAGAATCAGCTTGGTTGCATGTTGGGAATTTAGAAGCTAAGCTGAAACCACACTTAATTAACACATCATCAAAAACCAAAAAGGAGTTTAGCATTTTCCAGGTGAAAATAGAAAAAAATTTCTGCAACCTGGTGTTCTATATCATTTTTGTTGCAGGGAATTACCTGGTAGTTGAGTGAGGGCCTTGTATGCTGATCTAAAAGTGAAAGCTCTGTTCTCCTCTGGTTTCCAGATCAATTTGTCTTCTCTTTCCTTGTTAATATTTGTATCCAGCAAGAAAATCAAAGAATCATTTTCTAGAAAAGGACAAATCTGAGACAAGAAATATCCTTTATTATTGATGAAATATGTTATTGTATAGGAGGAAGGAATAGAAAGGTCAGAGAGAGGGACATGGTTAATGAGTGGGCCATTTGGGCACCAGTAAGAAGTCTAGAAATTACAATTGCCTTGACCATGAATAACCATAGAGTTATTTTCAGCAAAATAGTTAATAGAGCAGATTCTCTTCCAAGTTTGGGATTTTCTGTGTGATTGAGGTAGTTCCCATATCAATTTAGACCACATGGTGGTGCCATGTTGGCATTTCCACCACAGTTTCAGAAAGCATGAGTCAATTATTGCCTTAACAGATCTGAAACCTAATATATTCTGAAATCTATGTGCCCCTAGGTCAGACCACTTCCTCCATACTTTGGTCATTTTACCCTCATTTTCTCCCCAAAAAAATCTAGACATATCCTTTCCAGAGACTTGATTATCAATTTTGGAGGCTTTAGGACAGACCATATATGCTATGGAAGGGAATATATACATGATTGAATAAGAACCATTTTCCCCCCTGAACTTAACCACCTATTTTTCCAATTCATCAACTTTTGATCAATAAGGTCAAGCAGTGTTTGGAAATATGTGTTGAGTGTTCTTCCTTTAAAAATTGGGTAGCCTAGGTATTTAAATGGGAAAGATCCTTTTTTCATTCCTAGGATTGTCCTAATATGATTTATCCTTCCAGGTGTAGCTCTTTTACTAATATAGAAATCAGTTCTTTCATAGTTAATTTTTTGGCCTGAGGTGAAATCAAAGGTTTCTAAAAAATCTTTAATCCTTATTAGGTTGGATTTGGAGGCCTGCATAAAAATGATGGTGTCATCAGCATAACTGAAGTGTAGGCTGGTGTAATGACAGAGGGGAGATGATAGTACTTAAGTTTGTTATTCATGAAGATATTTTTTTTAAAAAAAAACCATCCGAGGATGGGGGGAATAAATTTGGCTCCCCTGACCAAAGAGAGTGAGCCTTAATAGGCGCTAAAAGTCATGATACATCGCAGTTTACAAGAAGATCATCCAATTGATGATCCCAGAGCTAAATTAAGCTTCTGAAGCAAAAACAACACTTGCTTCCAAAAGCGGTATTTCCACCCTAACAGACAAGAACAAAAACATCTGGCTAATAATGAAAAAAACATGCTAAATCACCAAGTAAGTCGCCATCTCGCCGGTACATCGCGAACAGGTCGGAGAAACGAGAATTCGAGACTCCTATTTGTCAACGATGTGCCAGCCGAGAGGATTAGAGTGTTTGAATTCCCGAGTAGCAGCTTCAAGTATCAGTTGAGGAGTTAGGGGCCAGTAAACCTCCTTTGCTTGAGATGTGGACTCCTTTGCAATAGGTTGCTCAGAAAATCTTCTCCTTCGGTTGATTAGGCATTTCGGCTACAGAATCTGGACCAAGTTTGTGCATTCCACCTGTGCTCTCAGCTGAGATGTGTTGAGTTGTGGCTGAAAAAAGTTTCTCCCCCTCCTTTGTGGTTGCATCCGAATCTGAAATAAAGAGGAAGGGAACCAGCAGTACTTGGAATATTTATAGAGTAACTACTTATTCACAGCCAGAAGTAAATCGTTTGAGCTAAACAAGTAGAGAGTTTTCTAACTAAAGAGAACTTGGATCCCTACTTGATTCAATACGAAATGTCGGAAAACTCATGCAATCAAGTGCTAGTAAACCTTTGAGAAATAGAGGGATAGAACAGAGGTCTAAATCCCCCTGTAGGAGGTTTTCCATTGAATATTTTGCCAAAAAATCAGTGGCCAAATTTGCTTCTCTAGGTATGTGTTGAATCCTTATAGAACCCTGTATTATATTTAAAGCACTGCACAGGGAAAAGACTCTCCAAGGGCAGGAGAGAGGGTTCTGGATGCCCCTAACCGCATATAAGCTATCTGATTCAATTAAAACATTCTCTAATTCAAGTTCTGAACAGATGTTATATCCACTTTGTATAGCAATTACTTCAGCATGTAAGGGTGATGGACAGTGGAAAGTACTGACTTTCATTTTAACCACATTTCCATGCCTATCTCTCACAATTGCAGCAGCAGATGAAAAGCCTCCAGGAATCCATGAGGCATCTGTGTTGATTTTATAACCTTTTATAGGTTTCTCCCAGTGGACCTTAGAGATAACATTTTTCTGTTTTTGTAATATATGAGGTACAATGTTATCCTGAATCCAATGCCTATGCTTATACTTATTTCCTATTAGGTTATGTGCTGTAAATATTTGATATATCGAATCTTTAATTTCATAAACACAGGCATCGTGTGAGAAAGGTCTATTTTCAAAGAGAAGTTTGTTCCTATGGGTCCATAATGTCCAAATTGTAACCAATAGAGCTGCAATGATAATGTTTCCGTGTATTCTAGAATCAGCTCTAAAGGATAAGTAAAAGTGCACCCTACTTTTTAAATCCCTGAATTTTGTGCATGGTAGCCTCAGTAAGGTATGTACACTATGCCAGACAGCAGTTGAGGAATTGCAAGAATTGAAAAAATGATCCACACTATCACAACTGTTCTTGCAAATAGGACATATAGAAACAACAGAAAAACCCATTCTTCTTAAGATGTTATCAAATGGAAGTATATTGTTTAGGGCTCTCCAAAGTAAAATAGACATCTTTCTAGGTAAGAAAGGAGACCAAACCTTTTTGAAGTGTTGAATTAGAGGGCATCTCTGTCTTAGAGCATTATAAGCCGAGCTTACAGTGAATTTTCCATCAATTGTGGGGGTCCAAACCAGTTTGTCTTCGTGACTGAATTCCACCTTTGTTTCCTGCAAAATAAGAATGATGTTGGTATCCAGATGTGGCTCCAGAATTGGTATGAGAGCTGTTTTGTTATTTAAAAAATCCCTAAGAGAGATAGACTGAAAAGGAATGTCAATATCCTCTGGCCAGATATAAAATAGTGCACCATTGCCACTCCAATTAGCACTCCAAAATGAGCAGTCACCCCTGCCAAAAATCACTCTGGACATACTGTTTGCCACAGCTGTTATTTTTGTGATCCTACCCCATATGTGAGATTTTTTGTAAGAAACTGGCAGAGTCCATAAAAGGTTTGACCATTGAGTGTTATTAATTTGTAGCTTCCACCATAATTTACTAGAAAAAGCTTCTACTATAGCATTTAAATCCCTGAATCCTAGACCATTTTCTTCCACTGGAAAACTCATTCTTTTCCAAGACCTCCACCTTTTCCTTTCAGAGAGATCAGTTTTACCCCAGAATAGATCCGATGCCAATTTTCCCATTGTTTTTAAAACTGTCCTTGGAGGTTTTAATACTCTAAAAATGTGTGTTGGGATAGAATGCAAAACATGATTAATCAAAACTATTTTACCAGCTGAACTCAACCACCTGTTTTTCCAATTGTTTATCTGTTTCTCCATTCTTTCAATTACTGGTAAATAATGCACCTTTAAATTACGACCTATAAAAATAGGAACACCAAGGTATTTGAATGGAAAAGAGCCTTTCACCATTCCTAGTATTCTCCTAACAGATTGAGAGTACTGTGGAGGTGCCTTATGAGAGACAAAAAATTCAGATTTTGAAAAGTTTACTTGTTGACCCGAGGTCTCATCATAGGCATTTAGAAATAGTTTGAAACGCTTTAAATTTTTTGTCTCCGTATTCAGGAAAACAGCAGTGTCATCAGCGTACATGAGGTGAGTAAGGGGTGTACAAACATTTGGGAGGCTAAAATATGTTAAGTATCCCGTGGTGAACAATTTCTTTAGACCCCTCGAAAAAGCCTCTGATAATATGTTATACAGGAAAGGAGATAAAGGATCTCCTTGCTTGATCCCCCTAGAAGAGCTAAAGAAAACTGTTGTTACCCCATTAATTAACACAGAGAAATTGACAACAGCAATATTATGCATAATAAGTCTCACAAATTTCCCATGAAAACCAACCGAAGGAGAATAGAGTTTAGAAAAGACCAAGAAACTCTGTCAAAAGCCTTTTGCATGTCGAGTTTAACTATGAGATTTGGAATCTTAGTTTTTCTGGACAGTAATCTGGTCATTTGCTGCATTAAAATCACATTATCCAAAATATCCCTCCCTTTCATGAATGCACTTTGTTCAGGTGAAATCAAGAACTGCATTAAAGGTTTGATCCTTTCCATTAAAAGTTTTAAGAAAACTTTGTTAACGAAGTTGGATAAACTTATTGGCCGAAAATCAGAAAATGTATTCGGAATAGGTTTCTTTGGGATTAAAGTGAGCCAGGTACTAGAAATGGCTTTTGGGATTGTTCCATTATGTAAAAAATCATTTGCAGCTTCTAATAAATCTTCCTTAATGGATTCCCAGGAAGAGGTAAAAAAACACCTGAGTAACCATCAGGGCCTGGTGCACTTGATTTGTTAAGATCAAAAACAGCATATTTCAATTCCTGAGAGCTGAAAGGAGTAAGCAAAAGGCTGTTCTGTTGTTCGTTTAAAACTGTTGGGATTTCTGCCAAAAATTTATTAAAGTGAGTTCCCTTTTTTTGTGAGACATCCTCTGTAAGTAGTTCCTGATAAAATCTTACACCCTCCTCTTTAATTAGGCTTGGATCAGATATCCATATTCCTTTTCCATCTTTTATTTTCCCTATTCTGGCTCTGGCTTTTTTTTCTCTGATTGTGTGATGGAAATACTTAGTGTTTGCATCTCCGTGTTTTAACCAATTTAACCTAGCCCTTTGCTTCAGGAAAATGTTATGTTCCTTTTGAACTCTGAGAAGAGTGTCTTTAGATTTCATGAGTTCCATTAGAACTGATTCATCATGTGTCTGCTGAAACATTATTTCCAATTCATTTACTTTTGATTCAGATTGGACTAGATTTTTATTAACATTGCCAAATGTGTTTTTGTTCCATTCCTTAATTACAAGCTTCAGTCTCTTTAGTTTATGAACAAACCTTAGCATACCAGTTAGGGGGGAGAATAGATTCCAGTTAGATTCCACTAAATCTTTAAAATCTGTCCTATTTGTCCACATTTCCTGGTATCTAAAAGGTCTCGGAGCCATTTCAACTGCTGATTGGATAGATAGTAATAGTGGAGAATGGTCAGAAGTCATCCTGTTAAGAACTTGTATGGAACTGTTTGGGAATATATCTAGCCATTCTTAATTACTAACACCTCTGTCTAGTCTTTGAAATTGAAGATCCTTACATTTGTCCCAAAATCTGTTATTACTCCAAGTGAAAGAATTACCTACAGTTGGGATTTCATGCAAGTCCATAGTGGTTAGAAAGTCATTAAATTGATTAATACTTTTTCTAGGTGTTGACTTTCTACCTTTATATTCAGAGACCGAAGTTACTGTATTGAAATCTCCTATGTATATGGATGGATCAGATGTTGATGCTTTTAAATCAGACCATAAAAATTCCCTCAACTGTCTATGTACACTAGCATAAATAAAGAAAATATTCCAGTTTACAGAGGAGGCAGTGTCTGTAACTTTAGCCTGTATATACTGATCAGATTCTTTTAAAATGTCTAGACTGAAAACATGATTCCATAGAATCCAAATTTTAGCATGTTGGGCATAGAGAGCATTACTATAACCAAGTTGATGCTTCAAAGTACTTAAATTTTGTTTGTCATGCCATGGTTCAATTAAGCATAGTATGTCTATCCTATGTTTCAATTTTAGAGCCTTTATCCTATCCGGAGAAGAACCATAACCCCTAACATTCCACACTAAAATATTTCCTATTTTTGTGTAATGTATCATTTAAAACTAGGGGGGTTGCTTTTTGTGATGATCTTAGTTTCCTTTTTTTTGGCACTGTGACATTACTATTTTTGCCTTTTTTATCTTCACTTTTCCTCGACTTATCTGTTGAAAAGTTACTTACCTTCGATTGAATTACCTGCACTGCATCCTCGGAGGGAATTTGATCTTGGCAAATAAGACTTGGTACTGGAACTTCAAGAGCACTCTTTGCTGCCTCAGTTGTTTGGTCATCTGAATCTTTCTGAGCCGCGTTAGGAGTGGATAAGCTTGTCACCATGATTTCTATTTTTTCTGCATCATTCTAGGATGCCACTGCCTCTTGTGATTCCACAGACTCATGGAAGATGTCCACAGCTTCATCCTCTTGGACAGCTGAGTCCTCATCCTGTAGATCAATTAAGGTATGGAAAGCATTTGATATGGTAACCATATTATTTTTTGTTATATCTTCCTGGATGGGCGGGAGTTCAGTTTGTTGAGATTTCTTCCTCCAAAAAAGATTTGTGATAGGTTTAGAGATATCATCTAGAGAGTAAAAAGGCTTTCTTTTAAACTGACTAGGTCTGAGTGAGTTAGTATTATTATGCGGAAGAGAAACAGATTTTAAATTCTGAATTTGGAACTCAGTTTCTTTTTGTGAGACAGATAGATGAGATTGACCTTCCATATCCACTGATACTTTAGGATCACTAACCCTGTTTTTCTGATTGTCAACAGTTTGAATATCTTCAAGTACTTCAGATTGTCTACCTTTGTTTGCCTTGATATTAGCTTGATTTTTACTATTTTCCTCAGTTCAGGGTGCAAAAAATTACAATTTGACTGACTGTGACCTATAATTCTACAGTGAGTGCAGTACAATGGCAACTGATCATATTCTATTGGATAGTCCGCAACCTTATTGCCAATGCCTACCACTATTGAATTAGGGAGCTGAGATAAAAGGTCTACTTCTACACAGACTTTAATTGCCGAAGGCCTTGTTAGAGCATTTGTTGCAGCATCCATTTTGAGAAATTTTCCTATTTGGCTGGTAATGCCTATAATTGCCGAAGTATTATAAAAATGTAAAGGCAGTTGATGGAAGGTTACCCATGCTGGAACCACAGATGATTCAGCAGTAGGTGAGAAATCGGGAGTCCACTTCTGGACCTTCATTGCTGCTCCATAAACCATCCATTGACCTTTCATCCAGCACCGTTGGTAATCTTCATTATCCTGAAAATGAATAAGAACATGTATGTAATCAATAGATCCCAATTGAAAATTTGCTTTAAACCCTATTGATTTAAAAGCTGACAACAGTTTCTCCATTGGGGGTTTTCCTCTGTTGAATTTTCCGACTAAAGCATTCTGATAGTGTAAGGCCAAAAGTACGCCTTCCTCGGGAGGAAGGATGAAAGCTAATTTGCCCTTATATTCAGTGATTGGGTGCAGATTGGGCGTGTCTGGGAGGGAGGATAAGAGTGGTGCTGGTTTTGAATTCAAAGCTTGTAAGAAGCTCTTTTGTGTGGACGGATGAGGTTCAATGGTTTGGTTAGGCGTCGGAGACACCATGGCCGAGAACCAGAAGAGAAAAAGAGCCGTTCAGAGCGAGGAAGAAAGACGATGAAAGAAAAATGGTAAAGAAATTTTGTGAACAGTAGTAAGTGTGTGTTTCGCACGTCAGAATCGCACACAGATGATCAGAATCGCACACTCTTTCGGTTGGCCTCTAGAAGAGCACTTTATTCATGAAGATAAAAGATAGGCTTCTGGAGAAAGCTTCAGAAAAAATGTTAAAGAGAAAGGGAGATAGGGGGTCACCTTGTTTAATGCCTCGGGTAGCTTTGAAAAAGCCAACCGGGTTACCATTCATGAGCACTGAGAAATGAGCCTGAGAGGGGTTTTTCATAATGGCATTCACAAAATTACCTGTAAAGCCAAATTTGCAGAGTATGCTTCTTAAGAAATTCCAATTTATCCTATCAAAAGCTTTCCTAAGGTCTAGTTTAAGTATACAGTTAGGCACTCTATTTTTTTAATCTAAAAATCTTATCATTTCCTGAAGATAGAGAATATCGTAAGAAACACACCTATTTTTCATGAAGGCAGTTTGATTTGGTGATATTAATTTTTCCATATATGGTTTCAAGCTTTCCATTAGCACCTTAGAGCATATTGTTTTAGCTACATTTGAAAGAGTGATTGGCCTGTAATCATCAAAAGAGGAAGAGGTTGGTTTTTTTGGTATTAAAGCTATCCAATTGCTAGTGATGCCTCTTAGCATGTCAGTGCCTAAGAGGAAATCATTGACTGCAGATTTCATATCCTCTTTGATGAAATCCCAGCATTTGGTATAGAACTTTCATGAATAACCATCAGGTACAGGGCCACTATTTTTATTCAGGCTCATAACCACTAGTCTAAGTTATTCCTCTAAAACTGGTTAAGATAGAGAAAAATTATCCTGCTCAGAGATTTTGCTAGGTATTTGGCTGAGAAAATGTGAGTAGTATGTGTTGTTAACTGGGAGGTTAGGTTCAGATAGGAGATCAGAGTAATAGGCTATAGCTTCTTCTTGGATTTCTGTGTGATTATTTAGCCATTGTCCATGTCTGTTTTAAATTTTTGAGATAAGAAGCCTGCAGTTTTTTTCCTTTACAGTTTTATGGAAAAACCGTGTATTGTTATCTCCAAGTTTAATCCAATTAGTTCTTAATTTTTGCTTCCAGAATTTTTCTTTTTTCATTAAGCTTGATTAGGTCTGTTTTTGAGTGAGTGGAGTCATAAGTAATTTCCTGTAATCTCATATTTTCCTCAGCTTTGAGTACATTACAGTCAATATTACCAAAACATTCCTTATTCCAAATCTTAATTGTTTTCTTAAGTCTGATTAATTTTAGGTATAATCCTAACATTCCTGACTGAGGAAGAGGGGTAGTTAAGATGACTTTTACTAGGCTTATGAACTCTGGTCTATTAAACCAGGTATTTATGAACCTAAAGGGCTTAGGGTGTGAGGGGACTAAAGTTGAAACCTGTAGGAAAAGAGGGCAATGGTCAGAGGATTGTCTGTTAAGGATTTGGATAGAGGATGCTAGGAATTTAGTACTTCACTGTATATTACAAAGTCCTCTATCTAATCTCTTGGAGGTGGGGTTTCTTACCTTGAGTTTGTCCATGTAAATAGATTACCAACGGTGTTAGTTTCTTGAATTCCATTAGAGTTAATCCAACTATTAAAATCTTTGATACTGCATAAATAGTGCTAGGGCCTTTATATTCTGTGATTGAGGTGATTGTGTTAAAATCTCCTACGTAAATAATATCATTGTTTGGTAGGAGACTAAGGTCATCCATAATATTTTCCTACCTTCTCTAGTTCTAAGGCCATAAATAAACACAACTTCCATATCAGTGTTTGAGCAAGGGTGAAGAACTTTAACATGTAGAATTTGGTTGTGGTGGGAAATTAAAGAGATAGATAGAGAGTCATTCCACATAAGCCATATTTTGCCATTGTGTAGAGGAAGATTATGTGAGAAATTAAGCTTTTCCATATAAGAATTGCATTTACTGTTATCATGCATAGGTTCAATGATACATAAGAGTTGAATTTTCTTCTGTTTGATTAGATTTTTCAGTCTGAGCATTGAAGATTACATGCCTCTTAGATTCCAAACTAAAAAATTAATCATAGTGTTGTGTATCATTGTTCACATGATTTATGACTTTTAGTAGCTGATCTTAACATCATCTTGTTCAGCTGGCAAAGGTAATTATTCTTTTTATGTTTAGACTTACCTTGGTTATCTTTGTTACCTGTTGATTGTGCTTGATCAGGCATTGGTTCTGAGTGAGACTAGGGATTATCTGTGGTTTGGATGTATGACCTATCTTCCTCCTCCATATCTTGCAGTTCCTGGTCAAGGCAATCTTCTGCTTGAGATAGAGGTTCCATATCCTGCAATAAAGAGAATCTATTTTCCATCTTTCTTTGTTGAGAAAGTGCAAGGTTAGTAGCTGAAGTTTGATGAAAGATCAGCTTGTGGGAGCCAATCTGTATGTCACCCTTAGCATAGTTCTTATGAGAGATGCTTGGAGTAGTTAGAGCTGTTGCATTTAACATTTTTGTAAGGGATGATTCAGGGTCTACAGGGGGTGTGTTAGTTAGGCTTATGGATGGAGAGGTTTGGGATGGTTGTGGGGTATTTTTATCAGTCCCTGCTTCTATATGTTGAGGTAGGTATGAGGATGGATTTAGGGTAGGATTTGTTGTGCCTTTCCGATGTTTTAGTTGGCCATTATTATGAGTATTATTAGTAGGCTGGTTTGTTGTTATCATATTTGGGGCCTTATTGAACTTATTTCCAGTGGCTTGCCAATGTAGTAGGATGTGATTCTAGGGGATAGCTCTACAATGATTGTGGGAGTGGCCTAGCTTAGCACAGTGGGCACAGTACAAAGGAATGTTCTCGTATTCAATGGAGTATTTTCTATTATTTGATATTGATCCTAATCTGATGAAATTGTTAAGCGGTTTCTGGAGATCAATTTCTACACATAGCTTAATAGCATAGGGTCTACTTAGCATGTCAGTAGCTAGGTCTTTCTTAATGAAGTTTCCTATACTATTACCAATAGTCTCAATCGAAGAAGTATTGTAATAGTAAAGTGGAACTTCCCTAATTGTGCACTAGATGGGGACGATTGGTGATTCTCTGTGTGTGGAGAAGTCAGGTGACCATTTAAGCACCTTCATTTGGATTCCATTGAAACTCCATAAGCCCTTGATCCAGCATCGTTGGTAATCATTCACTTGGTTGAACTTGATCAGAACATGCTTGTAATCCATTGAGCCTAATTGGTACTTCCCAGAAAAGCCCACCGCTTGAAAGCCGCCTCTAGTTGATCCATTGTGAGCCGGCCTTTGGTGAATTTTCCAACTAGGGCATTGGCATAGTGGGTAGAGAGCTTGGAGATTTCTTCATCAGAGTAAAGGCATGCCAGTCTCCCTAGGTGTTCAGATTTTGGGGGTTATTTGGTAGGGATGTGTTGAGGGGAGGGGATTTCAATTGGAGGGCAGCAAGGAAAGATTTGGTATTCCCCAAAGAGGTGTTATCCGCCATGGGGAAGATAGTCGTTACCGGCGGAGGAGGAGTCGTTACCAGCAGGTACAGAAAGTTTAGCAGAGCAGAAGGAGTATGATTAGGAGAGAGAAGAGAGAATTTCTTCACGTAACTGAATGTAGTGTCCGAAGTGCTGAGAATAATACCACCAATCTCAGGGACATTAAAAAAAGTTGCAAAAGTCTTCAGATTTGTAGGGCATACAATATTAAAGGGTTGGAAGGTAAGTTCTATTCACTACATGTACTAACCAGTACTTCAGTCCCATTGGATATGTTGTACTTTCCCACCATCTTTTCATTATCCCTTACTTGAGCAACCACTTCCTTAAACTTAAGAGTAATCCTCTCAACCAACATAGATTGCACAGCATTTTTTATAAGACAATTGATCTGCACCCTGTGGAGTCGTTACGAAACCAATCTTTTGCGAGAATTACCCACGGAGTGATTTACAAAGATAATATTTATAATTTTCTCCCATGCTCACTACCAACTACTGTAGTAGCTAGTGGCAAGTCTGGGGTCGACTACAGAGATACTAGAATTTAAAAGTTAACTAGACACAACCCACAATTAGGCATCACTCTGATTATGTGACTTTGATCCTAGATTATATCATATGAAAGATATATACATATCATATACCTATGTCACACAGTGTAAAGATAGCTAAGAATTACCAATGTTTGTCACAAAAAGGTTCATCTCCACTCTATCAAGCTACCACACTGCCTCCGTAATTAGGGAAGGCGCTTCAATCGCTTTTTCGATACCATAAGTCCTTCCCATCAATCGCTCTCCTAATGCTAACGTGCCCCCAGCTTAAAGGAAGATAGCATTGCGTAGGTAGCAACCATTGGATATGAGAGTGAGGAAACTATGGAAACCAATCCCTAGGCTTAGAGAGGCAAAGGAGTTGGCATCTCGTGATGACTCCAGGATTGAAGCGACTATATTCACTACACCACAACCCTAGTTTTTACAAATAATTATGTTACTTGTCGGGGTTTGTTGAGGATTTCCCCCTCGTTAGGGAAACTATTGTCCCTAACATGAATTATTATTACATGATGAGCCAATCAAGTTAGAGTCTAATGATCAGGATGATACTCTTTGGATAGCATGCATGCACTCATCTACTCGGTACTAATGAACCTACAATAGCTCCAACCTAACACTCACAAGATATCAAGATAAGCCTAGCACGATATTACACTACACATGGATATATGGGTGCATAATAAAACTTGGCATAACATAAATCTTACAAGAATGTAAATCATAAATCAAGCACAAATATTCATAGGACATAAAGATAGGGAATTCTAAGAATCTCACAAAGTCAACATCTAGTCACGAATACAAATATTTCCCCAAGCAATAAACTACTTGACTACTAATATTCAATCCATGTCATTCATTGAATTAAATGCCATGTATCTAAGAACTAAGAGAAGGAAAAAAAAGAAGAACTCTAGAGAGAAAGAATTCTCCTCTTACTTCCTTCCTACCAAAAATTAAAATCTACATTATGCCTTCTTTCTAAACTCTAGGAGATTAAGAGAATCCATTATGGTTGCTACTTAAACCAAATTTTCTTAATAATGAGCACTCCATATATGAGTAGGACCATTGTTGAGTTTAAAGTACAACTTTTTAACAAGGAATTTCTACTTAATTAAGGAGTTGGTACCTCTTTATTTGTGAAATTTCAACCAATGAATGAATGACACTTAATATGGCTTTTTTTTTATTTTTAATTAATTATAATTTAAAATGAAAAATAATGCCTAAGAAGTGCTTATTTAAGGAGGTCCATTGTTGGTTTTTGGTTCTTATCTGGTTTTTATGAAAATTCATGATATGGCACTTAAGAAGTGCTCTTTAAGTCCAGTACCATTTTGGATGATCTAAAGGCTCCTTATTTAGAAGAAGATAAATTGGCCTCTAAAGGCCCAATTATGGAAAACCCTGGTGAAACCTTAGTGCCACCCCCGGTGCTACATTAGCACGGGAAGTGTTAAAGCTCCACTGGTTCCACATCGGCACGGGCCGTGTAAAAGCACACAACATGTGAAAAAGTGTGTGGCCCGTGGATTGGAGAGCTAGTCCTTGCTGTTTAGAGCACGCGACCACGCAAAAGTTTGCGAACCAGAGACTGGAGTCTTAGATCTTCACCTTATGAGCGTGCGGGCCATGCAAAAGTATGTGGCATGTGCCTAGACTTAGTCTCTTGGGCACTTGTCATGGCACAGGCCGTGTAAATTTACATGGGCCATGGTAGTCTTCAACTCTTCCAAAACATGGCTTTTCCCTTCAACTTGTATGTTCCGGTACGAGTGAACCGCTGATCCGATTTGGGAGTTCTTGTAGTTGATTTTATAGCACTCAAGAAGATGTATCCAACAGTGCCACCCTCAGAGACTGATTCTTCTTAGATCATTTTGAGAACTTGATTCAACTCTCGAATCACAATTTATTCGCTTCTTTGTCTTCCTTTTTTGACCCTTCTATCTTCTACAACATTTTTACTCGTGGCCTTCAATATTTACCATTTTTGTGAATGGCCTTCTACTATTTACTACCATTCTTGTGAATGGCCTTCTAAATATTCTGAAGTTTCTACGAGCAATCTACAAATAAAAGCTCACAAAAATGGATTTAGACGCTCGTACGGACATAGAATCCATTAGATCTAAAGTAAACTACAAAATGAAGGATTTAGATAAGAAAACTAACAATGGTTATCTAAAACCCTTGTTATATAAAATCACCTAAATCTAGCAATATACCATACAAAATCTAACAAAAGATATGCTAAATGCCTTAGGAAACACATTTGTCTGGAGTCCCATCAACAATGACACAAAAGCTAGTAACAATAAATCTTGTTCTTCACTATGGACTTCCTCCCCAATGTTTTGAAGTCGACATATTATTTGACTAAATTTATTAATATGATCTAAAGTAATTCCTCCTTTTTCGATATTCTATGTATAGAAATCAATGTCTATGCACAACTCATGACACGTGAAATGCATGTTTTCTTAGGGTATTTAACCCCTCTTTTGTTATGCTTTTTTTGGTGTATAATTAGGTTTATAGAGATTTAGATGATAGGGAGTTGAAACCATCTTGTTTAGTTTTCTATGTTAACTTCCCTATTTTGTTAAATATTTGTAGTCTAATGGGATTTTACCTCTACGAGTGCCTAGATGCCTTTTTGTGAGAATTTTTAGATCATTAATTTGAAAAGGAAATTTAAAAGAATGGTAGTAAATTGAAGGCTAATCACGGTAGAAGGATGAAGGATATCAATTATGATGGTTGAAGATTGAAGAAAGTGGAAGACAAAAGAAGAACAATGGAGAAAACGTTCAAGGTAAATGACCCGTCTCCACCCGGGGTTGTTAATTGTAGCTAATTAAATCAAGCGGAGGGTGAGAAAATCAAAGATAAAATTTATAATTCTGCACCCTTTCTCACTGCTATGCTACCTAGAGAGTAGTTAGGGGTAAGCCCTGTGTTTGTCCTTAGAAATGATAGGGCCCAAGTATCAACTAAATTCACAACCACATACTGGTCATCACTCCGTACGAGTGAAAGGAATAGCTATTAAATGCACACACAAAAGGGGGGGTTGGAATTGTAGATGGTCAACTACGTACTTGGGGAGTCATTATGAAACATGATTAACCTAATGTTTTGATCCTTAATTCATTCACATATATTATTTACTAAACAACCTAATATAGTGTTCACAACACGTGGTGTGGTCGATGGCATGCACTTCTCCGTACCTATCATATCGGGTGCGCTCGCAAACCTCCATCGATGCTGCCATCGTAATTAGGGGAGTACAACAAGGTCCATCCATTGTTGTAGGTCTGTTTCTCCCACGTGTAATTATGTCACGGGCTTCCACCATGAATGCACTACTTCTTCCGGGTCCTATCAACTAGGCCCAAGGTTCGTTGCCACCTTATCTATGATAATAATGCCTCTTACAATCCTAGCTTGATACTATTTCACTATCTCTACCCACAACCTATTGGAAAACATTACGTAATAAGCTAAGAGTGGTTCGATGGAAAATAAGTCAGAGCATTTCTCGGGTCTCCGGTGCACACACTCACACAGATGCAGCGTACACCCTTACCCATTCTAACATCCAGGTTTCTCTTCCCAAGGGAGCATAAATATTTGCACCATACATGAATATAGCCTAAAGTGTGTGTCAATGTGGTGTAGTATTCATGCATTTAAAACATTCAAGAACAATTATAATAATACCATGAACATAAATAATAGGGCGAATCTAATGAATATGACAAAAAATAAGTTCAAGCATGCACTACAATTACCCCCAAGCTATGGAAGCTACTACATAGATATGGAATTCAATTATGAATTTGAATTCCACATCTGGGATGAAAACAAAAATAAAAGGAAAGAAAAGGAAAGGAGAGAGTGTTTCTCTCTCTATATTTGATCTACAAGATGAAATAAAAATGATCTAACCTTTAATATAGAAAAGAAAATATAAGAAAAAGGAAGGAAGAGAAGAAGAACAATATATATATAAAGAGAGAGAGCTCTCCTCTTCCTTCTATCTAAACTAGAGAGGGAAAGAAAAATACATAATGACTACTTAGGGTTTACTAGAACACTAAGACTCCTCTATATAGTAGTAGAGGACTGGGCCTAAAGATAGACCCTGAATAGGCCAAAATTAGGTCAAAACACTATTCACCATTTTCCCTCTTGTGGCAAATCTATTTCGAATAAACTTCTCAAATACATGAATCTTATGGATCTTATATTTAGTGCATTGGATAGAGCTCATAAAGATGAAGATTTTGATATATGATAGAGGGAACTCGGATGAAAATTGAGATAGTTATCACCAAAATAGTGACAGAAGGAGCGGCTGTGCGGATCGTGAGATTTGGCGTGGACCGTTAATAGTAGGCGCGGACCGCCAGATTTGTCACTGCCTATTTTGGCTACAATCCTTGTCGTTTGGCAAGACCCATCATCTAGAAGAGCATTTTCCTCACACCTTTGATGGGGCCCATCAATTTTGGAGTTGATTGCGCCATGCTTTCGTGCTGATCCATTAGGCACGGAATGACTTCTCTGCCGCGGTCCATTGGTGCCATTTATGAATGGCCTGTGTCAACCCATTTTGCCTTGGCTAGCTGAAGTTATTTCCTTCACTAAGGGTGAGCCGTTTGTTTGATTTGAGAGTTTTAGTAGTCAATTTTATAGTGCTCGAGATGACAAATTCAATGGAATCAAACCTTGAAGGATAATTCTTATTGGATAGATCTTAGACTTTGGTGTAACTCATCAGACCACGATTCACCATTTCTCCCTCGGCTATTTTGAACTCCAATCCCGCCAATATTTGGATCCATCATTCTACTACTACAATTTGATGTTCGTGGCCTTCATCCATTACTATTATAGAGGTGAATAGCCTTTGTTCTCTTCTACCGCCCTTACAAACTACTTTCACATAGAATATAACCAAAACTTACCCACATTCAACCTAATAAAGATGATCAAAAGAAGATCTAGGAGCCCGTGGATATACGATGTCCATTAGTAATAATTAAGTCTACAAAACACGGAATTTAGACAAGAAAACCAAACATGGCCAGCTAAACCTCTTGTCACTTACACTCAACTAATACTAGCAATCCACCAAACAAAACAAGTTAAAAACTATGCCGAATGCAAGGGTTAATGCACGTAAAATAAAGCACATTAGACTCCCCACACTTAAACCTTTACTCGTTCTCAAGTAAATAAAGACTAGAAAAAGAATTAAGAAAAATGTAGCGTGCATGCATATGGTAACTAAGGCATGCCACTTATTCCCAAGCTACCCTAGTCCCCACAAAGAAGTGAAAATCTTCAAAACTCTCACACTCCCTGAAAATCCCAAAGCAACCTATCCACCCAAAATAGAATGTAGAAAAAGACAAGCTAAGAAGATAAGTGTTAAGATAGCTTAAATTTCCCAAAATGATCCTGAAAAGGAAAGAGCCATATCCCAAAAAACAATCCACCAAGGAAGAAAATGTATTAGTCAACCTAGTTTTTTATTTTTGCTCAATTTCTCTCATTTTTCCCAGGAGCCCTTTCGGGTTTTCATCCTAGATTTAACACACAAAGGTTAATCACTTCTAACCTTTTTCCACACATTTTCTCATTTTTCCCAGGCTCATAAGTCTAGTCAGGCCTAGCCTCTCAGTTTTACCTAGGTTTTTCAACCTATCTGGGCTTTTTCCAATGTTACCCAAGTCACCCTTTTGGGTTTTCAACTTCTCTGGGTTTTTAAATTTTTTCATTTTGTTAAAATTTTCAAAAGGCTCTTAGAAGAGTTATTAGCTACATAGAAACAACTAAAATCATAAGTGCAATCTAATCCCTTTCCCCACACTTAAAGCTTGCATTATCCTCAATGCATATACAAAATCAAAGAACGTTTGTCAAGGGAAAGAAATAGGAAAGCAATTATAATGAAAAATGAAATGTAAAGAACAAACTACCCCCAATATACTACCTTAACCTCTAATCAATAAAGTTCAATCTAACCACTATCATGCATCACAAATTGAATAAAGAATTGAATCACAATGGAGAGTTGCGTCTTAGGTCTCAATGTGTGTGCGTCAAGGGCTTTGAGGGTAGGTGGGTTTTGGGTGGTACTATGGTGGTGGTAGGGAAGAAATGGTAACTGGGGTGTAGGAAAGTATGTGAACTTCATGGGTCGTGCACGTCTACACGCCCCATGAATTTGGAGTTTTCTCTCCTCCTTTTCCACCATTTTAAACATCGTGAACCATATACATCTACATGGTCCATGATTTGGACTCCCTATTTTCTGACCTTCCACCAAGAAACATATGCTTCCTACAAAAAACACATGCACACCAAGTGTAATAGTTTCCCAAAAACAAAAGATACAAATAGGAAAACACAAAAAATACTAAACTAATAAAAAAATTTCAAAGCTCGGGTTGCCTCCCCGAGAAGCTCCATATATTTAAGGGTCATTGGCATGACCCTAATGTTATCCATAAGGTTTGGGTTTGTACCCCATCACCTTGGATAACAAAAACTCAAGGGGTGGGGGTAAGAATCTTCCAAGAGGAAGATATAGTAGACCAGGAGTCAACCTTAGAGGGAATAGGTGGTTTGGAAGTTTAGCATATTCAATTGGCTTCCCCATGGTGTTCTCTAAGGTTTTCATAAATGTGGGAGTTGGTTCTATAGGTGGAGGTAGGGGTGAAAATAGGTAATATGCAAAATTAAGTATAATCACCCCTCCTCGACTTGTTCACTCTCAATAATTCATTTCCCACCCCCTTTCGACTTATCTACCAAAATTTCACATTCAACTATGGATGGTTCATTTTTGGAATATTGGGGTTCTTTTTGGCTCACCATTTCCATCAAATTAAGCACTTGCCCTTCAACTTTCTCAATGATTGAGAATAGTTGAGTTCCCAAATCGCTAATCTTGCTAAGCATTTGTGATTGGAGTACGTCCTAACTCTTGGTCACATTTTCTATAGCTTGCAAAATTTATACATAATCTAATTTGAGAACCAATCCTAGGAATTGGTTTGGGGCATTGGGTAAGTTGGTAAAATCCAACCATGTATCCCAAAGTGTTGGTTTCCTGAAGCATTTCCATACCACAATTTTGAGTTACCACTAAACCTCAAATTTGAAGAGTTGTGGTATGGGTAACAATTTCGAACCCATTAGCCTTGGGAACCAATGACTCCTACCTCTCTCTCATTTTTGCTCATCTAAGAGCAAGACTTCGTAGGGTGGTTGCATTTACATATCCTACAAAATAGCACTCGTTGAACCTTTCTTCTTCCATACTCACTCAACCTTGGGCAACACTCCGTAGGATGATCATAATGACACACCCTACAAAGTGTCATTCATTGAGCAGTTTCCCAAATTTTTATATTTTTTTAATTATAACACACAAAGTAAACAGACAAACTTTGGAATCTTAGTGCAAGGGTTCTTGGTTTGCAAAAAGAACTCAACCAATACCTACTCCTGAAAACAACAAAACAAAAGTAAATACTAACTACTCTACTAACACGTTATGCTAATTGACACTAAAGATGAATAGAATCCCCAACAAGTGTCCCAAAATTTGACCCGCTTCCACCCTGGGTCGTTAATTGTAGCTAATTAACCCAAACGGAGGCTAAGAAAGTCAAAGATAAAATTTATAATTCTGCACCCGTTCTCACTACTATGCTACCTAGAGGGTAGCTGATGGCACGGCCTGAGTTTGTCCTTAGAAATGCTATGGCTCTAGTATCAACTAAAAACATTACCTCGTACGGGTCTTCAATCCATATGAGTGAAGGGAAATTTAAGTAAATGCACCCACAAAGAGTAGAGGGGGTTGGATTTTTTAGATTATGAACTACGATGCATAAAGTAAAACAAGTAATCTAATTAACTAAACACTTGGGGAGTCATTGTGCAACATAATTTACGCAATGTTTCGATCCTCGATTCATTCACATATAATATTTACTAAACAACCTAATATAGTGTTTAAAACATGTGGTGTAGCCGATGGCAAACACGTGGTGTAGCCGATGGCATACACGTCCCCATACCAGTCATATCGGGTGCACTCACAACCCTCCATCAATGCTGCCCTCGTAATTAGGGGAGTACAACAAGGTCCAACCATTATTGTAGTCCTGTTTCTCCCCCATGAAATTACATCACGGGCTTCAACCACGAATGCACTACTTCTCCCGGGTCCTATCAACTAGGCCCAAGGGTCGTTGGCACCTTCTCTATGATACTAAGGTCTCTCACAAACCTAGCTTGCTACTTTTTCACTACCTATGCTCACTACCGATCGAAAAACTATAGGTAGCTAAGACTTGTGCGATGACAAATAAGTCAGAGAATTTCTCAAGTCTCCCGTGCACACACTCATGCAAATGTAACGAACTTCTTTACCCATTCTAAAATTCAGGTTTCTCTTCCTGAGGGGCATCAATATTTGCACCATACATGAATATAGCCTAAAGTGTGCCAATGTGGTATACCATTCATGCATTTAAAACATTCAAGAACAATCATGATAATATCATGAACATAGACAATATGAAAAATCTAATGAATCTCACAAAACATAAGTTAAAACACGCTCTACAATTATTCCCAAGCTATGGAAACTAGTCCATAGATATGGAATTAAAATATGAATTTTAATTCCACATATGAATGTGAATTCCACATCTAGGACCAAAACAAAAATAAATGGAAAGAAAAGGAAAGGATAGAGTGTATGTCTCTCTGTAAAGTTGCTCTACAAGATGAAATAAAAATGATCTAACCTTTAATCTAGGAAAGAAAAGAAAAAAGAAGAAGGAAGAGAAGAAGAATTCTATAGAGAGAGCTCTCATCTTCCTTCTATCTAAACTAGAGAGAGAAAGAAATCTATACAATGACTACTTAGGGTTTACTAGAAGACAAAGGCTCTTATATATAGTAGTAGATGATTGCGCCTAAAGATAAGCCCAAAATAGGCCAAAATTAGGTAAAAACCCCAGTCACACTTTCCGTCTTGTGGCTGAATCTTTCTCAAATAAAATTCTCAAATCCATAGACCTTTTATAAAGATGAAGATTTCGATATATGATAGAGGGAAATCGGATGACAATTGAGAGAGCTATGGCCAAAATAGTAAGGAGGGTGCAGCTGCACAGACCGTGAGATTTGGCACGGGCCATGAATAGTAAGCATGGGCCGTGAAGAGTTGGCCCGGACCGTGAAAAGTTAGCGTGGTCCATGAACAGTAGGTGAGGAACACCAGATCTGGCGCGGCACGTTTCGGCCGCGGTCTATGTCGTTTGACGTGCCCCATTGTTTGGAAGGGCATTTTGCTCAGAACTTTGGCGCAACCCATCAAGTTTGGTGTGGATCGCGTTGTGCCCTCTTGCTGACCCCTTAGGTGTGGGACAACTCCTATGGCACGGGCCGTTGGTTGTGCTAACCCATGGTACCTTGGCGGGCTGAACTTGTTTCCTTTGCTACGGGTGAACCATTAGTTAGATTTGAGAGTTTTAGTAGTTGATATTATAGTGATTGAAAAGAAGAATCCAATGGAGTCAATTTTGAAGGCCTATTCTTCTTATATCATTCTCAGTCTTTGGCGCAACTCATCGGATAATGATTTACCATTTTCCCTTGGCGTTTTGAACACCAATGCTGCCTATATTTGGCTCCATCATTCTACTACCATGATTTGATGTTTATGGCCTTCATATACCACCATTCTAGAAGTGAATGGCCTTTGATCTCATCTACCACCCATATGAACGGCCTTCACATAGAATGTAACCAAAAAGTACCCACGGGTGACCTACTAAAGATGATCACAAGGAGATCTAGGATCCCGTGGATACAAGATGACTATTAGTACTAATTAAGTCTACAAAATGTGGGATTTAGAATAGAAAACCAAGCATGGCCATCTAAACCCCTTTCCTCATAAACTTAACTAATACTAGCAATCCACCAAACAACACAAGCTAATAACTATGCCGAATGCAATGATTGACGCACGCAAAATGAAGCAAATCAGTAAATAATAAATGTTCCAAGGGCACAAACCACGCCATGTTACATTTTATGCGCCACATGAAGCAACCTAGAAGATTGTAGACACTGAAAAATGAACCATGCAAATATGCACTGTTCGTGCCTGATGTGGTTGTCAGATCCGGTAGAACCTTTCCTGCTTACTCCGCGAGTCTTGTTTTCTGCAAAGTTAAGCCCAGAAGTGATTCCAAGAGAAATTCTCTGACGATTAAGTCAGTAACTCTCTCAAGAACTCGAATTTCTTAAAGCATTTGCACTTACCTTCCCTATCATTACTCTTGCTGTATCTGTATTGCTCTCTTCTGGGAACGTGGGTTATACCACAGCCCCTAAAACTCCAGTTCAAGGTTAAACTTCTCCATCATATGTTTGATATTGTTTCCACTTTTGTCGGTTTGTGATTGTCTGCTTCTGACCAAGCTCCTCTTTTATCGATTTGTCAGCCTTATGGTTGCTTGTTCCTTGGGTTGGGCTTACAGCCCAAATGATACTAGCTATGGGCTAGGTATACACCATAAGCACCCCCATCCACAAAGACTAAGGGGCATGGAGTGGTATCTTTGAACTATTAAATGCGAGCCAAAGTTGTATCGCCTGGTTGGCATTTAGTTTTACCTTCGTAGAAAGTGTGAAGTTTTAATAGCTTTGTGGCTGATAAAATTCCTCCTCTACTAACTCTTCAATTTTCAAATTTGAATTTTGAATCCCTTATCTCTATTGATGCGGATGATAGCGATGATTTTGATCGAAAGAGTCGGGATTCTATCCGCATTTTACGTCTTTTCTTTTCATGTTTTCCTGGCGTTAGTTATTACTTCTATTTCTCAAATTGGGAATATCAAACGAATGGCTTCATTCAATGCGCTGTCTATTCAACTACTGCAGCCTACTCGATATATATAAAAGGTAAACCACTTTTTGTGTTAGTACTTCATCATTTCTTTGGGACTTCCTATCTTCCTCAATTTATTCACTTATTTTCTTTGTGTTTAAGTATTGAAGCCATCTAATGGTTTCAGTGCTATTACCTTCATTTTCCAAAAACATCGTCTTCTCCGGCCAAATCTAGGTTTTTACGCATCCCCTTTCCTCATATTTTTTAAGAGTATGGTTTGTTTTCATTCCTTGATCTATTTACTGTATGCTCTAAAACTTATAACATGTACCTTCTCTTAGACTTTCTCACAGTATACAGGTTGCTATTTCTTTCTATATTATTCCGATCATCTTCTCCGGCATACATTCTGTTGAATTTTGTTTCCATGGACTTTCATCTGTAGTCCATCCCCAATTAACTTTGTGAATAGTAGCATTTCCAATTTTTGCTGTGATAATCATGGGATCATTGTGAGGTGAAGCGTTCGCCACTTTGTATTCCTCATTAAATATGATCACTTTGTTTGAATGCAACCTCTTGCCTATAGGTTCTTCTGGAGAAGAATACCTCGCTTTGGCCCTCCACGCATTGTTCGAAAGTGATTCTGTGGAGCCATGGATGGATATGATTACCTTTCTAGAGCTTCCTCGTCTGTGTTATAACTGTAATCTAATGCCACAATCATTTTTTAACTTTTTCCTGGTGCGGTCATTGTCCCTTGGTTTCTTACTAGGAGGCTCGTTGTTTTCAAAGTGTCCCCATACTGGCTCCCCCTTCTTTATTATATTGTCTTAAGTAGCCATTGCTCATATTTTCTTCACTCTATCTTCTCAAGTCTCCGTAGTACTTAATGTCATAACCATGGTCCTTATGAAAGGCACATTAAAACTCCCTTGATCATTTTTCTGGCGGTGCTAACATAGGCACTGGTTCTCAGAATATCTCTTTGTTTACTTGCCATATCTCTTTTATTTTTTTGTTAAGGGCATACTTGGGGCAATGTGCTTTGTGAGCTTAATTCTCTTCCTTTGAGTGGGGTGTTTCCCCTTCCTTTCTTCATAAATTCATTTTATGAATCCTCTATCGATCGCTTCTTGCATCGCATGTTCTAGTTTTTGGTTGTTTGCTTCCTCTGTTTACACAAGTTGCTCAATCGACTTTTCTAGTTCTCTAGGGCTTTTAGGCATGTTCTTTGTTAGTTCTTTATAGAAATTACCTGAATGCATGCCTCTTATGAATGCTCCTAATGACAACTGGAATGCCAAGTCGCGAACCTGCAGGTTCTCGATACAAACGAATAACAAGTCGCGAGATCTGCAATTGCCTTTGTAAATCTTTATTTCTGATAGAAATGTCCTAGAAATAAATCAAACTATTGCACCTGAGAATTGATGCTCTCTTGTGGAAAATCCTCAAACCAAGTGATCACTGTTCACGAAAGGAAGACGGGGAACACTTTGAACACTAATTTGATGTTTGCATCGCGGAACCTTATGATGTTCCCGTATGAGTGTGGGAACTCTTTTGGGTCTATGATCTCGTCATAGATTTTGACATGCAAAGGGAGTTTGAAGTCTTTTGGAATATTAAAATGCCACAAATGCAGTGCTAAGGGAAATCTTCTTCATACCTGAGATTTCCACGCTCTTGACATACCTTGTTTTCTGGTTTCTAAGATTTTTGTTTGATCGTTCTCAAGAACTGATAGTAAAAATAATCTATGTTCACTTCTTAGATGCCGGCGAATGCTCTCCTTTCCTTATCATGGTTATCATTCGGGGATTCCGCCTCCTCTTCTGTTTCTTCTTTATTGTGTTCTTTTTCTTTGTTTGGAGTATGATCTTGATTATGATTCATTCCTCTATCTTTTCTCAGTGCTTTTTCTTGTGACAGATGGTTATGGCTCTTTTCACTCCTGGTGAACACCATTGTTTACCTGATTGAACTTAAAATGAAAAAAAAATCTGTTCCCCATAGTTAGTGCCAACTGATATGGTGGTTCGATATGGCAGAACCTTTGTTGCTCACTCTGTGAGGCTTCTTTCCTATAAAGGCAAGCTTGGAAGTGATTCTGGGAGAAATGCTCTGATGATCAAGTCAGTAACTCTATCAAGAATTGGAATTTCTTAAAAGTATTTGCACCTACCTTCCTCAGCATTACTCTTGGTGTATTCATAAAGGTCCACTACCGTGGCTGTGTATTTATCTCTTCTGAGAATGTAGGTTATACCACACCACCTACAACCCTTGTTTGAGATTAAACTTCCCTATTATTTCATTGATTGTGTCTCCACTTTTATCGGTTCGTGATCGCCTGCTTTTGACTAGGCTCTACTTTTTAGTGGTTCGTCAGCCTTATGGTTGCTTATTCTTTAGGTTGGGCTTATAGCCCAAAATATACCAGCTATTGGCTAGGTACACACCAGTGCCAAATGAAAAGCTGGAAAGACCCTCTCTGAAGATAGACCTTACAAATGAGCAAGTTCTGTGTTGCTCACTAGCTAGAAAACATGATCCCATGAATGGACTGTGTTCTAGTGCACGACCCTTCATGGCATGGTCCGTGCCACCCTGTAGACAAGAGTTTTTGACCGGTGAGTTTTTGGATTTCTCTCTCTTCTAACTTTAAAAGGTGGCCTTTTATACACAAATGAAAGAAGGATACAGGTTCACAAAGTGTTCTTTTATTTCTCTCTCTCTCTCTCTCTCTCTCTCTCTCTTTCTTCATTTATATCACCAAATCCATGGAAGTTAAACCCATTAATGTCATGTGTTTGATTCTTGTTGCTTATTCTTATACTAGGGAGAATTTGTAACTGTTTATTGATTCTGGACAATTGAGACTTTTAGATGCATCTATGTATGCACATTATTATTATTAATTGGGATTTGATGTTTATGAATATGCTTGTATGATATTAGGATGCATGACTAATAGATTTCTATGTGTAATCTAGCGCTAGGAACGTGAATGGACCAAGGAGTATTTTGTCAAGTTTGACTAAAGGTCAACATGAAGATTGTATTTAGTAGTGACAAATATAAATGATTGTTGATCATTTTTTTAGATTTGGCTAGATGACATAATTGAATTAGGATATAAATGATATTTATGTGACCCGGCCTACACTTTTGGCAATGATTAAAATCCAATTGGGGTTGTAGTCTAGTTTCGAAAGTTATATAATGTGTTTGTAGTAAACTAGTCCCGATAAAGTTTTTAAGGGTAGTAATATAACACTAATGCACCCGGTCGTGAAAGCATACACCGCTATGGTGGGTGTTTTTGATGGAGGTCCCAGAGCCATGATACTACCTTGTTTAACTTACTGCACTGTCGTGAGTTTATTAACCATGGTAGTGAGAACTAGATACGGTCAGTAGGTTGAGTTCACCCCTAGCTATAACAGATAGAGGTGAGAGTATGATGAGGGGGCACAACCAGGATATTAGTCATCATGGGAGTTTCTGGTGAGTCAACCTCTTCACATAAGGTAATAAGGTATACAATAGTTTATTATCTATAGGTGAACAGAAGTCGAGGATCATTGATTGTAAATCAATGTTGTGATGAAAATTCCCCCCAAGGCCATTCTCATTATATATATCTCATATATTTTTGTTTGTGCTCACAGCTTGTTAGTTTAAATCTTTCAAACACCCCCCCCCCCAAATTTTCTCAACCCTGGCATGCACACACTTTGTGATGCTAGAGTGTGAACTTTGTAAAGCTATCTCGTAAACCCCTAGGACCCTGAGGATGACATCATAGGATACTACTATGTACTTTCTCATAGTTAAAAGTGAGTAAGGGAGAAACAATATAAGTCTCTATCATTGATCACTAGGGCCAGACTTTTGTAACGATGCTTAGGTCCTTACCAACAACCTGTTGGTCAATGATTTTGAAACATAATAACTCTCCAATTTTTCCCAAATACCCTCAGGTGTCTCCACCTAGATGAAACCATATTTTGTTTCTGGAGAAAGTGCTAATTAGATTGTAGTAACAACTTTTTTCTTCATATCAGCCCAAGCACAATCAATCATTCCTTTTGGTTTTTCATCCTTGAGAGCTTGATCAATATTATCCCCCACAATTACATTTTGAATCATACTTTTCCACAGAGCAAAATACATATTTCCAATAAAAATAGGTATCTAAAGTTTTTTTCCAACATCTTCTAAAAAAATTTAAAAACGAAAACTAAAAACAAAAAAAACAAGAAAAGGGAAAGAAATCACTAAACTGCACAACTTCTATCTGAGAAAACCTGCAACCCTTCCAAAACTTAGAACTCGATCTCTGTGATTTCAATTGTAGATACACGACCTAGGAACACTCTGTAAAATTTTAAGCCAATATTTCAACTGTTGGATGTTGAGAAAATTTTTGTTCTACCGAAGTAGCTCAGGGAAGTCCTAAAATCTCCTCTTTCACTATATACTTGGGAGGTCGTCGCCGTACCTCTCAAAGTTAATACTTTTAAGCCCTATTGCTTCCTATCTACAATTAAGTTTATAATGGCAAGTCGTGGTCGTCCACAAGAAGAGGGATCTTTTCAAGTGCTTAAACATCTATAGGAGAAGACATACTAAACATGTACATACATATATATATATATATATAAGCATGTAAACATTGGGGGGTTTTTGGCTGGTTTGTTCCTAAGTTATCAATTTGAAATACAACAACTAGCAAAGCAAGAGAACAATGCTAATCATGCAATACAACTAAAGATAAGATGAAAATAACAATTGACGGAACCTTGGCCACAATTGACTTCCACTTCCAAACCTCTTATCCATCATTGAACATGCAACCTATTCACTACTTTCACTACTCGTTTTGAAGGCTAAACATCTATCCTTCTTAAATTGTAGTTTGCAAGAGTGAATTCGACATCTCTTGTCAAACCTCACTAATGACTCCCGTAGTCAAAACACGACTCAAGGTATCCCATTGATGGCATTTAGCACGAAGAATCAACAAGCTCGGCAACACTTATAAACACTACACCGTGTCTAAGCATTTAACCGATTTATGCATTTACACAAGATTAGTTAAGAACGATCGACATTCATAGACTTCTCTCATTTGCTAGAAGCAACAAACATAACAGAGAGTTCAACATTATCATATTAACCTAGCAATTATCAATCCATCAACACAATCAAAAGCTCTAAATCATACTCTTGAATTCCTATCAAGAAAGGGGGAAATCAACCCATTTCCCCCCAAACCCTAACGAGCATATCATACAAGTACATCATATACTCAAGCTTTTAATAAAATTAATGACATTAACAAACACATTCAATGCTCCATAAATGTGTAATAGTAAGAGTAATAAATAGGCTACAAATTTTTCTTAAGACATGGGCTTGGAAGCCTTAGTCAATTGCTCCCAAGAAATAGATTAGCTTCAAGATTTCATGCTAATCAATGCTAAAATTTAATCATAAAACAAGAGAATTCAAAGATGAAAATGGAAAGAAATGGGTTCTAAACAGTACCGAAAAACGCAGATGATGAAGTGTGTGAATGAGAGGAAAGAGAATGCTATTTATAGTACAAAGAAGATAAGGTATAATTCTGGCCACCCGTTGGTTACGACTCGCGACGGTCTTGTCGACGGTCTTGCGACAAGGCCATCGTGACTCGCGATGGGTGCCAGAATTTTTCTTTGTTTCCTTTTCTTCTTCTTTTGGTATACAATCACCATTATAGCAATTCCTCTCCTTTTCAAGTCTTCAATGGCTCCAAAAATGGTCTTCAATGGCCTCCGGTCTTCATGTCTTCGAAGCAAGTCTTCAAAATTCTTCGAAAATGTGATCTTTAATGGCCTCTGGTCTTAATTGCCTCTGTGTTCTTCCCTTGTCACACAAAATCCACTTAGAAGAGGTAAAAGAGCGTGAAGTTTCTCGTACCCCTCCTAATAGAATTTTAAGGTAAAACATAAGCTCTCGATAATAAAAGAGCTTAAAAGTGACCCAAAATAGTACTAAATTATGCACATAAAATGGACACATAATACTCTTCGATCTAGCTCTGATAACAGTTTTTGGGGATTTTATCCTCGACCTTCACCTTGTCAAAATTAAACACCCCTCCTTTACTCCCAAGACAAGACACAATCTGATGAGACTCTATGAGCATGTGTTTCCCATTACATTTAGCATATCTTTGAGTAACTTTTTTATGGTTGATCGCTAGGTTTAGATTATTTTAGATTATAATGGGTTTAAATTTCCATTGTTGGTTTTCTTATATAAATCCCTCATTTTGTAGTTGATTTAGATCTAAAGGATTCTATGTCCTTACGAGCATCTATATTCTATTTTGTAAGCTTATTTTTAGATTGGTCATAAGCACTTATGAGTAGTATAGTGGAAGGCCATTAGCAAGGATGGTAGAAGATTAAAGGCCATGAGTCCAAATGTGGTAAAAGATAGAAGGGTCAAAGAAGAAAGAGAAAGAAGCAGGTGAATTGTAATCCGAGACCTAAACTAATTTCACAGAAAGATAGGAGAGGAATCAGCATCCGAAGGTGGTACAATTGGATTTGTTTTCTCAAGTGCTATGAAATCGACTACATGAACTCTCAAATTGGATCAGCATTTTACTCGTAGCAGTGTATACAAGTTTGAAGGAAAAAGTCAAGTCTGAACAAGTTATGAGAAGACTAAGTCTTGGCACTGGCCCGTTCCACACCAAGTTCCACACCGTGCATCTACATGGCCCGTTCCACACCAAGTTATGAGAAGAATAAGTCCTGGAACTGGCCATTTTATTTTGCACGACCTGTGCACTAAGAAGGTTAAGAAAGAGGTCCCCAGTCTGTGACCCGCGAGGTATTGCGTAACCGCGCACTCAAAAGAAGAAGACTAGGACTTTGGTCTGCGGTCTGCATGCTTTTGCATAGACCGTGCATTCAGTACACTCACAGAGGAGTTCCAGTATGTGGCCCACAAACCTTTTCATGGGCCATGTGCCGTGGGCCGTGTGGTTTTGCACAACCGGCACCGACATAGCACTAGTGGTGGCCTTAGGGTTCAACTAGGGTTTTTCAATACTTGGGCCTTTAGAAGCTATTTATCTTCTTCTATATAAGGATCTTTTTGTTTCCTAGGGTTGAGTAAGTAGGCATAATAAAGATCTTATTCTCTTGGTAGGTAGGAAGAAAGAGGAGAATTCCCCCCCTCTCTCTCTCACTAGACTTCTTCTTCTCTTTTCCTTCTTTTTAGTTCTTGGATACATGGCATTTAATTCAATGAATGTCATGGATTTATAAGAGAGCCTTCATAATTATAATTTCATATCCTAGTTCAAAGAGTAGAGAGAAAGAGAATAAGTCTTGTATCTTCTTTTATTATTTCCTAGTTTTTGCCTATTGCATTGAATCTAATGATTGAATCAGGTTCAATGTCCATGCATGAAGTAGTGTAATTTCCTAGGGATTTAATTTGCTATGACTTGGTAGAGAATTTGTGAGATTCCTATCTCTTATGTTTATGAATATTCATGGTTGATTTGGTCTTTACATTCTTGTGAGATTCATGTTATATATCATATGATGCATCGTAGTTTCATATGTGGCATGTATCGTGTTAGGCTTGTTTGCTCCTTGGGAGTGTCCGATTAGGCTTATTGTAGGTTTCTGAGTGCGACTTTTTGAGTGTGTGCATGTATGATCCTAAGAACCCTTCCAATTATCATTTCCTAACTTGATTGGATCGTACCCTGATAGATAAGGCATGATAGTTTGTAGAAACTAGGGTTGTAGTGTATCAACCATGGTTGTTTCAACCCTAGAGTAATCGTGAGACGCCAATTCCTTTGCCTTTATAGGCCTAGGGAGCAATCTTTATTGTGGCCTAGGATGTATTTACTTATGGGGAAGGAATTGTGGTATCCAAGGTGTGATTGAAGCATTCTCCCTAATTAAGGAGGTGGCATTGATAGGATTAAAATGGACTCAGGTACCTTTGTGTAACAGACATTGGGAAGTGTTGATTGTCAACAACACTGTGTGACATAGACATGAGATAGGTTTATATGTCTTAAATGCGATAGAATCTAGGATCAAATTTATTTACCGGTCATGTTACGCAAATATCCCCAAGGCTAGCTTAATATAATTTATTCTCTTGTTTTGCATGCTTAGTAGCTAAATATAATTCTAGCACCTCTAAGGACAATCCTAGACTTGCCACTAGCTACTCTATAGTGGTTGGTAGTGAGTATGGGAAAAACATTATGAATTCTATCTTTGTAAAGTTCTCTGTGAGTCAACTTAAGCTCTCCTGAAATGGTTGGTTTGTTAACGACCCCGTGGAGTGCAGATCACAATCAATAATAAAAATAACGAACATACAAATTTTACGTGGAAACCCAACCCTAGAAAAAGCGCTAGAAATAAATGATTCCAAATCACTAAGAAAATAAAAAACATTTTTAAAATGTATTTTCTATCTCTCAAGACACAGTATCTCTTAACACTCAATTCGATTCTCTCCATTCAACCACAAACATTCATCACTTACACATGGTGGCTATAGCAAAAATCCAATATATTTATACTTAAACCTTACCACAAAACTAGGATTAATTATATTGGGTTTTACTGTCATATCCCACCCAGAAACAAGTACCTCTAACTCAATTCTCATTATACTTGGACTTTAAAAAGTATTCCCAATACCATGTATCAGTGGATGGTTAATAGGATCTCCAAGAAAAATATTAGGAGGAACCTGGAGGTATATGTTGATGATATGGTGATCAAGAGTGTTAATTATGAAACTTTCGTGAACAACATGAATGAAACCCAATAACCTTTATGGGAGTCGATAATGAAATTGAACCTGACAAAGTGTTATTTTTGCATAGGAGCAGGGAAGTTCCTTGGGTACATGGTCTCCAATGAGAGCCTATGAGCAAACTCCAAGAAGGTGAAGGCAATATTGGACACTAATAAACCAAGGCTAGTAGTATACTATAGTTCTTATAGAATATCTAGTAATTGTTGGCATACTTTAGAGTGTATACGTGCACATTTATTCGTGTAACTCTGTATCCACATATTCTATAAAGATTTGAAGATGGATTTACAAGAATTATATGTTTTTAAAGACCTGAAGACCGACCTTTGGACCCATAATGAAGAATTAAAGATTAAAAATAACAGAGACGAGAAAAATTGGGGAAATACCAGAGAGCACTGCGCATGGCGTCACATCGGCCTCACACGGCGATTCGTGATTGATGAATGCGGTTGAGTGTGTGACGCGTGTGAAGGTCTAGGCCATAAGGTCCGGGTAGCATCAGATTCCAAGGTTTCCAAATCTCAATTGGATACAGCCCATTGACTTTTAGATGATGAATTCAATGTTTTTGTAATTTCTATGTCTAGTTAGGATTTTATTTATTAATTAGATTACAATTTTTATTATTTGAAAAGGAATAATTAATTTTGTTTTGTATTTAGAATTATATTTCTAATCTTCTATTTGAAATATAATCAATTTCCTATTCTCATTAGGGGAATATTTTAGTAATTTTATGAACAATAATTATTAGTAGATATCTCTACTTCCTTTTCTAATTTAGGTAAAATTCTTGTGTTAGCAAGATGACGGGCACACTAGCGTTGCTAAACTAGCGCTCCTATAAAAAATCCTATTTAGAATGCCATAAAGTAGACAATAGAAAGTCAGGGTCATCCTGGGAGGTTTTCGCCATATCTCTCAAAAGTAATTTATATCCTTAAAGTGCTTCCTAAATACAATTAAGTAGATTGTGGCAAATCGAGATAGTCTATGAAGAAGGGGGATTTTCCTAAGGATTCATGCATATAAAGTGGATACAAGCATATATATAAATATAAGCATATATATATATATTATAGATATATAAACAATTAAAGAGGGGTGTTATTGGTTTATTTTTCTAAGTTATGAATTTAAAACACAATGTAACTATCGTAAACCAGAAGTCAAGCAAACATGCAACAAACTACAAAGAGTGAATTTAACATGAAGTACGGGATCTTGGGCACAATTCATTTCCACTTCCAAGCCTCTTATCTATCCCTGAATCCACAGCCTATTTACTACTTTGACTACTTATTGTGAAGATAAATCCTCCATTCTTCTTTGGCAGTAGTTAACAAGAGTGAATTCAACAACCCTCGTCCACCTCACTAATTGTCGAGAAATGAATAAAAATATCCCATTAATGGCATTATGTACGAAGAATTAACATGCTTTGTAACACTTATAAACAGGAAACCAAATGTCTAAGTAGTGAACCAATTTATGTATGTACTAAAATTAGCCAAGAACTTTCAACATTCAATGACTTCTCCTACTTGCTATCTTAAAATAAACATGACAAAGGATTCAACATCGTCATATTCAACTAGAAATTATATCATAAATCCAATAAGAAGCCTTAACTCACGCTCTTGGATTCCATGTTAAAAGAGGATAAATTATCTACTTTCATTAACTTCTAACAAGTATAAAACAAGCATTTCATATCATCAAATTCATAATCACATAAATGATGCCAACAACTAACATTAAAGCTTCATAAATGCACAATAGGGAAAATATTAAATAGATAGAAAGGATTCGCAAGACATTGGCAAGGAAACCTTAATCAACGACTCCCAAGACTAAGGCTTTAGCTAATACAAATCAAACTAAAAATCCCAAAAATAAATCATACAAAACAAAGATGGAAAAGATTAAGATAAAATGAAGAACTAGGGTTTTGGGAAGTGTCTTTTTGGCCAAGAAAATGTTAGATGAGAGGATAAGATAGAAGGTATTTATAGTCCAAGAGTTGGTCAAGAAAAATTAATAAAAATTAGTAGATGACACTGCCCGAGCGCGGGGTGTGTAGGCATTGAAGCACCTGGTTGACATTCCCAGCACGCGATTGTGTGCATGGGTTCCTGCGGTGCACGAATAGCATCCGAGGTGGTGTCCCCCCCTTTTCTTCAATCCAGAGCATTTCTCCTACCAAATCATATTGGCCTTCACTTATAAACTCTTTATTTTCTTTATGAATCTTCATTCTTTAATCCTTTCATCATGAGTATGATTATGAAGGACATTCCACAAACACATTAAACTAGAGACTTAAGATATAACTCCTAAATAATCATCCTAACTTTCTTACCAATAAATCATCCATTACACGTACATAAAACCCTAATCTATTACAGCTATGAGTTTCAAATGTGCTAAAAATAGATGAGCTCATCCCTCATAAGGACACAATTCTATTAGATTCAAAGTAGGTTACGAAAAGAAGGATTTAGATATGAAAACCGGTAATGGTCATCTAAACCCCTTATGATGTAAACCTACTTAAATCAAGCAATCTTCCAACAAAAAGATAACAAAAGAGATTTTAAAGGCTTTGTAAAATACATGAATTTGATGTCTCATCAAATCCCCAATACTTAAAATTTTACTTGTCCTCGAGTAAACAAGAACAATCAAAGGCCGAAGCATAAACTAGCATGCAAAGGTTATCCCAGAACACCCAACATCTAATTCCTAGACTACACGAGCCCCGAAGACATAACAATATCTCACACCCTCACATCCCAAAGTCTAATATAATCTAAATCAAAGGTGAGGTACAAAATACAAGTGTGAAAACTTGCTTACTCTACCAAAAAAACTACCATATAGACAAACTAATAGAGGCATAGAATTTTCCAATTTCTCTCATTTTCTGCAATTTTTTCCAAGAGCCCTCTCGGGTTTTCATCCTAGTTTCACACATTTTTTTATTGCTCACTCTCACCTTTTCAACACTATATGTCCTCTCATTTTTGCATAGGTAGCCCTTTTGGGTTATTAACCTATCAAGACCCCCAATTTTTCCTAAGTGTCCCTATCAGGTTTTCAACTTAGCAGGGTGTTTTTTTTTGAAGAAATTAAACTAAAAATTACAACTATACAAATGAGCAAATACCTCTTCCTCAAATACCTCTTGTACCTCAGTGATGTTCACCATTATGCATGCGTTCACCAATGCATTCGGCATAATAATTGGTTTGTTTTGTATGTTGGACTGCTAGTATTAGTTCAGTTTATGTGACAAGGGGTTTAAAAGGCCAAGTTTTGTTTTCTTATCTAAATCCCACATTTTGTAGACATAATTAATACTAATGGACATCTTGTATCCACGAGCTCCTAGATCTCCCTTTGTGATCATCTTTAGTAGGTCGCTTGTGGATACTTTTTGTTACATTCTACTTGAAGGTTGTTTGCAAGTGAGGTAGAAGATATTGAAGGACTTTTACAAGGAAGGTAGAAGAGATCAAAGGCCATTCACACAAGAATGGCAGTAGACAAATTCCACAGACATAAGGTTGTGGTGGAAGGAGGTTGGATCCAAAGATTGGCGACATTGGATTTCAAGGCGACCAATGAAGAAACGAATAATCATGGTCCAAGAGAGTTGTTCCAACTTCTAGGAATGATCCAAGAATAATCAGCCTTCGAGGTTGATTCCATTGGATTTTTATCCTTGAGAACCATAAAATTAACTACAAGAACTCTCAAAATGGACTCATGGTTCATTCGTAGCGAAGGAAAGAAGTTCATCCGACCAAAATACAAACGAGTCGGTGCAAACCACTCATTGATGACACCAACAGCCCGCACCAGATGACGTGGTGGGCACCAAATTCCTTTGACATGGTCCATACTATGGACCGTGCTAAGGCCTAACATGGACCATGTCAAACTCGATGGGTCACACACATAATTTCCACATTTCACTCAAAAATGGCTAAGTATAGGCATAGACCGTCCCATTTTTTATGGTCCATACCGTTCCAAGTGAAAAATGTCAAGACTAGCTGAGCAAAATGAGGTTCTTAATGATGGCCTGTGCCAAACATCATGACCTAGATTAGAAGTGCAAAAATGAAGACTCTGATGGCGGCTTGTGCCAAACAACGTGGACCACATAAACATGACCCACAGAGAATGACACAACCCATGCCAAGGAGTATGCACAAACTGTGCTTAAGTAGACAGTTCACGCCAAGAACGGGGCATGCCAGATCTGGCACCCTGAGCCAGCACGGGTCCAGTACAAAGGCGGCTGCTAAACCAGGGTTTCACACTTTTTGGGGCTATTTTTAGGCCCTACCCATACTACTATAAATATAGCTTTAGGTTACCAGGGTTTTATCTTAGATCATATTTTTTACTCTACTCTTGTAATTAGAAGAGCATTCTAGAGATAGCAACATTCTCTCTTCTTTCTTTCTTTCCTTTTTATTTTGGTTTCATCCGATGATGTGGAATTCGAATCATTATTTTAATTCTATGTCTAGGGAGTAGTTTTAATAGCTTGGGGGTAATTGTATTCATCTGTTTATTTATGATTTTGTGAGATTCTTAGTTTATCCAAATTATTGTGCTTATGATATTATTGTGACTTACTCTTTAATGTGAGAATTGTATGAATAGTACACTTCATATAAGCACAATTCTAGTCTATATTCATGTTGGTGCAAATATCGATGCCCCCTGGGGAAACGAAAACTTGGATGTATAATGGGTAACATAGTACGAGTCTGCGTGAGTGTGTGCATGGGAAATGGCGAGAATTGTGACTGTTGTGTTACAACACACTAGTTTTAGCTGATTACATAAAGTAGTCTGAAGGGTTAAGGGTAGAGATAGTGAAAATTAGTAAGCTAGGGTTGTAAGAGGCCTTGGTGTCATAGATAAGGTGCTTACTTCCCTTTGCCTCATTTATAGGCCTGAGGACTAGAGCATTTGTGGTGGAAGCTCGAGACATAATCGTACGGGGGAGAAACTGACCTACAACAATGGTCGGACATTGTTGTACTCCCCTAACTATGAAGGCATCATCGATGGGGGGTCGCAAGCAGACCCAACGTGACAGGTATAAGGAAGTGTATGCCATCAGCCACACCATGTGTTATGAGCACTATATTAGGTTTGTCTAAATCTCACATGTTAATGAATCGATGATTGAAACATTAAATCAACCATGTTACACAATAATTCCCTAAGTATTTAGTTATATAGATTACATACTTTCTTACTTTCATGCTTTGTAGTTGGTTAATCAAAGAACCAAACCCCCTCCCATTGTTTTACTATACTAGCTATTCCTAGCAGCTTGTACGAATTGATAACCTAGACGAGGTTGTGTTTAATTTATTTTCAGGCCCTAGAATCTCTGTGGACAAACCCATGACTTACCGTTAAATACCTTATCGGTAGCATAGTAGTTGGGTGCAGAACTATAAATTTTACCTTTGAAATTACTCATCCTTTGCTCGGTTAATTAGCTACAATTAACGACCCTGAGTGGAGGTGGGTCAAATGTTTTCACCGCTACCGGGGATGTTACTAAGCCTAACTGTCTATTAGCATAACGTGTTAGTAGAATAGTTAAAATTTGCTTCAATTTTATTTTCTTTTGTTTATGCATGTGTTGGGCTTTTCTGATAGTTATCTTGTTACCTTTTAATCTGTTTGCTTGTTGTTAATACCAGAATTTGTAACCTCCTTTTTCACAATCCACTCGGGTCCAGCTGGTTCCTGAACCTACAAGACAGGCAGACTAAGGTTCAGCAGGCAGGCGCAGGGTCGTGCCTGCTCCGATGGGGTCATCCATGTTTGCAGTGTAAGAGCATCTAGGGTGAATAATGTAGTGATTGTAATCTACCTCGTTTCCTATATATTTCCATTATTATATACATGTTTGGTGACTGATGGAATGCGTAATTTCCCATCAGTGTTCTACCCATGCTTATCATTGCCTTCTGAGACAAGCTGGGCATGTGTATCCTTTTTCCTGCCAGGGCTAAAAGCTTTACGCTTGGGCCTAATTGGAAAAAACTTATCAAGTTCTCCCAGCCCAAGAACTGATTGTCACAGGGAAACTCATGCGAAGGGGTGATTCCGTTCTCAACCTAAACCAACCTTTAGAGAGCGGGCCCGCATCTGGGGTCTGTCTTCCTTGCTTCTCAAGAGTTCATATCCTTTATTTCTTTTTGGGGGGAATTGGATAGTCTTTTGAAGATTTTAATCATCCTTTCCCATTACATCATCGTTTCTCAAATGGGTAGTTCGGCATTTACGCTACTCGCCTGCAAGCCTGCCACGTCTCTTGTGTGCGTCCATCATAAAAACTTCCGGCAGTTTCTTGCATACGTCCATCATTAAAACTTCCTTTTTTTATGGATTGCTATTTCACGCCCTGTATTTTACTTGATTACGCCCTGTATTTATACTATTTAATATACAATATGTATTTTTAATTTAATTTAAATAATTTATTATTAAATTAAATTAATTAATTATTTAATTTATACTCCGCCGCCCCGTCGCCGCTGTCGCTGCTCCGCCGCTGTCGCTGCTGCTCTGCCAGCGGCGGCGCGGTAGCCCTCTCCACCACGCACCTCGTCTTCTCCGCCGTTCCTCTTCCTTCTTCGGCGACGCTGCAGGAGCTTTCGACTTCTGTTCTCCCACCTTGGTTCTCTCCTCTCCGGCGGTGGTCTTCTCTTCTAGCTCTTCGGCCTCCGTTCTCTCCACTCCGATCTCCGCCGCTCCCGCTCCGTTCCTGATCTACACTCCGGATCTCCACTCTGGTCTTCTCTATGCTCCGTTCTCTCCACCGCATTCTCTCCTTCACTCCAGACCCGTTCTCCTCGGTGAACCGGCTCTCGCTCTCCTCGGCAAACCGGCCCCCGCTCTCCTCGGTGAACCGGGCTCCATTCTCCTTGCCCAGCTCGCTCCCATTCTCCTCGGCCAGTGGCAAACTGGGATTGCTCCCGTTCTCCTCGCCAAACTGGGCTCGCTCCCGTTCTCCTCGGCCAGTGGCAAACCGGGCTCTCTCCCCGAACCCCAGTTTGCCCTCCCAGTTCTCCGCTGCTTCTCTACCACCACTTCAAGAGCCTTTCTCCGCTGCTTCAAGGAGGATGGCGGGGCTAGGGTTTTGCTCATGGTGACGAGGATGATGGAGGATGGCGGGGCTAGCTTCGCTCGACAGGACGAGGACGATGGAGGATGGCGGGGCTAGCTTCGCTCGATGAGGACGAAGGAGGAGAGATGGAGGGGCTAGGGTTTTTCTTGATGGGACAAAGGAGAAGGAGGGACGGCGGCGGGAGGAGCTGGGGAAGACGGTGGCGGCGGAGAGGTACAACGAGTTCCTATAGATTTGTTATGGGTTTTTATTATCTAGGTTAGTTTTGTATTTAGGTGTATATGATTAAGTCTTCCAAGCTCATGTCTTGAGAATCCTTTCTATCCATTTACTTCTGTTGCTATTGTTCATTTTTGATCTCTTAATATGTGTTGTTGATATCATTATTGTTGTTGGAAGTTTTAGTATATGAAATGCTTGTATGATTACTTGTTAGGGTCGGGAAAAAGTAGCTAAGTTTCCCCTCCTTTCCCATGGAATTCAAGAGCATGATTTATAGCTTCTATTTTGGTTGATGATTTGATAATGGCTAGATAAATGTGATGATCTTGATTTCTTTCTCATATTTATTTAAGGTAGGAAAGAGAAGAGGTCTATGAACGTTCTTAACTAATCTTAGTAAATACATAAATTGGTTCAATGCTTATACATGGTTTTGTGTTTATAATTGTTACCAAGCTTGTTGATTCTTCATACTCAATGCCATTACTGGGATATCTTTAGTCGTTTCTCGACTAAAGGGGTCATTAGTGAGGTTAACAAGAGATGTCAGTTCACTCTTGCAAACTACTATCAAAGAAGGATAGAAGATTTATCTTCACTACTAGTAGTTAAAGTAATGAATAGGTTTAAGATTCAATGATAGATAAGAGGTTAGGAAGTGGAAATCAATTGCTCCCAATGCTTTGTCTTCTGTAGTTTTTACCACTTTTTCTTAGATTGTTGCATGATTAGCATAGTTACTTAACTTTGCTGGTTGTGTTGTCTTTAAATTCATAACTTAGGAAAAACCAACCAAACCCCCCCCCTTTACTTCCTATATATATATATAGCCTAGTGTCCACTTTATATGTTTAAACACTTATTAAGATCCCTCTTCTCATGGATGACCCGACATGCCATTATCTACTTACTTAATTGTAGATAGGAAGCATTTAAGGCTTAAAAATATTAACTTTGAGAGGTACGGAGACAACCATCCAACACTTGCCACCCATTTTGAATACGGGTAGGTACCAAATCCCCATCCTTGTTCTTTACCACTGACACCCCGCTCTTCTTTGGTACCACATGAGTGGGGCTCACCCAAGTACTATCAGAAATGAGATATATCACTCCCACCTTAAGTAGCTTAAAGAATCCACCTTTTACTACTTCTGCCATCACCGGGTTTAATCGCCTTCGAGGGTGGCGTACGGGCTTTGCACCCACCTCTAATAATATACGGTGCATACATGTTGAGGGACTTATACCCTTAATGCCAGCTAAAGTCCAACCTAGGGCTCCCTTGAATTTCCTAAGAACCTCAAGCAACATACCCTCTTGGTAACTAGTTATCCTATTAGATATAATCACAGCTCATGTCTCACCCTCGCCTAAAAATGCATACTTCAAGTTCTTGGTAAAGGCTTATGTTCAACTACAGGTGGTTCCTCTGTTGAAGGTTTGGTTTCATGCAAGACTAGCTCATCTAGGTCCTTGGGCAAGGCCTCTATATGATTCTCACTTTGAGGATTAACCTCCCTCACACATCCCACTAGGTTAGCATATAGAGAAATAAATCATGTATTATTTAAAGAGTCATCCTCTAAAGCTATCCTCTTTGAAATAATGAAAGTTTCTTTAAATATCACCAACCATATCAAATAGAGGGGATTTATTAGTAAGGAAACTTATGCTTATATTTCAAATTCCATAATGTCGTTACCCCACTCTAAACTCAATTTACCAGTCTGCACATCGATTTTAGCTTTAGAGGTTTTCAAGAAGGGTCTCCCTAGAAATATAAAGGAAACCTCTTTTTCATTTTCCATATTTATAACATCGAAATTAGACGGGAATATTAATCCATTCACATTAACTATTACATCATCCATGGTAAAAATTGGGTATGTTGTGGAATGATTAGCCAATTGGATTACCACCCATGTGGCATGCATCTTTCCTAAATTTAATAACCTATAGATAGAGTAAGGGGTGACATTAATGGAGGCTCTGAATTCTATCATAGCTTTCTCAATTAAGGTTCGTTGAATTGTGAAGAAATAGTGAACATGCTAGGATTTTTAACTAAGAGGAGAGGTCAATTTTATTGAGAGAAGCATGTTGACTACTAGTTTGATCTACCAATCCATGCTTAAATTCATGTCTTGAAACTCATAATTCTTTCACATTCAGGCATAAGATCAATAGTGTCAAAAGCAGCAGGACTAACCTCACATTGACCTAGAATCTTGAATGGCCTCTTGTCATGCTCAAATCCTCACTTCCTTCTCAGCCAATCTAAATATGAAGGTGGTGGAGTTTCCTCAGCCATTAGCTTATGGCTTCCTATTCGTTGGCTCACCTTTCCCTATCAACTCACTTCCTTGCTTGCCAACTCTCTTAACACTCAAAGATAGTTGAATCCCTAAATCCTTAATACAACTAAATACTTAGGTTTTAAGTGATTCACTAGTCTTTGAAAAATTGGTTAAAGACCTAAGTATTTCTTCACAAGCTGATTTGGGAACTAAGACCGAATTGGGTGATTCATAATATGTACACCATTCTTATTCCCTTCGGTCTTGTAACAAGTGACCTGCCACCACGTGGGGGAATTAAATTGATCTACGAGATGTAAAATAAATTAACTCTACTGGAAGTCGTTCAATGGAGTCAAAGATAAAATTTATATTTTACTCCCGAACTTACTACTGAGCTACCTATAGAGTAGATAAGGGCAAGATTGGGTTCGTCCACAGAGATGTTAGATGTCGAAAAGTCAACTACACACAACACGTATGGGTTATCAATCTGTCTGTGTTTAGGAATAGGTAAATGTTGGAAAATGAGTTTTTTGGGGATTTTTCAACTAACAACTACAACCATATAAGATCACACGAGATTAAACTATATAGACTAGCACTTGGGGGTATTTGCATAACATGATTGATAAATGACTCTTATCATTTATTCATTCACATACAAACATATAAACCTATCGAACTAACGGTTCATTCATTGCGGAGCGAACAAGTCAGTCGCCTGAACCAGCCATGATTGCCATGGACCACACAAGGCCAACATGAGGGCTAGGCCTAGCACAACATGTGCCAAGCAACATGGCCAATGTCAGGGGTCTTTAGCATAAACCGTTACAACCAATACGGGTTATGCCAAGCCCTAACATGAACCGTGCTAATCCCGGCCGGCCGTGTGCCACATGTCTTCTTTCAATCCAAAATTGTGCTAAGTATAGGCGTAAAAAATTTTGTTTCATATGGCATGTGCCGTTTCAAGTCACATATGTCAAGACTAGCTAAGAGGGTGAAAAGAATAACGTGGCCCGTGTTAAGATACTAAAAAGAATGAGAATATGTTTGATGGCCAGTGCCCAAAAAACATGGGGTGTGAATCAGAAGATCAAAAATTATGCTCCAGCTGATGGTCATTGCCAATCGACATGAACCGTGTGAGCACGAGGTTCACGGTCCGTGTCAGGATGACAGCCCATGCCAGGACCAATGGCCCATGCCAGGACCGATGGCCTATGCTAGCACGAGGGCACGGGCCGCACCAGAACCAGCATCCCATGCTAGAACTGGCATCCCGTGCTAGCACGAGGGCTCCTCAATCAGCTCGACTTGTGCCAAATGCCACCCCTTGTGCCGTTTGCGGTTGCTAGGGTTATTTGCCTATTTTAGGTCCATTTTTTGGCCAAATTCCCTACTACTATATATATGGACCTTCTTCTACTAGGGTTGATGAATTAGATCAGATTTTTAGATTTCAAAAGTAGGGTAGAGAGAAAATGGAACTCTTCCTTCTCTCTAGAATTTCTTTTTTTCATCTTTTTATTTTTTCTTTACCTAAAGGCATTGAATCTAATTAAATACTTGGGTTCATGTTTAGGGAGTAGTTAATTAAGCTTGGGGTTGTATTTTTATCCATGAATTAAATTTGGCTTTTGAGATTTGATTCTCCTATCTTTATGTCTTATGAATGTTTATGCTTGAACTTGTGTTTTCCACTATTGTGAGATCTAAGCTATGTAATTATGATGATGCATCCATGCGTATGTGGTAGTGTAAAATCATGCTAGGCTTCATTGCTATCTTGGGAGTGTTGGAATTTTGGAGTAGGTTAAGAACACTGGAGAGATGAGTGCATTCATTTCCTTCAAGAGAACACTATTCTCCGTGTTAAACCACTATTCTAATTGGCTAATTTTTTTGAGAAATTACATGTTGGGTGGTAGATTCAGAAATCCGAGATAGGAGAATTCCTTGGCTTACCGTGATAGTTTAGTGTGATTGTTTGTAGCGACTAGAGTTGTGCCAACTCTAGAGTCATCACAAGGTATCTTTTCCCTTTCCTCTCTAGGCCTAGGTATTGAGATCCATAGTGGAGTGTCCGGGACGTGATGCTATCACAAAATAACTAACGGTGCAAGGCTTTGCTCTTTCAAGTGTTCTTTGTATTCCTCTAAGCAGGGGTGAGTTAGCATTTGGATTCAAGTGACAAGGATGGTCTAGAGTGTCACATGACTAGAACGCATCCCCAATATATGGAGACAGTGAGATATGACATTGTGGTACATACCACCTATGATAGACAGGGGAAATACCTAGCTATCTCAACACTGTGTGACATATGCATAAGATAGGTTTATATTTTTATATGTCAATGGAGCGAGGATAGAAGCCATTTATCAATCATGTGATGAAAGCACCCCCCTAGTGCTTGTCTATGTAGCCTTAATCTTGTGTGATCCTTCATGTTAGTAGTTTTTAATTGAAAAAACCCAAAAACCCTCATTTTGAAACATTAGCTATTCCTAGCACAGGTACAGATTAACAACCATTACGTGGTTGTGTTTAGTTGGCTATTAGACCCTAGCATCTCTGTAGACAAAATCGGTCTTACCACTAACTACCCCATAGGTAGCCATATAGTGAGTTTGGGTGCAAAATATAAAATTTAAGTTTGATCATCATTTCTTCCATTTGATCTAATGCCTTCGCTTGTGTTTCATTTGCTACCATTGACGACCCCATGTGAAGGTGGGCCCATACCTCACTCTACAAGTTAGATTGAGAAAAGATCTTGGATTCTATTGGCCAATTGGCAAAGAAGCATGATTTGTTCGCAAAGCAAACAAGGTGTGAGATTGAAGATCTTGGGACTAGGGCCTTTTTAAGAATAAAAAATCTTGAAATCTATATTGGGGAACTCGCCACCTTGGTGAGTCGACTTGAGGCCAAGGAGTCAAGAAAACTTCCTTCCCAACCGGACATCAATCCAAGAAATGTGATCGCGTTAAAGCTAAGGAGCAGGAAGGAGGTGCTTGAGCCCGAGATGGAAATCTTGCAAGAAGTTGACTAATTGTGGAAGCCAATAAGACCAATTTTGAAGAGCGTGTGATCTTTGTCAAGAAGAAGCCTTCCAAAGTGCTTCCACCCACCAAGGCGAGAGTGACCCTTCCACCACCTTTTCTAAGTACACTTAGGGGGAAGCCGAATGTGGCGACAAATAATGCAAAAATCTGGAAAATATTCGAAAAGGTTGAGGTAACTGTTCCTATCTTAGATTTAATTGAGCAAGTTCCCTCTTATGCTACATTCTTGAAAGTTACATGCACTAAAAAGAGGAATAAACCAATTACGAAAGTAGGGAATTTGAAAATAGGGGGATTCGTCACTTTGAATAATAAGAATTTTCTTAAGAAATGCAATGACCCCGGAATGTATTCAATACCTATCCTCTTAGGTGGGAAGTTAGTGGAAAATGACATGATCGATTTAGGAGCATATATTAATGTAATTCCATATAGTCTTTATGAAAGCCTAGACATATGTGAACTTAGGGACACTAGGGTGATTGTCCAACTCACCGATCACTCCCAAGCTAGCCCTTGAGGGTTAGTGAAGGACGTAATGGTTCGAGTGGGAAAGTTAGTGTTTTCAGCAGATATCTATGTCCTTGATGTAGCACACGATGGAAGTGCACCCCCAATATTATTGGGGAGACCATTCTAAAAATGTCAAGGACAAAGATCAATGTCAAGTTGGGAACACTAACCCTAGAGGATGAAATTGATAAGTTGGGGTTTTGTATATACATATCTAAGCAAGATTCATCTAACTTATCTTTTGTGTGCAAAGGTGTTACCTTGTTTGATGAAAATAATCAATTTGACAACCCTTGCATGGCGAATGAAATAGAATTCCGAGATGAGTTACTTGATAGTGATGACATCGATGATGAATTATATGCAATGCAAGATTTTAGTGATGATATGTCCATCTCAGAATGTTTTTTCCATGCTCACTAACTTGCAGCGGTTAGTGGAAAGTGGCAAGGACATAAAACTCCTCCGACCACCTCCTAAACCCAAGGAAATGGCTAAGGACTCGACATTAGCTAGGTACGGAGATTCACTCTTTGTGGCAAGAAAACCATTTAAAGGTAAGGATGACACTTTTGTGGAGACCTCTCCACAATGATGTCATCATGGGTGGAGTTGCCGATTGTGACTCCGGAGAACCAACAGTAGGTTCTTTCAATTTATATGCATGAAAAAGAAATAAGTTGTGAGGAAAACAATAAAAATACGGTGTCTTTTCTTGTTTTGTTTTCAAGATTTTTAGTAGATGGATATTGCATGTTTTTTTGTGTGATAAAGGATCGTGAGATGAAAATCTTTTTGATTTATAAATTTGAGTTCGAGTCTCATGATTTTTTATTTGAAATAAATAGGGCTTGTTGGGTGACAAAGTTTTTCAAAAAAATGGAGGAACTAAGGAAAAATGGTCATGTTCACTGGAAGCCTCGTGTATGACCCCTTCAGCATGAGGCATGCCTCAAGTCAGGAACCCTTGACACAAGCGTAGCTTCATTTCAGAACCCCTCAACATGAGGGTAGCCTCGTGCCAGGCACTCTCAGCATGAGGCTACATGTGTCAGCACCTAGTGTGAGCTGTGAACATGACCAAAAATGCATATGTAAAAACAATTTGATATTTCTTGCTAAAAATGCATTTTTGGCTAATACAGTCAGAAAATCCCTTATTCCTTGGGTTGGTTGATGTATATTGTACTTTAAAACCTCCCTTGGGCATAAATTGATTAGTACTTTTGTCCCTTAGATTTTGTAATTTCAAAAATGTCGTCCTTATCTCATTTGTACCTCCCCTCTAAATCACCTTCTTTACTGAAAATAGAGATTCATAGTGCATTCCCCACCGGCCTGAGCCTCATTTTGACACTTCTAATTGTATGCCCTATGTTGTTTGGCATGGGCTGTCGGTTGAAGGCACTCTTTTCCCAGTAAAATGGTGCAAGCCGTGTCATCCTTCACGCCCCATGGACTTGTCTTCGCATTTGGGATTCAAAGTGACGTGGACTGTGTGAAATAGCGTGGTCAACGCATGTACTTTTCCATTTTTGAGTGATTTTGGAAACATGGGGACACGGGTAGCATAAACCGACATGGTCCGTGCTGAGGGTTGTAGCACGGCCCATGCTGAGGGCTGTAGCACGACCCGTGCTGAAGCAACCCCTGGCACGAGTTGTGCTAGCGACCCCTAGCACAAACCGTGCTAGCGATGCTTGGCACAGGCCGTGATATGTTGGCTTGTGCTTACTTCATATCGGTTGGTCGGCCAACTAGTTGATGCCGTCTTCTATTCTTAACCTCTTTGAACTTTAACTCCACCATTTTCATGCTCAATTCCATCTACTATCACACTTTAAGTATGTAGCCTTGTTATCCACTACCATCCTTGCGAATGGCCTTCAAATATCTTCTACCATTCTTGCGAATGGCCGTCTACAAAATGATGCCAAAATATTCATGAGCCCCCTACTAGTAAGACCAATAATGAAGATCTAGGTGCATGTGAATACTAAGTGTCCATTAGCTTCAATTAAGAATATAAAACTTGGGATTTAGACAAGAAAACCAATAATGGTCGTCCAAACCCTTTGTCGTGTAAACCTAACTAAAACTAGCAATCAACCAAGTAAAAAATAGTAACAATTGTGTCAATTTCACTGGTTAATGCATGCAATATGGTGCACATCACACAAAAAGTTCCATCTCTCTCCCATAGTTGCTCAACCATGAGCAAAACTCCTTAGGATGATCATAGTGACACGGTCTACAAAGCTTCGCTCGTTGAGTGCTTTCTCCCCAAATTTCAAGAAAGAAATTCAATAAAAATAAAAATAAAAGAAAACACAAAAAGTTCAAAATCATAATGCAATGGTCCTCGATTGCACCAATAACTTAAGCAATATCTATTCAGAAAAATGATGTGGTTTTTCCCGATTAGGAAAATGGCTGATAATCACCGTTGGTGAACGTAAACCTGCAAGAAAGGTCCCAGAAGTAATTTTGAGAAAAGGACTCTGACGATCAAGTCGGTTCTTTTTCTCAGAGAATTGGAATTTCTCAGTTTTGTCTCACGTACCTGAATCAGTGTTGCTCTGATGTATTTATAGTCGATCGTAATCGTGGCTCCACATTGTCTGAGTTTTATATTTTGGTTACGATAATTCTAGTTCATGCTTGAGTCTTGGACGTGTGGGAGGACGTCTTCATACCTCTCAAAGTTATATTTTTATAAGCCCTAATGCTTACTAACTACAACTAAGTAGATAGTGGCAAATCGGGGTCATCCATGAAGAAGAGGGATTTTCTTAAGCGTTTAAACGTAAAAGGTTGATATTATGCTAGAAGTAAGTATATATATAAGCAAGTAAATGGGGGGGGTTGGTAGGTTGGTTTTAATAAGCTATGAAATTAAAAGACAAAACAACTAGCAAAGTCAAGTAACTATGCTAATCATGCAAAAACTAAGAAAAAAGGGCAAAAACTACAAAAGACAAAGCCTCGGGGGAAATTAATATCCACTTCCAAACCTAATTTAGATCATTGAACCATTCACTCATTCTATCACATTCGTTACCTATGGGGAATGCTAAAACTTCTCATTCGAAGATCAACATTCATTCATTCTTAATAGTAATTTGCAAAGACAAACAATGACCATTTGCAAACCTCATGGATAATCACTTTAGGCAAACCATACCATAAAGGCATTTAATCAACGGAATTATACATGAAGAATCATAGATTTGATAACAATAAGCCTTCTACCAAAGACATAATCATTTAACCAAACATAGCATTCATTGGGCTAAACCCAGAAAAAACCACATTCAAGGTTCAACCTTTCATTGCATCTACAGGATAAATATAAGGACAAATTACATTAACATACTTATCTAGCAAGAATTACAACACATTATACACTAGAAGTTCTAAGTCCATGTTCTTGGATTTTCATGCCAAATGAGTTAAAATATTTGCAACTTTCCTAACACCCTAACACTTCAAGCATACAAACACTTCCTATTCTTAAACAACCCATGATATAAATGAAGTAAAACATCACATTAAAACACATGAATGCTAAATAACAAATGCTTCAAGATAGAGTGAAATAGAGGTTCCCACTACATAGAAATGGAAGCTTCAAACAATTTCTCCCAAGATTAAACTAATCTAGATAGTGAAAATACATGATTAACCTACTAAAACTATGAAATGAAAGAAAGGAAAACTAGGTTTTTTGAACCTCGAAAATTGCAGGAAGACGAAGGGTTAAAGTAGAGAGGATAAGGTTTAGTATTTATAGTACAAAAAGGTTAGAAAGGTTCTGGCCACCCGTCCTTCGTGACTCGCAACCAATCTATAGCGAGTCGCAATCGAGCCAAGTTTCAGCATCTTGATTTCTTTCCTCTTATTGTTTCAAGTTCTCCTATTCACCTCACTTATCTTTAATTCTTCAAGTATTCAAAAGCTCAATTGAAATTCTTCAAATCTTCAAAAATATTCTTGAAAGGTATTCTTCAAAGTCTTCAAAAACATTTCCTTGTCACACAAAATCCTCTAGAAAAGTAATAAAAGCGTAAAAGTTTCTCTTAACTCTCATTAGAGAATTTCAAGGAAAAATGCCACATCCAGAGCACAAAAGTGTACAAAAGTAAATCCTAAAAGTCCTAATATAACCATATAAAATGGGCACACATCAACGTGACTCTGTGTTTCTCAGTTCGTGGCCTGTCTTCCTCAGTTCGTGACTGAGTTTTCTTAGACCTAAATTCATCCATCTCAAATGGGGGTAGAATCTTGGGCTGGGCCTAAAATCCAACAGCTTCTTGTTTGTGGGCTAGGTATACACCATAAGCCCCATCATCCATGAAGCCTACAAAAGACGAAGAAATGACGGTGTTTGTTGAATGTGTGTGAACTGTTGTTATGTTTATCCCAAACTATAATAACATGTTTATCAATACAACAATTGTTCTTGTCTTCGTGAAGTGTTGCGTGCTTCTTGGCTATAATTATGATTTGTTAAGGATGTCTAATTCCTTAATTTGAATTTGAATTTGAATTCATTCTTCAAGTTTTATAAGCTTAGTTGTTGAGATATTTTTTCACTAAGCCGAGATTCTCTCCCCATTATTCTCTACGATGTTCTGACTTTTCTCACCTTCGGATATCTTTTATTCCCTTATAAGTGCTTCAAATTTAATTACTTAACTCCATCATTGTTTAGTGTACCACTTATTCCTATACCGCTGCCTTCTCGTATTCCACAAAAGGTAACTTACTTTTTGTCAGATTTCCATCACAGTGTTCCTGGATGATACTCCTTTTTTTTACATTTCAATGTCATATTTTAAATACAAGGCTTTATTGGTTCCTCAAACGTTTCAATCTTTCATCTTCCTCTTCTTTCCTTATTGTTCCTGTGCATCATTATTCTCCACTATCTCTACTAGCAAGTTTCTCTGCATTTTTCTCTTCTTTCCCTTTTTTAAACATGTTTCTCGACTGTGAATCTATTCAGAGTCTCTGTTTTATCAATTTGAAGTTCACTTTTTGTATGGAAGTTCTTGATTGTCTATTCTGACGTGTATTATGTGCTTTATTTTTCAATTTTTTTGGGAATATACTATCTGTATTTTGTTACCCTAATTAATAGGATTTTCCTGCCCAACTTTAGGAGTCATACTTACCTAAATGTCTACCCTTAATCTTATCGATTCTCTCGTAGATGATGCCCAGGTTGATGATGTTAACTTTGGGAGGATTCCGATCATCCCACTGGTTCTTCTTCCATTAATAGCATTTTGTCCGATGAATATTTTGAAATTTTAAAAGTTAATTTTCCATTCATGTCTTTGCTTGAGCTCAAAGCTCCTCATATTTTTTAAAGTGTTCACACTTCTCCTATTGGTTTTATATCATGATATTTAGATTATCTCAAATTTGGCCTTGCTTCTCCTCTTTCCCAACATGTCAAAGATTTACTTCTATCTTATCACATGGTGTTGTCTCAGTTTCATCCTAAGGGTAATGCGATCATTGTGGGTTTCCACTATGTGTGTACCCAAGCTAATGTTTTTTTAGCTAGCTATGTTGTCTCAGTTTCATCCTAAGGTTTTAAGACAACTTATTCTATAGCTTGTGTCAGCTTCGTAAGGTAAAAAACTCGTCTAACGAATTCACTTTTTATCCCATCATTCCTAGTGTTGAGTTCGTTATTGAGTTTCCTAGTAATTGTAGTTTGTGGAGCAAAATGTTTTCTTACATAAAACAAAATCTCGAGCGTGAACATATCCTTCTAGCTTGGAACTATGATGTTCCTAATTCTAAGCTTCCCCCAACCTGGTGTTCGTCTTAATGCTAACTCCAAAGTTGTCTTAAAACCTAGCGAAAACTCAATAGGTCTTTGTCATGTAGAATCTGAGAGCGAAGGTGTTTTTTTGTTGTTATCTTTTTGTTTCACTACATCATATGTGTTGTTTTTATCCCTTATTTTTTGCATTTCTCAGTTATGTTTATCTATTTGTTTGGATTATGCGGTATATTGAATTGCATATATAGATCTAGTTGGGCATCTCACAGTCAGATCATTTATTTCTAATGATGTAGCTGAAAAGATGGAAACCTTTCTTACGCAACCACATGGTGATATTGGTGGTGATTTCTCTCAAGAGAATCTTACTCAAGCAACTTCTTAGTTAGTATCCATTAAAGGAAAGGGACACAAAGGGGACGAGGTACCTGTGGATTATGCTTCTGCTGCTGCTAAAGAAAAAAGGAGAAGGAAATAGGGCGTTGGTCACTCAACTGCCTTGGGAACTCCTAACAAAAGAGGTCTCACCAGTCAATTTTGCTCTAAGCCTCTGGTGCGAAGCATTAATCTTTTGATAGAAGGGACTATTCCTGTCACTCTCTCTAAACTCTCCCTTCATGAATCGATGATTGTGGTATGTTCTCTGTAGCTTTAAAATGGTTTTTGTCTTATTTAGGTATACTCTTATTTCTATTTCTAATTGTTGTATTTATTTGTGTCTTTTTTTTTGGCGATGTCATGAGATTAGTGAGAGTTTCTAGCTTGTTGGTAAGTGTGTTGCTAAATTTTCCAAGGAGGATGGTTTGCTAGTAGAGGAGTATAAGGTAAACAAGATGGAGCTAAAGGCTATGAAGATTTCACTTGAAGCTGCCAAGAAGCGCGCACAAGCTGCTAAAGAAGAAGCCAATAGGCTCCGCTCTGAGTTGGAGGAGATGCAGAGTAACGGTTTTATTTATTCAAGTTATCCCCAAGTTGTTGCTGAATGGCTTTTCAAAATGAAGTCCTTCTTCAACCTTTTTGAAGAGATTTCCAGTTCTGCTCGCAACGTTGGCTGGTGCGAGGCTTTGGTGGATCTACGGAAGGTTAATCCTACCATAAAAGCGAAGGGATTTCCCTTAACTCTTGCTACTTGCAAGGGGGTACAGGAGCAGTAGAAGAATGCACTTAATGCTGAATTTATTAAAATGATTTATGACAGTGGGCATCATTATGCTTTATTATCTCATCTTGCTGGTCTTTGCTTGTTGCCTTGTATTTCTGAGCTATGAAAGTGTCAAGTCGATTATGTTGACAACCTTCTATTTGCTTCTCCTGATCCTAATCCTTCTACTAATATGGAGGTTAATGTAGACATGGAGGTTCATTCTCAGAATGCAGACAATGAGGGTTCTGCTCTTGTTACCCAGGATGCTTCCGCTACTCCTTCTAATGCTAATTAATCTTACAGCTATGCCTTAATTTAGGAACATTTGAATTTTTGTTTGTAATGTGTAGTGATATTCTGGAGTACATCTTAATATGTATTACTTTGGATCTAATATTGTACTTTTTCCTCATATTTATTCATATGCAGGGTTTTGATATTTTGATCGACCATAAGTTTTTTAACCTTCTTCACTCGTCGGGATCTAGTGTTTGCTCCGAGCATCATCCTACGTTTATGTAATCCAATTCTTGCTTCCGATTTAGGCTGGTTGAGGCACTGGCTCCCTATCTAAGGAATATCTCGAGTTACTTTCCGGTGATTGTTTTTCAAACGCTGGGAGTTCTGATTTGGAATCTATTCCATTATGTCTTTGATGGAATATCTCTAATTCTTCATCATGTTCATCTCCTCCTATAAAATGCACTTGTAGTAAGCTTCTTCTCAATGGTTACAATATTGAATCTTTGGACAAAGATATTGTTCGTAGCTTAGTTGATCTTGAGTATGTTGATGCATATATTCATTCACTCAAGCTTCCCAGTTGCATTCAGGAATGGAAAATGACATTAGGCGTTCATCTTAAATATATGATTCTTAGCGTCAATAATCTAGAGCTTAGGTGGAAGAAGACCATGAACAAGTCACATGGCTATATCCGTTAGGAAAAAAAATTTTGCGCCAAACAAAATGACCCCACTCATTGGCAGCAGTTCAGCTTGGTTAAAATGGTTGGTCAAAAAGAAGAAGCAAGGAATTTTTCCACACATAAAGCACGCGACGCTTAACAGAAAACCCCAATCATAGATAAGCAGTGTTCTCGTATTGACCAATTGTTGGATCGTTTGAAGAAGCAGGATGAATGTACCATCTTTCTACATGTTCTACAGGGTGGGAGAGCGGGTTTGATGAATGATTTTCTGTGAATACTCAGTTGCATAGTGATAATGATCACCTTCGTGCTAAATTCGAACGCTTTAACTCATGCGTACATCAGCTTGAACAAGCTTGTGATGATTATAAAGATAAACTGAAGGCTATATTTGCATTGCCTTGTGGTTTCACTAGTCATTGGAATTTAACTATGAATATTGGCGGTCAGAGGGTTAATTTTTCTGATTCTGTTAGGTCACATATTCGTCAGCTACAGGAGGAGATACGTAACCTGGAGGATTTGAATAAAAGCTATCAAGTTTAAAGTGTTCAACTTGATTGCAAAGAATTCGGTCCTATAACTAACTTTGAAGTTTACTATGTGAAGCATCTTGATCTTATGCAGCGAAGGGGTCTAACCTGCCATCCTGCTTACTTATATATGAAATGGAACTATGATCATATTTTATCTAAGGTGGAACATCAAGGTGAGAAATCTTGCCTCTTTGGTAGTTTGTCTTCTCCTGGGCCATCTCACGCACTGAGGCGTGGATAACTTGCTTTTCTTTAATGTAATAATATTCCCTTCTCCAAACATTTTGAGGACTATCTATGTACTTCTGTTTTGTGCCACCTTTTTTATTTTCAATAAAATGTCATATATATATTTTCAATGTGTTTCCACTTGTTACTATAAGATCTATAGCTTACAAGATTGAGTTGTAAAATTATATTTTGCGAAGCCGCAGATATATTGTTTTCTTTTGTCGCCTATTTTGTAGGCATATTTTCCTTTGTGTTACTTTTTCCAAGATCTATTATTTCTTTTTGCAAGATCTATAGATTGAAAATTTTACTTCCTAAGTCTATATTTTGTGAATCCACAAGATCTGTTATTTTCTTTTGTTGTTTTATTCATAGACATATGTGCCTTTTCACTTGCAAGATCTATAGCTTGTGAGATTGAGGTTGTAAACACATATTATGCAAAGCTGCAAGATCTATTTCTTGCTTTTGTCATTATTTTTTTAAGCACATGCACCTTTTTGCAAGATCTATAGCTTGCAAAATTGAGGCTGTGAACCAATATTGTGTGAAGCCGCAAGATCTATTGCTTGATTTTGTTGCTTCTTTGATTTTGTTATTCGTATTTTGACAAGATATATAGTTTGCCATATTGAGACTATACAAATGCTTCATCGCAATTGCAAGATGTAATATTTTGCTTCCTTGGTGTTACTGTGAACTTTGCATAAAATGTAAGTGAACAATACTATTAAAGAGTTGCCATGGAAGACGTTTTATGATATTTATTACTTATCATCGCGATGATATTGCACTTGAAACAAAACAACGATTTCCATAAAAAAAAGGTCGATATTGATCATATCATGGCTCCTATATAACTAAGCTCTTCCTAATACCTACTAAGGATCTAAACATAGAACTTACTTAGATTTATCACATACCAAGTGTTCGCGATGCTACTACCATCCAATCTTTCTAGCTCGTTGCAATTAAATCGGTGTGCTTTCGTTACCTTGTACGGGCTTTCAAACTTTGGGAATAGTTTTCTTTTTTCTTCGGCCTGACTTGCCTCATTCTTTTGTAGCACAAGATTGCCAACTCGAAACCGTTTCTTTTTTTTACATTTTCATTATATGCTCTGGCCACCTTCTCCATGTACTTTGCCACTATGATCATTGCCTGCTGCCCTTTCTCTTCAAGTTCATCCAAATCCAATCCCATCATTTCGGGATTACTGCCTTTATCGTATTTTTCCACTCTAAGGCTTGAGTTTACAATTTTAACAATTATTATTTCCTCATGACCGTAAACTAGTTTGTACGGTGTTTCTCTCGTTGGTGTTTGGACTATTATTTTGTATGACCATAATGTGTTAGGTATCTCATCTCCCATCCAGTTTGCTTTCCTTTCAATCATTTTTTAATTCATTGGACTAAAGTTCTATTGGTTACCTCCGCTTGGCCATTTTCTTGGGGATGAGCTACAGGGGTGAACCTTTGCACAATCCCTAGATTTGAGCATCACTCGGTGAAAGTTTCACTTGTGAACTGTGTGTCATTATCTGTCACGATAGTTTGAGGAACATCGAACCATCGACAAACTATGTTTTGCCAAAAACACTTTCTTGTTGCTTCTTCTGTGACTCTTCTCAATGGTTTTGCTTCCACCGACTTCGTGAAATAGTTAGTTGCTACGATTAGAAACTTCACAATACTAACTCATTTAGGGAAGGTCCAACTAAATCAATACCTCATTTGTGAAATGGCCAACCTCCATACATCCCTATTAGAGTAGCTTGGGCTTATGTATACCGATGTATTAATTTGGTAAATTTTGCTCTTTAGCACGAAGTTGTACGCATCATTAAACATTGTTGGCCAATAATACCCTACATGAATTATTATCTTCGCAATTATTCGAGATCCTTGTTGTGCCCCACATGGTCCCCCATGCACTTCATTCATGATTTCTCTTACTTGAGATGGTCCTACACACGTTATCAATAGAGATAGGAAACCTTTTCTGTATAAGATTCCTCCTTCATAAACGTAGTTGTGTGACCTTAATTCCACTTTTTTATGCTGGTCTCTATCATCTGGCAGTCTTCCTATTTCTAATTAGTCCCTTGACTGAGTCATCCACTTTGTTTCTTTTTTCAAGACTAATAACATAGTTTTTGTGGTCATACTTCTAACTGGATTGATCTCTATATTGACCTCGTACTTTCCCAATAACGAATCAAAACCAGTCGTTGCCAGTTTACTTAAGGCTTTTACCTTGGAATTTTCTGTTAGTGGTACATGTTGAATGTCAAAGTATTCAACTTGGCTCATAATTTGGTGAACTCTCCTTAAATATTTTATCAATTGCTCCTCCCAAACCTCATAGTCTTCACAAACTTGTTGGTCCACATATGTGAATCACAAAAGCACTTAATGCTTTTACCCTTCATCTTGATTGTAAGATTCAAGCCACGTATTAGCACTTTGTATTTAGCTTTGTTGTTTATGAGTGAGAAGTCAAAAAGAAGAGAATATATATGTTCTCCACCATCGTGATTTACTAATAGCGATCCTGCACTAGAGCCTTCTTTTTTGGATGCTCTATCAACAAACAATATCCATGCGATGTGTGTCAACTTTGATTTCCCTTTGTTTATTCCAAGGTTCTCTGGTGTACCTGCCTCTTGTGCATCTGCGCTCGTTATTTTTGCTTTAAACTATTCCAAGGTTTGCGCATTGATGGCAGTTCCCGTCTAAAACTGGTTTATATTATCCCAATTTGAGAGCCCATTTAATCATTCTGCCAGATGATTCTGTCTTGCTCAACATATTTTTTATTGGGTAGTCAGTATACACAACTACTGATAATGTGTAAATTCGTACTGGGTCCAAGTGCTTAGTCTAGTTGGCCTAGGTCCTCTATTTATCCCTTCGGTAATAACCTTTGGGCCGGCCCGGGGAAGAGTACTTGCACCCCAAGAAAATAACACAGTTTCCCTACTTGCCAACCTATATAAAGGATAAAGGTTACCATACAAACTCAACTATTCATTCCTAATTAAAAGAACCATTCCTGACTTGATTGTCTTGCAAATTCTGGTCACAACGGCAGCGTATACGGTGGCGGTGATTTGGGGCGGATCAAGTTGGCATGCCCGGTGGAACCATTTGTAAGATCTACATATTTTGCTATTTATGTCCATTTCTACAGTAAACCCTTTGCGTAGAAGTGAACAGCTTAAAGGAAAGACCTTAGGCGTTTGCAAAGTACAATCCCCCTATCGGAGAAGGAAGGGATGTGGGAGTAAGAAAATGCAATCAGATCCAGCTCCTTCAATTACCGGTAATAAGCTTCTAGAGGTAGTCTGAGACTGGATCTCAACAATGGAAGTATCAAAGGAGTCTCAGATCAAGGCTACCATACCTCCAAAGTGAGTAGAGATCAGTGTTGAGCCCTGGGTAGGAGGCGTCAAAGCCCCAACATCACAGAGCTAGGTGGGCCAACGAAGGAAGGATGTACCGCCGCTATCACAGGAACCCCCCTTTGGCACCAATTTTTTTTCTAGCACCGGTTTTTTCGTAAAACAAAATTGGTGCCTACGTAACCGATGGAACAGTTTCACCGGTTAGAAAACACTGGTGCTAAATTCCTACTTGTAGCACCAGTTTTTTTTATAACCGGTTTTTCAAAATTAGTGCTAATATGTACTGTGATAGCATCGGTGCCAAAAAAACCAGTGCAAATTTTACAATCTAGTAGCACCGGTTTTTTTAGCACCGGTTTTTTTAGCACCGGTTTTTGTGTGACCTCTTTGTACCTATTTTTTTAGCATTGGTTTTAAAACCAGTGCTAAAAGTGTGATTAGTTAGCACCAGTTTTTTAGGACATGTTTTGTAAAAACTGGTATTACATGTGTCATTTGTTAGCACCAGGTTTTTAGAAACGATTTTGCAAAAACCGGTGTTAAATGTGTGATTCATTAGCACCAATTTTTTTAGCCCCAGTTTTCAAAACTGGTGCAAAATGTGTGACCCATTTGCACCAGTTTTTTTCTTCTAGCACCAGTTTATAAGAACCGCTATAAACTTTGTGACTAATTTAGTCGTTGAAAGTTGTGGCGCACTGCCACTCTTTTAGTTCATCTTTATGCAACCGGTTTTTTTATGCTTGTTTTCCAAACCGGTGCTATCTTTTTCATAGATGGCACCAGTTTGAATTTGTGCATAGATTACTTAAATCGGTGCACCAATTAAATAGAACAAATTTCCAACAAAAATTCCCAATAAATACAACAATCATAACGGATAGACAACAAGTAGGTAGAAAAAAACATTGAATATGATCAACTGTAATTTTTTACTAGCTAAAGAAGTACATAAATGTGGTTTTCACTGTCCAAAAATTGGGTTACAACCCTACAATAGGATATGGGAACCCCCTTTTCATGGAGATAACGAGTATCAAAAGTGGAGGAGAATTACCTTTCATAAAGAGATACTGCTAACTACTATCTAACGATTGAGGCAAGTCCATGTATGACATTCAATTGAGCTCTGCATTTTGGCAGAGTACATTTTGCAAAAATACAAACCCATTTCAGAGCAATGCTCCACAGTTGATCGCTTCCCAGAGGAGTGTAATCTTCTGGAAATTGCTGAAACATGTATTAAATTGAATGTTAGAAAAGGATATATGTGAGAGACAGTACAAATACAAAAAAAAAACAATATAGGAAAACATACCGGAATAATGTCAACGTCATGCACTTCCCTAACAATTTTTTCCATATAATACATGCAATGGTATCCACATTCCCAAGTACTACTTTGTATCTTGTGTTGATGTGAAAAAGAATTTCCAGAAATGATTACAAACATAAAAATGACATAGGAAATATGAAGTTACGGGATAATACGTACATTAATGTTTATGACATTACATGTATAGTTTGAAGGGTAGGATCGATTTTGCTTTGAATTGAACCATCGCTATTTTTTGGCAATCCTACAATCAATGAAAATATATTTATGTCAATATATAAAAATATATTTTCAGAAAATGAGGATCACACATAATAGTTTAATTAGGTCTAACTTTTTCCTACATGTAATGATGAACGCTAGTAATGAATAGAACAATGAATGTCATTAGACCGAATATTAGCAGTAATTGTAAATAATCGAGAAAAGAATGTGTTTAACTTACAAGAACATGTTTGTGGGAACAAACAATTTTGTAGAACATTAATAGATGCAATGACAAAAATGTGTTCTACTTATAAATGAATCAATTTATGGCATAGCCTATTACGTTTGCAAATTCCCCCACTCATCGAGTTGATGAAATATACTCAATCTATTTCTGGTACGAAGACGAGAAAAAACCAATGGCCCGTATAAAAAACGCAAACAAGAAAATACCTAATGCGGTTTTGGATACTTAAACTTTAAAAAACAATGCACAACATATGGTGCTATTGCTTCTAGTTGGGAAAACAACACAAAAAGGAATAAAACTTACTCTCGATTGTACGGGAAGACGTACATCCTTGCTTGAGTGCGGCACATGACAGTTCAAACCTCGTCCACAGTCAATTTGACCACGTGGGTTGCCTTTCGAGCAAGAGAATTTGAACCAGCCAAAATAAACTGGACGTGGTATTGATCAACCATCCCATCACATAGGTATCTGGAAAAATAATATTGTAAATGAAACAAATATAATCAAACATCTATAAATAATGTAAGCATGCAATTCTTACGATGCCCATATATCAAATTGGCACACACTGATCCACTCAATTTTATTTTCTATGCCCAAGCTGCTCACGAATAGTTTTAGCTTGTAAGTAAATATAGCTGTGTAGACTTCTAATGATCCAAACACCTCTGCCTTAAAATTGATGCGGAAGACTTTCTTAGGTTCACATATTTGTGTACATAGCCTTAAAACATCATTAATATGTTGAACATCAGCAATGCATTATTTGTCTTTCATGACCCCCTAAAAGATACATGATATTGTAATTAGATTTGAGAATCTAATAATGTTAGTTGAGCTGTGTATATATATATATATATATATATTTTTAATGCAAAACACCCGTAGGTGGGGGAGTTATGTATTGGGTTCCCCATGCCCTATATAAAGAAACAGTTTATACATGAGTTGTCTAGATACCTAGACTTAAGGCAACAAAGTTGCCTCCAAAAGATAAACCTATTAACAGCTATACAGTGGTATTTAGTGAAGAAGTAACGATCCGAAGGAGAGAATCTCCACCCCTTGTGTTAATTCTCCCCCTCGGCCAGGTTACTTCAATCATTTGGTCTAATAAATTCAAGATCACAAAAATGTCAGCTAGTAGGAGTAGAGTAACAAAATAGGAGCACACTGAACTCCAAATCAGTGAAGACTAAAAACTGGCATGTCGCTTGTGTTCATCAGTAGAGCAGCAGAGCAGCATAGCAGCAAAGCAGTAGAGGCCGATCATGTTAGGTTTAGCCGAGCAGCAGATTCCATGCTCTAGAAATTGTTGATGAGTAAGTAAACCTACAAAAAGCACATATAATAACTCAGCAGAATCCATTCTGGATTTCAGAAATAAATCAGTGAGCACTAACAGATGGGACAGATTGTTTATCCAATGTAATAAGCCCTTTGATGTGTCTCGGGGTGTTAGTCATTGAAAGTATAGGACCAGAATCAAAATGGCATTTGGCCAGGGCATCAGCCACTAAGTTAGCCTCCCTCAGGACATGAATCAGCTTAGCCCCTCCAAGAGCAGCTTTCACCTTATAAACTTTATCAAAGAATTCCCACATAGCTGAATAAGGATCATTTATCATAGAAACCGCAAGTTTAGAATCAGATTCTATTATAAAAATTTGGTCCAGATGAGAGAAAATCTGGCAAACAAGCAAAATGGCATCAATTTTAGCTAACAGTGGAGTCATAGCTGTAGAGGCAGAGGAGCAGATGTATGTAGGACTACCTAGAGAATCTCTAGCAATCAGACCTACCGAGGCTAAGTTAGGAGTCCAAGAGGCATCAACATTAACTTTAGTGAATCCTGAATTAGGTCTAGTCCAAAAGATCTTTGCTAAATTAGGCTTAGGAGGGGTCTGAATTGAGGAGATAGATGTCTAAGTCCAGGTGGAATAGGGTTAGAGTTGATTAGTTTTGGAGGACACACTTGGAGTGAAAGAAGGATCTGGTCCTGAACCTCTCTGCAAATAGAAGTTAAAGAAAGGGGCTTATTGTCCATGAGGAAACCATTCCTGGCTTTCCAAAGTCCCCAACAGATGAGTGAAGGCAGTAATTTACAGTATATGCGTTCAAACTTAGGTAAATCTTCAGTATCCCAGAAAAGGGCAAACCTCTGAGGAATGGTATGGCAAATATTCAAGTTAAAATGGATCATGAATGCAAAATTAGTCCACACAGCATGTGCTAAATGGCAGTTTATGAAGAAGTGCTGAATCGAATCCGAGTGTTCACATACAGGGCATTTTGATGCCAAACTGAAACCACAGGTTATAAGCACCTCATCAAAAGGGAGAAAAGCATGCAATAATTTCCATATAAAAATAGTTACCTTTTTTTGCTGAGGAATTTTCCAGAGAACAGAACTAGCCAGAGAGATACCTGATTCAGCTGTCAAGGCTTTATAGCATGATTTAAAAGTGAAATTTCCTGAACTTTCAGGTTTCCAAATCATTCTATCTTGTCTTTCCTCCAGGATTTGAGCCCCCTGCAAAAACATAAAAGTATCATGCTCCAAGAAGGGGGAAATCTGGTCTAAAATTTGGGACTTATTATTAGCAAACTCAGCCACTGAAATATTCATCATATTTGATGTAATATTGTCAGGAATGTAGTTTATTAGAGGGCCACTGGGGCACCAGTTTGCCTCTAAAAAACTACAGCTCCCTTTACCATGTATTATCAGTGAATTAGTTTCTGCAAAAGAATTCACCAAACAAATCCTCTTCCATGTGGCTGATTTTCTGTATGAGGGTGGCAATGCCCAAATAAATTTAGACCATAGAGAAGAACCATTTTGACATTTCCACCAGAGTTTAACAGAACTAGTCTTCACTATAGCCTTAATAGATCTAAATCCTAATCCATTCAATTTAGTTGGCTTAGCAATATCTACCCATTTTTTCCAAACTCTTCTGTTTTTGTCCTGAGTTTTCCCCCAAAAAAAGTGTGCCAGTCTTTTTTCAATAGCTTTAATTATACCTTTAGGGGGATTAGTAACAGACCAAATATGTTGAGGAATTGAGTAAAGGCAAGACCTTATCAAGACCATTTTACCTCCATCACTAAGCCATTTGTTTTTCCAATTTTGCAGCTTTTGGTCAATGTTAGCTAATAGAGGATGATAATATCTCATTAGAGTTCTCCCTCTAAAAACTGGACAGCCTAAGTATTTAAAAGGGAAAGATCCTTTTTTCATTCTTAGCACAGTTCTGACCTGATTTAACTTAGCTAAACTGGTTGTTTTACTCAGGTAAAACTCTGATTTATCAAAATTAAATTTCTGGCCAGATGTATTCTCAAAAATCTCAAGGAAAGCTTTGATTTTAATTAAGTTCGACCTTGAAGCTTGCATTAGAATCATAGTGTCATCTATATATATAAATTCAGTAGTGGATCATATTGTAAAGGCTTAAATGAGTTCTCACGAAAATGTAATGGTCAGAAACCGACATGGGAGGATTTGATTAGACATTATCCATCGATATAGTATTTTCTTTCACTACTTGCTAATGGGTAAAATCTTAGTCAGGCATTGAAAAAATAGTTCGGAATGAAAAAGTGGCTGGTGGTATGTTTAACCTCTCCTTCTACTAATCAAGCGACCACATTTCCATTAGGAGTATCTTCGTGAGCCACCACCTCCTGTTGTCACACCTCATCATCCTATTGGCCGATGACACTGATTAACTTTCCGGGCCATAGAATGTTATATCCAATGGCCTCAATGACAAACTCAAATTCTTCATGTTCAATTGGCAAAGGTTCCTTGGGAATGATATCAAGTCCATTAAGCTTTACTCGCTCACACTTGATGGGTAAGTCTGTTTCCTTATCCTTTGGAAACAAGATATCAATGCAGCTACTTCCCTTTCTCCACTATGGTTCAAAACATGTAGGAATCATTTTTTTCCTTTCTGAAAACAAAATTCATAAAAGGAGAAAAAAATCAGTTGGACAATAAGTAAGTGTCATTAAGTAATCAAAATTAAATAATGTTATCAATGTAATCAATCTCAATAGGGACCAAGGTTCCTTAAAGATTCTATGGCCCGAAAAGTTGATTATAACAAAAATTGAATTCTATAGCGGCTGAAGGCTGCAGCGCCGCTCTTTTTTTCCAGCTGGGATAAAATAAACCTCATTATTAGCTGGGATAATATATTAGCCTGAAGTTACTAGTTTCCAACTGAAAGCTACAGCGCACTGCTGCTCTTCTGGTTCAACTGAGATAAACTGTCTCTCAATTAACTATATTTCTAAAGAGACATTTTATCAATTCAACTGAGAAAAGAACAACATGAAGATATTACTATCCCCAAACTACCAACATCCAAAATAAACGTGACAAAAGTAAATATATGCCTACAACTAATAGCATAAAAAATCACAATGAAAGGAAATCAACATCCAGAAACTAACAATCCACATCCACAAGAAAGCAACTAACGACGAGGTTCATGGTATAGAATACCTTGTCATCATCCATGTATCCTTGTGGGTCACTAGATCCAGATGTTGAAGGAATGGACACCTGGTTGTCTTTATTCATAGGGTTGGATGATGTAGCAAGAAAATTGCGGGCATCCAAGTGTAGGGGAATAGGTTTACCCAACTAAGGCAACAAATTTTTTTAGAGCATCCAATTTTTTTAGGCCTCAAATAAGGCAACAAATTTTTTGTTGAGCTCGATGACCTCCGTGGATACATGTTTTGAATTTGAGGTTTCTTCAAATGGTTTTATGTTTGTGCTCCCACATCGACTAGATGCATAATGGCTAACACCAATATGTGGTAGGGCCTTGTTCAACTTGGCTGTTGTGAGGCAACCTCTCCACCAACCCCCATTATCCTTCTTACCCTTTGCTTGAACGAGAATATCTTTTTTTCCTTAGTATGCATTGCATCTGAGAATATAAATATAGAATGAGTCAATTATGAATTTGTCTCACAATAGTGGGGGCTGCTCTTTGAATGGAGTCTTTAGTGTAGATCGATAATTTCTTATCCCAGTTAGCTTCTAGGAACACCTCTGAGCGATATGGTTTGAAATGATTTCAACTAAAGCCTCTTCTTATTATAAACTTTGACCTTCATCCATAAGCCCATCAATTTTAGCCCTTCTTTTCCCCTTCTCAAGTTCAATAGCAAGCCTACGATTCCCTCCACTTCCCCTGTGATAGACGTAATCCTTATGTGAGGTGCTTACTTTTGCTGCATCACTTAATACCTATATGTTTATTTATTAGTAAAATGATCACAAAGTAATAAAGTGAAACGAAGATTTTTTAATGATAACCTTGATTTCGGGGGTTGATTTGTGTTTCACAAATAGCTCCCATTCTTTTTTGTCCATCCATCGATAATCAGTCCATGCACAAATACCTGGTTTTTTTGCACGAAGTACTTTTGAGCCATCTTAGCCTTCTAATTCCTCCACTTTTCACCCGCATAAATTGCCCATTTATTTCATAACTCATTCATCTCATTGAATGTCATTTTGGTTAGTATATCCCAGCTAATCTAAAGGACAAAAGATATGTGTTGTCATGGAAAAATTTAATGAACTTGAAATGAACAAATGATAATGTAGGATTGGAACACACTTACGAGAATGTCTTCCCATGCATCTCTCTTTACATGGTCTGGGACTGCTTTCCAATTATGCCATGTCCCGGAGCAGATTCATCGTCGAAATGCATAGCCAACATACATTGACCTCCGGCTGTGCATAATCAAGGGTTCGAAGTCATCGTCGAAGAATATTTTTAAGGGATCCTTTTGCTTTTCTAGTAACACCGACTTGCCTGTGGCTGTACCTCTATGCTTGCAATACTTTTTAATCTCAAACTTGTCAAAGTTCCCACTCTTATCATCTTTTGATATAGTTCCTTCTTCCTCCCCGAGTTGTTAGATCCCGAGATTGATTTGGATGCATCATCCACCATCTCATTATTGACATCAAAGTTGTCATTTTTTAGGGGGTAACACAACTGCCTTCTATGCCTTTAGTACCAGAGTTAAACAATTTCTTCTTCGCCTCCGCTATTCAATCACTTGTATGAGTAAAACGAAAAATGAAATCATAACATAACATATCCAAAGAAGGATATCCTCAAACAACCAAGTGAGAACAGATAGACCTAACAAAACAATATGACAAAAAATTGTATGGGGGCAAATACATAGTAGGCAAAAAATCTATAAATCTTAGTAAACTAATCATCTATCAAATTAAACAACTAGCAACACTAATAACCTAACAAACTTAATCACAAACTTACAAACTAACAGGCCAACCCATATATCTATTAATTAAACCGGGAAAAAATGGAAAATTAACACCCATATAACAAGTTCTTGCAGACTTCCCCCAAAAGCAATCACTCATACCTCATTTGTACACATTTGCAATGTTTTTTGCCGCTGGCTCTACACCACCGAACTCTGACCAAGAGAGCAAGCAATGGGAAAGTTTACAAACCACACCTCGCACAAGATCATTCTAACAATGAACACATGAAAGACAATGAGTGTGGGAAGTAGCAATGGGATTATGGCTCCCTTAGCGGTTGACGAAACCGTGAAGATGAGCAAAGAATTGGGAGAAAACTGTAGAAGGCCAAGGGTAGTGTGGAGGGAAGAGGGAAAATTTGGGGATAGGGTTATGGATGGAAGAGGGAAATTTTGGTAGGGAACAAAAATGATTGTACTTAGTCATTTGTTTTGTTTTGTTTTTTGTTTGACCTTTCAATTTTTTCAAGCTGCTTTTTTGCCCAATTTGCTGCTTTTCATGAGAATTTTCGAATAATTTATATTGAGTTTGGTAAAGAATTTTAAATCCATGCAAAGCCATAAAGAATTTGAAATAATGCAAAGCTATAAAAAAATTTAATGAATTTTTGGTAAATAATTTTATGAGAATTTTAAATAATAAAAGGTATAAGGCCTTAGTTGAAATATCAAACATATATTATGTAACGTGTAATAGTTATAAAGTTTATAACCCGGTTCATACAACCAAAAAATTTAATTTATCTTCAGTTCTTGTAATTTGTACTTTAAACCCTGATCTGTCCATGACTTATAGAAAGACCGTCTTTCAAGGAACTGGCTCTTTAAATAAGGTGTAGATATAATTTTTGGGTCAAATTAAAAAAAATATTTCTATACAGATTAATTAAGGTCTGGACACTGTTTAATGACACTGGACGCACAAAATAAATTGTACAGTTATATTTAATGTTTCATATTATTATTTGAATATATAGAATGCCCATAGAACTTTATGGTTTATTAATTCATGGATACGTTAAAGTAGGTGCACGTGTATGTTGACTAGGGTTTAACCAACCCTTGTATTGTACTATTCAAGATAACTAGTATATATGGATCGCCAATTAAGTTATAGTCGATCTACCAGTGTATATGGAACGCTAACTAACTACGGCCGACTTGTAGACAACTTTATGGTTTACTAAGTCATGGATACATTAAAGTAGGTGCACATGTATGTTGACTAGGTTTGGCCAACCCTTGTATTGTACGATTCAAGATAACTAGTGTATGTGGATCGTCAATTAAGTTATAGTCGATCAACCAGTGTATATGGAACGCTAACTAACTACGGCCAACTTGTAGACAACTTTATAGTTTACTAAGTCATTGATACGTTAAAGTAGGTGCACGTGTATATAGAATACTGATATGTAAATTAATTTTCTAACTTACGAATATATTATACATATATATTTTTTCAAAAAATTAAATTTATACATATGTTAATAATATTTATTATAGTAATCTGTATGTGAGAAGGTACATATGTTATTATTATTTATCTTTGTAGCATTCTTTATTACGTTTCAGCCCATTAGCCCAAATGGCTTCAACCCATATGATTGTATTATTCTCTATTACATTTTTTTATCCAATGTGTTAATATTATTATTGTTATGTTTTATTATTTATTAAATTCCAGTCACTCTTCACTTTCCCAAACACCTTCCATTCCACCTCCCAACGCTCCGTGCACGCTCCCCCCATCGTCCATACTCCCTCTGTCATCCACGCTCACTCCACCATCTATCCACGCTCCATCCAACAACCACACTCCATCAATCTGCTGTCCACCGTCCATCCACGCTCACTTCGCCGTCCGTCAATCAAGCTACGCTCCGTCTACCGTCCACCAACCAAGAAATGCTCCGGGTGGCGTCCGTCTGCTGTCCATCAGCCTTCTCTCTGTCATATAATCATGCTCTGGGTAGCGTCTGTCCGCCATCCGTCAGTTTTCCATTCACTGTACAACTATGCTCCCTCTGCGTTCCCTCCACCAAGGCGTCTCTCCATCCGTCTGTCAACCCACGATCTGTCTCAACTAGGTATTTTACCATCTCCCTTTTCATTTTAGTTTTCTTAGGCTGTTTGTGAAATTTATTGAATGCCCTGATTGTGAAATTTATTGAATGCCCTGATTGTGAAATTTATTGAAAGGATGATGGTGAAATTTCATAGGCTGATTGTGAAATTTATTTAAACAACCCATGTGGTAGGGATTGAAAGGACCTTAGGTGCATTTTGTATAGTTGTAAATTTTTATGAGTTGCATTGTGTAAATTTGTATGGTTTGACAATAAAAGGATGAACTTAATCTGTATAGTTTGACATTAAAGTGAAGAACTAAATATGTAGAGCGCGTTCAGATAAACTGAATCTGTATAGGGATGAATCTTCTTTCCTATGTGGTTTAAATAGCACATCACAAATACCTTTGTAGTTGATTTCCCTGAATGAGTATATTGTTTCCCTGATTGTGTTTTTTCCCTGAATGAGTTCACATAGGGGTAGGCCCCATGTTTCTCCCTGAATGAATATTTCTTTATGTAATTCTCATTTTATGACGTTACCTGAATGAGTCATGCATTTTTCTGAAGATATAAAGTTAAAGTTTACACTATTTGAACATTAGTAATACAGATATAAACCTGAAATCATATATGTTCGTCAGTTGTTGTTTCATTTGCTGGCCCCTTTAGTCGCATTAAGCATTTATTTTACATGTGTTTACATTTTGATTCAAATTTGATTTGATCTGATCCTAATTTCTATATGCATGTTTATACATCTAGTCCATCTCCATGTAACCCATATTGAGTATGCTTTGTCAAAATTTTTCCAAGGTATGGCACCGAAAAAGCAATGCACCAAAGGGTAAGACCGACACTCAAAAATTATGAAAGAACCCTAGAGTTGGTGACCTCAAGGTGCGACACAATGGTACTCTGATGCAACTAGGAAACCCTGAACAGTGAGGTGCATCGTTTGTGTATGCTGTTGTAGTACAAGATCAAGAAGAACTTGAGCCTCGATGTCGATGGTACGATTATGGCATACATCTGGGATTACATCAATGCACACAACTGTATAGATTTCTCCTCTCTGACTACTGCCTTGTGCGTGGAAGTTGGTTGTAAATTTAAAGATGATGATTTTACACTGATGCCCAAGCATCCCATCAACCCTTAGATATTCTCGAAGAAGAAGAAAAATGCAATGTCATCATGGTTGGTAACAAGTATCCACAGAGAATTTGGATGGGGACATGGAATCATTGAAAGTGAAGGTGGATCACTTGGTGTGATGGACTGAGCATGTTGGAAAGATCTTGACAGCCATGTGTGGCGAGAGAATCAATGAAGTGGGTCCAATACCTACTTTAGATTCGCCATCTTCCAAGACTAGGGAGGACACCTCGTGCGGGGATTGAATACCCTCATTCAGCTCACATCTTGAATTTCTCAACATGTTGATTTTGCTTGCTTAATATGGATGTTTATTTTTTTTTTGGAATGTTGATTTCTAAAACGTTAGTTGCTTTTCTGTCGATTTGACTTGTTAGTTTATGAATGTTGATTTTAGATGCTATTAGCTGTGGGCATATATTTGCTCTGATTTTGGATGTTGACAGTTCTAGTCGTGTATTATCTTCATGTTTTTGTCTCAGTTAAGCTGAACGAGCAGCTGCACATAGTGGAAGTATAGTTAATTTAGGCTTATTTTATCCCAGCTGAACCAAAAGAGTTGCAGCACACTGCAACTATCAGCCGCAAAAAATGAAATTGAAGCTTATTTTATCCAAGCTTTACCAAAAGAGCGGCAGCGAGCTGTAGTTGTCAGATGCAAAACACAACATACTACAAAAATACATAATTTTCCTAGAGAATTCATTGCTTGTAAGCAACTAGTCTTCAACCATCTTCCTCTTTTTGGATTGGACATCTCCAATTTCTTGGCCATCTTCATCTATCCAAATGTCATCTCTGTGTTTCCTCCTTATTGCTCGCGCCTCAATCTGGTCGTTAATCAGTAGGGGGGAATAGAGAGGAACTCTAAATTTTCACTTGTAAGTTCAAAATCAATACAAAGAGTATTTCTTACCTTGTAAGACAACAAACCAACCTACATTTCACGAATCATTAACGAAGAAAACTTTTCTTGCTTGTTCGGCCAAAAAAATTGATCATTTTCATATACTTCACGACTCTTGTCAACTAGGGTAAATCCCATTAGTTTATCCATTCGAACTCCAGTTGTGTTATCAAACCATTGGCACTTGAAGACTGGAATCTTCAATTCTCCATAGTCAAGCTCCCAAATCTCATCAATAACACCATAAAAGGACACCACAGCTAAGACCGGTTTATTGTTATTCTTACTTGCTTGCCACATTGTCTCCGACCCAATGTATACCCCACAATTTTTTGTTGTGCCCTTTGAATCTTAGTCCCTAGTAGCAAAAGAGAAACCGTTTATGTCAGATCTGGAATACCTCAAGACCGTGTAGTTAGGCTTCCTTGCAAAGGCTCTAAATTTTGGGTTGTAATCACCTACATTGCATCGATCATAAAACCAATTCATAAACGTGTCATTGTGCTCCAACTTAAATTTATTAGGGGGCCACGTGGGATGAAACTATGTGATCAAACTAAGGTTCTCGGTCACATAAGCTTCAGTCTCTCTACTATTCCTCAAGAGATACAAATGAACTAACAGCATATCACTATTCAATGGAGTAAATAATATTCCTCTTGATCTCAGTTTTCCCATCTTCTTTCCCACATGTCGATTATGGGGCACCCCAAAATTTCTATATTCCTCGAAATAGCTAGAACAAATTACTTCTTCAGTAACATACGTCTCAACAGTACTAGCATCCGGCCGACTCATACATTTCACGTATCGCTTGAATACTTTTATGTGATGCTCAAAAGGATACATCCAATGCATACCAACTGGACCACATATCTTTATCTCCCGCACTAAATGAACAACCAAGTGAACCATTATATCAAAAAGCTGGAGGGAAATACATTTCCAACTTGCATAGCACAACAACAACCTCCTTTTGTAGGACATCCAAATGGTCCCGGTCAATCAACTTCCGACATATTGAACCAAAAAAAAAACAAAATATAGTTATTGAGTACCTTATATCCACATCCATTACTCTGTAAATAGCAATAGGTAACAATTATTGCATCAAAACATGACAATCATGAGATTTCAACTAAGTAATCCAACAATCCTTTGTAACTGCCTGACTAACATTTGACGAATAACCAATTGGGACCTTCACTGATTTCAAACTATCACAAACTGAGATTCTCTCATCCTTTAACAATGTACAAGTTGAAGGGGGCATGTAAATCCTCTTAACCTTCACTTATGGAGCGAAATTATTTCTGATTCCCAAATCTACCAAGTCCAACCGAGCATTCAAACTATCTTTCGTCTTCCACGGAATATTCAAGAGGGTGCCTATCAAACTTTCACAAACATTTTTCTAAATATGCACCACATCTAGTCAATTCCTAACTTGAAGATGCTCCAAGTATGGTAGATCGGAAAATATTGACCTTTTCTTCCGTGGACCATCACAATGTATTCTGTCCTTGCCATTATGCTTTCCCAACACCACTCTCAATTTCTTTACCTTCTTGTGAATCTGCACACCAGTTAGTGGTGTAGGGGATTTCCTTCATTCTTTCCCTCCTACAAATTGACCACATCATCTCGATATTTATGATGTCTTTGCAGCCATTTTCTATGGCCAAGATACACAATCTTTCTTCCATGGCTTAGCTGTTTGAATTTTGTCTTCTCCCCACAAATAGGACATGCTTTGTGCCCCTTCACAACATACCCCAAAATATTTCCATAGGCTAGAAAATCATTGATTGTGCAAAAAAAGCATGGCACGCAATTGAAACTCCACATTCATATGGGCATCGAATACCATCACCCCTTTTTTCCCACAATATCTTCAAATCATCAATTAATGGTCTCAAATACACATCAATGTTGTTTCCAGGTTGTATAGGACCTGAGATTAATAGAGGCATCATAACATATTTCGAATTCATGCACAAGTAAGGGGGAAAATTATAGATAATCAACATCACGGGCCAAGAACTATGTTTCGATGACATATTTCCAAATGGATTCATCCCATCAGTACACAAAGCAAAGCATAAATTTCTAACTTCTGAACCAAATGTAGGATATGGCTTGTCAAAAATTTTCCATTGTTCACCGTCTGCCGGACGTCTTATCTTGTCGTCTCTTAGTCTTTCCCGCTCTCCATGCCAACGCAAGTTCTTTGCATCCTTTGAATTCACAAATAACCTCTTCAACCTTGGAATTAAAGGAAGATACCAAATACACTTCAACGGGACCTTCTTCTTTTTCTTAGCCAAACACCCATCAACATCATTCCTCACACCCTTATATCTTGAAGGTTTGCTGGGAGGTCATCGCCGCACCTCTCAAAATTAATATTTATAAGCTCTTTTTCCTTACTTTCTACAACTAGGTAGATAGCAGCAAGTCGGGGTCATCCACGAAGAAGAGGGATCTTCCTAAGCATTTCGGCAAAAAAGGTTGATATTAGGCTAGGAGTAGACATATATACAGACATATAAAAGCATGTAAATGGGGGGGTTTTGGATGGTTGGTTTTCCTAAGTTACGAAAGTAAAAAGATAAGATAACTAGCAAAGTTAAGTGACTATGCTAATCATCAAACAAAACTAAGAAAAAGGGGTTTAAAACTAGAAAGATAAAAAAGCCTTGGGGGCAAGGGATATCCACTTCCAAACCTAATGTAGATCATTGAACCATTCACTCATTCTATCACATTCATTACATGACTTAACATTAACATACCCATCCAGCAAGAATCACAACACGTTATGCACAAGAAGTTCTAAGTTCATGCTCATAGATTTTCATGCAAAGGAACTACGGAATTCGTCACGTTCCTAACACCTAACCAATTCAATCATACAAACACTTCCTATTCTCAAACAACTCATGGCATAAATGAAGTGAAACACAACCTCAAGAATACACAAATGCTAAATAACAAATGCTTCAAGGATGAGTAAAACCATCTATTCACTACTTCAACTACTTGTTGTGAAGATAAATCTTCTATCCTTCTTAGGTAGTAGTTTGCAAGAGTGAATTCGAAATCTCTTGTCAAACCTCACTAATGACTCCCTTATTGCTAAGAGTATCCCATTGATAGCATTTAGCACGAAGAATCAACAAGCTTAGCAACACTTATGAACACTACACCGTGCCTAAGCATTTAACCAATTCATGCATTTACACAGGATTAGTCAAAAATGATCGACGCTCATAGACCTCTCTCGTTTGCTACCTAAAACAAACATGACGAAGAGTTCGACATCATCACATTCATCTAGCAATCATCAATCCATCAACACAATAAAAAGCTCTAAATCATACTCATAGATTCCTAACAAGAAAAAGGGGGAAATTAACCCAAATCCCCCAAGCCCTAGCAAGCAATTCATACAAGTATTTCATATGCTCAAGCTTTCAACAACATTAATGATATCAACAAACACATTCAATACCCATAAATGCATAATAGCAAAAGCACCAAATAGATAGATAAAAATGGTTCTTACTACATAGAAATGGAAGCTTCAATCCTTTGCTCCCAAGTACAAAACTAAGCTAGATAATCAAAACCCATACCATAGAACAAAAATCTACAAAGGAAGAAGAAGAAATGGAAGAAAATGGTGAAAAACTAGGGTTTTGGAGACCCCAAGTTGGGCTTAGAGCTTTGGGGAAGAAGGGGTGAAGAGGCATTTATAGTGGAAGAAAAAGGGGAGAAAAAAACGCTGCCGTAGGGCTGAATTTGCTCTGACGTTGCGACTTGCGACCAACCATCGCGACTCGCGACCAAATCAGTAAAATCCAGCCCTGTTTTGTTTTACTTCCTCCGGGTGAACCGTTGATCCATTTTGGGAGTTCTTGTAGTCGATTTCATAGTGATCGAGAAGAGGAATCCAATGGTACCACTCTTGAAGGCTGATTCTTCTCGGAAAATTATGAAAACCCTGGACCATCCTTCACCCGCTACTTTGCTCTCCTTTCTTCACTTTATCTTCTACCACTTTGTGAGTGGCCTTCAATCTTCTAGCATCCTTTCGAATGGCCTTGACTAAACCACTTCTAAATGCTCATGAGCAATCTAAAAATTAAGCTCACAAAAAGGAATCTAGATGCTCATGAGGACCAAAAATCCCTTAGATTCAACATAGGTTACAAAAATGAAGGATTTAGATATAAAAACCGAAAATGGTCATCTAAACCCTTTATTATGTAAACCTACGTAAATCTAGCAATCTCACACCAATAATATAACAAAAGTGATCCTATATACTACTAAATAATGCATATAAAATGGATACATCAAACCTCCCCGCACTTAAACCTTACTCGCCCTCGAGTAAGAAAAGATCCAAGCACACGAAGGAAATGATATATCCACATCCTAACTACTAATCCCCCAATCAAAGCCTCACAAAAACTCTCAATATCATAAATCCCAAAATAAAAGCACACATGAGAATTTTTCACACACACATCCCCGATCCTAAATCTAACCAAACCTACCACTTATCAATTCACTACCCATAAAAATATTTCAAAGCCCCGAATTGATATTCCCAAAGTCCAATGACACAAGATGAAGTTAAAACCATTTAAGAGGTTTAAGCACATACTTCACCTAATGCCAATATATCAACCAAAATCCAATGACATAAAATGAAGCTAAAATCATATAGGAAGTTTAAACACATGCTTCACCTAATGCCAATATATCAACCAAAAATGAAGTAGAAAGAGATCAAGAATTTCATAACCATACTTCGTTTCCTAACCCACTAAGTTACCCAATCCCAAGAGGTCTCTAGATGTTGAGCTACCCGATCCATCCATGTGACAACTGTAACCTTATGACTCCAACGTAGGCAAATGAGTGAAATCATAGCATTTTCCTTTTTCTCTCTTTTTCTCTCATTTTGCCTAGGAGCTCTTTCAAGTTTTCATCCTAGCCACACATCATGTTTCTTTGGCTCACATCTCACCTTTTTCCACACATTTTAGCCTCTCATTTTTGCCTAGGCTGCCCTTTCGGGTTTTCGACCTATCCGGGCCCCCAATGTTGCCTAAGTTGCCCTCTCGGGTTTTCAACTTAGCGAGTTTTCTCTTCTTTTTTTTCTTTTTTTAATATATATATTTTTTTCATTTTCTCATGTTTTTCCAATCAAAAGTAGCAAAAAGCATTCCAAAACAAGCTATCATGCATGTGATTCCTCTAACCCCTCCCCGCACTTAAAACATTACATTGCCCTCAATGTAAACATGTAAGGCAAGAACAATAAAACTCAAGGCAAGGGGTAGAGTGACACCCGTTTCTCCGCGATATGGCACAATTCCATGCACTTGTATAGAATCGGCCCCGCCATTGGTTTCGGAGCCGAAAGGACTCACCCCTCGAGAAAAGCATTGTCTCCATGGCGCCGTTTGATCAAGACTAACACCACAAACAACAACATTAAACTCACAAGTACATAAGGATTTGTAATACTAGGTTTAGAATAGAGAATTAATAACCATAGTATTCTCAAAGAACAGCCAATCCACCCTCAACCACCACTATAAGATTATTCATTAAAAATATCCAACATATATCAACATATATACAAGCATCATTATAGGATATGCACTTATGGTCACAATGATGTAGTCGGCATACTACAATCAACAAAGGTACTATAAAGATGCAAGAATTTTCATATGCCAATATATGTAGGATGGTGGAGGAATGAGCGGGTATGTGGTGGTTCTTGGGAGTGTTGGGTGGAGAAGAAGGAAGGATCATGCAATGTTTAAGAACAGATGAAAACTTGGATTTTCCATTGCGACTGAGCTGGTCACGACTCGCGATTCTTCATCGCGACTCACGACGGTACCGTCGCGACTCACAAAAATGGGAGCAGAATTTTAGCAAAAATTTTCTGATCACATTGCGACTCGCGACCTCTATGTCGCTACTCGCGATGGCCCATCGCGACTCGCGGAAAGTTGGTGCTGGGAGTGAATTTTTCTCCCCTGTTCGTCGCGACTCGCGACGAGGCCATCGCGACTCGCGATGGCAGGGTATCCGAGGCTTAAAAGTTTTTCTTTTGCTTACCAACTGTCTAAGCTTTCTTCCCTTGTTCGTTGATCTCGTTCCTTCATCTCCTCCATTGCAATGCACTTCACTTTGCTACAAAATCATAGAAAAACATGCCATAAAAAGAACAAAACAAAACAACAAAAAAACTAAGAAACAAAAACTAAGAAACAAAAACTAAAAGAAATGCCGAATTTATTTTACGTCATCGGCACGACGAAGTTTCGTATTTTTAAGGTCGTCAGCATGACCCTAATGTTATCCGTATGGTGAAGGCTTGAACCCCTTCACCTCACCATGAACATCCAAAAGTAGAGAGGTGGGGGTACAAAACTTTCAAGAGGAAAGTTTTGTTGAGGTGGAGATAGTGTAAAGGGAGTTGAGTGGTTAGAAGGCTTGGGATAGTCTTTTGGCTCCTCTCTTGTCTCCCTCACAACCTCCGAAAATGGTGGAGTTGGTTCACTAGGTGGGAGAAGGGGTGACGATGCTAATGAATGTAGCACTATCACCTCTTCCTCCATTTTTCTATGCTTAACAACCAACTCCCCATCCCCTTCGAACTCAAAATCATTTCCATTGGTGACCTCACTCACCGAATCCTCGAGTTCGATTTGTGATGGTGTATTTTTGGAATCACGAGCTTCCATTCGGGCCAACGCTTCAATTATACTCCTCACATGCCCCTCAATAGCCTCAACACTAGAGGAGAGCTGGGTATCCGACTCCTCACTAGTAGAGGAGTTCAAGTTTGCTATTGTATTCAAGACTTCCTCACGTGTCAAACTTGAACTTCCTTGTTGGGCTTGGTTTTGGGGTATGGTATAAGGTGGTGATGGCCAAATAGGTTGCTCGTATTGTTTGTTTTTCGGCTCATTCTCATACCACCAATCCGGACTACCACTCCATTCTTGAGCTTCTTGCCCTTGAAAACCAACATCTCCTACCTCTTGGTAGCACTCTTCATAGTACCCAAGGTTTTGGAAACCAAGGGTTCTTTCTTGGTCATAGTGCTCTTCCCACAACAAAGGGCAAGATTCGGTAGGATGATCGGAATGACACATCCTACAAAACCTTGCTTGTTGAGCCTCTCTTCTCATCATGAGTTCCCTCAAGGTGAGACGCTCAGTTTTTTTTAAAAAAAATTCAGAAGTTCGAAATCATATTGCAAGGATTCTCGATAAAAGCTCACCAAGAACTCAAGCAATACCTACTCCGAACAAAAACAACCACGAAGTAGTGGAAAATAAAAACAACTAGCTAATACACAACCAAATACACCTAAATACTTAAGAATAAACGCCTCTTCCCCGGCAGCGGCGCCATTTTTGGGAGGTCATCGCCGCACCTCTCAAAGTTAATATTTATACGCCCTTTTTGCTTACTTTCTACAACTAGGTAGATAGCGGCAAGTCGGGGTCATCCACGAAGAAGAGGGATCTTCCTAAGCATTTAGGCACAAAAGGTTGATATTAGGCTAGGAGTAGACATATATACATACATATAAAAGCATATAAATAGGGGGGTTTTGGATGGTTGGTTTTCCTAAGTTACGAAAGTAAAAAAGACAAGATAACTAGCAAAGTCAAGTGACTATGCTAATCATCAAACAAAACTAAGAAAAAGGGGTTTAAAACTATAAAGATAAAAAATCCTTGGGGGCAAGGGATATCCACTTCCAAACCTAATGTAGATCATTGAACCATTCACTCATTCTATCACATTCATTACATGACTTAACATTAACATACCCATCCAGCAAGAATCAAAACACGTTATGCACAAGAAGTTCTAAGTTCATGCTCATAGATTTTCATGCAAAGGAGCTACGGAATTCGTCACGTTCCTAACACCTAACCAATTCAATCATACAAACACTTCCTATTCTCAAACAACTCATGGCATAAATGAAGTGAAATACAACCTCAAGAATACACAAATGCTAAATAACAAATGCTTCAAGGATGAGTAAAACCATCTATTCACTACTTCAACTACTTGTTGTGAAGATAAATCTTCTATCCTTCTTAGGTAGTAGTTTGCAAGAGTGAATTCGACATCTCTTGTCAAACCTCACCAATGACTCCCTTATTGCTAAGAGTATCCCATTGATGGCATTTAGCACGAAGAATCAACAAGCTTAGCAACAGTTATGAACACTACACCGTGCCTAAGCATTTAACCAATTCATGCATTTACACAGGATTAGTCAAGAACGATCGACGCTCATAGACCTCTCTCGTTTGCTACCTAAAACAAACATGACGAAGAGTTCGACATCATCACATTCATCTAGCAATCATCAATCCATCAACACAATCAAAAGCTCTAAATCATACTCATAGATTCCTAACAAGAAAAAGGGGGAAATTAACCCAAATCCCCCAAGCCCTAGCAAGCAATTCATACAAGTATTTCATATGCTCAAGCTTTCAACAACATTAATGATATCAACAAACACATTCAATACCCATAAATGCATAATAGCAAAAGCACCAAATAGATAGATAAAAATGGTTCTTACTACATAGAAATGGAAGCTTCAATCCTTTGCTCCCAAGTACAAAACTAAGCTAGATAATCAAAACCCATACCATAGAACAAAAATCTACAAAGGAAGAAGAAGAAATGGAAGAAAATGGTGAAAAACTAGGGTTTTGGAGCCCCCAAGTCGGGCTTAGAGCTTTGGGGAAGAAGGGGTGAAGAGGTATTTATAGTGGAAGAAAAAGGGGAGAAAAAAATGCTGCCGCAGGGATGAATTTGCGCTGACGTCGCGACTCGCGACCAACCATCGCGACTCGCGACCAAATCAGTAAAATCCATCCCTGTTTTGTTTTACTTCCTCCGTGTGAACCGTTGATCCGTTTTGGGAGTTCTTGTAGTCGATTTCATAGTGCTCGAGAAGAGAAATCCAATGGTACCACTCTTGAAGGCTGATTCTTCTCGGAAAATTATGAAAACCCTGGACCATCCTTCACCCGTTGCTTTGCTCTCCTTTCTTCACTTTATCTTCTACCACTTTGTGAGTGGCCTTCAATCTTCTACCATCCTTTCGAATGGCCTTCACTAAACCACTTCTAAATGCTCATGAGAAATCTACAAATTAAGCTCACAAAAAGGAATCTAGATGCTCATGAGGACAAAAAATCCCTTAGATTCAACATAGGTTACAAAAGTGAAGGATTTAGATATAAAAACAGAAAATGATCATCTAAACCTCATATTATGTAAACCTACGTAAATCTAGCAATCTCACACCAAAAATATAACAAAAGTGATCCTAAATACTACTAAATAATGCATATAAAATGGACACATCATTTGCACACATGATATTCAATTGCATCTTTAAAATCACCGTTATACAACACACAAACATTAGGAAATGCGTGTATTTTGTTGTATTCCAAACCAAGTGGACACAATATTTTCTTAGCCTCGTAAAAATTTTTAAAATTTCATCAAACTTAGCCTCAAAATCTCTTACAGTGTCATCAAACAATGCCATCAAGCATAGCATCAACGGTACATTTGTTTCCATCTACCTTGTCAAACCCACCCTTATGTTGATGCTCTACTTCTCCATGAAATGTCCAAACAATGTAACCTCTGTCAAATCCGTACTTAAGCAAGTGAAATATAACAAGCCCACGTTCATCAAACCATTCACGACACAAGCATCCTTTGCATGGACAAAGTATCCTCTCCTCCTGACCATAGGCATAATCAAGAAATGAATCTATAAATGCAATATATTCACCAGTCCCTCTAGCTACACTTGGATAACTAACCTTTTTTTTCTCAATGCAAACATCGATTCTTGGTCCATTGTATCTAAACATAATAATACAAACAATTAAACTAATATTCATTGTTTCTAACATAATAAAAATAAACACAATCAATCTGCTACACAATACTAAAAATGTCATGTGTATGTGTATATGTATATGTATATGTATATGTATATGTATCAACTTGTTCTTGAGATATATATGTGTGTGTGTGTGTGTGTACCATCTACCAAAATAAACACAATCATGTTTACATCCACAATCATTTACACTCTCACAAAATGATAATAAACCAACTTAAAACATTGAAACCATTAATAAATACAAATAAACTCTCTCCATGCATGCATTAATGGTTATTATCACTACTATAATTGAAACTCACAAAAGAAAAGGGAAAAATACACTCATGGGTCTTCATTGCTTTGGGTTAATGCTCACCATCCAAAAACATCTTCCATCAATGAAGAGATAAGGGGATTAAAAGTTTAGATCTAATTTTTGAGTATTAGTTTGGAGCATTTAATGCTTAATTAAGCACCGGCTTTTGTGAATAGTACGTAAAACAGGTGACACTATTCCCAATAGCACTGGTTTTTAACCGGTGATACGTCAACTGGTGCCATTTTTCCCGATTTTTTCTTAAGATTTATTTTAACACCATTTTTTTAAACCGGTTTTTAAAACTGGTGGCAATTTATTCATAGCATTGGTTTTTGTCATTTTTAGCATAGGTTTTTAAACCGGTGCTAATTTAACACCGGTTTTTATGATTTTTAGCACTGGTTTTTAGAGCGGTGTTAGTTTAACACTGGTTTTCATCATTTTTAGCACCCATTTTTCAATCGATGTTAAATTAATACCGGTTGTTAAAAAAAACCGGTGTTAAAAATTAAAAAACTGGTGTAAATTTAACTACAGTTTGAAAACTGGTGCTATTACAATTTTGGCACCAGTTTTTAAAACTGGTGCAAGAGGGGGGCTCCGTGGTAGTGTGCAGTTCAGAAAAGCTACGTCAAACTCACAAGTGGAAGCAATGGTAGGGGCGGGAGCGACAAGCAGCCGGAACAGTGTGTTCCCCCCTTTACAGCAAGGCCTAGCACAACTGGCTCAAACCCTCAGATCTGTTGGCTATCAGGTGGAGCCCCCAATGCTCTATCAAATAATGGTCTGACAACAAGTGGTTCCCACACCTTTGATGCCCTTGGTGTTGCAGCCAAGATTCCAATTACAAGCCACCCCAAAGGCATCCTACCAAGCGAATATTGAGATAGGGGCTTAAGATCAGCCTCAATCGATGTTCCCCTATATAAACTAGACATTGGCATATTCAGTGCCCCTTTTGTACCTCACATTCCAAACCACGAGATCCCTTACTCGATTGCTTGGCCAATGGGATTTTACCCAGGTTACGAGAACCAAATGCATTTATGGCCTTGACTAGAGATCCCTCTACACAACCCTTATCACTAAGGGTTGCAGCAGCTGTACTACAGCTCTGTTGTTGAATGACCATGGCCTGGATACAAGGCCTCAAACTAGATACCCAGTATTGACTGCTCTTTATGGCTAAATAAATACGGAGATTAACAAATGGGATAAGAGTTGATCGACGCCTTCACAAGGGAGTTGGACATATTGATTGGGCCTTTGGGTTAAGTTGGAGCCTCCCTTTTTAGTTGTTTAATGTCCACTCGATGGCTCATTGATGTGAAGCCACCGGAGGGGTTTCCCACGTACAGTGGAGATACGAACCCCTGGGAGTTCACATAAACCTTTCTTAGTCTGATGAATATGCGAGACTTCAACAAAAATATGATATGTAAGCTAGTAGGAAGTTACCTCCAAGGAAAGGCTCGAGAATGTTTTAACAAACTAGGCAAGGGATCGTTGCATTTATATAGAGATTTCAGAAAGGCCATGTTGGGCTAGTTTTTCCAAATGAAAGGATTTACAAAAACAACGATTGAGCTCTATCAAAGCAAGATGAGGTTTAACGAATTGACGAAAGCATTCTATCATCCATAAGTGGATGAAAGCCTCAGTGTATTCAACCGCACTGAGGATGGGGTGATACTTGGCTATATGAATGAAATGTCCAACCTCAACTAGTATAAGAAGCCGGTCTTGAAGAATCCAGAAACCCTGTAGCAACTACTAGATATCGTGGAACAATATTTGAAGATCAAGAAAGCCATGAAGAGAAAACAAGAGGGGGATAGGTAGAGCGAAAAGGGCTCTAAGGCCACGGAGTTAAGGCCAAAAAGGTTGGAAGCTTCGAACAAAGGCTTCAAAAGCTATATTCCCCTAACCAAAACCCATGTTGAAATACATTCCATTCATGAGGGGATGTTTTGAGCTCCCCCTCCCAGTAAATACTTTCCCGGAAAAATAGAGTCACCCAAAATTTGGGACCATTATAAAGAGAATGGCTATGATACGAATGGATGCATCCATTTTAAGAGAGAAATTGATAGATGTTCAAGAGAGGGATTGCTCCCGAACTACATCGAAAGACCAAGAGGATAAGGCACCTCGAAGGGAAATAGAAAGTGCCACCGGAAACCCTACAAGAAAAGGGCCAATCAAGGTGGTAGAGAAATTAAATGAAATGAGAGAAATGAAAGACCTCACCAAGAGGCTCGGGCGGATAGGAACTGGGGAGGTGGGGTCAATCTTGTGAGCAACTTCATTAATAGGGTGGTGAGTGACCAATCATCGAACACCATCATGAAGCACAATCCTGATATGTACCCACCAGGGAACCGTGCCAAAAATGACTTTGAGCAGGGGAAGAAATAACTTTCTCAGAAGCAAACTTGGTACCCGGTTGAACCCCCTATACGGACCCCATGATAATCCATTCAACTATTGGAGACTTCTATGTCAAAAGGGTGTTCGTAGATGATGGCAGCGGAGTGTAGGTAGTGTTATCCATTTTCTTTGATCAACTGGGGCTAGGGCATGAAAATTTGAGGAGGACAACCTCACCACTATCTAGGTTCATTGAGAAAACAGTGCTGCCCTTAGGGGTCGTAACCCTCCAAGTCAAGGTGACCGATGGAGGTAGAGAAGTCACGATCGATTGTAGCTTCACCATGATTGATATTTTATTCCCCCCTATAATGTAATATTGATAAGGCCCTTGATGTGCCGGGCGTGAGCCATATTGTTCCCCTACCACTTAAAAAGAAATTCCCCCACTAAAAAGGGGATAGTAATCATAAGGGAGGATCAACCGGCAGCAATGAGTTGTTTGGCGATAGAATTTAAAGAAGGTAAAAAGAGGATAGGGTGGCTTTGATAAATTGAGAAATTAAACCCATGAACACAGAGACAATAGCTTCTCGAACACAAGGAATAATGGTGGTGGGAAGATGATACCACCCACAACTAAAGAAAAGATTAAAGATCTCCAGGAAAACTATGAGGACGTATTTTCGTGGAGCACGTTCAACCTTGTAGGGGTACCCAAATAGCTTATGGTCCACAGATTGACTGTAGACCCCTATCAAAAGCCAATTAATCAGAAAAGAAGGTCGTTTACCCCCGAGAGGGTGAAGGTCATAAAGAAGGAAGTCCATAAACTTCTTGGAGCAAAGATCATCTGATCTGCTTCATTTTGCGTGCGTTAACCTATGCATTTGTCATAGTTTTATTTACTTTTGGTTGGCAGTATGGTAACATTAGTTGAGTTTACATGACAAGGGGTTCAGAAAACCATGTTCGGTTTTCTATTCTAAATCCCACGTTTTGTACACTTAATTAGTGATTATTGATACATCTTGTTCACGGGCTCCTTGGTCCTTATTATAAGTACCCTTAGTAAGTTGCCATGAAAGCTATTTGTTACATTACATTCTTGCGAAGGCCATTTTCTTTTAACGGTAGAAGTGAAGGTCATTCACATTGAATGGTATTAGATGAAGGCCACGAGTATCAATGCGTGGTAGATGGAGACTGAAGTCAAGGATAGGTGGTTTCGATTTTCAAGACGACAAAAGGTGAAAATGGTGAATCGTGATCCAAGGAGTGTTTCCTTAGTATGAAAACAATCCAAGAAGAATTAGCCTTCAATTTTGGTTCCATTAGATTCATCTCCTTAAGTACTACAAAATCGAGTACTAGAAATCCCAATTTGGACTAACGGTTCACCCGTGGAAAGCAACCGAAGTTCAGCCGACAAAGCACCGGCGGCACTTCACGAACCTCGCATGGTCAAGCACCAGTGGCCTGTGAAAATCTTCACGGACCACAGTACATAAGAATCCAGGGGTTTCCGTTAAGACCAGTATGAGACATTGACGAGGCAAGCTTTACAGACCACGCCAGATCCCACGGTTCGTCGATGAATATTCACGGACCGTGCCAGATCTGGCGCCCCATGCTTGAATGTTCACGGACCGTTGCATCCGTGTTGATCAATGAAACTGTGGCGGAGGACCGTTTTGGCCATAAATCTCTCAATTTTCATCTGATTTCCCTATATTATCACTACCACAGAGACCCCCCCCCAGCACCTTTTTTTAGCATAGATTTTGAAAACTGATGACAAAAATGTAAGAGCACAAGTTTTTATATATTTTATCACCGGTTTTTAAAACCATTCTTAATTTAACACAGAATTTTTAATTTTAACAATGGTTTTTAAAAAACTAGTGTTAAATTTTTTTAACACCGGTTTTTGAAAAACCTGTGTTAAATTTTAAAATAGCACCAGTTTTGGAAACCAGTGCTAAAATTTGCTAATACTTTTAAAATAGCACCAATTTTTTAAAAATGGTGCTACAATTTTTTAAAATTCTCTCTTCCTACCTAAAAAATGCCAAAATTTTTTTAATAGCACCAGTTTTTAAAAATAGGTGCGAAAAATTTTCAAAATTTATTTTTCCCGCCAAAAAAATCGCAAAAGGTTTTTAAAATTCAATCTTCCAGCCAAAATTTTCAAAATATTCGTCGAAGTTTTTTAAAGTTCAATCTTCCAACCAAAGGATTCAAAATATATTCCAAAAATTTCATATAATGTTGCCAGATATTTCATGGACTGGGAGCTGCTGTGCTCTAAGCTAATTTATTAACTTTCAAAATCGTTCACTTCTTTTGTTGACTTTAACTAATAACTAAGTTAAGTTAAATTAATCGACGATCAAACCTTATTGACCTAATATATATAAATAAGAAAAAAATTGTTTACATTAACTAATTAACATTCAACCCTTAATTAATTTAGTATATATAAATACAACTTTAACTAGACAACGGTTAATCCTTATTTGACTTTCAATATATAAATACTAATAACTAGACTAACTTTAACTAATCAACGGTCAAATTGTACTTGACTTTCAATATATAAATACTAATAACTAAGTTGACTTTAACTGATAAACGTTCAACCCTTACTTTACTTTCTATATATGAACATTAATAACCAGGTTGACTTTAACTAATCAACGGTCAAACTTTACTTGACTTTCAATTAAACACTAATAACTAAGATAACTTTAGCTAATTAACGGTCAAATTGTAATTAACTTTCTATACGTAAACACTAGTGACTAAGCTGACTTTAACTAATCAATGGTCAAATTTTACTCAACTTTCAATATTTAAACACTAATAACTAGGTTGACTTTGACTAATCAATGGTCAAACCTTACTTAACTCTTTATATATAAATACTAGTGACTAAGTTTACTTGAATTAATCAATGGTCAAACTTTACTTGACTCTCTCTATATAGAAACACTAGTAACTAAGCTAACTTTAACTAATCAACGGTCAATATATAAACACTAATAACTAGGTTGACTTGTCTAATCAACGGTCAATATATAAACACTAATAACTAGGTTGACTTGTCTAATCAACGGTCAAACTTTACTTGACTTTCAATATATAAACAGTAATAACTAAGTTGACTTTAACTAATCAACAATCAAACTTTACTTGACTTTCTATATGTAAATACTAGTAACTAAGTTGACTTTAACAAATCAATGGTCAACCTTTACTTGACTTTCTATATATAAACACTAGTGACTAAGTTAACTTTAACTAATCAACGACCAAACTTTATTTGACTTTTAATATATAAACATTAATAACTAGGTTAACTTTGACTAATAAATGGTCAAACCTTACTTGACTTTCAATATATAAACACTAATAACTAAGTTGACTTTAACTAATCAACGATCAAACTTTACTCGACTTCAATATATAAACATTAATAACTAGGTTGACTTTAACTGATCAACGATCAAACCATACTTAACTTTCAATATATAAACACTAATTACTAGGTTGACCTTGACTAATCAACAGTCAAACCTTACTTGAATTTAATATATAAAGACTAATAACTAAGTTTACTTTAACTAATTAATGGTCAAATTTTATTTGAATTAGTATATAAAAGAAAAAAATAAAAAATTTTGACTTTGACTAATCAACGGGCAACCCTTACTTGATTTCTTTATACAAACAATAATAACAAAGTTGACTTTAACTAATCTACGGTCAACCATTACTTAGCTTACAACATACAAATACTAATAACAAAGTTGACTTTAACTAATTGACAGTCAAACCTTACTTGACTTTCAATATATAAACACTAATTACTAGGTTGACTTTGACTAATCAATGGTAAACCTTAATGAACTTTCAATATATAAACGCTAATAACTAAGTTAACTTTTACAAATTAACAGTTAAACTTTATTTGAATTAGTATATATAAATACAAATAAAAATGTTTGACTTTGACTAATCAATGGTCAACCCTTACTTGACTTTTATACACAAACACTAATAACAAAGTTAACTTTAACTAATCCACGGTCGACCCTTACTTGGCTTTCTACATACAAATATTAATAACAAAGTTGACTTTAACTAATCAACGGTCAAACCTTACTTAACTTTGAATATATAAACACTAATTACTAGGTTTACTTTAACTAATCAACATTTAAACCTTACTTGACTTTCAATATATAAACACTAATAACTAATTTGACTTTAAATAATTAACGATCAAACTTTATTTGAATTAGTATATATAAATACAAATAAAAATGTTTGACTTTTACTAATCAACAGTTAACCGTTACTTGACTTTCTATATACAAACACCAATAACAAAGTTGACTTTAACTAATCCACAGTCATCAAAGTTGAGAAAGTTGAAGGGCAAGTGCTTAATTTGATGAATAGGGTGCGCCAACTAGATACCCAATTTTCCGAAAAAGAACCATCCCTAGTTGAATATGAAATTTTGGCGGCTAACCTAGGGTTTTGCAATTGTTTACCTATTTTTGGCCTATTTTTAGGCCCGGTCTCCTACTACTATATATAGGAGTCTTAGTCTTCTACTAAACTATTAGGAAGTAGATGAGGAAGTAGATTAGAACCTAGACATAATGTAGAGTAGATTCTCTCTCTAGTTTAGAGAGAAGGAAGGGAAGAGTTCTTCTTCTCCTTCCTTCTTCTTTTTCCTATCTTTTTTTCTTTTCGTCTTATTTTCTAGATCCATGGAATCTAACCTAATATTTTCCATGGATCTAACCTTTGTAGAGTAGCTTAGTAGCTTAGGGATATTTGTATTCATGCTTTGATGATTTCTTCTTGAGATTTAGATTTTCCCTATCCTAATGCTTATGAATATTTGTGCTTGAACTTGTATTTTCTAAGTATTGTGATTTATGCTATGTCATTATGATAATGCACTCATGCATGTATGGTAGTATAAAGTTGTGCTAGGCTACATTGCTATCTTGGGAAGTGTTAGAATTGTGGAGTAGGTATAGAACACTGGAAGATGAGTGCATTCAAGTTCTTTGAGAGAAAATCCTTATATGTGTTATACCATGATTTCAATTAGATAGTTTTGCTTGATGTAAATCACATATCGGCCGGTTGATTTGGCAAATTCTAGTAGGGGAATGGCTCCTAGTTACCCAACAGATAAGTGTGTTGTATGTAGCAACTAGAGTTGTGCCAACTCTAGAGTCATCACAAGGTGTCTTTTCCTTTGCCACTCTAGGACTAGGGATTGAGATCAACAGTGGAGTGTCCAGGATTGTAATTCATCTTACTACATATCCAATGGTTGCAACCTACGCGAGGCAATGCCCTTTTAGGCGGACATGTTCCTCTATGCGGGGGCATGCTGGCCTTGGGAGTGAGTGATTAGGGAATGGTCTGCGACATCATAGAACTAGAATGCATTGCCTAAAATTATGGAGACGGTGAGATGTGGGCATTTTGGTAAGTACCACGTATGACAGGGGGAGAGAAATACATGGCTATCTCCACACCGTGTGACATGAGCATAAGAAATGTTTATAAGTCCATGTGTGAAGGAATTGAGGATAGAAGTCATTTATCAAGCATGTTACACAAATACCCCCAAGTGCATGTTTATATTGTTGTTTGCTTTATTTCAGTTTAATTCTTTGTAGTTCATAATTGAAAAACCACTCCCCCCTTGCATGTTTTCTATATTATCTATCCTTTCACCCGTAAAGATTGACGACATGTACGAGGTAGTATTTTAACTAGTATTTGAGCCCCAGCATCCTTGTGGACAAACCCAGGGCTTACCGCTTAATACCCTTTGGTAGCTTAGCAGTAAAAATGGGTGCAAAATATAAATCTCTATCTTTGATATGTAAGCCCCTTGGCTTGTGTTTTAACGATAACCGGGTCAGGCAGGTCAAAATTTTGGCGCCGCTGCTAGGGATGCTCTTTAGTTCGAGTATTAGTTGAGTATAACGTGTTAGTGGGTAGTTAGTATTTCTTTTATCTCTTTTTTTTTGTTTTGAAAAGTAGGTATTGCTTAAGTTCTTGGTGACAACTGAGGACTCTTGCACTACGATTCCAAATTTTGTGTGTTTTCTTTGTTGGGGTTTAATTGAAAAATTAAAAAAAATTGGGAAAGCACTCAACGGAGGACCCTTTGTAGGGTGTGTCATTGCGATCATCCTAGAGTGACTGTGGGAGAAGAATAGTTCAAAGAGCAAAATTTTGTAGGATTTGTCATTGCAACCACCCTAAGGAGTCTTGCTCTTGGATAAGAGAAATTGAGAGAGAGGTAGGAGTTGTTGGTTCCCAAGGCCCATGGGATCAAGATTTTTATCCATACCATGACTCTCCAAATTCGAGGTTTGGTGGTAACTCAAATTCGTGGTATGGAAACGCATCGGGAAACCAACACTTTGTGTTAGATAGTGGGATTTCACCAAATTATCCAATGCCTCAAAATTAATCCCTAGAATTAGTCCCCAAATCAGATTGTGTGGAAATTTTGCAAGCTATAACTAATGTGACCAAGAGTAGTGATTTACTCAAATCACAAATGCTTAGCGAGATTAGCAATTTGGGAACTCAACTATTCTCAAGAATTAAGAAAGTTGAAGGGAAAGTGCTTAATTTGAAGAATAAGGTGAGCCAACTAGAAACCCAATTTTCCAAAAAATGAACCATCCCTAGTTGAATGTAAAATTTTGGTAGATGAATCTAAAGAGGGTGGCGAAAGGTTTGTTGAGAGTGAAGAAGTCGAGGAATGGGTGATTATACTTAATTTTCCAAATTACTTATTTGCACCCTACCTCCACCTATAGATCCTACTCCCACATTTTTAGAAACCTTAGAGAAAACTATATGGAGGCCAATTGAATATGCTAAGCTTCCAAATCACTTATTCCCTCCAAGGTTGACTCCTCCTCAACTATATCTTCCTGTTGGATGACTTTTACCCCATGCTCTTCATTTTTGGTTGACCAAGGTGATGGGGGTACAAACCTGTACCCTATATATAACATTAGGATCATGCCGACAACCTTAAATATGTGGAGATTCTCGGGAGGCAACCCAAGTTTTGAAAAAGTGGATTAGTTTAATATTTTTGTGTGTTTTCCTATTTGTAGCTTTCATTTTGTTTTTGGGACACTATTACACTTGGTGTGCATGTTTGTTTTGTAGGAAGCTTATGGTTCTTGGAGGAAGGTGAGAAAATGGGGAGACCAAATTATGAACCATGATACATGGATTGTGATTCTGAAAATGGTGGACAAGGAGGAGAACCCAAACCCCAAGTTCATGGGCCATGTAGAAGTGCACAACCCATGAAGCTCACATACTTTCCCACACCACCCAATCACTATTTCTTATCTACCACCACCCTACCACCACCAAAATACCACCCAAAACCCACCTACCCTCAAAACCCTTGAGACACACACATAGTGACCTAAGAGGTAACTCTTCATTGTGATTCAATTCCTTATTCAATTTTTTATGTGTGATAGTGGTTGGAATGAACTTTCTTGATTTGAGGTTTGGGGTAGTATATTGAGGGTGATGGTAGTTTGTTCTTTACATTCCATGATTGTGCCATCAAGGGTAGATTTTAGTGTTCCTTTTTCATTATAAGTGCTTTCCTATTTCTTTCCCTTAACATGTGTTCATCGATTTGTATATGCATTGAAGACAATGCAAGCTTTAAGTGTCGAGAAAGGGATTAGATAGTACTTATGAATTTTAGTTATTTTTATGTAGTTAATAGCTCTTCTAGGAGCATTTTGAAAATTTTGAAAAATGAAAAAAAAATTAAAACCTGGACAAGTTGAAAACCCAAAAGGGAAACTTGGGTATCATTAGGAAAAGCCCAGAAAGGTCAAAAGGCCTAGGTAAAAGTGAGAGGCTTGGCACGGCTAGACTTACGAGTCTAGGAAAAAGTGAGAGGATGTGTGAAAAAAGGTGAGAGGTGAGCACATTTTTTGGGATAAAGCTAGGATGAAAACCCGAAAGGGCTCCTAGGAAAAATGAGAGAAATTGAGAGAAAAAAGAAAAAAGAAACAAGAAACTAGGTTGACGATACATTGGACTCCTTGGTTATAACTAGGTCAAGAATCTTAAGTTATCCCTATGTTGCAACCAAGTCGACGGCTTTTGGATTTCCTTGGTGGATCGTTTTGCTTGAGGATTACTCTTTGATTGCTTTTGCGACTACTTTGGGGCAAGTAAGCTTGGCTTTATTCCAATCTTTTGTCACTTATTTTTTCCACACACGTTTACTTGCTTTGGGTGGTTTGGTTGCTTTAGGAACTTTGGAGAGTGTGAGAGTTGTGAGATTTTCACCTTCTTGGGGGAACTAGGTTAGCTTGGGAATAAGTTGAATGAATTGATTATTTTTCCATGCTTCATTCAGCTTGAACCTTTTTCTTTGATTATATTTACTCGAGGACGAGTAAAGTTTTAAGTGTGGGGAGTCTTATCTGCACCATTTTTTATGCTTTAACCAATGCATTTGACATAGTTTTTAGTTACTTTTGGTTTGCGGTTTGGCGACATTAGTTGAGTTTACATGACAAGGGGTTTCGACAACCATGTTTGGTTTTCTATTCTAAATCCCATGTTTTGTATACTTAATTAGTGATTCTTGACATCTCCTGTTCATGGCCTTCTTGGTCTTAATTATAAGTACCTTTCGTAGGTCGCCCGTGAATGCTATTTGATACATTACATTCTTGGAAAAGCCTTTTGCTTTTAACGGTAGAATATTTGAAAGCCATGAAAATTTTAATGGTAGTAAACAAAGGCAATGAACATCAATGTGTGGTATAAGGAGATTGAAACCAAAGATAGGCGGCTTCGGAGTTCATGACGGTCAAATGAGAAAATGGTGAATCGTGGCCCGAGGATTGTTTCCATAGTCCAAGAATGATACAGGAAGAATTATCCTTTAAGGCTGGTTTCATTGGATTCTTCTTCTTGGGTACTACAAAATTGACTACTAGAACTCCCAATTTGGACTAACGATTTACCCGTAACAAGCAAACGAAGTTCAGCAAACGAAGCACCAGCAGTCGGTCACGGACCGTGCATGGTCATGTACCAGCAGCCCGTAAAAATATTCACGGCCCACACTATACAAGAATCCAGGGGTTTTGTGAAGACCTACCCGAGACCAGCACAAGGCCTTTACGAGGCAAGGCGCTGGACCGTGACAAAAGCACTGGGCTATGAAGCAAGGGGATGAAGAGTTGAATTTGGCTATGTATGGAGGTGTTCCATGAAAAATTTCACGGGCTATGAAAAAATTTTGAGTGAAGACCACAAGCTGCTCGTGGTCCTTAAAAACCTTCACAAACTGTGGGAAAGTTCTGAGCAAAAATCGTGTATTGTTTGAGGTCCGTGACAATCTTCACAGACTGTGCCATAGGACAAGCTTCATGGACCATGCCAGATCCCATGGCCCATGACTCTGAATGTTCATAAACCATGCCGGATCCCACACCCCATGCTTAAATGCATCATGGACCGTGACATCCATGCTGGCACGTGAAGCCTTGGCGTATGACCTAGGGTTTTGCTATTTTGGGCCTATTTTTAGGCCTAATCTCCTACTACTACATATAGGAGCCTTAGTCTTCTACTAAACTATTAGGAACTAGATGAGGAAGTATATTAGAACCTAGACATAATGTAGAGTAGGAATAGGAGAGTTCTTATTCTCATTCCTTCTTCTTTTTTCATATCTTTTTCTTTTCATCTTATTTTCAAGATCCATGGCATCTAACCTAATATTTTCCATTAATCTAACCTTTGTAGAGTATCTTAGTAGCTTGGGGATATTTGTATTCATGCTTTGATGATTTCTTCTTGAGATTTAGATGTCCCTATCCTAATGCTTATGTATATTTGTGCTTTAACTTGTGTTTTCTAAGGATTGTGTGTTATGCTATGTCATTATGATGATACACTCTTGCATTTATGATAGTATAAATTTGTGCTAGGCTTCATTGTGATCTTGGGAACTGTTAGAATTGTGGAGTAGGTATAAAACACTAAGGAGATGAGTGCATTCATGTCCTTTGAGAGAAAATACTTATATGTGTTATACCATGATTCCAATTGGATAGTTGTGCTTGATGTAAATCACGTGTCAGCCGATCGGTTTGGAAAATGCCAGAGGGGGAATAGCCCCTAGCTTACCCCGATAGATTAGTTTGTTGTATGTAGCGGCTAGAGTTGTGCCCACTCTAGAGTTATCACAAGGTGTCTTTTCCTTTGTTTCTCTTGGTTTATGGATTGAGATCCACAATGGAGTGTCTGAGAATGTATTGCATCTTAATAAAAATCCAACAGTTGTGACCTACGCAAGGCAATGCCCTTTTAGGGCGGGATTGTTCCTCTAAGCGGGGGCACGTTAGCCTTCGAAGTGAGATATTAGGGAATGGTCTGCAGCATCGTAGAACCAGAGCTCACTGCCTAAAATTACATAGATGGTGAGATATGGGCATCGTGGTAAGTACCATGTGTGATAGTTGGAGGGAAATACCTTGCTATCTCCACACTGTGTGATGTGAGCATAAGATAGGTTTATAAGTCTATATGTGAATGAATCGAGGATAAAAGTCATTTATCAAGCATGTTATGCTAATACCCCAAAGTTCCTGTTTGTATAGTTTTTTTCTTTATTTCACTTTCATGCTTTGTAGTTGATAGTTAAAAAACCAAACCCCCCTCCCCCTTTGCAAGTTTGCTTTATTAGTTATTCCTTTCACGCGTACGGATTGATGACCCATTCAAGGTTGTGTTTTAACTATTACTTAAGCCCTAGCATTATCCTTGTGGACAGACCCAGGGCTTGCCAATTACTACCCCTTGGTAGCTTAGCTGTAAGAACATGTACAGAATATAAATCTCTATCTTTCATCCGTAAGCTTCTTGGATTGTACTTTAATGACAACTGAATTGGGTAGGTCCGATGGGCTATTTATAGCCAGAGTTGGTCAAAAAGAAGTTAAAAGGTACAGCAAATGTGTTGGCAGCGCGAGGGATTGCTCAGTCGTCCCACGGGCGCACCTGGGGTGCAGTGACTCTGGCACGAGGCATGGGAGTGACGCACGGGTGCCAGCAAGGGCACAGGGCAAGGGGAAAGGTGTGAACATAGGACACTGGAGTGCATAGGACTCTGCGCTGGGTGTAAATTCTTGGTCTGGAGACTCACGCCAAGGCTTGTTCTTTGCGTGCGGGCACATAGGCTTCACGCTGGAGGCACGATTTGGCACTCCCGGTTGGTGCTGGCAAGGCTCGGCGTTCTGGTGTGTGATCTCAGGCATTGGCCGCATGTTCCTTACCTTATGACCTACGCCAATGGCAATTTCCACCATGCGGGTGCGCGATTAAGGATGCTGCCCATGCACCCGATCTTCGTCACACAACCGCCAATCTTTAGGACGGTCAGATCGCCTTTGTTCTTCAAATACGGACTTTATTCTAGCACCTTTTAGCTCGTGGCCTTCGCTAAACCACTCAAAAAGGCTCATAAGAAATCTACAATTTAAGATAAAAAAAATGGAATCTAGATGCTCGTAAGGACCAAAAATCCATTAGACTAAGCATAGGTTACAAAATGAAGGATTTAGATATGAAAAATGTAAATTGTCATCTAAATCCCTTATGATGTGAACGTACCTAAATCTAACAATATTATAACAAAAATATTATAAAAGATATGTTAAATACTTTGAAAAATACATGCATTTGACGTCTCATCAAATCTCCCCACACTTAAACCTTTACTCGTTCTCGAGTAAACAAGAACAAGAAAAAATCTAAGCATAAACTAGCATGCCAAAGTTTTCCCAAAACAACCAACATCGTATTGCTAGATTACCGGAGCCCCAAGACATAAGAATCTCCCACGCTCTCACATCCCAAAGCCTAAGATAATCTAAACAACTAACAAACCATAACAAAAGTGAGGTATACATATACTGCCAAGCTAACTTACTCTACCCAAAAAGCCACCCAATTTTCAAATCAAAAGAAGCATAAAATTTTTTAATTTCTCTCATTTTTCCTAGGAGCCCTTTGATGTGCTTCATTCTGCGTGCGTTAACCATTGTATTTGGCATGGTTTAAGCTTGTTTTGTTTGGTGGATTGCTAGTATTAGTTTAGTTTATGTGACAAGGGGTTTAGACGTCCATTTTTGGTTTTCTTGTCTGAATCCTGCATTTTGTAGACTTAATTGGTACTAATGGGCATTGTGATCATCTTTAGTAGGTCGCCCGTGGGTACTTTTTGGTTACATTCTATGTGAAGGCCATTCCTAAGGTTGGTAGAAGAGATCGAAGGACATTCATCTCTAGAATGCTAGTAAATGAAGTCCACGAACATCAAAGCATAGTAGAAGGATATTGGAGCCAAAGATAGGCGGCATTGGAGTTAAAGATGGCCAACAAAGAAACGGTAAATCGTGGTCCAAAAATGATTTGAGAATAATTAGCCTTCAAGGCTGATTCCACTGGAATTTTCTTCTCGAGCACTACAAAAATAACTACTAGAACTCTCAAATTGGACTAACCATTCATCTGTAGCAAAGAAAAGAAGTTCAGCCAGCCAAGGCACGAACAGGTCAGCACGGACCGCTCATGCATGGCACCAAAAGCCCGATCCAAATGAATTGTCCCACACGAAAGGGACCAGTATGAAGGCACATCGCAGCCCATGCCAAATTCCATGGACCAAAATAAAAAAGTCTCAAATCCACTCAAAATTGGCTAAGAATGGGTGCAAACCGTCCAATTTTCAACAGCCCTCGCCGTTCCAAGTCCAAGATTCCAAGACTAGCTGACGGCCCATGCCAAAGGCCGGTCTTGTGCCAAGTTTCTAAGCAAACCGAGCCTTTGGACAACTGCCCACACTAAAGGCCACATCCCACGCCAAGTTTCTGAGTAGACCAAGCCTTCTGACAACAACCCGCGCCAAAGGTTATGCCCCTCAGATCAAAAGTTCCAAATCTAGCACGCTGACAGCGGCCTGCGTCAAAGGTCATGTTCCGCACTGGATGATGAAACGTGGCCCGCAATAGATCCAACATCCCACGCCGAATGAAGAGACACGGCCCGCACCAAACCCTGCAGCCCGCGCCAGCAAGGACAACCATATGTGCAACGGTTCGTGCCATCCGCCATATGTGTAACAGTCCAAGCAGCGGCTAAACTAGGGTTTAGTCATTTTTGCTTCTTTTGGGCCCATTTTTAGGCCCAATTCCCTTCTCCTATAAATATATCTTTTGTCGACTAGGTTAAATATAGAAAGTATTGTAGAGAGTAGTAGATAGATTTTATCCTTCATATTGTAGAGAAACTTTTTCTCCTTTACTTTTCTTTCCTTTTTGCTTTTGTCATAGATGTTGAATTCAAATCCATATTTTAATTCCATATCTATGGAGTAGTTTCCATCGCTTGGGGATAAATTCTATGTGCATGGTTTAATCTTTATTTTGTGAGATTCTATAGTTCATAATAATTTTGTGTTTATGATATTATTATAACTTTTTCTTGAATATTTGAATTTCATGAATAGTATACCACATATAAGCACAGACTTTGGTATATATTCATGTATGGTGCAAATATTTATGCCCCTCTTGGGAAGGGAGACATGGATGTTTGTATAGGTAAGGGAGTACGTTGCATCTGTGTGGGTGTATACACGGGAGACCCGAGTATTGCTCTAACTTATTTTCTATCGCACCAGTCCTACCTGATTCTGTAAAGTAGTCTGAGAGGTTACGGGTAGAGATAGTGAAAAAGTAGCAAGCTAGGGTTGTAAGAGGCAATAGTGTCATATATAAGGTGCCAAAGACCCCTTGACCTAATTGATAGGTGATTGGGAAGTAATACATTCCTAATGGAAGCCCTGGATATAATCGCACGGTGGAGAAATAGACCTACAATAATGGTCAGACCTTGTTGTACTCCCCTAATTATGATGGTGGTGTCGAGGTTGGCGTCGCTGCCGAGGATGCTATTCAGTCTAAGTGTCAATTAGTATAACGTGTTAGTAGAGTAGTTAGTATAGCTTTAGTCTGTTTCTTGTTTTGTTTGCACAATGATTGAAAAATTAAATTTTGAAAATTCCCAAAAATAAATATTTTTGGATATTGAGACTCTATATGCCCTATCTTGTTTGAATGATCTATCTTGTGATACAATTCTTGTTGAGCATGTTTCTTCTAATTTAAACGAGGATATTTCACCTTGGAATCTCATGACTAACATGTAGCAAGGAAACAAGCAGGAAAAGGAATTAGAAAGCCCTAAGTCCTTTCCGACCCCCAAACTCAACAAGAATGTATCCACGTTTGAGAAAGAGAGGTTTCTGATGTGTCCATTTTTTGTGCATAATTTAGTACTATTTTGGGTCACTTTTGTGCTCTTTTATTATCAAGAGCTTGTGTTTTACCTTAAAATTATCTTAGGAGGGGTAAGAGCAAATTTACACTCTTTTACCTCTTCTAAGTGGATTTTGCGTGACAAGGAAAGAATACGAAGGCAATGAAGACCGGAGACCATTGAAGATCACATTTTCGAAGACCTTTGAAGACTTGCTTCGAAGACATGAAGACCGGAGGCCATTGAAGACCATTTTTTGAGACATTGAAGACTTGAAAAATTAGAGGAATTGCTATGAAGGTGATTGTATACCACAAGAAGAAGAAAAGGAAACAAAGCAAAATTCTGGCACCCGTTGCGAGTCGTGATGAGCCCGACCAACGGGTGGCCAGAATTACACCTTATCCTCTTTGTACTATAAATAGCACTCATTTTCCTGTCGTTGTTCTACTTCATCATCTGCATTTTTTTTGGTACTGTTTAGAACCCTTTTCCTTCCATTTTCATCTTCGAATTCTCTTGTTTTATGATTAGTTGTTTAGCATTGATTAGCATGAACTCTTTTAGCTAATCTATTTCTTGGGAGCAATTGACGAAGGCTTCCAAGCTCATGTCTTAAGAACAATTTGTAGCCTATTTAATACTCTAATTATTATGCATTTATGGATCGTTGAATGTGTTTGTTAATGTCGTTAATGTTATTGAAAGCTTGAGTATATGAAGTACTTGTAAGATATGCTTGTTAGGATTTGGGGAAATGGGTTAATTTTTCCCTTTCTTAATAGGAATCCAAGAGTATGATTTAGAGCTTTTGATTGTGTTGATGGATTGATAATTTCTAGGTGAATATGATAATGTTGAACTCTTTTTCATGTTTGTTGCTTGTAGAAAATGAGAGAAGTCTATGAGTGTCGATCGGTCTTGACTAATCTTGTGTAAATGTATAAATCGGTTAAATGCTTAGACACGGTGTAGTGTTTATAAGTGTTGTCGAGCTTGTTGATTCTTCATGCTAAATGCATCAATGAGATACCTTGAGTCGTGTTTCGACTACGGGAGTCATTGGTGAGGTTTGACAAGAGATGTCGAATTCACTCTTGCAAACTACTGTCTAAAAAGGATAGAAGTTTAGCCTTCACAACAAGTAGTGAAAGTAGTAAATAGGTTGCATGTTCAATGATGGATAAGAGGCTTGGAAGTGGAAGTCAATTGCACCCAAGGTTCCGTCAATTGTTATTTTCATCTTATCTTTAGTTGTATTTCATGATTAGCATCGTTCTCTTACTTTGCTAGTTGTTTTATTTCAATTTGATAACTTAGGAACAAACCAACCAAAAACCCCCTGTGTTTACATGCTTTTATATATATATATATATATATATATATATATATATATATATATATGTACATGTTTAGTATGTCTTCTCCTATATATGTTTAAACACTTGAAAAGATCCTTCTTCTCGTGGACAACCCTGACTTGCCATTATCTACTTAATTGTAGATAGGAAGCAATAGGGCTTAAAAGTATTAACTTTGAGAGGTACAGCAACGACCTCCCAAATTTTGGCGCCGCCTCCAGGGAAGAGGCATTTATTTTTAAGTGTGTGGCCATATTATGTGTGATTATATGCTATTTGTAAATATTTGTTAGTTTGGTTTTTATTTTGATTTCTTAGTTGATTTTCCATTTTCACTTGGCTTGGAGACGTATTGTTCGAGTTCTTGGTGTATGGTTTGCACGCAATCCTCTTCACAAGAACCCCTACACTACGACCCCGAGTTGGAGTTGAATCTGAGACTGGCTAAGAGGCTTTCTTTTGAAAGTGTGAATAACACCCCTCCTAGTGACCATTTTGCAGATACATCTTCATCAATGGAACATTGAATTGAGCACAAAGATTAGCATCCGAGAGGGGAACCTCACCATCCTCCTCTCCGCCAAAGAGAGATCCCTTTAGGGCAACCTTTGTTGAGAGACATCATGGCTCCCAACCTAGATCAATAATCAATGTGTATCGAGTATCCCGTGGTTGGACCAAACAAGATTTTTGAGCTAAAAACTGGGTTCAACATGATACCCGTCTTCCTTGGTAAGCAAGGGGAGAATGCTAACAAACACCTCACCGAGTTTCACTTCTTGTGTGGTGGCACGGTCCCCCATAGAGTGGATGAAGATTTCTCTAAGTTGAAGGCATTCCCGTTCACACTGAGGGATGGTGCAAGAGATTGGCTCCACTACCTACCCCCCAAGAGCATTAAGAGTTGGCTTGATATGAAAACAAAGTTTCTAGCCAAATACTTTCCGGCCTCTAGATCCGCCGCCTTGAAGAACAACATAAGAAACATCCTCCAATGGCATGAAGAATCTCTCTTCAATTATTGGGAGAGGTTCAAGAAGCTTCTTGCAAGTTTCCCTTATCATGTTTATTCGGAGGGGGATTTGGTTTATTACATCTACAATGGCCTTCTTGATGAAGATCAAAGGTTGGTGAGAAGTTCTTGTGGTGGAACCCTTGGAAGCAAGACATCCTCTGAGGCCATGCAACTATATGAAGAGCTAGCAAAACGGCTGATTTGAGAAGGAGAAATCCAATACCCGCAGGTGACTCTTCAAATAGTGGAAATCTCGAGGATCAAGTCCTGGCCCTTGCATCCATGGAGAAATATTTGATGACAAAGCCCAGAGGAAATGCACCACATGTTAAATCATGTGAAATTTTTTACTTGGTGCATCCTACGGACACTTGCCCCACTTTGCAAGAGGATTATGTTGAAGAGGTAAGTGCCATGGGCTATCAAGGCTACCAAGGAAACCAGGGATATTAAGGTGGGCAAGGCTACCAAGGCTACCAAGGCTACCAAGGTTATCGAGGGTACCAAAATCGGGCATATAATTTAGGAAATCGTGATAACCGGAACCTCCGGTATTGAAACTCTCAAGGAATTCAAAACCCTCAACCATATTGGCCTCCTCAACAACAATATAGGCCACCTCAACAACAATTCCAAAGGCTCCAACACAAACTCCGAGACTAAGGGGAGAGCTCCGGGCTAAGAAAGGATGAGGTAATACAAGCCATTCACCAGTTAGGCATGTACGCGGAAAAAAGTGAGAAATTCCAAGATGAAGCCAAGGCTAGCATCAAAAAATTGGAAACTCAAGTGTTCCAAATAGCTCAAGTGGTGAACTGAATGGAAGCCCAAGAAAAGGGTAAGCTACCCTCCCAATCAGAGATCAGCCCTCGACAAAATGCAAGTGTTCTCGCTTTGAGAAGTGGTAGAGAGGTTGGAACTTCACCGAATAGTGAAATCATTGAAGAGGAGTGTAAGAGGATTGAGGTGTTTGGAAAAGGGGTTGAGAAGAAAGAACCACATGAGAGAAGGTCGAAGAATTAGCCAAAAGGGGCAAGGAAGAAGAAATCGAGGTGCAGACATTGGCACCAAGACCGAAGTCAACCTCCATCCCAGAACCTTCATCTCCTCCTCACAATATAGCAAAGATGGTGGAGATCCCTCTATATGTACTGGAACCTCCATTCCTGGAAGCCTTGAAAGACAAAAGGAGGAAGGAGGACAACAAGGACATCTACAAAGTCCTTCGTAGATGTGAGGTAAATATCCCACTCTTGAATGCCATTGAACAAATTCCTAGATGTGCTAAATTTCTCAAGGAATTATTTGTTGTGAATAGGAAACAAAGGGCCAAAAATAAGTTGAAAAATGGAAAAAGTGAGCATGTTTCCGCCTTGTGTCAAAAAGAGCTACCCCCTAAATGTAGTGATCCCAGCATGTTCACAATCCCTTGCGTAATAGGAAATACCCATTTTGAAAAGGCTATGCTTGATTTTGGTGAATCAATAAATGCGATTCCTTATTCCTTACATGAAAACCTCAACTTGGGAACATTGCACAAAACTGGGGTGGTAATCCAATTGGCCGATTGCTCTAGTGCATACCCTAAAGGTATTGTCGAGGACGTGTTGGTTAAGGTGGATTCCATAGTCTTCCCCGTAGATTTTTATGTCCTTAACATAGAGCATGATAAACATGCCGCCCCGATTTTATTGGGGAGGCCATTTTTGAAAACCTCTAGGACAATGATTGATGTGCATAAAGATACCCTCACCATGGAATCTGATGGAATAAAAGTAGAGTTTAACATAAATGACTCTATGAAGTATCCTAGTGAAGAACATGCTTGCCATGCACTAGATGTTGTTGAAAAAGTTGTGTAAGATGTTTTTGAACTAAGTGGTGATGATTCTTTGTTAGTTGCTTTGCAATGTGAAAGTAATGATGCCCACAATGTATACTCTATGAGCACTAACTTGAAAGAAAGCTTTGAGAATTTGAACCTGCTTGAAGAAATGAAACCGAGTTTTTCAAAACCTCCTCCTCTACTCTTAGAGGAGCCCGAGGAACCGGAATTCCTCCTGTCACTTATGAAAGCACCGGTGACTGAACTTAAACCATTACCAAGTGACCTCAAGTACACTTTTCTTGGGGAAGGGGAGACGCTTTCGGTTATCATTTCAAGCAAGCTCACCAAAGAGAAAGAAGAGAAGTTGATTATGGTGTTATGGGAAAACAAGGAAGGAATAGGATGGAATATTGCCGACATTAAAGGCATAAGTCCATCCATTTGTATGCATAGAATCTTGTTAGAAGAAGATGCAAAATCCATCCGGTAACCCCAATGCCATTTGAACCCACCTGTGATGGATTTGGTGAAGGCGGAAATCCTCAGGTTACTTCAAGCAGGCATGATCTATCCAATCTCAGATAGCAAGTGGGTGAGTCTAACTTAGGTGGTACCCAAGAAGAGTGGGGTGACGGTGGTAAAAAATGAGAAGGGTGAAATGGTGCCCACCTGAGTTCAAAATGGGTGGCGCATTTGCATTGACTACCAAAGGTTAAATGCAGAAACCCGGAAGGATCACTTCCCGTTGCCATTTATTGATCAAATGCTTGAGAGGTTAGCAAGCCACCCCTTCTATTGCTTTTTGGATGGGTATTAGGGTACTTTCAAGTGGCTATCGCCCTGGAAGACCAAGAAAATACCACATTCACGTGCCCCTTTGGTACGTTTCCTTACCGACGCATGCTTTTTGGGTTATGTAGGCCCCCGCAACTTTCCAAAGGTGTATGGTAAGCATTTTCTCAGAATTTGTTGAAAGTTTTGTCGAGGTATTCATGGATGATTTCACCATTCATGGTAATTCTTTTGACAACTGTTTAGCAAATTTGGCACAAGTTCTTAAACATTGCATTGATACTAATCTTGTGTTAAATTCTGAGAAGTGTCATTTTATGGTAGAGCAAGGCATTGTCTTAGGCCATGTTGTCTCCTCTAAGGGTATTGAGGTTGGCAAGGCAAAGATAGATACAATTCAAACTTTACCTTATCCTACTAATGTGCGCGAAATGACTCTTTTCTTGGTCATGCAGGATTCCATCGCCGATTCATCAAGGACTCTTCGAAGATAGCATCTCATTTATGCAAGTTTTTGTAAACAGAGGTGGAATTTTTTATGGATGATGGTTGTAAAGGGGCCTTTGATACATTGAAAGGAAGGTTAGTTTCGGCCCCTATTATACAACCCCCAGATTGGTCGATGCCTTTTGAGATTATGTGCGATGCGAGTGATTACGCCGTTGGAGCGGTGCTTGGTCAAAGGGTAAGGAGAGCACCTCACACCATCTACTATGCATCAATTTCTCTAAATGAAGCCCAAAGAAACTATTCCACCACCAAAAAGGAGTTACTAGCAGTGGTATTTTCTTTGGAAAAATTTTGATCTTACTTGCTTGGTACAAAAGTTATTGTGTACACTGACCATGTAGCGCTTCGTCATTTAATGACGAAGAAAGAGGCCAAGCCAATATTGGTTAGGTGGATCCGCTTTTGAGCGAATTTGAGTTGGAGGTGCGAGACAAGAAGGGTGCGGAAAACCTTGTGGAAAACCTTGAGGTTCGAGACAAGAAGGGTGGATCCTTCCATTTTCATCTTTGAATTCTCTTGTTTTATGATTAGTTGTTTAGCATTGATTAGCATGAATTCTTGTAGCTAATATATTTCTTGGGAGCAATTGACTAAGGCTTCAAAGCCCATGTCTTAAGAATAATTTGTAGCCTATTTAATACTCTTACTATTATGCATTTATGGAGCATTGAATGTGTTTGTTAATGCCATTAATTTTATTGAAAGCTTAAGTATACAAAGTACTTGTAAGATATACTTGTTAGGGTTTGGGGAAATGGTTTATTTCTCCCTTTCTTGATAGGAATCCAAGAGTATGATTTAAAGTTTTTTATTGTGTTGATGGATTGATAATTGCTAGGTGAATATGATAATGTTGAACTCTTTGTCATGTTTGTTGCTTGTAGCAAATGAGAGAAGTCTATGAATGTCAATCGTTCTTGACTAATCTTGTGTAAATGCATAATTAGTTAAATGCTTAGACACGGTGTAGTGTTTATAAGTGTTGCTGAGCTTGTTGATTCTTCATGCTAAATGCCATCAATGGGATACTTTGAGTTGTGTTTCGACTTCGGGGGTCATTGGTGAGGTTTGACCAGAGATGTCAAATTCACTCTTGCAAACTACTATCTAAGAAGGATAGAAGTTTAGTCTTCACAACAAGTAGTGAAAGTAGTAAATAGGTTGCATGTTCAATGATGGATAAGAGGTTTGGAAGTGGAAGTCAATTGCACCCAAGGTTCCGTCAATTGTTAATTTCATCTTATCTTTAGTTGTATTGCATAATTAGCATCGTTCTCTTGCTTTGCTATTTGTTGTATTTCACATTGATAACTTAAGAACAAACCAACCAAAAATCTCTCGTGTTTACATGCTTTATATATATGTATATATCTATGTATGTACATGTTTCGTATGTCTTCTCCTATATATGTTTAAACACTTGAAAAGATCCCTCTTCTCGTGGACAATCCCGACTTGTCATTATCTACTTAATTGTAGATAGGAAGCATTAGGGCTTAAAAGTATTAACTTTGAGAGGTACGGCGACGACCTCCCAGTTTCCTTGGTACATCGCTCCAAATGTTAAAGGTAAACCTAGAATGATGTGGTGACCCATCCACCGTGATGTGGTCACTGGTGGTGTCAAGGATGGTGATTCTGGTGACCCACCGAGCCACTCTTTCTATTTTCTAAGATTCATGGGAAAATAAGTCATGAAGACGACAATAAAAAATATTGTTTTAATTTTGAATTAAAATATTTTTCAATGTTTTTAAAATTTTTGGGATGATTTCAATTTTTTGAGATTTTTAGGAGATTTTAGTCATCTATTTTTGTGTGTAGAACAATAATAATCCGGTTCTTAATGTTTTTTAATGCAGGCATGAAAGAAAGTTCGTCGAAGAGAGGACTAGTGATTTGTGCCCAAAGTTTTGGAATGGACGGATGGTTCACACCCAAGGATTTGGCGCGAAGGGATGGTTCGTGCCCAGAGATTTGGCATGAATTGATGTTTCGTGCCTAGAAATTATGCACGAGCCTATGCTTCATGCCAAAGCTAGTCAGCGCAGAGCTGATGTGGCTGCTATGTGTTCACACATCACACATGTGGCACGAACCTAGTGCAGATTAAGTGTGTGGGAGGCACGGATCAGCACACGCCTGACATGGATGCCATGTGTTGGTGTGAGCCTCTTCCTGGGATCCGTTCTTCTGTCCACTAAACAAATCTCAGCCCAACCCAACTCCTATAAACCCCCCGGTCCATACCCTTTCCCACACCAGCCTTTCCTCTTTTCTCTCTACCTCACAAACTCATCTTCTCTCTCTCTCGCCTAAAACCTTCAAGTGTCCCCTCTCTCACTAATTAGAGCATAACTTTCCTATTTCTCATCCAATTCTCCCATACCATACGTCAAAATATTCCTCTTTTTTCAGCTTTATCCAACCCACTAAATCCCAATCCAAGAAAATCCATGAATTTGAGCAGTTTATTGAAAGAGGTTTTGGCCTCAGATTGGTATATTTGGGGAGCTGAATTCTAGTTTCTGTTTGGAGCATTGGAGTTGCTTTGATTTACCCTAGGAGAGGTAATGTATAATACTTAAGCAGAGATTCCACCACACTCGCCGTTTGAGGTAATCTCGGCCAAACTTACTTCTATTTTGAGGCATCAGATTAGTGTATTTACTATGGACTGTGCTTGCATGCTTGAGAATTTTGGTGATTAGTATTGTTCGTAGATTTACTTCGGAATTATTATTCTGTGTTGGGAGTAGTTAGAGAAGAGTTTTTTCCATACTCTTTCCCTTTTAATTTCTATAGTCTTGGACATTATTTCGTGTGTGCCAAGAGAGAGAGAGAGTAGTCTAGTATGCCATCCTATATGGGCTTGACTACTCTGACTAGGGCCTTTAAGGAAAGGTGGTGGTGGCTTATGGGGCACCCAATTTTAGAGACAAAGTTTGTAGATGAAAAGACCCTCAAAGGTGTCAAAATCTACAATTATGTCTGGTTGCTGTTAGGTGGGGTAGGTATGAAGAAGTTTACCACCCTATCCGCTCCAACCTACACTAGATATATGCTGGAGTTTTCGGCCCCTGTCAATAAGTTTTGAGATGAACAGGGAAGGTGATGTATTAGATTCCATTTGGGAGATTAGCCCCGCACTTTGACCTACAAGGAGCTAGGGTAAATCTTTAAATGGAAGGAGTAGAGAAAAGTATCAAGGTTCAGGGAGCCAAACACATGCAATTTGTTCACATTTTGGAGTGCCATCATTAGGAGGTTGAGGAGTAAGAATAGCAAGAAAATTATATAGTGCACCTGACACTCATATACATAGACAGGCTGTTGACCGTGATAGTTGTCATGGGGAGGCCACCGCTTACACTGATGAGGATTGCATGATACTTCTAGTGTCTGTATGAACGGGGAAGGCTTACCCCAACTTGGTAGAAGATTTTATCTCTGGGAGTATAGATATCACCTTCTCAAGAGCCCGCACTGGTAAGATCTCGGTGGGAGGAATGATCACATTTCTGGCGTGGCATTTGCACCTCCCGGAGAGTGAAGATATGAGAGCCAACCAAGGCTCAATTTTTACACTCACTCTTTTGGTTATAACAGAGGTGGGGCTTATAAAGATAGAGCATGGTACCATCTTATGGTTGTACAAAGGGGAGAGATTCATGAGGTTGCCCCAGAGTGAGAGAACCAAGTTGAGCAATTCCTTAAGTTTGTTAGATCTTATTGAGCCTGATGTAGGTTTAAAGGTAGTTTTAGGGGAGCACAACCCGAGAAGTGAAGATTTTGATAGGGAGTATGAGCAGGAGGAGCATGAGCAGTAGATTCCCGTAGGTGTCATCATAGAGCAGCCACCTCCACCTCATGCGATGCCACCACCTATTGAGCACCCTATAGTGCTACTGCCACCCTTTCAGTAGGTATCAAGAGGACCACCCCCTTGGGGACGATCAGCATGCATGAGAGTCCTTACCATTCCACAGAGCATAGTGCTGGTAGTTCCCATAGGCATAGCGTCTCATCTCACGATCGGGATTTTTTGGAGTTCAGCAGGTACAATAGTCATAGGTCCCCTCCGCCCTTTGAGCCTCTCAAACATAGTATTTCTGGCCACTCTCACCATAGAGCTCACTCCGCATCCATAGTAATTCCCCTTCTGAGATCACGGGTTACCAAGTTTTCAATCTGCTCCTTCTTATCCCATGTAGACCCAGCCACCACAGCACCACCCGAATTGGGCACGATCATTAGAGGATTCCATCTTTGGGGTTAGGAAGGACTTGGTCACCACCAGAGCTCGGCTAGATGATCATCACTGGGATACAATTACTAGATTTGACAGGGTTGATGGTCAGTTGCAGTATCTGACGGAATGTATGGGAGCTCTGCACGATGGACTTACGGATATTAATGACAGTTTGAAGAGTGCAGGCATAGGGGAGGGCTATACGGATCCTATGCATGGGAAAAAGGCGGGAGCTAGACGTCGCAAGAGGGAGTGATTTCTCTTATGATTCCATCCATTCCTTCACCTTAGTTACTTGTGTTGGAAACAATGCAAGAAACTAAGCGTGGGGAGGGTGGGGTTGGAACATGCCCTATTATGGTACCACATTTCCTAGTACTTCCTTTAACTTATGGTCTACTGTTTTGGATTTTCAAATGACTATCTTTTCCATGTTTTATTTATTTCCCTCATCAAACTATTTGTTGTTTTTGGTGTGAGGGCACTCTTTTGTAGTATTTTTTGGGATTTTTCGGGAAACTATTGGTGGTGTAGTTTTTGTTTTAAGCTTATCTTTTGTAGGATGAAGCCTACTTTGGGGCAATTTTGTGCTACACAGAAAAAATGAAAATGAAAAATATATAAAAATCCAGACAATTTGAAAACCCAAAAGGGCGACTTGGGTAACATTGGAAAAATCCCGGATAGGTCAAAAAGCCTAGGTAAAAATGAGAGGTTGGGCCCAGCTAGGCTATAAGCTTAGGCAAAAAGGTGGTGTGGAAAAAGGTGAGAAGTGAGTACCCTTTATGTGTTAAATCTAGGATGAAAACCCAAAAGATCTCCTAGGCAAAATGAGATAAATTGAGACAAAGCAAAAAAACTAGGTTGAAGATACACTTGACTCCTTGGTTGTAACTAGGTTGAGAATCGCAAATTATCCGTATGTTATAACCAAGTCAACGACTTTTGGATTTCCTTTGTGGATTTTTTTTGGAGACGAATCTTTGATTGCTTTGGGGATACTTTTGGGAAAAGTAAACTAGCATAACAATTATCCTTTTGGCTTGCCTTTTTCCACATTTTACTTTCGGGTGGTTAGATTTATTATATTCTTCGGGGAGTGTGAGAGTTGTGAGATTCTTACTCTTTTTAGGGGAAATAGGGTAATCTAGGAATAAGTTGGATTCCTTGATTAACTTATGGTTGCACGCTACATTTTGCTTAATTCTTTTTCTTGTCTTTAGTTACTTGGGGACAAGTAAAGGGTTAAGTGTGGGGAGTCTGATGTGCTTCATTTTGCATGTGTTAACTGTTGTATTTGGCATGGTTTGAAGCTTGTTTTGTTTGGTGGATTGCTAGTATTAGTTGATTTTACGTGAAAAGGGGTTTAGATTGCCATGTTTGGTTTTCTTGTCTTAATTCCATGTTTTGTAGAATTAATTGGTAATAATGGACATCTTGTATCCACGGGCGCCCAGATCTTCCATGTGATCCTCTTTAGTAGGTCGTCTGTGGGTACTTTTTCATTAAATTCAATGTGAATATTGTTTGTAAGGATAGTAGAAGAGATCGAAGGCTATTCACCTCTAGAATGGTAGTAGACAAAGGCCACAAACATCAAAGCATGGTAGAAGGAGATCGTAGCCAAAGATAGGCGGCATTGGAGTTCAAGATAGCAAACGAAGAAACAGTAAATTGTGGTCCGGTGAGTTGTGCTAAAGTCTGAGAAAGATCAGAGAAGAACTAGCCATCAAGGCTTATTTCATTGGATTTTTCTTCTCGACCACTACAAAATCAACTACTAAAACTCTCAAATTGGATAAACTGTTCATCTGTAGCAAAAGAAAGAAGCTCAGCCAGCCAAGGCACAAATGGGTAAATACGGGCCGCTCATGCATGGCACCAACAGCCCACACCAAATGAGTCATCCTATGCCAATGGGACCAGCACAAAGGCATGGCATAGCCTGCACCAATGCCAAAGGCTGCAAGCACAAGACTCAACTCCACTTATAATTGGCTAAGTATAGGCGCGAACAATCCAATTTTACGCGCTGATCCCAGTCTAAGATACCAAGACCAGCCGACGTCACATGCCAAAGCCTACGTCCCATACCAAGTTTCTAAGCAGGCCGAGTTTTGACAATGATTCACACCAAAGGTCGCGTCACGCGCCAAGTTTCTGAGCTAACCAAGCCTTTTGACAACGGCCTAGGCCAAAGGTCGCACCCCGTAAATCAAAAGTTCCAAATCCATCATGCTGACGGTGGCCAACTTCAAAGGCCACAGTCCACACCAGATGATACGACGTGGCCCCCACTAGATCCAGCATCTCATGCCAGATGAAAAGACACGGCCCGAGCCAGACCCTGCGTCCCGCACCATTCAGGACAACCGTATGTGCCACTGGCAACGTCATCCACAACGGCCCATGCTAGGCCACGAATAAACTAGGTTTTAGTCATTTGGCCTATTTTGGGCCTATTTTTAGGCCTAATCCCTTTCTCCTATAAATATAGTCTTTGTCGACTAGGTTAAATATAGAATGTAGAGTATAGAGTAGTAGATAGATTTTATCCTTCATATTGTATAGCAAATTTTTCTCCTTTACTTTACTTTTCTTTTTGCTTTCATCCTGGATGTAGAATTCAAATCCATATTTAAATTACATATCTATGGATTAATTTCCCTAGCTTGGGGATAAATTCCATGCGCATGGTTTAATCTTTTTTTTTGTGAGATTCTATAGTTCATCCTAATTTTGTGTTCATGATATTATTGTGACTTGTTCTTGAATGTTTGAATTTCATGAATAGTACACCACACATAAGCACATACTTTGGGAAATATTTATGTTTGGTGCAAATATTGATGCCCCCTTGGGAAGGGAAACCTGGATGTTTGTATGGGTAAGGGAGTACATTGCGTCTGTGTGGGTGTGTGCACGGGAGACCCAAGTATTGCTCTGACTTATTTTCCATCGCACAATTTTTAGCTGATTACGTAAAGTAGTCAGAGAGTTTACGGGTAGAGATAGAGAAAAGGTAGCAAGCTAGGGTTGTACGAGGCCCTAGTGGCATAAATAAGGTGCCAACGACCCCTTCACCTAACTGATAGGTGATTGGGAAGTAGTGCATTCGTGGTGGAAGCCTGGGACGTAATCTCATTGGGGGGGTTTGTTGTACTCCATTAATGTACTCCACTAACGTAATCTCAAGCCTGGAAACATACCTATAACAATGGTCGGGCCTTGTTGTACTCCACTAATTATGATAGCAGTGTCAATGAAAGGTTGAGAACAATCCACATTAACATACTTATCTAGAAAGAATCACTACAAATTATACACAATAAATTCTAATTTCATGTTCTTTGATTTTCATGTCCAATGAGCTAAGAAATTTGCAACTTTTCTAACACTCTAACACATCAATCATACAAACACTTAATATACCCAAACAACCCATGGTATAAATGATGTAAAACATCACATTAAGAACACATGAATTCTAAATAATAAAAGCTTCAAGAAAGAGTGGGTTAGAGGTTCCTGCTGCATAGATGTGGAAGCTTCAATCAATTTCTCCCAAGTACAAAACTAGCCTAGATAATCAAAACCCATAACATATAACAAAAATCTACAAAGAAAGAAGAAGAAAGTGGAAGAAAGGGGTGAAAAACAAAGGTTTTGGAGCACCAAGTGGGGCTTGGGCGAATGAGGATGAAGAGGGGCTATTTATAGCCCAAGTTGATCAAAAAAAAGTCAAAGGGGACAGCAGGTACATTGGCCATGCGAGAGATGGCACAGGTACGAAGGGGATGAAGTGGGTCTGGGGCGCAGTGGCGCTGGCACGAGGCATGGGCTCAGGGTGCTGGCATGAGGCAAGGGCACGGTGCACTGGGTGTTGGGCGTGTGTTCCCTATTAGGGGACCTGTGCCAAGACTTATTTTTTGCACGCAAGAGCACGGGATTTTGTGCTGGGGGCATAGTTTAGCATGCTCGGTTAGTGTTGGCGAGGCCCAGCACGCGAGCTCATGCGTTGGTCGCATATTCCCGGCCTGAGGACCTATGCAAAGGACAATTTCCACCACGTGAGCTCACAATTAAGGGCTGATGTGAATCATTTTACGTGTATTAACCGATGCATTTTCCATACTTTTTTGTTACTTTTACTTGGTGGATTGCTAGTATTAGTTGAGTTTATGTGACAAGGAGTTTAGACAGCCATGTTTTGTTTGTCTTGTCTAAATCCCACATTTTGTAGACTTAATTGGTACTAATGGACATCTTGTATCCATGAACTCCTTGATCTTCCTTGTGATCATCTTCAATAGGTCGCTTGTGGGTACTTTTTGTTTACATTCTATGTGAAGGCTGTTCATAAGGGCGGTAGAAGATATTGAAGGTCATTTGCAAGGACGGTAGTAGAGACAAAGGCCATTCACATTAGAATGGTAGTGGATGAAGGTCAAGATCATTAATCGGTGGTAAAAGGATATTGAATCCAAAGATAGGAAGCAACGGAGTTCATTGCGGCCAATGAAGAAATGTGGAATCATGGTCTGATGAGTTGTGCTTAAGTTCAAGAACGGTCCAAGAATAACTATCCTTCAAGGTTGGTTCCATTGGATTCTTCTTCTCGAATACTACAAAATTGACCACTAAAAATCTTAAATCGGACTAACGGTTCTCCCGTAGCGAAGGAAACTAGTTCAGCCGGCTAACACACCAAAGGGTCGGCACGGGCCATGCATGGTTTGCCACCAACGTCCTATGCCAAAGAAGATGCCCTGCGCCAAGGAGACCAGTGCAAGACTATGGTGCAACCTACACAAAAAGCCATGGGCCACCAGCACAAAGTGAAAAACCCCCACCCGGCTAAGTATAGGCGCAATCATCCTGTTTTATGAGTCACGTGCCATCCCAAGTCCATTATGCCAAAACTACTAGACGGGGAGTGGGAAATCACATGGCCTATGCCAAAGTTTCCGAGCAAGCACCCTTGCTGACCACACCCCATGCCAATGGCTATGGGCACGGATCAGGACTTCAAGTTTTAGCACTCTGACAACGCCTCACAACGGACAATGTGGCCCACGCTAGGTGTTATACGTGACCCGCACGAAGACTCGTGCCCTGTACAAAATAAAGATCTGTACCATGCCCGAGAACTGGAGCCCCGTGCCCATAAAGAGACATGGGTCGAGCATATCATCCTTGACACAGTTCTCGCACCCCGCACCAAGTACATGCCACGAGTCGCATCATCCATTTCAGTTTGTGTCGAGCGGTGGGTGAGTTAGGGTTTACCTTATTTTGGCCTAATTTTTTGCCTATTTTTAGGCCCAAACTCCTTCTACTATAAATAGAAACTTTTTGGACTAGGTTTTCATATCTCATACTTCATATTCAAGAGTAGTTTGTAGACTCTCTCCTAAGGAGAAAATTTATATTTTCTTTTTTTTTCTTTGATCCTAAGATGTGGAATTTAAATTTTTATTTGAATTCCAAGTCAAAAGAGTAGTTTCCATAGCTTGGGGATAAATTTTAGTGACTTGGTAATCTATATGCTTTTTGAGATTATCTAGTTTGTCCTAATTTAGTGTTCATAATATTATTGTGATTTGCTTTTGATTTTGAATGCATGAATATTACACAACATATATAGCACACACTTTGGGATGTATTCATGCAAGGCACAAATATTGATGCCCCATTGGAAAGAGGAACCTGGTTGTTTGAATGGGTCGAGGAGAACGCGTATGCGTGAGTGTGTGCATGGGAGATTCGAGGTCACTCTGATCCATTTACCATTACACTAGTATTAGCTGACTTTGTTATGTTTTCCAAGAGGTTCCGGGTAGATAGCTAATACGGTTACAAGAAACCCTAGTATCATAGATAAGGTGCCTACAACCCTTAATCCTAATCGATAGGACCCAAGGGGAGTAGCGCATTCGTGGTGGAAGCTCGGTACATAATAAAACATGGGAGAATCAGACCTAGACCTTGTTATACTCCCCTAATTACAATCGCGGTGTCGATGGAGGGTTGTGAGAGCAGCCGCCGTGATGGGGATGGGGAAGTGTATGCCATCAGCCACACCGCGTGTTATGGACACTCTATTAGGTTTATTTAGATCTCAATGTGAATGAATCGAGGATAGAAGCATTAGATTGACCAAGTTGCTCAAGGATTTCCCCAAGTGCTTAGCTAATATTGTAATTGTGTTTTTACTGTTCATGTTTTGTAGTTTATAGATAGAAAAAATAGCCTCCCCCCCCCCCGATTTTCATGTTTGCTTTACTAGTTATTACTTTAACTTGCACGAATTGATGACCCATATGAGGCTGTGTTTTGATTGGATACATGAAACCTAGCATCTATGTGGACAAACCCAGGGCTTACCGCTAACTACCCTATAGGTAGTGTAGCAGTAGGAACAGGGTGCAGAATAATAAATATCTTATCTTCTGACCAACCACCCCCACTTGGGTTAATTAGCTACAATTAACAACCCTAGGGGGAGGCAGGTCAAGGGCGCTACCTGTACGCTCGGTCTTCATCACCCGACTGGTCGGCCAGCCAGTCTTCAGGAAGGTCGGCTGGCCTTCGTTCTTCAAATCTGGACTTTTTTCTACCATATTTTGGCTCGTGACCTTAACTCAACCACTCCAAAAGGCTCACAAAATGGAATCTAGATGCTCGTGAGGATCAAAAATCCATTAGACTAAGCATAGGTTACAAAATGAAGGATTTAGATATGAAAATCGGAAAATGGACATCTAAATCCCTTATGATGTAAACCTACCTAAATCTAGAAATCTTACAACAAAAAGATGACAACAGAGATGTTAAATGTTTCTTAAAATACATGCATTTGAAGTCTCATCAAGCTTATCAAATAGCTGAGTCTTCTGCTACAGGTGGAGTGCATTTTGCCAAAGTAGGAGCCTTTTTCGCATGGCCACTTTCTTACTCTTCAAGCTTGCAGCAGACTCTTTATTTGTATGTGGCTTCTTAGAGACATGTTTCTTAACTACATTTTCATCCTCAGAATCAGCATCTAAATCAACTTCCTTATCACTACCTGTTTTATCAGACATCATTTCATCATCTGATTTTTTAGCACCATTCACATCCTCTTTCTCTCTTGCTTCATCATGTTCCTCCACTTCCTCTATTTCTTCAGATTCATTATCTGATTCACTATGACTTTTATCCTCCTCTCTTTTTAAGGAAACACCATCTGGTGCATACCAAACCCAAATAAGTAGTAACCCTAAAACCACAAGTGGACTTTAAGCAAAGTAGTTAAGCAATCTGGGCTAGATGGACGCAATGCAAGTGGAGTCAACCCATGAACCAAAAGTACCAGGGACTTTGATCTATGGTCTGCCACGAACTGTGTTTCACGAATCCACAATTAGACACACGATGGCCATTTTGGATAAAACAGAGCCATGTTTGTAATGTACAATAAAAGGAAGAATAGGGGGTATGAACCCAGGTAAGTGCAACTGAACTAAAGTAACTTGATTCCAGAAAGGAGATTACTGACTTGAATGTTGGAGTTGTTTTCCTGAGACCACTTATGGGATCTCTTTTGCGAGCACACATTGGTGAGCCATGATCAACCATCCGGATTGGATAATACCACAATATTTGGCACGACTATAGGGACAGGATTTTTTTCCAGTCATTTATTTCCAATGGAATTGATAATGGTCTTCACCAAAAGTGAAATGAGTCAAAAGCACCACACTTAGGAGCAAACAGCTGAGAGAAATGAGAAAGTACATCCTAACCAAGATCAGGAAAACATCCCCAACATAGAGCAAGAACACGTCAGGGATGACACAGAAGGGGAAGAAGAAGCAGAATCTCCTAACATGAACAAGGAAAAATAAAAAGAGTGTTCGCATCTTTTTTTGGAAGGGAACATAGAGAACTTGTATAATCAATTCCTTGCTACTCTTAATCCAAAGGTAAATCAAAAAGTTGTTCAAAACAATGGTGGCCTTAAATATGGGGTTGAATTGAGAGGCATAGTTGCAGAAGATGATGCGGACAAGTTGCCGCTCACACCACATCTTCACAACTTCAAGATGCAAAATGACTTCAAATTACCATTGCATGTCAAATCTATAATGGGATAACCAACCCAAAGGAATTATTGCATTCCTATCGTAATAGCATGAGATTTTGCATTGCTGAAATTTAGTTGGTATGTAATGCATTCCCCATATTTTTATTGGGAATGGCGATCTCATGGTATGAAGACTTACCAAGCGAAAGCATCACATCTTGGGCACAGCTATCAGAATTGTTTTCGGGTCATTTCTACTAAACGCGGAAGTTCACCAAGACAATTGCATATCTAAACGATATAGCTCAACAAAGCGATGAAAGTTTGGCAGAATATCACAGCAGGTTCGTTACAGAAAGTCTGCAAGTACAGGATTTATCATTCCAATCTTCTTTAGGTGCTTTCAGGGGGGGGCATGCGATCGGGAGTGTTCTATAAGAAACTAACAAAGAACATGCCAGAGAGCCTAAAAGACCTACAAAAATGATAGAATGGTGTGTGCTAACCAAGGTAGCCAATAACCACAAAATAGAGCGAGAGCGAGGCGAGAAGAGAGCTACAGAGAAATCGCAAAGAATTATGGAAAAGAAAGGGAAAGGAAGCTTCTCTTACAAAGGAAGAGAAACAGAAGCACAAAGTATTTTGTCCAAAGAGACACCGCTAACAAAATTGCAAAGAGTGATTTGGTAGGCCAACAAAGAACTATTCCGTAAACCAACACCAATGGCAGCGCCCCAAAGAAGAGATCAAGAGAATACTATTGTGTTTTCCACAAGGATCACGGCACAATATCGAGTATTGCATATATTTACAGAGGAAAATAGAAGAAAATATGAGAAATAATTGTCTTCACAATGCAGGAGGAAGAAGGCGGTAGCAGATACAACGAAGCAAGAAAGGCAGGAAGCTTCATGGCCAAAGCACATGCCATAGTAAACACTCAAAGCAGAAATCAAAAGATGGCAGTTGCGGTAGACTATAAAGAAGATTGCCTAATAAAGCTCCAAAAAAATTGCCTTATCCATACATGAATCAACAATGCCAGGAAAGCTAAGGACAAGTATTCACCTCCGCATGAGCCCCTGGATAAGAGATTGTGTATTAATGAAACAATTATGTTTAGCCAAGAGAACATTGTTCCTAATTCCTTAACACACAATGATCACATGGTTATTATTGCTAAAATTGGGAACGGAACTATTCAGAGAGTGTTCGTGGATGATGGAAGTGTGGTGGAAATCCTTTTTCATATATTTCTTCGACAAACTTGGGTTCAAGATAAGTGACTTGAAAAAATCAACATCTGTGCTCGTGGGGTTCATAGGAAGAGCAGAAACACCGCTTGGCAACATTCAGTTGCCTGTAACAATTAGAGAAAGTGAGAGGAATTGTACTATAATCTGTGACTTCGTAGTAATTGATACCCCAAGTTCAATTAACGATGTCATTGGCAGGTCATGGAAAACAGTGCAAAGCAATATGGTCTTCGTACCATTTAGTAATGAAATTTTGGGGAAACCAACAGAGCGCTAGGCAATGTATGGTCATCACAATAAAAGAAGGAAGAACCTCAGAACAACCAAAGATGGTTAGTACTATCACCAACAGCAACCCACTCAATCAGGTGGATCATCCAGCCAAAATTGGAGAAGAAATTGAAGATTCCATTTTAGATGACAGCGATGAGTCCAAATATGTCAAGATAGGGAAGTATCTTCCAGAGTAAGAGAAACAGAGACTAATAAAAATTCTAAGAGATTATAAGGACATGTTCGCACGGAGTGTACAAAACATGGGAGGAGTTGACCCAAGTGTAGCAACTCATTTTTTGAACATCACTGATTCGGTCAAGCCAGTCAAATAAAAACAAATAAGTTTCGCCAGTGATAGACCAAAGGCAATTGAGGACAAAGTGAAGGCACTATTACAGGATGGGATCATAAAGGAGCTGATATACTCAACATGACTAGCAAACCTAGTGATGGTAAAAAAGGCAAACTCGGGATAGAGAATGTGCATAGATTTCACTAATCGAAACAAAGTGTGCCCCAAGGATTGTTACCCCCCTACCAAAGATCGATCAGCTAGTAAAGCGATCTCAGGATACAAAGTCACCGAGGTCATGTATGCCTACAAAGGATATCATCTAATATTTATAAACCACAGAGATGCAAAAAAACAGCTTTCATAACAAGTTTTGGGATATTCTGCTACGAGAAGATATCGTTCGGTTTGAAAAAATGCATGGGCAACGTATCAGAGAGTAATTGATAGCACATTTCGCAGCTAGATTGGATGCAATCTAGAGGTATGTAGATGATATAGTCATCTAAACTAGGCGAGCATATGAATTCGCAGACGACTTAAAAGAAACCCTGGACACATTGAGGGCAGTTGGAATGAAGCTAAACCCTAAGAAATGGACAATCGCAGTTGGGGCAGGTAAATTTTTGGGATACAAGGTATCCCAAAAAGGGATCGAGGCCAATCCATAGAAGATACAAGCAATCGTTAAACTCCCCCAGCCACGAACAGTAAACGAAGTCCAAATTTTAATGAGATCACTTGCTGTGCTTAGTAGGTTCATCTCGAAAGCATCAGAGAGGCACTTCCCACTTTTCAAAATCCTGAAAAAGGATAGTTTAGCTGGAATGAATAGTTCCAATCCACATACAAGTCACTGAAGGATCAACTTCATACTCTCCCAATGTTAAAAGAACCAATTTAGGGAGAAACACTATACTTGTATTTTTTTCGTTTAAGTAAATGCAGTAAGCTCAGTCCTGGTATGGAAAGAAGGCCAGAAATAGATACTAGTAATCGACATCTATAGAATACTGCAATAGGCTGAGAGGGTATATCTTCTACTTGAAAAGTTGATCCTAGCCATGATATATTTAACTAAAAGATCGCGAGCCTATTTCTAGAGTCATATGATTGTTGTTTATAATTACTACCCAATCAAGAACATCTTAAAAAAGCCCAAGTTATCAGGGAGAATGACTAAGTGGGCTTTTTAATTGGGGAAATTTGAGATTCATTTTCAACCATGAACCTTAATCAAAGCACAAGCTTTAGCAGATTTCATCATCGAAATGACAAGCGTGGGGTGCAGCAGGCAAAACCAAAATAGTTTTTTGATGAGGATAAAGGAAAGGAAAATGAGAGGATGTCACATACAAGATGTTCGTAGACGGGGCATCTAGCAAGGAAGGATTCAGAGTTGGACTGTTGTTGATTAACCCAAACGGGGGGAGGGGGGAATACAGATATTTGCTGTGCTTTGATTTCTCACTCACCAATAACAAATCTGAGTAAGAAGCGTTAATATGTGTCCTAGATCTCAGAGTTAACATGGAGGTGAAGAGTATTTGGGCATTTAGCGATTCACAAATAGTGGTCCAACGAGTACTTGGAGATTACGAAGTGCAGGAAGAGAAACTGATGAAATACTTAACCAGGGTTCGTTAACTCATCGTTAACCTTGAGTACTTCAACATCCAATATGTCCCAAGAAGTGGAAAAAAAACAGATGCCTTAATAAATCTAGCAACAACAGGGTTTGAGTCATTAGCTGAACACAAAGATGTGAAAGTAGAAGTCATTTCGGTCAGAAGCATAGCGAGGATGACTGTGTCAGCAGTTCACGAACAGGAACCAAACTTGATAACACTATAGATCGAATAATCTGACAAGGGGAAGCTACTGTCGGATAAAGTGCAAGCCATGAAGCTACAAATGAGATCCCACAATAATGTCTATGACGATGGAACCATGTACAATAAAGGTTATTTATCTCCATGGATAAAGTGCGTAGGACAATCCCAAGCAAGAAAAATCTTGAAAGTGGTACATGAAGGATTGTGCGGTTTGCACCAGTGATCTCGAACAATTGCGAAGAAGTTCATTTAAGCTAGATATTATTGGCCGACTATGTTCAAAGATGCAAAAAACTTTGTCCTCAAATGCATAACCTGCCAGATGAATGCTCCAATATTGCATAAGCCGCAGTCGGTGTTAACGGGAAGATACGGAGCTTAGCCTTTTGATAAATGGGGAATCAATCTCATTGGACCTTTTCTGAGAGGTACTAGAAGTTCCAAGTTTCTGATTGTAGCGGTCCACTACTTAACAAAGTGGGTATAGGCAAAGCCCCTAGGGTGAGTGACGGTAGAAGCAGAAAAACAAATTGGTATGGCAGAACATAGTTTATCGCTCAAGAGGACCATAAACCATCATCACCGAAAATGGCACGCAATTTACAAGCAGAGTTTTTACGTAATCGTGCATGAAACTGGGAATCATGCAGAAATATCCCTCAAGTGAACGGTCTAGTAGAAGTAACAAACAGGACGATTGTTCAAGGCATCCAAAAAAGATAGGAGGGAAAGCGAGTAGGCTGGGTTGATATGATGCCCAATACTTTGTGGTCATACAAGACAACAGTGCAAGAACTAACAGGAGAAAGGTCGTATAGTCTGGTATATGGGGACAAAGCGGTAATTCCAGTTGAAACAGGACAGTCAAGCCTTCGAGTTGAGCAGTATAAGGAAGGTGGTAACCCAAGAAGATGAGGTTGAATTTGGATGAGCTCAAAGAAAAGAGAGAGAATGCATCAAACATGGAGGCCAAATACAAGGAAAGATGGCCAGAGCTTACAACCAAAGAGTCAAGGAAACACAATTCCAAATTGGCGATTTGGTGCTAAGGAAAAACAAAGCTAGCCTAACTGAAGAAAGTGGAAAATTATGCCTGGTGTGAGAAGGGCCGTATAAGATAACGAAGGCACACTTATCAAACTGCTATGAGCTAGAGAGAATTGATAGTAGCAGTGTTCCTAACACTTGGCACATAGTTAGCTTAAGAAAGTTTTATGTGAAGAATCAACGAAATGGCAAGAAAATCTAGTTTTCATGTATAGAAGCCATGATATAATCAATAGTGGTGATTGTTTCCTACGTTTGTGTTGAAGCACTACCACAGAACCCCCTCCCCCCCCCCCCTCTAGCATCGGATTTTTAGCACCAGTTTTCAAAATCGGTGACAAAAATGTAATAGCAACGATTTTTAAAAATTAACACCATTTTTAAAAATTGGTGTTAAATTTTTAATATTAACACTGGTTTTTAAAAAACCGATTTTCAATTTTTTATTTCAACACCGGTTTTTAAAAAATCGGTGCTAAATTTTAAAATAGCATCGGTTTTGGGAAAAAATAGCACCGATCTTTAAAAAATGGTGCCAAAATATTTTTAAATATCACCGGTTTTTTAAAATCGGTGCAAAAAATTTTCAAAATCCATTTTTCACACCAAAGAAATAGCCAAATATTTTAAAATAGCACTGGTTTTTAAAAACTGGTGCAAAATATTGTTTAAATTCTATCTTCCCACCAAAAAAATTTAAATAGCACCAGTTTTGGAATCAATTGCACCTACTTTAGAAACTGATGTTAAAAATTAAAAAATAGCACCGGTTTTGAAAATAAATAGCACTGATTTTTAAAAACAGTGCTAAAAATTTTCAAAATTCTTTTTTCCCGGCCAAAGAAAATCACCAAAAAAATTTTTAATGACACCAGTTTTGGAAAAATTATCACCAGTTTTTAAAACCAGTGCTAAATATTTTTAAAATTCTATCTTCACGCAAAATAATTGACAAAAAAATCAAAATAGTAGTAGTTTTAAAAATCGGTGCTAAATATTAAAAAATAGCACCGGTTTTTAAAAACCGATGCTAAAACATTTTTAAATTCATTTTTCCCACCAAGGAAATCACCAAAAATTTTTAAAATTCAATCTTCCCGCCAAAAGTTTCAATATATTCGTCAAAATTTTTTAAAGTTCAATTTTTCCGCCAAATAATTCAAAATTTTGCCAAAACATTTAAAAAACAATTGCCAAAAATTTCAAATAATCTTGCCAGAAATTTCATGGGCTGAGAGCAACTGCGCGTAGCCCTTTTTTAAAATTTTAAAATCATTCACTTCTTTTGTTAACTTTAACTAATAACTAAGTTAAGTTTAATTGATCAACTTTTACTTACATAATATATATATATATATATAAGAATAAAATTTCTTTACATTAACTAATTAACTTTCAACCCTTAAATGATTTAGTACTTTAACTAGTCAACGGTTAATCCTTATTGGACTTTCAATATATAAACATTAATTAGTAGACTGACTTTGACTAATCAACGGTCAAACTGTACTTGACTTACATTATATAAACACTAATAACAAAGTTGACTTTAACTAATTAATGGTCAAACTTTATTTGAATTAGTATATAATAAATACTAAAAAATGTTTGACTTTGTCTAATCAATGGTCAAACCTTAATTGATTTTCTATATATAAATACTAGTGACTAAGTTGAATTTAACTAATCAACGATCAAACTTTACTTGACTCTCTCTATATAGAAACACTAATGACTAAGTTGACTTTAACTAATCAATGGTCAAACTTTACTCGACTTTCAATATATAAACACTAATAACTAGGTTGACTTTCTCTAATCAATGGTCAAACTTTACTTTACTTTCCATATATAAACACTAATAACTAAGTTGACTTAACTAATCCACGGCCAACCCTTACTTAGCTTTCAACATAAAAACACTAATAACAAAGTTGGATTTAACTAATCTATGGCCAACCCTTACTTGGCTTTCTACATACAAATACAAATAACAAAGTTGATTTTAACTAATCGACGGTCAACTCTTACTTGACTTTCAATATATAAACACTAATAAAAAAGTTGACTTTAACTAATTAACGGTCAAACTTTATTTGAATTAGCATATAATCAATACAAATAATAATGTTTGACTTTGTCTTATCAATGGTCAACCCTTACTTGACTTTCAATATATAAACACTAAAAACTAAGTTGACTTTAACTAATTAATGGTCAAACTTTATTTGATTTTAGCTAATGAAAACTTTAATGGGCTCAAACTCATAATTTTGGTCCAAACCCCATATCTTATTTTCATATACTCAGCCTTCATTCTCCCTTGCCCCAATTTCATTCGATCGAACCCACCGTGTCTCCGCCTCCTCTGGTTTTCTCCGCCGATCAGCCACCGGGTACGTATCATCTAAAAGTTGAAGGAAGGGAGAGAAAAAAGGACGCAGTCATTCTCCTGAAAATCGGAGCCAATTTTCTTCCAGTTTCTCTCCTACGATTCTGAGTTTCCGATGAGGAATCCAACATTAATGTCGGATTCCTCTCCGGGCATCTTTCGGTGTATGATTTGTGCTTGAATTTGAAGATTTAATCTTTGGATCTGGGGTTTTTGGGTGAAGATCAGACTTTTCGATCTTGAATTTTTTGATGGAGTGGATTAGATGAAGATCTACCATTGTTCCAAGTAAGTTTTAATCTTTCGTTGATATATCTAATCTGGATGATTGATGAGGGGTTTATTTATGATGAATCTGTGTGGATTTGTATGGAAGATTATTTGTTTATGGTGGATAGTTAATCTGATGTTCATGTTGGATTGGAAGTAGAGATGAATTTGAGGCATAAATTTTTTTAGTATTTGGAAGAGTTCATGATGGATTTGATGAGAGGGCAATCATGTGATCAGATGCGCCCCTGTCCATGGTTGTTTGTTTTAATTGGAATTTTTTACCAGATTGCTATGTTTTATGCCAAGAATTTAAATTTATTTTCTTGACTGATGAACACTCATGTGGAATTCAAGATTTGGGTGTTTGAATATTATTGTTACATGGGGTTGATGGTTTGGGATTAGTCGGATTCAAGACAGATGTTTGGAGATAATTGGTTTAATTGGAATCATCAACGATGATAGGCCCAAGGTATATTCCTCGTTGTTTCAATCTCATGATAATGTTCAGATTTAGATGAATGGAGGAGCAGATTTTTCATAAAGGATGGATTATTTGGAAGATGATGGTTTGAATTTTCCGATCGGGTTCGCCGGAAAAACACTTTTTCCGGCAAGTTATAATGATTACTATGCCTCGAAGGATTTGGATTTCATTTTTTTATGCATTATCTGATCGGAAAAGTAGTTGGGAAATTTTGGATTTTGGAGGTTGGAGTTTCGGATTTTCCGATCGGAAGTCGCCAAAAAAATGCTATTCCGGCACGGGTAATGTATGAAATAGCCTTGATTCTCTGTCCCTAGACTCGGATTCCTATTGCTTCATGCTTGAGATGCTTCTCACGGCTGGAAAAAGAATAAAGGAGTGTTGATTTGGTTGGTTTTGCTCACTGGAACACAACGAATCCGGCAAGGGGAATGGTTAATTTTCGGCCAGATTTCACATGCCAAGGTTTGGGGGAATGAAATTCAACATTTTAGGTAAATCCGGTTGAAATTGCACAAGGGAAGAGTGCCCAAATTTCGGTGGAATTTTTTGGCAAATTATTTACAGATTCCGGCATTTTTCCTAGATTCCGGCGGTTCTCCGATGCCGAAAAACTGTGAGTCCGGCGAAGATCCAGTTTGGGCAGCACCGGGTCATTGTACCCAAATAGAAAAATGGGTCAAAGCCGAACTAGGGTTTCGACCCGGTCAATGGCGGCGAAGGTCATATGACTCTCTAAGGAGGCAGCCGGGTCAACAAAATAAAACCCTAGAGGTTAGAGTATTGGGCCGTGCTGCTGAGCTAAAAGCTATTAATCTCCTGGGACAAATGATTAAATCTGCTGGGCCGAAAAGGAGAGCTTATTAAATAGAGGGTGGATAAGAAATGGGTCATGGTTATAACCCGGTTTTAACCCGGTCAATGGCAACACTAAAGGAGGCGGTTGTGATCAAGTTGAAACCCTAGCATTTAGGGTACTGGGCCGAGCTACTGGGCCAAAAAGTGGACTGCTGGGCTGAGTGAAAAAATCAAGCAGGTGGGCTGAATTCAAGGTGTTCTGGGCCTAATTAAATTGGGAATTTTCAGCCTATTCTTGGCCCGAATTTGCTTCATTTTTGGGCTCTAATTTGTGGTTTTTATTGAGTTTTGGCTTTCGTTTTGGGCTAAAATTATATTGGGGGGATAATTGCACATTTTCCTCTTAGAGGGTGGGAGAGCAGCCTTTCTACATTTGGTTGCACGACTATAGGAGTTGGGTAGTGGGTTAATTAATTAGCGTACGCGAATTTAATTAACCCATTGCTAGTTGTTACTTGGACTTGACGGTCATTACGCGCTCTATGCTCGCGCTACACTTTGTGTTAAATTAGCACATAGCTGTCCATTTGCTTAAAATGGAGTGGGCGATTACATAATCGCCAGGCTTAACGCACGCCGTATAAGTTGTGTTTGTTATCTCCATCATTAGGGGGCTATTTTTTAGAGGGATCCACAAGAGCTATTGGCACTGCCTACGACACTCTTGCCCTCTAACATAGCCTCGGTTCATACCACGAGAACGTTTGAAGGCCAATAACACCCATTTTTCTTCACCTTAGAGGTGTATATAGTAGAAGCTGCTCCTCCATTGGCGGTCCTAGCTTCATTCAGATTCAGCAACACCAGCACACCATGGCGACCATTCAAGACCTTAGTACACCACACTCGGCTGCGCTTTTTTGTCTACCACTGGCGTCTTCTTCATTATTTTCTTCAAGACTCGAGACCCAAGTCTTGGCTGCGATGAGCTTATCATATGAAGAGCCAGTACACATTCCTGGTTGCTATGTATAGGCCCAGATTCACACATCTAGACTTGCATTTATTTTTCCCTAGGCTTAGCACTATCTAGCTTAGGGTTAGCATATCTTTAAAAAAATTGGGGGGGTACCCATTTGGGTATCCCTCTCCCGAATCTTTTTCCCTAGGTTTCATTTAGCCTAGGGTTGGATTACTTTGTATTTGGTAGGGCTCTTTTAGGGCTCTACCGTGGGTTCCACCGTTTATACTATTTACCATATTTACCTCTAAAAGTTGAAAGAATGGGAGATGGCACTTGCGCCGGTGCCGGTGAGGGAGGCGATTTCACGGCATCTCATCTTCCCGCTCAAAACCTTGTCCTTTATCCTTCGACGCATAGAACCCACAGTTCGCTAATATCTTCGTTGACAGTTTCCACCGCTTATAGGTCTCCTCACCGTCACTGTTATCCCCCTGTCTGAGACAAATGCCATTGATTGATTACTAGTGATGGAGATTCGATGGTCTCGACTGCCCATAAAATAGGGCTTCGCCACAAATGGTAAGAACTCGGCATTTTTCCCTCGATCCTGTCTCATCTTTGCTCTCTGATTGCGTGTATTTAGTTTCTCTTATTCCCTCTTTAAGATTTAGGGGTTTGGGGGTGATTTTCCTTGGGTTTTATACTTTTTAGAACTTAGCTCATTTTCTAATATATTTTAGTTTTATTAAAAAATAATATAGGATGAAGCAAGGGTTAGAAATGAGAGGCTTTATTTAGATCTCCACACCTGGCTATTGACAATGTTATATTGTTCTCTTGATTTTTGGAAATCATACGTGATGTTTTTTTTTATACTCCAATTATTCAATTACATGATCTTATAAATGTGTTATTGCTTTTGTTTGTGTTTGATTGGTCTCGAACAGGAAGCTACTGGTTTGAAGGAGAAATTGGATGTGTGCTTAACTAAGCTGGAGAGCTTAAGGAAAACTGATGAGTTAAAACTTCTTCCTCCGAGAAGTTATGCTTCTGAGTTGTAAGTCTAAGTGTTCTATTTTTAGTTGTTGGCACTTTTAAATTGGTTGTTGATAACATGTTAGCTTTGTTTTTATTGTGATTTTCTTTTCTGGTACATCTTTCTATGAAAAACATTTAAATTATGTTCCATATATTGATAAGTGCTTGTTTATTTGTTGTTGCAAGAATGCTTGTTATAATGTACACGTGACGTTGAAATTACATGAGCAGACTCTTTTAGTATATCAGTGGGTTATTTCTGAGGTATATTTTTCAAGCTTTGTATGGATACCTCCAGAGTTAATATTGGGAAGTTATTTGAGTGTGGTTGTATGTAGTCATCGCAGTTACTCTTAATCGTTTATGATTGTTCTTGTGTTTGCTTGTTTTTCCCCCTTCTACTTTCCTTCAGGAATGACTTGCTATTGGCTGGAAGAATTATTGCTATCTACTATTTTTCTTCTGGACTCCATGGTTATGTGTTAATATATTTTGTTTCTACTGGTTCTAATTTGCACTTGGTTGTAGATGGATGGATTCAATCGAGACTTCTGATGCTGCAGCAGATAATCAAATGGTTATACGAAAGTTGGTGTTTCTGGAACTGCATTGGCAGCTCCCCTTCTTAGGGATGGTTGGAGTGCGAGTTGCTAAGATTCTGTAATATCAAACCATGTGCTTTCATTCATCACCTTCGTTACTGGGAGTTATATATCACCGTCCTTTATCAAATGAAAGATGCACTACACATGAAAACATCATTCATGGTATTAAATATCTTTTCATTTCTCTTCTAAAATTGTTATTTTGTTCAGATTACAAAACTGTATGTCAAGTATTAAGAAATTGTTGATGCACTATGGCATGAGCAATTGAGACGGCGGCAATCTGAAGCTATTTTTGGAGCAAGTAGGGGTTCAATTTATTTTGTCTATTACTTTTTTAGGTTTCTTATTTCTCTTTAGTCTTTCATATCTCTTGGGTGCCCTCCAATATGTGGTGTCCTCCAATATGTGGTGTTTCTTTCTAATAAAAAGATTTGTAGTTTGATTTTATACTTCCTGGACATGACGTTTAGGTACTTCTTGAAATAGAGCAGAAAGCAGACATAATCTTGGATGAGCGCAGTTAAGAACCCTTATATTTTCATGCTCTGCAATAAGAAGCTCAACTTTCACATGTTAAGAACCCTTTTATATAGATGTTTTTCTGAGCAACTTGGTTGCAGCATCTCAAATCGTAGTGTCATTTCTCTCACTTACCATTGGTACTTTAGATGAATCTTGTCATTCTTGATACACTAGCTTGGTTCCATCTAACCCGAGATTTCAAAATCATAGTTTTGAAAGCTCTTCAAGTCGTTGTTTTGATAAATTAGCTTGGTTCAATCAGGCTTCAGATTTCTAAAAGTATTGGTTTGATATTCAGTAGCTTGGTTATGTACCATCTAGCTTGAGATTTTAAAATCAATATCCTTGAAAGCTCTTCTGAATCTCTGATGTTATGAATATAATTTAAAATGCAGTACCTGAAGTTGGGAGCCCTTCAACGACGATCCTATACTCACTACTTCTATGAAGCAATGGTTGGGCCAGGTTTACTAATCATAACACCTTGCAAGGCCTGCTTGAAACTGGGGACAAAATATTGCGCATTGAAGGCATTTACAGGTTAGCCAGGCATGTGCTAATTTCATCATGTATTACTATCTCTACAAACTTATAAACAAGAAAGAAGTGCAAAATCTGTATCTTCCTATGTATAATAAATGTGGGTCGTATAATAACACCAGAATACATATCTTGTTTGCTGATACTATATCTTGAATTCTGACTGCATTGGGATTTTGAGTTATATATTAAACAACTTCAAAGGCACACAACTTTACAGTTTGCCAAGTGTGGTCCAAATGCAGAACGAATGTGAGTGTTGCAGTTTTTATATTATGGACTTAGTATTCTGGTTGTTGGCAGGAGTTTTGGTTGTGGTGAACTCTTTCTTAGGTGTGCTATCTTTTGGTGGTGCTCTTATGTGATTATGCATTGTTATCTGGAATAAGAAGAAAAATTGAGAGTTAGGATTTTACTTGTGTTTGTTTTTTAGTTTCATTACTTGCGAATTGCATCTAATTAGAGCTTCTTCTATGTTGTTTAAGCGTGTAGTCTGATGAAGAATTTAAGTACTTGATTGAGCTTGCGACACCTAAAATGGTGAAGTTGAATGTGGTTGATAGTGATGCTGGCTAAACTAAAGAAAGCATGTTAATATTCTAAATTCTTTTAGTCATTTTGTATGTAGAGTATTTTTTTAGATTTTCTCATGTATGTAGAGTCTTCATCACTGACTGTTGGTTTGTTGTTGGGCCAAGGTGAGGGTGTCGTGTCGGTGGTGGTGAGATTGATTCCTCTCCAAGGTCTCCGCCACAATGTTTATTCCCATAGATTATTAATTTTGTATCATAATTTTTTTTTATTTCTATATTATCAATTTTGTGAATTTAATTGTATTACTAAATTAATGTCCTACTAATTGTTAATTTTGGGTCCTTTTCCCTTCCTCTGAAAGCGGCAGCGCTTCGGCTTTCAGAGGAAGGGAATTTTTTTAGTCGTCGTAAATATTTTAGTATCGGTTAAAAAATAGGTTGAAAAAATGTTGCTAAAATTAGCACCGGTTGAAAAAACAGGTGCTAACGGAAAAATAGTGCTAAAATTAGCACTGGTTTGCTAGCAAAAAAAACTTGTGCTATCGTTGTACATAATAGCATCGGTTTAAAACCAGCCCTAACAAAAAAAAATTGGTGCTAAAAGTAGGGATTTGGCACTGATTTTTTTCCAACTGGTGAAACCGTTTCATCGGTTACTTAGGCACCGGTTTTTTAACGAAAAAACCGGTGCTAGAACAAAAACAAAACTGGTGCTGAAGGGGGGTTCCTGTGATAGTGAAGATGATATTATCGCAATCTGAATCTTTTGAAATACAATCTTTCCTTTTCAAACATTTATACTTTTCATTCACTTCACTAAGTTACAAATTCTCAACACGAGGAGTTAGTGGCATAAGTATTAATTATGAATGCCACTCAACTCTCTTTTTCAGAAAACATACAAGAAAGTATTTCATGAAATCGAGTATAGAGCACATATGCCTACAGCAAAGCAAGAGCAAACAATAGATCTCTCAACTTTACAATCTTAATAAAATGTAAGCTATAGATTTTGATATTATGCGAATGCGCCTCTAATACAACGACAAAAGTAAGCAATAGATCTTGCGACATCGCACAATACACATTCTCATTAAAGCAAGCAATAGATCTTGTTACATGGATGATATGCCAACAAAACATCGACTAACGCAAGCTATAGATCTTGCAGCTTCAGGACATACAAATTTGTAATATTCAAAACCACAAGAATAGAAACATTAGAGACTGACCTTATGAGTAAAAGAGGGTCACGAAGTCAAAGAGCATCCAAAAGCATAAACATAGAAAAGGAACAAACACATCATCCAAAAGCAGCAATGAAAACAACATCATCGTTCAAGAAAAGAAAATCACTACCTACGCCCAGAAGCTTGTGAAGATCCGAACGAAGATGAACCGCCATAAGAGCGACTGTGCTCAGCCTTGCAAGGAAGACACTCAACCCTGCAAGGAAGACGCTCAACCCTAAGTCAATTTTCCTCAACCTCGCGCCCCTCGCTAATTATATGGTCATACTACAATTTCATGTTTAAATAATAAGGATGGCGCATCATACCCCTTTGCTCCATATAACCAAGATATATACAACTTAAAGTTGGCTATAGGACCAAAATCCTCTCGATCCAACTGCATACGCATAACATTAACAATTTCTTCATACCACTTTATTTCAGCCTTTAAATTTGTACTTTATCTTCAAGGCCATGGATATGCAAGCGGACAGCCTCAGATAAGTTAATCATCTGCCCTCCAACTCTCACAGTTGAATCCCCATAGCTAGTAGGTCTGTGAGATGAAGAATGGAGAGCTTGGAGCCTATCTTTGAACTCAACACAAGCTTGCTTCAACTGATGAGCTGCCAAATCTTGACAATTACATTCAGCACGGAGTTCCTCATTTTCACTTTGCATTTGTGTGTTTATGGAAAACTACTCGCCAAACTTACATTACCAAACAAGAGCAGAAGACGAAAAGTGATCACACTCATCCTGCTTTTTCTTTAACATTTCCAGCAAATCATCAATACGTGCACATTTTTTATCAATGATAAATGTCTTCTGATGGGCCTCACAAGTCTTTCTCACACCATAATCTCTAGCCTCTACTTGTTGCTGGAGCATCTTCACCATGTTCAATTGTTAACGATGAATAAGACTATTCTGCTTGCTTATAATCTTGCGTAAATTGCGCAAAGCATCCTGGATGTCCTTTAAAGTTGTATTCCACTTATTTTCAAGATCATCAATACCAAAAATAATATACTTCAAATAAATGCCTAAACATAATGCCCACTCATCGACATAAACTGTGAGGTTAAGCGACCGTATATACTTACCAGCAGATTCAAGATCAACTAAACTGCCGACGATTTCTTTGCCAAGCAATTCAACATTATACCCATCAAGAATAAACTTACTACAAGGAAAACATGTAGATGAAGAGGGAGATGAAGACGGAATACGAAGTTGACACAAAATACATAAGGGAAGCAACTCCATGCGCGAAGTGCAATCAAAAGAAACAACCTCCTAATACTCTTGGGTAAAAGATCAAGTGGCACAAAGCAGGCTAATGGGTTCAGAAAAAAAATCACTACATCCCATAAAGTCAAGTCTTATCAAGTATTTATGATCAACCAAAATATTGAAGCCCTACACACAAGTAAGGGAAATGAGAAAACGTAAAATGGGAAGAGGAAATCTACATTCATAATGAAAGTTACATAAATGGTACAAAAATACATTAAAATATTGTCTTAGGTTTACAATTAATAATCCAAAAAATCCAAGACACTATAGATCAACTAACTTCAGAGGTTGGCAGAGACTGAACAATGATAACAACTACTTCCTGGCATGGTTGCTGATTGGGATTCTCCTCGCTTGGCTGCTGAGCATGGGTTTCTATGCCGGTATTACCCTCACTGGAAACATTGGCATCAGGATCCAGAGTTGGAATATCAGTGCTAGGTTTAAATAGAAGATCATCCAGGTAATCCACCTCACACTCCTTTAGTTTAGCCGTAGAGAGAAGACAAGAAAGACTGGCAAGATGTGAGAGCAAAGCATAGGAATATCCCCCATCAGTAATTTTTTCAAGAGATGATTTGTTCCGCTTCGCCTTCTTTGTCTCCAGGGTCTCAACACACTTCTTCATAGTAAGCAAACTCTTCAACGAGCAAGTGAGGTTTCACTCACGTTGATTCTTCACAGCCTCGCTGTAGCCAACAGTGAGAACATCGCTAGAGACATCCTTAAAAAATGTTAGACAACTTATTATTGTAGAGTCAATCAACCATAATTTGAGGATATTGAGAAGAAGCAGGTTCATTGGTACGTATCTCCTTAAACTCAGAACGAAGCTGAGTGGCTTCTGTCTCTGCGAGCCAAGCACGCTCCTCAGCAGTGTTCACCCTTTCCTCAACTGCGTTCGCCCTTTCCTCAGCAGCTTTAAGCAAAATTTCTAGAGTTGTACACTTAGCTTCCTGTGCCTCATACTTCTTCGATAGTGACTCATCAACGGGAGAAACTTGGAAAGCCGCTCACTCGCTAGTTGAAGGCTTTCGCTGACGTCATAAGACAAGAACACACAGGACGAAGTTAGTCACCATTTTACAAACAAGATCAAGATATAAAGAAGCTCACTAAAGCTCAATTGCAAACTTACCACAGCCAATGTATCGGGTAAAGAGAGGTTGGACAGAATATCAAATATCATCCCCTCCACCAATGGATTCTTAATTTGCCCCGGAGTTTGTGAACTAGATTGGTTAACACACACCCTTTTGAAGGGGGGAAGTGAATGTCCTGAAGATCCATCGCCTATATCCCTCTTCTATTTTTTCTCCTTCGCCACAACAACGGGGCGATGATCACTTGTCCCCCCCCTTTCTCAGTAGTCTTACTCTTATCCCCAGGGCCTGTCTTATTAACATCTTGTTAAAGGGTTTTACTCCCAGCAACATTATCAAGCTGAACAATAGCCTCAGCCACCTCCTCATCACTGTCATCAAAGAGTGATCTATCAATTTCACCTTTAGGTAGATCCAGATCTAAAATAAAATCAACATCACAGATCAAACAAACACATACAAAATAAATTAAATGAATAAATTAAATAAGAAAAGATTGCAGATCAAACACATCAAAAAAACAATTAAAACACCTTCAACATCAGAGTCAGCTTGGCGGAGAAGTTGTGTATGAGCAGAAAGCGTGACCACAATCTCTGTCTTTTTTGGTAAAATGAACATTCACACCAGGAAGCTTAAACTTAGGCACGAAAACTTTGGGGTTTGTTTTAATTTAAAGAAGAAATATTTTGTATGCTAGAGACAAATATTACTAGGGAAACCGCTCACAAGCTCAACCCCAACATTCATGGGATAAAAGGTAAATTTATTTACTGTGTTTTTCACCTTTCAAAGATGATAAAAGTTATGAAACAACTCAAATGTTAAAGGAACGTTTGCTTCCTCACACACCTAAAGATACCACATTATGATAGCAATGCCCTTAGACTGAAATTGGGAAAATGCAACTTTATACGAACAAAGAATATCAACCACATGTTGAGGGAGAGGAAATAAAGGCCAAAGTTCAAATAGGCTAAGTCGCATGTTATGTAGCCAGATGGTGGAGTGCGAACACATTCACAGTTCGTGGGAGCGTGAAATTTAAAAGGGGTAAAAACTGGAAGTAGGTTTTTAATTCTTCTAAATATGTTCCAGTTAGCATACTACCTACAATAGAGGAGCCGGTGACATGATCGAAATCCCCACCGAAATGAGCATCTTCTACAAGGGACTCGACGCGGTTAGGGGAAGTCATGAGAATAAATGGGGTACCTAGATTTGTAAATAACATAGTTAATTAAGGGACAAAACTATAGATAAAAGTTTGTTGGAACAAGGCTTAACAGAAAGCAAGCCAGAGAAGATGACCAGGGTAATATACAATAACAGAACAACCATTATATTGCAATAAAATCAAAGAAAAGATAATGTTATCAAATTTAGAGCATACAGTATGTAGATTGGAAATTGAAAACAAACCTTACTCTTCAAAAACACGAAGAAAATTGATCCGCAGAAAACCTAGAGTTGGCCAAAAAGGATGAAGATTTTAGCAAACAGGGGTGATAAAACTAAACAAAGAGAGAGTTTCAATATTTAATACAATGAAGAGAAGTTGCAAAACCAAGGATGACAAATAGTTCAAAATCACAATGATGAAGTTCTGACACAAAAGTGGGTTACCGTTTTGGTGTATATATGGTCCGGCGAGCAAAAGGTTGAGGGCCGCTAGGCCCATCCCAATGGAATCCGATGACAAAGTTAAGCCTTTTCAGCCCAAAGCGTTGATTAAGCTATGTAGATGCCATGAAGAACACGAACCAAGAAACATGAAATCAACAGCTGTCACTACGGCCACAAACTCAGCAGGTTGTGATCGTGGGATGACCCAAAATCTTAGCACCTAAAAATGGGGAACCACAAAAACATCAGTCTATAAATACAATAAGCTCTGAAGGAGCTAAGGTAAGCACTACTATCTCTAGAAATTCCACAATAATTTTTTGATGGGGGTGTAACAAGCAAAACCACAATAGTTTTTTGATGAGGACAAAGGAAAGGATAAATTGGAGGATGTCACATAGAAGCTGTTCATAGACGAGACATCTAGCAAGGAAGGATGCGGAGCAGGACTGTTGTTGATTAACCCCAACTGAGGGGAATATATATTTGCTTTGATTTCTCACTCACCAATAACAAAGCTTAGTATGCTGTTAATATGCGGCCTAGATCTCAGATTTAACACGAAGGTGGCGAGCATTTGGGCATTTAGCAGTTCATAAATAGTGATCCAACAAGTACTTGGAGATTATGAAATGCGAGAAGAGCAACTGATGAAATACTTAACCACTGTTCGTCTACTGATCGTTAACCTTGAGTACTTCAACATCCAAAACATCCCAAGAAGTAAAAATACAAAGGCAGATGCCTTAGGAAAGCTAGCAACAATAGGGTTTAAGTTATTAGCTAAACACAAAGATGTGAAAGTGGAAGTCATTCCGGTCCAAAGCACAGCAAGGATAACTTTGTCAGCAGTTCAAAAATAGGAAGCAAACTGGATGACACTATTGATTGAATACTATGACAAAGGGAAGCTACCGACGGATAAGGTGCAAGCCATGAAGTTACAAATGTGATCCTACAATTATGTCTATGAGGATGGAACCTTGTAAAATAAAGGTTATTTATCTTCATGGATAAATGTGCGTAGGATGATCCCAAGCAAGAAAAATCTTGAAAAAGGTACATGAAGGACTGTGTGGTTTGCACTAGGGATCTTACACGATTGTGAAGAAGGTCATTCAAGCTAGATATTATTGGCCGACAATGTTCAACGATACAGACAACTTTGTCCTCAAATGCAGAACCTGCCAGATAAATGTTCTGATATCTCACAAGTTGCAGTCGGGGTTAACGAAAATATACGGAGCTTGGCCTTTTGATAAATGGGGAATTAATCTCGTTGGACCTTTTCTGGGAGGTATTGAAAGTTCTAAGTTTCTGATTGTAGCGGTTGACTACTTCACAAAGTGGGTAGAGAAGAAGGCCCTTGGGTGAGTGACAGTAGAAATAGCAAAAACTTTTGTATGGCAGAACATAGTTTGTCTCTTCGAAGAACTATAGACCATCGTCACCAACAATGGCATGCAGTTTACAAGCGGAGTTTTTACATAATGGTGCCTGAAACTGGTAATCATGTATAAATATACCTCAAGTGAATATTCTAGTAGAAGTAACAAACTTTACAATCATTCAAGGCATCCAAAAAATATTGGTAGGAAAGCAACCAGGCTGGATTGATGAGATACCCAATACTTTGTGTTCATACAGGACAACAGTGCAAGAACCGACAAGAGAAAGGCAGTATAGTCTGGTATATGGGCATGAAGCGGTAATTCCCGTTGAAATCAGACAATCAAGCTTTCGAGTTGAGCAATATAAGGAAGATGTTAACCCAGAGAAGATGAGGTTGAATTTGGATGAGTTTGAAGAAAAAAGAGAGAATGCATCAAACATGGAGACCAAATACAAGGAAAAGATGGCTAGAGCTTACAACCAGAGAGTCAAGGAAACACAATTCCAAATTGGCAATTTGGTGCTAAGGAAAAATGAAGCCAGCCTAGCATAAAAAAGTGGAAAATTATTCCCTGAGAGGGAAAGACAGTACAAGATAATGAAGGCACACCTATCAAACTGCTATGAACTAGAGAGAATTGATAGTAGCAGTGTTTCTAACACTTGTCACATAGTTAACTTAAGAAAGTGTTGTGTAGAATCAACGAAGTGGTAAGAAAATATAGTTTTCATGTACAGAAGCCATGATATAATCATTGGTGGTGTTCATTTCCTACGTTTGTGTTGAAGGCGATGTTATCAAAGTCTGAATCTTTTGAAATACAATCTTTCCTTTTCAAACATTTATACTTTGCATTCACTTCACTGAGTTTCAAATTCTCAACACATAGAGTTAGTGGCATAAGTATTAATTATGAATGCCACTCAACTCCTTTTTTCCAGAAAACATACAAAAAAGCATTTCATGAAATTGACTATAGAGCACATATGATGGACCTCACGAGTCTTGCTCACACCATAATCCCTAGCATCTACTTGTTGCTAGAGCATCTTCACCATGTTCAATTGTTAAGAATGAATAATACTTTTCTGCTCGCTTATAATCTTACGTAAATCGTCCAAAGCATCCAGGGTGTCCTTTACAGTTGTATTCTACTTCTTTTCAAGATTATCGATACCCAGAAGCATATACTTCAAAAAAAGGCCTAAACATAATGCCCAATCTTCAACATAAATGGGGAGGTTGTGCGACCATATATACTTACCAGCGGATTCAAGATCAACTAAAGTGCAAACAATGTCTTTCCCAAGCGATTCAACATTATACCCATCAAGAATGAATTACTACAAGGAAAACTTGTAGATGAAGAGGGAGATGAAGACGGAATACCAAGTTTCCACCAAATACATAAGGGAAGCGACTCCTTGCGTGAAATGCAATCAGAAGAAACAAACTTCTCACACTCTTGGGTGAAAGATCAAGTGGCACAAAGCAGGCTAATAGGTTCAAAAAAAAGAATCACTCCATCCCATAAAGTCAAGTCTCTTCAAGTATTTATGATCAACCAAAATATTGAAGCCCTGCACACAAGTAAGGATAATGAGAAAACGTAAAACGGGGAGAGGAAATCAACATTCATAATGAAAGTTACATAAATGGTTCAGTAATACATCAAAATATTGTCTTAGGTTTATAATTAATAATCCAAAAAATCCAATACACTAGAGATCAACTATCTTCAGAGGGTGGCAGAGGCTAAACAATGATAGCAGCTACTTCCTGGCTTGGTTGGTGAGTGGGATTCTCCTCGCTAGGTTGCTGAGCAAGGGTTTCTATGCCCGCATTACCCTCACTGGCCACACTGGAATCAGGATCAGGAGTTGGAATATCAGTGTAAGGTTTAAATGGAAGATCATCCAGGTAATCTACCTCGCACTCCTTTAGCTCGGCTGTAGAGCGAAGGCTAGAAAGGCTGGCTAGATGTGAGAGCAGAGCATAAGGATGTCCTCCATCAGCAATTTTTTCAAGAAAAGCTTTTTTCAGCTTTGCCTTCTTTTTCTCCAGGGTCTTAACACATTTCTTCACAGTAGATAAACTCTTCAGCGAGAAAGTGGGGTTTCACTCGTGTTGATTCTTCAAAGCCTTTCTCCGTGCTGAGTTAAAGGAGATATGTACCAATGGACCAGCTTTCTCCATTGGTACATATCTCCTTTAACTCAGCACAAAGCTGAGTGGCCTCCATCTCCATGAGCCTGACACGCTCCTCAATAGTGTTCGCCCTTTCCTCAGCTGCGTTTGCCATTTCCTTAGTTGCTTTAAGAAAACTTTCTAGAGTTGCACACTTAGCTTCCTATGCCTCATACTTTCTCAGATGTGACTCATCAACAGGAGAAAACTTGGAAATCCGCTCACTCGCTAGTTGAAGGCTTTCGCCGACCTTATAAGACAAGAACACATGGGACAAAGTTAGTCACCATTTTACAAACAATATCAAGATATAAAGAAACTCACTAAAGCATAATTGCAAACTTACCACAACCAGTGTACTAAGTAAAGAGAGGTTGGACAGGATAGCAAACTTATTATTCGTAGACCCAGATGGAGGTGAACATAGATACTCATTACGGTTTGATTTCCTACTCACCCACAACAAAGCAGAATATGAGGCTTTGATATGCGGACTGGACCTTACCATAATAATGTAGGTTAGGAGTATTTGAGTATCCAGCGATTTGCTAATTGTTGTCCAACAAGTGTGAGGAGACTATGAAGTGTGAGGGGAGCAGCTGGAAAAGTATTTAAGGAAGGTTCAACAACTCATAGCCCAGCTCGAATATTTTGACAAATAGCACGTACCACAGAGCAAAAACATAAGGCACTTAGCGAGCATAGAGACGTCATTGTGGATTTCATTCCAATCAGAAGTATGGTGTCAACCATTGTGTCAGTGATCCAAGCAGACAAAGTAAGCTGGATATCTCCACTAATAGATTTCTTTGTGAAAGGGAGCCTTCCAGATGATAAGATGCAGGCCAGAAAGTTGAAGTTACGTTGTACTAATTACTCTTACGAAGATTGGACCTTATACAAAAAGGGTTTCTTGTCTCCATGGATAAAATGTGTAGGACCTACATAAGCAACAGAGATTTTAAAAGAAGTCCACGAAGGTCTATGTGCAACGCATTAACGAGCTAGAATGATAGAAAAAAAACCATCCGAGCTAGATACTACTAGCCGACTATGTTCAATGACACACACAACTTCATTCTTAAATGTAAGAGTTTCCAAATCAATGCTTCGTTGTTGCATAAGCCACAAGCAGCTTTGAGAGGAATCTACGAAGCCTGGCCATTTGATAAATGAGGGATCGACTTAGTTAGACCATTCCCAAGGGGCGAAAGCAATGCCAAATTTCTAATCGTACCAATTGACTACTTTACAGAGTGGGTTGAAGCTAAACTGCTAGGAAGGGTCACGGTTGAAGTCACTATGAAATTTGTATGGCAAAATATAGTATGTTGCTTTGGGGTGCCACATACCATTGCCACAATAATGGCATGTAATTCACAAGTGGTGTAGTTCTCAACTGGTGCTCAAAGCTCAGGATTCTCTAGAAGTTTACATCTATAGTGCACCCTCAAGCCAACGGCCAAGTAGAGGTCACAAACAGAACTATCTTTTGAGGAATCCAGAAACAATTGGAAGGAAAGCGAACTGGGTGGGTAGATAAGTTACCAAACACACTGTGGTCATACAGAACATCTGTTCAAGAACCAACGGGGAAGATGCCATATAGTTTGGTTTATGGTCATGAAACAGTTATACCAATAAAAATTGGCAATTCCAGTCTTCGAGTAGGCAATTACGAGGAGAAAGACAACCCAGATATGATGAAGCTCGAACTGGATGAACTAGAAGAGAAGAGAGATTTAGCAACAATCATAGAAGCTAAGTACAAGGGAAAATGGCTAGAGTTCACAATAAGAAGGTGAAAGAAACACGGTTCCAGATTTGTTATCTAGTGTTGAGGAAGAACAAAGCTACCCTAGCCGAAGAACGTGGAAAGTTATGCCCAATGTAGGAAGGACCTTGTAGGGTGACAAAGACGCATAAATCCAACAACATTTATGAACTAGAAAGGTTGGATGGCACCAGTATTCCAAACACTTGGCATGTGCTTAACTTGAGAAAATTTTGTGTCTAGAGTAAAGGTGGAGAATAATGATCACTTGGTTGTACAGAAACCATGAGATCATCATTGCAGTATTTATTTCGTTGTTCATAATGCGACATTATCATGGGAATACGCATTTAGTATGAAAACCCACTTTCTTGGACCATGATTACATTTCTCATTTTTTTTACTTGTGAATGGTAGAAGATCAGTTTATTCGGCTAAGACACTCAGACTTTACAAGTCGCACATAACTTGGAAAACATAAGGCTAAAGATCTTGCACATTTGTCGATGCCTGCAAGCTTTGGATCTTGCAACTTTTCAAATCAAACAACCACAAGCTATAGATCTTGCGTAACTACCGATCTTTGCAAGCTTTGGATCTTGCAACTCGACCATACACATGAACGAGAGTTATAAATCTTGCTCAAGATCAGATTTGCTCATAAATGAAACACACGCAATGGATATTGCGCGACATAAACAACAAAGCTCCACTATAATAGCAGTGCAAGCTATAGATCTGGCAAATAGCTAGAAATCTTAACTAACCAAATGAATGCGATATATGAAAGCTATAAATCTTTCAGCTTCATAATCCATGCCTCACAACATCTTACTTACTCAACATGAAGACATCTGGCCTATATAAAACATAGGGAAGATGGTTCATTCAGCAATGATGAAGAGACTGGCCTGCCCCAACCCAGTTGTCATTAAAACACAATTCGAGGGGCTTACGGGTCAAAGATAGAGATTTATATTTTGCACTCGTTCTTACTGCTAAGCTACCAATGGTTAGTAAGCGGCAAGCCCTGGGTTTGTCCATAAGGATTCTAGGGCTCAAATACTAATTAAAACACAACCTCGTGCAGGTCGTCAATTCGCACGAGTGAAAGGAGTAGCTAGTAGTGTAGAAATGCAACTGGGGGGTCTGGTATTTTCAACTAACAACTACAAGCATGCAATTGACAAACAAGTAAGCCTACAAAAGGTGATCACAAGGAAGATCAAGGAGCCTGTGGATAGGAGATGTCCATTAGTACTAATTAAGCCTACAAAATGCGGGATTTAGACAAGAAATCCAAACATGTCCATCTAAACCCCTTGTCACGTAAACTCAACTAATACTAGCAATCCACCAACTAAAAGTAACTAAAAACTGTGTCAAATGTATTGGTTAAAGCATGCAAAATGGTGCAGATCAGACTCCCCACACTTAAACCTTTACTCGTCCTCGAGTAAATAAAATCAAAGAAAAGGTTCAGGTGGAATGAAGCATGCAAAAATAGCCAATGCATTCATTTTATTCCCAAGCTACCCTAGTTCCCCCAAGAAGGTGAAAATCCTCACAACTCTCACACTCCCCAAAGTTCCTAAAGCAACCAAACCACCTAAAGCAAATAAATGTGTGTGGAAAATGATAAGTGACAAAAGATCGGAATAAAACCAAGCTTACTTTTCCAAAAGTAGTCCCAAATTCAATCAAAGAGTATTCCTCAAGAAAAACAATCCACCAATGAAATCCAAAAGCCATCGACTTGGTTGCAACATAGGAATAATTCTAGATTTTTTACCTAGTTGCAACCAGGGAGTCTAATGTATCGTTAACCTAGTTTTTTTTCTTTTTCTATTTTTTTCTCTCAATTTCTCTCATTTTTCCTAGGAGCCCTTTCGGGTTTTAATCCTAGCTTTATCCCACAAAATGTGCTCACCTCTCACCTTTTTCCACACGGCCTCTCACTTTTGCCTAGACTCGTAAGTCTAGCCGGACCAAACCTCTTACTTTTACCTAGGACTTTCAACCTATCCGGGTTTTTCCTAATGTTACCCAGGCTGCCCTTTCGGGTTTTCGACTTGTCTTGGTTTTTATTTTAAATGCTCTTAAAAGAGCTATTAGCTGCATGGAAAGGACTAAAAATCATAAGTGCTATCTAATACCCTTCCCCCATACTTAAAGCTTGCATTGTCCTGAATGCCTATACAAAATCAAAGAACATATGTCAAGGGAAAGAAATAGGAAAGCACTTATGATGAAAAAGAACACTAAAATATACCCTTGATGGCACAATAGTGGAACGTAAAGAACAAACTACCATCACCCTTAATATACTACCCATAACCTCAAATCATGGAATATCAATCTAACCACTATCATGCACCACAAATCGAATAAGGAATTGAATCACACTGGAGAGTTACCTCTTAGGTCTCGATGTGTGTGTCTCAAGGGTTTTAAGGGTAGGTGGGTTTTGGGTTGTATTTTGGTGGTAGTAGGGAAAAATGGTGATAGGGTGGTGTAGGAAAGTATGTGAGCTTTATGGGTCGTGCACGTCTACACTCCCTATGAATTTGGGGTTTGGTTCTGCTTCTTGTCCACCATTTTAAGCATCACAAGACATGTACATCTACATGGTCCATAAGTTGGACTCCCCGTTTGCTCACCTTCCTCCAAGAAACATAAGCTTCCTACAAAATAAAAATATGCACACCAAGTGTAATAGTGTCTCAAAAACAAAAATAAAGCTACAAATAGGGAAAAAACACCAAAAATATCAAACTAAACTACTTTTTCAAAACCCGGGTTACATCTCAATAAGCTTCATATATTTAAGGTCGTCGGCACGACCCTAATGTTATCCATAGGGTGCGGGTTTGTACCCCATCACCTTAGACAACCAAAAATGAAGAGCATGGGGTAAGAATCTTCCAAGAGGAAGATATTGTAGAGGAGGAGTCAACCTTAGAGGAAATAAATGTTTTGGAAGTTTAGCATATTCAATTGGCTTCCCTATGATTTCCTCTAAGGTTTCTGAAAATGTGGGGCTAGGTTCTATCGGTGGAGGTAGGGGTGAATATAAGTAATATGGAAAATTAAGTATAATCACCCCTTCCTTGACTTCTTCACTCTCAACAAACCTTTCCCCATCCCCTTTTCATTCATTTACCAAATTTTCAAATTCAACTAGGAATGGTTCATTTTTGGAAAATTGGTTTCTAGTTGGCTCACCCTATTCATCAAATTAAGCACTTACTCTTCAACTTTCTCAATGCTTGAGAATAGTTGAGTTCCCAAATCGCTAATCTCGCTAAGCATTTGTGATTGGAGTAAATCACTACTCTTTGTCACATTAGCTATAGCTTGCAAAATTTCCACATAATCCAATTTGGGAACCAATCCTAGGGATTGGTTTTGGGCCATTAGATAAGTTGGTGAAATCCCACTACCTAACCCAAAGTGTTGGTTTCCCTATGCATTTCCATATCATGAATTCGAGTTACCACTAAACCTCGTATTTGGAGAGTCGTGGTATGGATAACAATCTTGATCCCATGGGTCTTGGAAACCAACCTCTCTCTCAAATTCGCTCAACCAAGAGCAAGACTCCGTTGGGTGGTCGCAATGACACATCCTACAAAATCTCGCTCTTTGAGTCATTCTTCTCCCATAGTCACTCAACCTTGGGAAATACTCTATAGAATGATTGCAATGGCACACCCGACAAAGGGCCCTCCGTTGAGTGCTTTCCCACATTTTTTTTCTTTTTTCAAGTTAACCCCACAGAGAAAACACATAAAATTTGGAATCATAATGCAAGGGTCCTCGGTTTTCACCAAGAACTCAAGCAATACCTACTCCAGAAAACAAAAAAAAAGAAAATGATAAAAGCAATACTAACTACTCACTAATACATTATGCTTAACTAATACTCAAACTGAAGAGTATCCCCGGCAACGTCACCCAAATTTGATCTACCCCGACCCGGTTGTCATTAAAACATGATTCAAGGGGCTTATGGATAAAAGATAGAGATTTATATTCTACACCCGTTCTTACTGCTAAGCTACCAAGGGGTAGTAAGCGGCAAGCCCTAGGTTTGTCCGCAAGGATGCTAGGGCTCAAATACTAATTAAAACACAACCTCCTGTGGGTCGTCAATCCGCATGAATGAAAGGAGCAACTAGTAATGTAGACATGCAACTGGGGGTGGGGGAGGGGGGGTCTGATGTTTTAAACTAACAACTATAAGCATGTAATTGACAAACAAGTAAACTATTTATACTAGGTACATGGGAATCATTTGGCAACATGGTAGTTCTAATGTTTCAATCCTCGATTCATTCAAATATAGACATACAAAAGATCTATCAGTGTGTTCACAACACGTGGTGTGGCTGATGGCATACACTTCCACAACCCTGTCACGGTGGGTGCGCTCGCAACCCTCTATCGGCACCGCCATCATAATTAAGGAGTATAATGAGGCCCGACCATCATTGTTGCTCTGTTTCTCCCCCATGCTATTATGTCCTGGGATTCCATCACAAATTCAACTACTCTCCCCGGGTCCTATATATGCTAGGCTCAAGGTTCGTAGGCACCTTATCTGTGATACTTGGGTTTCAACACAACACCTAGCTTGCTACTATTCACTATCTCTACCCGCAACCCTCTCAGACAATAGTTATGAGGTCAACTAAAACTGGTGTGACATCAAATACGTCAGAGCATTATTGAATTCCTCGTGCACACACCCACGCAGATGCTTTCTCCTTACCCATTCTAACATCCAGGTTTCTTTTCCCAAGGGAACATCAATAATTGCACCATACATTAATATAGCCCAAAGTGTGTGCTTGTATGTGGTGTAGTATTCATGCATTTATAACATTCAAGAACAATCATAATAATATCATAAATAGAAAGATATAATTAATCAAATTAATCTCAATAAGCATTTACAACATACCAAGTGCCACAATGAAACCCAATCTAAAAAACTACTCTACAAAGGTTAGATCCATGGAAAATATTAGGTTAGATTCCAAGGATCTAGAAAATAAGATGAAAGGGAAAAAAAGGAAAAGAAGAAGGAATGAGAAGAAGAACTCTCCTCTTCCTTCTCTCTCTACTAGAGAGAGAATCTACTCTACATTATACCTAGGTTTATTCTACTTCCTAATGGTTAAGTAGAAGACTAAGGCTCCTATATATAGTAGTATGAGATTGGGTCTAAAAATAGGCCCAAAATAGGCCAAAATAGGCCATTACACTTGCGGTGTTGGAATAGAAGTTATGGTCGAGTTCGGGAAGAAACTGGGGAACGCGCAGGTCGATGTGTGGATGGGGTGAGTTCTAAAACTTACAGCTTAATGTTTTTTAAAATTATTAGGAATTCATTTTCAGTATCATTAACGTTGCAGGCACCTGTGGGAGAAAATATAGGAAACTAATTTTGGTTGCATCTAATTCTGCCCATCTAACTGTGGCAACTTGAACAACTTCGAGCAGAAGGTCAAACTCAGTTTCAAACTAATTTGGGAAACAATTAACGCAATGGATGTTGAGTTCTACATCTTTCCCTACATAAGAATGTAATTATTTCTTCCTGGAAATTACATTCACATTTCAAACCACTTCCATTTCATTAATTTGTTAACATAATTTTCCGACAGCGATCATTGGTACGTCATTATTATCCGTCCTAAAATGGAGGAGGTTTTCACTCTGGAAACATTGTTAGGGGGTATCAAACCAACAAATGTGATCAAACTCAGGGTCATTTCAAGGTATTTCAATCAATCGAATCATAAATCCTAGATTGGTAATATACGGGAAGAAGTAACCATTTTAATTTACTTTCTTCACATGCTTGCATGTGCATACCAAAAGGGAAAAGAGAAAGATGGAGCCAAAACCCAGCTGCACTTGGAAAATCAACAACATCAAGGTAAGTCATTCTGTCATTTAATCCCTCAATTTATTATGTTTAGGGTTAGTAACTACATTTACTTTTCCCGTGCAGTACCAAACCCAGAATGGTTCGTGACAATGCGGGTACTCCATCATGCTCTTCATGGAAGAATTTCTTAATCACGCGGAGACAAACAATATCTTGGAGATAAACCTTGCATCTCAAAATTTGTTATTATTAACTTCTAGTAAACACAACATTATTGACTAATAGTGTAAGTTTGAAAATAACAGATCTTCCTAGAGGGCAAAGTGTAGTAACATGTGTACGAAATTCAAGGTGTATCAGAGATATGGTGTGGAACATAGCTCGAAGACTACTAGCAGCAGGCGAACACTATGTTGCAACTTCTGGATGATAAGAACGACATAATAGGTTGATGGTTGATTTTCAATGGTTGATGATATTAGAATTCTATAGATGGTGTTTGGTTATAGTACACTTGTGTGAATTTTTTTACTTTGTTTCAATCCATGCTCAAAGGTGGTTGATTTTTTTACTTTTTTACTTTGAATAATGTTCGCATGTTTTATGAGCAATATTTTCGTAACAGGTTGTTTCGAATTTCTTACCGATTCAAAGGTTTCCAATTTATAATAGTTCACAAGTATCTTTGGTTGTTATTGCCCCGGAAAGGACCATCGGAAAATAAATTGGGCATTGCAAATTTTATCCAAATCATACACTGTAGAAAATGAATGTACCGGTGTAAAAATCAATCAGATTTTTAATAATTTATTTTAAATTATTTAAATTATACCGGTGCATGAAATAACACCGGTGTAAAAAAACATACCAGTGCATAACTATTCCGGTGAAAAATAATAATATTCCTATTACAAAAGAAAGACCAGTGTTATATTTAATACCGGTGTACAAATCACGGTTTTATACCGGTTCATATGTTATATTCCCGTGCAAAATGTCTACACTGGTGTTTCAAATCTTACCAGTACAGATACTCTATGCCCCCTCATATTTTCAAAATTTATGCACCGATCTAAAATACCGGTGCAAAAAAATAATTTCTACACCAGTTCATTTTACCGGTGCAAATGTGTTACGTTTTTACACCCCTGTACATACGCACTGGTATTTTGGGTGCCAAAATACCGGTGCTATTGCCCTAAATTACCAGTGCAAATATCCTTGTCCTGCAATAGTGCAAGTTGGTCAACTAGAAGCTGAGGGTATCTGGGCGAAGCAGGGCCATTTGTTCGCATCTCCTCCAATTGAAAGCGCTGCTTCTCCATCTCCTTTTTAGCAGTCATAGTGCACTCTTCAGCAACACACACTCGCTCCTCCAAATCTTTAACAATAGTTTTCAGAACACTGCACTCCACCTTGCTTGCTTGTAGCTCCTCCAATATTGCATAGTGAAGCTAGCAACTTGTTTGCTGACAAGTTGCAAACTTTCACCAACCTTGGTGTTAAAGCATACCGAAAGTAAGAGCATTCATACAATAAAGAAAAGCATTTAGTTCAATATAATACCTTAATAGCAAGAAAACGTACCACATCCATCATTTCTGAAAGAGATAGCTTGGAAAACGTGGCAGGAATAGTCCCTTCTACGAACAAGTTGCGGCTTAACCTGGGAGATTGTGGAGAAGGTTAGCTAAAGCGCCCCTTCTTCTTCGCAGGCTTCAAGGTAGTACAAGTGTTCTCGGTTTGCTCCTTGCACCTCCGCTGGTAAGTTCTTTCTTTGGGTTTAAGATTATCACCCTCCTTAGTTTTTTCAGCAACTGAGCCAGACACAAGGTGCTGTGTAATAGCTTCAGCAGTCGCCGCTTCAGGAATGACAACCTCGCTATTTTATTGACCTCGTTAACCAAGGACTCCATCTCTTCCTCCTCATCTTTGGAAAGGAAGTTTCTCGCAGCAGAGCGTCGAATCATATCCATATCTGCGACTCAATAAGCAAAAACAATTAGTCGAACATACGAACATAAGAACAACATATAAACACAGATAAACCAAATAAAGCGGAACAAGGTAGTAACAACCAAATAATCATTGAGTTAAATACCTTTGTTTAAAGAACTAGCAAGGCGAAGTGAGATGGAATGCTTGTTAAGCAATGCTGTAACTTCAGACTCTGCATTCAGACGAACCCCAGCCTTAGGAAGTTTCAATTTTGGAACACCATATTTCCAAACTGAAAACGCAGAGCTACTATTATTTTCAAGTTTTATATAGAAGAACTTTTCGCACCACACCCCACAGTTATTTGGGAACCTGCTAAAGAACTCAATAGTGGGGATCATAGGGTAAAGAGTGAACTCATCAGTGGAATTTTTTACTTTGCGAGATAGTACAGGTTGCAAAACAAGTCGATAGAAAAAGTGACGCTTCAGATACATGATAAAAGAAAATAAAAATCGAGATTGCTTTGGGGTGTAGCTAACATAAACCCACTTTATAGTGAGAAAGATAATCCAACACATGTTGGGGCAAAGTAAACGAAATTCCAAACTTAAGATAATCTAAATAACAAGAAAAGATGCTAGATGGAGGAGTGCGAACGCTCTCAGAGGCCACAGGTGCCTTAAGCTTGTACGAACGTAAAAAAGGGAAAATATTTTTCAAGTCCCCATCATAGGAATCTGTGAGGAGGCTACTAATAATTGAAGAACCAGTATGGTGGTCGGAATCCTCCATGGAATCAACATCGATTTCATGGGCATTTGGAGCAGAGACTCCGAGATTGTTTGAAGCAGACATCGACGAATTCAAGTTCCCTAAAATCACGATTAATGGTTGTGTTAATTAAACAAAAAAAGCCAGAAAATACTATTCTGGCCAGAATCTAGATCAAAGGCAGAACAATGAAGAAGACAGTATAGAAGTTCACCTGAATTACAATGGAAACACGTCACACTACAAGAGATACAAATCCACATATTGAAACCTATAAAAATTGCTTAAGAGAAAAGAAAGTAAGACACATGAGAACTTACTGTGTTCACCATAGAATATGAGGAAAAATTGGGAACAATATAGAAGATGGAAGCAGATGAATGGGTTTGTCTACGAAAGGTTGTAACTAAAGAAACAGAAGAGCTAAGAGACAAATAGGTGGAATAATACGCAATCATGACAATCTGACATGGCGGCGCAGGAATACACGAAATATGGCCAGTTTTTTAAGCACAAAATTCAAAGTAATTATAGGAAAGAAACTAAAATGACAGCGGAGTAAATTACGGAATGAATAACGAATACGAAGGAGTGAATCTCTGTTGCAAGATCGCAACATCTAAGTGTCATAAAGGATAAGAAAATTTTTGAAAATTTGAAATTCAAATGAAAGCGTGATTTTAGGAAGTCGCAGTATATAACCAAGAAGCATGCAATACTTCGCAAAAGCTGTTCACATTGCAACCCAAGCAAACATATTACAATGCCTACACACAAAGCGAGATAATAAGTGCATTACGCGTAGCATTTGCTTCATGGATGGTGGGGCTTATGGTGTATATGTGGTCCAGTAAGCAAAAGACTGAGGGCCGCTAGGCCCAGTCCAATGGCATTCGATAACGAAGTTAAACCTTTTCAGCCCAAAGCATTGATTAAGCTATGTGAATTCTACAAAGAACGTGAACCGAAAAACATGGAACAAACAGTGGCCACAAAGACCACGAACTCAGCATGTTGTGATTATGGGATGACCCACGATCTTTGCCCCTAAAACAGGGAACCATAACCATAATGGTCTATAAATACAACAAGCTCTGAATGAGTTAAGGTAAGCGCTATTATCTCTAGAAATTTCAATTCTGAAAAGAGAAAACTGACTTGATTGTCGGAGCCTTTCTCCCGGAGTCACTGTCGGGATAAGCTTTGCGGGTAGAGAAATTCTTGGAGAGGACGACCAACATGCCTGAGCGGTCTACCACATCAGTTTTACATATTTCGAGGAGGCGACGGAAGGTGAATAGACAGCACACTAAAAAAAGCTACTCGTTTGAAATTCCCAATTTAAAAGATACAGTAATAACAAACGTCAGGAAAATCTGGAAATGAAGAGCGAAAAAAGGGATAGAATCGCGGCTCTGTCAAACATAATCTTCGTTACTATCCTCAACAATAAAGATAAGAAATTCAAAATTCGAAAGCTCAAGAGTTGGTGAAGAAGGAATTGTATCAGCCATGAAGCTACTAACACTTTGCAATTTCCATGAAGGTAAAATCAAATGCCGACCAAGCTGTTGATATAAAACTTCAGTTCGCATTCAATCACTTCAAGGAAAACGCTATGTGCCGCTTAGTCTTCAGGGTTGGGGGGGCTTATGGTGTATACCTAGCTCAAATAAGTAGTAAGCCCAAAACCGCAAGTGGGCTTGAAGCGAACTAGCGAAGCAATTTGGTCCAGGCAGACGCATAGCAAGTGGAGTCAACCCACGAACTAAAAGTAGCGGGGACTTTGATCAACGGTCAGACACGAACCGTGTTTCTCGGACACGATCAGACACACAATGGTCATTCTGAATAAAACGGAGCTACGTTCGTAATGTACTATAAAAGGAAGAAGGAGAGTACGAATAAAAGTAACTTAACCAAAGAAAGAGATTACTGACTTGAACGACGGAACTGTTTCCTCGTAACCACTTTCGAGATCTATTTTACAGGCACACATTGGTGAGCCACAATCAACCAGCCGAATTGGAGAATACTACAACACCATCTATCTTCTTTCGACTCTATTAGATACAAAATATATTAGAAAATCACGACAATACTTGCTATCTTGTCCTAAAGTGTTCCTTCTGACTAGCTCTTTGTGGTTTAATATTGCGTTCCCTCCATGCAAAACACTCACTCACTATTGAGAAAATTCACACGCTTGCATAACAGTAGAATATCAAGCAATACACTATACAAGATTTGCTGGAGTAGGTAAGCTTCATTAGAAATAGTAGCCAGCTTGCTGCGTCCCCTCGTCGACATTTGCTGGAGTAGGTAAGCTTCATGAACCGCACGCTCACATCCACAGACTGCAGCGTCCCCTCCTCGTCGATCATGAAGAAGAGTTCTCTATTTTACTATACACAATCTCAAGATTTAGATTCAAACAGTAGTGCGAAATTAAAGTTGTGTGTGCGAAATTAAAGTGCGAAACTGTGTGTGCGATAATTTGTGTTCACTACTGTTCATCTATTCCCTCCGCTTCTCTTCCTTTCCGACCGTTACTCGCCGGCAACGGTAACACAGCCACTGGTAACGGCTCTTTCTCCGCCACTCGGCGGGGTCTCCCCTCCACGCTCGATGGCAACTTCCTCCAACTCCAATCTGCCTCCGCCACCTAAAACGTTTGCGGCCGCTCTTCAGACAAAATCCCCTCCATTATCATCTCATCTCCCCAATAACCCTGAGCTAATTCCCAAATCCTCCCACCTAGGAGACATTGCTTGTTTATACTCTGAGGAACAAATTGCCACATTATCAGCTCATTACTCCAATGCATTGGTCGGTAAATTTACCAAAGGAAGAATCTCAATGGATCAGATGGAGGTGGCCCTTAAAACTATCGGGTTCGAAGGTAAGTACCAGTTGGGATCTCTTGATTACAAACACATACTAATTCGTTTTGAACAGGTTAACGATTACCAAAGGTGTTGGATGAAAGGCATATGGAATTTCAATGGCGTCTCACTGAAAATGCTCAAGTGGACTCCTGAGTTCTCTACGCAAAGAGAATCCCCCATTGTTCCCATTTGGTGTACAATTAGGGAGGTACCACTCTATTACTATAACTCCTCATCTATTGAAGCTATTGGTAACAATATTGGTAACTTCATAAAGAATGATTATGCCACTGAGATGCTTACTAGGCCATCGGCCATAAAATTCTGTGTTGAAATTGACCTTCTGAAGCCTCTGCCACAATACATTAGGCTTGGTTCAATATCAAACAATAGAAAATATCCAATTGAATTTGAGGATATCCCTCTATATTGTGGACATTGTGCTAAACTGGGACATTCTTCAAGCCAATGTAGGATTAACTCTCAGAATAATAAGGAAAGAACTGAGGAAACAAATAGAATCCACACTCAACCTATCCCTCAATGGCAGGCCACCGGGAAAAAATTTGATTTACCACCATTGCTCACTGATTCACCTACCCATACACATGTCTCTCCTATTGATAAGGTAGTCAGTAACCCTGATCCTCTACTGCAACCAGCTCAAACTCCATCAACACCTGTCTCTAGTGGTCTTCAGACAATTGAGAGTCCAGATAACTCCACCACTAGGTTACTAAATGCCACTGCTAAATCTAAAACTTTTCTGAACACTTATGCAAGAGATGATCTCCATATTGGCTTGCATCGTTCTCTTATGATTGAGGCTAATCCTACACTTTCCTTAAGGGGAAAGATGTCAAATAGATTCTCTGTTTTGCAGGAAGATGACACCTATCCTCAGGAACAAGAGGAAACCAGCTGCAGTAAACAGAAAAATCTGGTGCAACCTTCAGATTTGGATTTAGATGAAGAACAAACCCTGGATGAGGGATCTGAGCAGACAGGTAAGTGTGAGCATCCAGGTAAATCTAAAAACAAAAAGATGAACTACCTTAGTCAGCTAAACAAAATGTTACTAAGGTCAGCTACAAAAGGTGTTAAATCAGGTGAAATATGATAGGAACAGTTAATATTAATTTTCTGATCTGGAATCTTCGTGGAATGGAATCATCATTGCTTAGGTTATCTCATTTAATCAAAACCAAGAGAATTCAGTTACTATGTATAATAGAACCTATGCATGATAACTCAAAAATACAGGCCTATATGACATCTTTACATTTTGCAAACTGTCTAGCTCATCCTAATGGAAAAATTTGGTTAATGTGGACTCATCTACTCACAGTCTCACTGATTACTACCCATGACCAATTCCTTTTTGTTAGCATATCTCAATTTCCTCAAACTTTTAACATGAATGCTGCTTTTATTTATGCTTTAAGGGATAGGGAGGGTAGGAAAGCTTTGTGGACAGATTTAGAACCTTTGTCCAACAGTGACACTATTTTTATAGGGGATTTTAACACTATTAGGAGTTTAACTGAATACAGAGGACCCTCTAATCCAGCTTTAGGGACCATTAGAGACTTCAATACATGGATTAATTCTAATGGGATTCAAGAAATAAGTACAGTGGGCAATTTATTCACTTGGTGTAACTCTAGGCTAAGAAATCCCACTTCCAAGAGGCTAGATAGGGGGCTCTGTACACTATCCTGGAGCTCCAAATTTCCATCTTCCTCCATCCAAGTTCTCAATAGACACACCTCAGATCACTCACCTCTCCTCCTTCAGTTATCTAACCTAACATCCTCATATCCCAAACCTTTTAGATTCATCAATGCCTGGTTCCAAAGATCAGAATTCATAAGTTTAATGCAAGATTCTTGGGAAAAGCCTATACAGGAAAATGGTATGATTAAATTTTATCTGAAACTCATTCGGCTTAAAAGAGTCATCAAAACTTGGAACAGAGAATCTTTTGGTAATATTGATGCCAATGTTATACAAGCTGAAGATGCCTTAAGAATACAAGAATCTGTCTTTGATCAGGATCCTAATGTAAATGAACTAGTTAAACTTAATCAGAAAAAAGCTAATTTGCAGAAGATTCTAAAGGAAAAAGATAAATTTTGGAAACAAAAGGCAGGTCTTAAATGGTATAAATTAGGAGACAACAATACTGAATTTTTTCATAAGACTGTCCAAGAAAAGAAATCTAGGATACAGATTAATAAAATAAAAAACTCACATGGTCAATGGATAAATTCTGAAAATGATATTCAGAAAGAGGCAATAGCTTTTTACTCAGATTTACTAACTGAACCAGATCAAGGTACAGATGATACTTTCTCCTCTCATTTTCTGAGTCAAATTCCAGGGATTTTAACTGCTTCAGATAATCATATTCTGAATTCTCCTGTTCTGGAACCTGAATTAAAATTAGTTGTTCAGAGTTTAAATAACAGCAGTAGCCCTGGCCCGGATGGCTTCACACCAAAGTTTTATAAGAAATGCTGGCCTTTTATTAAGTATGATCTTTTAGAGGCAGTTAATGATTTTATTGTAGGATCTAATATTCCTAATGGGATATCTAGCACATGGATTACACTGATTCCTAAGAAAACAACCCCAGGTCAGTTTGGAGATTTTAGGCCTATTAGTCTATCTAATGTCTCTAACAAAATCTGCTCTAAGGTCCTCATGGAAAGATTAAAACCTTATATGGACTCTTTGATATCTCCTAACCAATCTTCTTTTTTGAAGAAGAGAGATATTTCTGATAATATACTATATTTACAGGAAATGGTTAGATTCTTGGATAAGAAAAACAGAATTCCCAACTGCATACTGAAACTGGACCTAATGAAAGCTTTTGACAGGGTTAATTGGCATTTTCTTAAGCAGATTTTACTTAAATTTGGTTTCCAAGGAAATTTTATGAATGCAGTGATGAACAATTTAGCACAAGCAAAATTTTCAATTCTAATTAATGGGAAACCAGTTGGTTTTTTCCAAGCTACTAGAGGTATTAAACAAGGTGATCCTCTCTCTCCTTTCCTCTTTAATATTTTTACTGAAGCTTTCTCAAGGAGTCTTTCTTATGTTTTCTCTACTGGAGGGCTATCCCATTTCCATTTTCCTGCATCAATATCTGCCATATCTCATTTATTATATGCAGATGATACCATTATTTTCATGCAGGCATCGAAATTAAATCTAATAAGAATTAAGGCCTTTCTAGATGTTTTTGAGGTGACCACAGGGCAGAAGTTTAATTTTCAAAAGTCAGAATTCTACTTGAGTAAAAGAGCCACTAACATTAAGATCTCTCAGGTTAAGTCCATTCTAAAAATGAAAAAAGGTTCACTCCCATTTACATACCTTGGTTGTCCAATTTTTAGGGGAAGAACACTAAAAAGGTACTTTCAACCTTTAATGGCAAACCTGGATTCTAAACTTCAAAGTTGGAAAAATAGATGGCTAAGTGCGGGGGGGAAGCTGATCTTAATTAAACATTGTCTCTACTCTCTCCCACAACATATTTGGACAGTTACAAAACCACCAAAAGGGATCATTTCTACCTTTGAAAAAAGATTAGCCAGATTTTTTTGGGGAGAATCTCAAGGAAGAAATAATAAAATCTGGAAAAAATGGAAAGATATTGCAGTTCCAACTGACCAAAATGGACTTGGTTTTAGATCTATCCGAGCTATAATTGACACATGTTCAACTAAAATTTGGTGGAAAAGTCAATTAGGCAACTCCCTTTGGTCAAAACTGATTTGGTCTCTTCCTATATCATACAGGAAATCTGTTACATGGAAAAGAATTGTCCAAATTAACTCATTTGCAGAGCAACACTCAGTAATCATTCATGGGGAGGGTACCTGTAATTTTTGGGTAGCTAACTGGAGTTTTAAGGGGCCTTTGGGTACTTTTATCCCTGAGCATATAGTTCAAGACATGCCATTTTTAACTGTGGCAGATTTCATTCATAATAAATCAATCATACTGCCTCAGATCATGTCTTTCTTGGACCTTGATACTTTGTCTTTTCTTCAGGAAGCAATTTTAGTCCCAGGAAGGAAGGATAGACTGGTATGGAAACCTGAACCTTCAGGTAACTTCACTTCTAAATCTACCTACCAAATGCTCACTCAGATGCCAGGTAATTTCCCTGCCCCAAAACTCATTTGGAATAATGCATTGCAAAAAAAGATATCCATCTTTACTTGGAAAATGCTGCAATCATTCTTACCTTTTGATGAGGTACTCATTAAATGTGGTTTCAGCCTAGCCTCAAAATGTCCTGCATGTTTAAATTCTGATTCAATACATCATTTTTTCATTTCATGTCATATTGCTAAAGCTGTTTGGGGTAACATGGCTTCATTAGTTAATTTTCAGCTGCAGGACACTCATTCTCTTCCTGAGAGATTTTTTATTTTCTGGAATACTAGAGATCTACCTAACTGGAAACATTTTATCTGCAAAATAGCACCTTCTATAATTTGTTGGTCACTTTGGAAAGCTAGAAATAGATTCTTACATGATAATGTACCATTTGACTCAGATCTGATAGCTAATGAGATTCTAAACCTATTCAAATTGGCTTTCCTAACTACTCCAAGGACATATTTCACTCACTCTTCTATCTCTTTACCTTTCCATCAGTGGACACCTTTCATTAGACCCCCACCTAAGCCTAATATATCAACTATTATGTGGGAGAAACCTCCAGTTGGGTTTTTTAAAATTAACACTGATGCTTCTTGGTATTCTGATAAAGCTGCTGCTGGGATAGTAGCTAGGGACTACTGTGGTAACTTGATTAATTTATATTCAGTGTCCATCTCTGCTGATTCTCCCATTGAGGCTGAAATGAAAGCCATTTTACTGGCTATGCAAGCTTTGCCTGGAATTCATTCTAAATGCATTTTAGAAACTGATTGTAAGCAAGCAATCAACATGATAAATTGCCCCTATTCAGCCAATTGGAAACTCTTTAACTTATCTTTCAAAATTAATGGCCTTATGTGTGGTGCAAAGTTGATTCATGTTTTTAGGGAAGGTAACTCAGTAGCAAATGCGACTGCAAGGTATCATACTTGTCATCTTCAAAGTATCCAGTCTCACAACATTCCTCAGTACATTAAGGGACTTATAATGTTAGACAAAGATCAGGTTCCTCATGTTAGGGCTCACTAGTTTTTCTCACTTAGACACGGATGCTACTGATATATATTGTTTTCTCTGGTACTTGCAGAGCATGATCCAGCGCATTTGGCTTCCAACCGTTGCACCTCACTCTTGGCATTCATTGCAATTCATTGGAACAATACTGGACTTCACTCTTGGCATTACAATTCGAACAGTACTGCTGAGATACTGCCTTCCTCTTCAGATCAGTTCATTTCTGATCCACTGCACTCCAATCTTTGGAACAGTACTGCTGGGATACTGCCCTCCTCTTACTCTAATTTTAGGGTTTATATGTTGCTTGGCCGGAGGTGTTAATTAACACGAGGGGTGGAGATTTTCACCTCCGGATCGCAACTTTACCAATACTTTTTGTTAGGTTAATCTTGGTCACAATATAGGATCTTGATATAGGATTAGTAGGACTTTTGGAGGGCAATTCTGTTGCCTCATCGCAAACTTTGATCTCCTTTTGTACTAATACTTTATCTGAGGAATGGGGATCCTCTAATATAATACCCCCACCTTCGGGTGATTTCATTTAAAAAAAAAAGATTTTGAATGCATTTGTACTTCTTTTGAAATTTGGTCACCGAATGCGTCCTTTTGGACTTTTAAATTTTTGGGTAATATGCAAATATAACCCTATATATTGGAGAAAGTAAAGATATAACCCTGAGTTGTTTTTTAGTGCAAATATAACCATAACTATTATACATATGTGCAAATATAACCCTAACTATTATACATATGTGCAAATATAACCCTAAAGCCATTATTTCCGGCATTGACTGACCAGGGTTATATTTGCACTTTCAATTATCGCAGGGTTATATCTGCACTTTCATTATTGCAGGGTTATATCTGCACTTTCATCAATTATATGGGGTTATATATGCACTTTTCTCTAAAAAAAAAATTTGTGCTCCTCTCATTGTTTGGATTTTATTTATTTTTTGTGAAGTGCGAATGCGTCCTCAGAGTCTGGTTTCAAAAAAAATTCGTGAAGAGAATGCGTCCTCAATATTGGCTTAAAAAAAAATTTCTCTTGATTTTATTAAATTAATTTTGACTTGCATGTTATTGAAAACGCGTCCTGAATGTAACAAATAATTATTTTTAATCCAGTATTTTATGAATGCGTCATCGATATAAAATCAATATTTTAATCAGTCTATTATATAATTTATCAATTATTGTTTTTCATATTTTTATTTTGGGTGAAAATAGCGCATAAGTAGACTTATGTTTGTTTTATGCTATTTTAAAATTTTCAGTAATGATAAATTTTGATCGTGGGATTTGCAATTTTTTAACTAGTCTTGAATATAGAGTATGAATGAATTATTTTATAGAGTATGAATGAATTATTTTATAGAGTAGGAATGAATTATTTGAATTGTAAATTGGGAGTTTCTTATTTTTTGTTCGAATTGTGCACTTTTTCCACTGTTAATGAATATAAATAAACAGAAATGTACAATATCCCAAGAAGACGTGTCAAACGTAATGAAATGAGTGCTCAATGTCATGTAATGTACTAATGACGGCTTCCGCGAAGCTTTCCACCTGTTTCACATGGGTGAGGACGTATGGTGCGGGATGTGCATCGTGGAACAACCATCTCAGTAAAAACATGTACGTTGTCATGCGGAGCTCCCTCTGTAAGATCCTCCTCCATATCGTCTCATGTGTCCTGGCATGAACCATACTGGACATGTGGAACACTACATGTATCTAATCGAGCAGTCGGCGACATGTATGCATGACTAGCAGTGGGAGTAACATATGCAGTGAAATCAGCTGTAGTAGTGTCATAATGTGAGGGTCACAATTTGATGGTCCGCATGGCTAGTAGTGGGAATATAATATGCAGTGAAATCAACTGTAGTAGTGTCATAGTGTGAGAGTCCACCATATGATGATCCGGGGTTCGTTGGACTCGCATATGAGGGTCTGGCTTATGATGAACCAATGTGGTCTGTATGGCCCCGAGCATGCGGTCGCCGAGCGCCTTGTCGACCAGGTGGAGCTGAACGGTGGCTTCTGATGTCATTATATCTCACACCAGGGAGAGGTTCCTCACAGTGCACATATGGCTAATAAAACTGCAGACTGGAGGGCTCATGCGCATATTGTAGAGTACGTATGGCAACATCGAGTACCCCCCTGATAACGTCCGTGAAACGAGGGGGACATTCGTCCAAATTAATATCTGACATGATGCGCATCTCGGACATTGCTTGCAACTACATAAATGAGGTAAATATGTTAGATATTTAATATTGAGGAACTCTAAAGTATTATTTTTTAACACTATTAGAGATTTAGGAAATACCATATACTCCATAGCAGCCCCGTCTCCATGAAAACCCCCTGTAATTGTTTCGGCCCATCCTGGTTGATCAATTAGGGTCAGTGTCCAGCAAAAATACCACTCTATGTATTCTCTACTGGGTGTGTACGGATCCGCTAACCCAAGCACATTAACTTGTTGCTCTACTCAATGTTCCCAAGCATCGAGATATCTTCTCAGTTCAACACGTCAATCCATTCCTGACCTCCCTCGACGGTCTCTAGTATGAAGCAGTTTATGTTCATCCCTAGTGACCAACTGGGTGGGTATTGGCTGGATAAGGAAAAACTGCTTGAGAATACGATAAACGTGATGGTACTCCACGACATGCCAGCAAATGAGGTCAACACACAGTAGCCAGCTGTTGCTACCGGCTGTATAGTACCATGGGAGTTGTTGCAGACATCCTCGGTGTACGGCTGCCAAATAAACTGACATAACAGTTAGGTGTTGTGGTTAGGAGAAGAAAACCTTTTTCTCCATTAGTTTAATGAAAGGAAATCCGAATTGCAATATACCTGACTGTCATGGAGAGATGTCAGCTGATCGCGGAACACTTTCTATACATGCATGGGTGATTGTGATAAATCGTACCGGGCTCTCCACCTGTGATTGCCAAGCAGTTTAAAAATTCCTAGTAATTGCCAAGCAGATTAAAAACTGTCTCCTGACTAATTCAATACGTACCTGGACCCAAGAGCACTCATCTTGACGGTCACTGGTAGTCGTCCGGTCAGACAGATGGATGGTATTTTCTCCCATGCCCACAGCTGACAATAAATATAATATAATATAATATAATATAAGAGGTCATTATCGACAGTATGTACAACAGACAAGATGAACCACCAATGTTACCTATAGTAAGACAAGTGGCCCAGATATGGATTTAACTTGTGGGATTGCAACGTCACATAAGCACCTGCACAAGTGTGCCAAAATGGAACTCCCTCAACTGTACTGGTGTGTTTCATCTAGGTCCATCAGTACCGACAAATAGAGCAAAGAGATAAGGTGCCCGGATGTGTCTGACATGAGCATTCCACTGACCAGCGGTAGAATGAAAACCCTAGTCTGCTGTTGACAATCTACCTCAGTAGCATCAAGAGGGAATGAACTGTGCAACAAGTTTCCCAACCAACTGGCCCTTATGCGACCCCCTCGGATAGCACTCTTGTTTGGTGTAGCCCCTAGGTAGTCTGTGCATAATCTTTTCCAGTCCTCTATGCATCTGCTAGTGCCTACACCAGTGATTGGCATGCCATAGATTGGTAGACCCCATAACATGCCAACATCTTGCAAAGTAACAGTAGCCTCCCCTATTGGCAGGTGAAATGTGTGCGTCTCTGGTCTCCAACACTCTACTAAGGGTGTGACAAGGGAATGATCGATGTGGATTGGTGCGGAATCCAACACTCCCTGGAATCCAACTTCACGCACATAGCGCATCACTCGATCAGGGATCCGACCAATCCAGCAAGCCCCATCGCACCGCCTCACCTGCAGTGCCTCATCTTCTAAATGCCCGTTGTACAAAGCACGTGCATGATGCTCCTGGTGCAGGTACAACAAATCCTCGTCAATGGGTCCTGGATGATATATAGTGTATCCCTGCTGACAATCAAAATCACATGGCAAAATGATTCAGTCCAGATTTCCAAAAACCAAAATACTATAACATATGATAAATATTCAAACCAAATCGTACATTAGCTTCAATTTAGACAAATACACATAATACGAATCCACACAATCCATTGCACTAAAAAAACAAAAGAATTTATCATAGCAAGCTTACTGGCTTCATAAAATCACACGGAACACCCTCGCTTACGGACGCCTCTGGAATCACCCGGCACCCTCTCATCCATTTGATTTCGTATCATTCTCTCTGCAAACTGACCACACCTCCTATTGAGAAACTTTTCAATATCAGGAATCAACCTCCAACTAGCACATTTCCATAGTGATGGACCTCATACAGGCATGAAACCCTAACTATATTGTTGCACATAGGTGGTCATGTGATATACCCTGTTACATAGAGTAGATGGATCGTCACGCCTATACTTACAGATGGCCAATGCATGGGAACAAGGGAAACGAAAAATTTTCCATTCACAACAAGTACACTCCTTTCTCCGGTATTTGACTGCGTACTGTCTCTCACCAATACTATCATCAATAGTCCTTGTCACAACCCTATAAGTCTGCGATGCATGACCAAACACGGTGACAATATGTCCTTGTGCCCAAGTGTCTTACTTCTGAAACTTTTTCCAAATCCTACTAGGGAACTCGGACCTACACAATTCAACATCAATTTACAATACATAAACTAGTCCACGAACACATAAAGAACTGTAATGAATCATGAAAGTACCTCCAATTTGTGGTGTCCATTACCCTTCATGCAAACATTTCAAAAGTTCGCTCAAAAGTGGCTTTAAAACACTCAGTCATCGGGAGATGTCGTGTGTGCCTTAAACAATTATTGTAACTCTCGGACAAATTGGTTGTAAGAATTCCCCAACGACGATCACCCTCATCAAAGGCAAGGCACCACTTACTGCTATCATGTTGTATCAACCAATCCCAAGCAGATGGTTTGATACTCTCTAACTCTTCCTTGTACTCCCTCCACCTGCTCTCTCGCCAGGCACCACCAAGCTGCCAAAATAGAGTCTTCAGATGCGCATTCTTGAACTTCCCACCCTCAGCACTAGGGAAGTTGGATTGAAAATGATGCAAGAAAAATTGGTGGTATCCAACTAGCTCCATCCATTCCTCCATATGTCTCATTGCATTCAAAATTCCATCATGGTGATTTGATATAATACAGATTGGCCTACTATCACCACCTACAACGTGGAGTCACAGTCTTTGCATGAACCAGTTCCAAATCTCATTAGTCTCAACTTCAACAATTGCATAAGCAATGGGGAGTATGCAGTTGTTCGCATCGTGCGACACGGTAACTAGCATTGTGGCCTTTCATGCACCTCTCAAATGAGTCCCATTCACGCTAATCACCGGCCTGCAGTGGCAAAATGCATCAATAGCCTAACCAAATGCCAAGAAAATGAACTTAAATTTCCTACACCCATGCCCGTGTATTCTATCAGGTACGTCTGCCCAATCAACAATGGTGCTCAGATTGGCCCTGACTAGCTCATCCATATATGTTGGCAACTTTTCAAAGGATTCTTCCCAAGTTCTGAATACCAAGTCAATAGCCTTTTGTCGAGCATACCACGCCTTCTTGTAGGAAAGGGTCACATTTAATTCCATCTTCACATGTGCTTGGACATCTTTCACCGTGTAAGAAGGGTTTAAGTCAATGTGGTGGTGAATAGAATGGGCGATCATCAATGATGTCAGGTTAATGTTACCAGTCGATCGACCAGCACCAACACAAACATTACTACTTGCCCATTTGGTGATCTCCCACATGCCATGTGAAGCCTTTTTGCTGGCTCTAGCAACCTAATGACAATTACCAGTTCCTTCAACAATGTCCTTACATTTCATATACCATGTGCGTGACTTGCTCTCCACGACCCTGTGTTCCCTGTTCATCATGGAACTCCATTTGGAAATAGTTTCTACCAATTTGGGCTTCCTCCGGAATCGCATACTCAATGCCACTTCACCAGTCGCTTGAACATAATTAGGAAATCCATCACCACAGTTAGTTGGGTTATAGCCATTCTCACCAGGGGCCCCATAATCCCTAAAGTAGGCCTCTGTAACAGGATTTACCAAAAGATGGAACGACGTGGCTACATTGTTCGTGCACACCACTTGTTCATCATCATCCCCTGGTTTGAATTAGTTGATAAGGAACGCTCATCTTCACTTTCTTCATCAAGTTCCCTTTCTCACCGTCATCATCGCTACTAACATGACCAACAACATGCTCGCCAATTTCACCCACATAATCATTATCGAAGCCATTCAACTTCTCATGATGCACACCATATATACCACCACTTGTGGATGGCTGAGCACATCAACGTGAACATACGCATTGGGTTGGCTGGACTCACCAATGACAAAACCTTGGTAATGAACATGAGGTGGTAAGGTTGGCAAAGGTGTATAGTTCTGGATGTTGCTCAACAACGACATGAACGTGCCCGAACTAAGATCACTTGCATGGTCAATGGTGTTTGACATCTTCTCCATAATAATGTACAAATCTGCTGAGGACAACGACATTTGATCAACAATGTCGAAGAAGGTTGCAGTAGACTCGTCATCTTCCACATTATAACACCGATAGTATACGACAAAACCAATCAGCTCAGGACAACGATAATATATTTTCACCAGAAACCCCTCACTTGCAATACCAAGCCTTCTGAAAAATTAAATCAACTAACTCGGAGTGGCTTAACCTCCTTTTGAGAGTCATGTTCCTCTTCGGTATGGGAGGATCATAATACACACCCACAGTCAAATCAAACTTAATCTGACCCCATTTGTGTAGGTAAACCTTCAAAAACATTAAACAACTGCATTATACAAATACATAACATATAATTCGATATTCGAAAAGAAGGTATTATTCAACAACTTATATTCAACTCCTCAAACCCTAAACCGTACAGGTTCCATTATCGTCGGTCAATCACATCATACACTATTATCGATTTTCAAACTATTACACTATCCTAAAATGTGTGCTCACTTACGCCACACTAATTAAACCATTACTACAACTTCAATACAAAAATTACTGAATAAATCACACATAGTCACGCATCATCATTCAACACTTTCATAGAATCAGACCAAACATAATCATTCAAACTGCACATAATCATTCAACACATTCATATCAACAAGATTTTTTCAAGTACTTCAGAAATTACAATATTACACCAAATTCAATAAAAAATATTAGAGGATAAATTACACATAATCATTTAACACATTCATATAATCATGAATTGTTTAGGTACCTCTAGGATATTCAAAAATTCCCTCGGCGCGTGTGTCAAACTCACGGAGGAGGTGGTGGCGCGTGTGGTCAACAGGCGGTCAAATAGTGGGCTCTTCTGAGTACAAGCTAGTAGCCGGATGTTACAACTACAAATGGGACAACAATTAAGACAAAAACAAGAACAACAAAGCAGATCTGAACAAAACCTAAAAATTTAAATAAAGCTTCACAGGGAACCAACATAGGAAGGAGGACGACGGTGAGCTGAGCTACGGTGGCGGCCTGAGCAACAGAGGAGACGGCCTGAGCAATGGAGGAGACAACGGAGGAAGCAAGGAAGAAACTGTGCTTGTGTGGAATGGCGAACTGAGCAAGGAGAAGGCGTTAAAAGCAAGAAGATGAGGAAGTATTCACCGAATGCGTCCTCTCAAAATAAGGATTTAAAAAAAAGACAATTCAGTGAGGACGCATTCACCAAATGCATCCTCAAGATTTCTACAAAAAAAGAGTAAATTCATGAGGACGCATTTCGTAAATGCGTCCTCCATCAGCCATGCAAAAAAAGGAAAATTCCAGAGAACGCATTCGCTGAATGCGTTCTCCACCATTGCATCTACCTTAAGCTACTGTAGCCACAACAGTAGAATTTTCTCTAATGAAGAATCTGGTAATGTCGCCAACCTCGCCCGATGAGTTGAAAACAAACGTCATCAAACCTGAAGATCACCTACCCATTGGTGCCGGCGCAAGACTTCGTCAGCTTCATGTTGGGGACCGTTCGCTCGTCGGTGCCCGGGATGATCTAAATGCTGGGCTTCACTACCGCTACGATGCTCAAACTCCGGGATGATGATCTCCAGTGTAAAAGTGTTCCGTTTGAACGAGGAGGTGAGGCTCATTGGTTCGTCATTGAATGAGGAGGCGAGGCTCTATATCGGTTTGCCACTGAATGAGGAGGCGAGGCTCTATATCGGTTTGCCACTGAATAAGGAGGCGAGGCTCTGTATAGAGATTCCACCGGCGGCGGCATGTGGGAGACGGGAGATGGAGGTGCAGAAGGCAGGAGATGGAGGTGTAGAAGGTGAGAGAGTGTAGAGAAGCTGACATGGTGGATTGAGGATTGAGGCTCTGCACTTAATTTGATTTGGAATCGATGAATTGTTAATCTAATTTTTAAAGTGATTGTGTAATTATAATTTTTAGACTAAGTTATTTTTTTTAGTCCCCTTCAAAATATCTTACACCATATTTTGGTCCTCATTTGCAAATCAACCCTTACACAAATTGAGAACGATTTGTTTAGTCCCCAAAAGTGGTTTTCAGGTAAGACTAAATGGTTTTCCGGTATAGTCAGCGGTATAATGGTAATTTTGCTAATTAAAATTATTTTCAATTAAAAATTCCTAATTTAAAAAATTTTCTTCAAAATTCCTAATTAAAAACCATTTTCAATCAAATGGTTTTCCTTCGGCCACCGCCTTCAGCCATCGCCGTCGCTTGCCACCGGTAAGCCTCTTCAATTTCCACCGGTAAGCCTCTTCAATTTTCACCGCCGCCTTCAATTTCCACCAGCAAGCCTCTTCAATTTCCACCACCGCCTTCCATTTCCACTGGCCGCCTGCCACCGCCACCTGTCACCGATCGTTCTGACAACTACAGAGGTTGAGCTCCTCTTTTTTGCAACTCTGCAACTTCGACAAGGGAGACTCTGCACTCTGCGACTCTGCAACTTCAGCTCGCCGACTTCCACTTCCCTGCTGATGAGACCACGACGACGATGAAAACCCTTATGCAACTTCGGTGACGGAGACCTCCACCCGACGTCTCGAAGCTCTGCCCGACAACAGATACCTCCATCCGGCGTCTCGACTCGCCCTGCACCAGATTTGGTTCCAACAGTGGCAGCGAAGAAGACGAGCGAAAAAGACGAGCGAAGAAGCGAAGAAGACGAGAGAAGAAGACGAAGACCCATGGCAGAGCTCAAGTAATGGCAATGGCAGAGCTCAGTGGAGAAGAGGAGCGAAGAAGACAAAGTCCCCATTTTCTTTTTCTTTTTTTAAAACTCAGGGGTATAATGGTCATTTTATATATTTTGGCTAATTTTACCGTTGACTTTCTCTGAAAACCACCTTTGGGGACCAAACAAATCGTTCCGAATTTATGGGATATTGTGTAAGGGTTGATTTGCAAATAGGGATCAAATCATGGTATACGTTACTTTATAAGGAACTAAAAATGTAATTTAGTCTAATTTTTATTGTGTATCTTGAATGATGATGGTTGATGAGTATTGACGTTAAATAATCATAATATAGTAAATCGTTCACTAAATTTAGTTTAGAAATTCTAACCTTTAGATTTGTTTTGTTTCATTTCCCCCACAAAACCTTCGATAAACCTTTCTTTCTCGAGAATTTGAAATAAAAGCTTCGGAGAAATGGCGCAACTTCCCATCCTACAATTCGAAGAGCAAATCGCAGAAACGGTTGACAAGAATGCCGTTGCTGTCATCATCGGAGAGACAGGCTCTGGCAAAAGTACTCAACTCTCGCAAATTCTTCACCGGAAAGGTTACACTAAGTTCGGTATCATCGCTGTCACTCAGCCCCGCCGTGTTGCCGCCGTCTCCGTCGCCCGGTAAATTTCACCTTATAATTTATTTAGAAGTATTTTATTATGATCCTCAGTCCCACTTTTTTTTTGATTTAGGGTTGTTCTTAGCTTAATTGTTTCTTCGTTGATCTTGCGTGGTTCAATTAACTGAAGTACATATTCCACTTGGCCAATCTTTGAGTGTGACTCTTTTTTTTGGAGAAGAATTAAAAAAGCTTTTTAGGACGGTCCAATGTTCTTATGCTTCCATCTAAAGACACATTCTAAATTCAACTTTGTTACATTTGTATTTCCCTTTTCCCCGGTGATGCCTGCATATTGGTTAAGGTACATGTAACTTATATGTAAGCGTAGAATTTATGGAACTAGTCTCTTCTATATGACCTTCTTTTCGATGTTGTCTTTCCTTTCTTCTTATGCACTCCCCCACTTGCCCTGTTGTCTTCTTACACAGCCGAGTTTCCCAGGAGCTTGATGTTCACCTTGGTGAGGAAGTGGGTTATGCAATACGGTTTGAAGATAGAACTTCAGCAAGAACACGTATCAAGTAATGTGCTTTTTCTCCTTTAAATCTGATTTCTTAAATTACTATTTTTATTTATATCAATAGGATGGCCTTATTTTCTCAGATATCTAACTGATGGAGTTCTCCTTCGTGAAAGCCTTTCCGATCCAGAGCTTAGGCAATACTCTGTAATAATATTGGATGAAGCTCATGAGAGGAGTTTGAACACGTAAGTTGGTGCACCTTTTTTGTCTGACACAATGGGGAAAATTAATTTGAAATGACATTTTATGTTCTTAATTTTGACCAACTTCATGTGTGTCTTATGTTCTTCATTGTTATTTTATCTGTTTGTAATAACTTTTGCTTGAAATATCTTCCTCCAGGGATATATTGCTGGGTTTGATGAAACGCCTTATGAAATTGCGTTCCTCCAATTTAAAGATTTTAATAACTTCTGCTACGCTTGATGGTGAAAAAGTATCAAGATTCTTCTCTAATTGCCCCATTCTAAATGTCCCCGGGAAGTTATTTCCTGTGGAAATAATGCATATGTCAGAGCCGCCCAAGAGTTATGTAGACACTTGTCTCAAAATGGCAATTGGTATGACTCAGTGATATTTTTTCTTTCAGCATATAGGATTTTCAGAGCTTAAGTATTTGTTTTATGCATTGTGTCACAAACAGCATTGACTTCAAAAGATGCTGTCTAGAGATCTTGATTATGCGGCCTTTCTGATGAGCTTGTATTGGCAGATATACACGTTAAGGAACCTGAAGGTGATATCATGATATTCATGACAGGACAGGTTACTATCTTTTCTGTTTAAGGTCAACATACAACTTTACATTATGCTTTTCATATGTTTCCAGCTGCAGTATAGTAGTATACTCCTGTCATCTTTTATATTGGTGTTTGTTCGTAGTCCTACTTTCTGAAATTGGAGTCTGGAGTCCTGTAGGATGATATAGAGAAACTCGTGAGGAAGCTGGAGGAGAGAATTCAAAGCCTTGAGGAGGGATCTTGTATGGATGCTATAGTTCTTCCACTTCATGGATCTTTGCAACCTGAGTTGCAGGAAAGGCATTCACATTCTTTTAAATTTTGTTTTCTTGTTTCTTTAATCCACGTGGATGGCTGAATCAGAACAGTTGATGCCTCCGGATTTCTACATACATAACCACTTTTTTTTTTTGGTTAATCAGAAACTTCCAATGTGTTTTCATTTGCACATGCATTTGTAATTATGACTTAATAAAATTTTTTTGTTGATTCTACAGGTTCGTGTCTTCAGTCGTCCACCACCAAATTGTCGAAGATTTATAGTAGCCACAAACATTGCAGAAACTTCATTAACTGTTGATGGTGTTGTGTAAGACTTTGAGACATTGCAACATATCTGTCTATATTTGTTGTACATTTAAACTCCCAGTAGTTGTGTTTTTTTACATGTTATTCTTTAGAAAGTGGCAAGCATTAAATGGTTTTTTATAGCTACAAAGTTATTCAAGGCTGTTTTTTTTGTTACATACCAACGTCTTGCCCCGCCCTGCCTCCTAGTTTTTTCTTAAATTATTTATTTTTGGCTGCAACATGTATAGATGAAACTGCAAGTTTGTTGTATCACATTTTTAACTATCAGCACTGGAAGCTTTCTCAATTATCAGTTTTGAAGATTATGGTATGGCACTAGAAGAATTTCAAGGATAATACTGTGAAATTTCATTCATAAAAAAGAGAGGATAATACTGTGAAATTTAAATAATACTAGAGAGGATAATATTGTGTTCGACTCTGGCTGATGTTAGATGGATTCTTGTTCAGCTATTTGGTATGCTATTTGTTACAACTTAGAAGTGTTGTGCTGTATGAGGATTAAGATAGAAGGTTTTTTTTTGAAGTTACTTTTCATGGCTTCACCTCCTCATATGCGTACCGTATGTTTCTTAAGGCTGTAAAACAGAATAAAACTGCACTTATCCTATTTCTCTCTCTTGCATCTCTTTGCTGTTCAGTTATTGTTCATGCTCACTTATAAATGTATTACTCCTGTATGTCATTAGTTGTGCCAATGCATACTAAGCTGAAGAATAAACAGTATAGCCATTTATTTTCTATGCCAATGCGATGAAAACACTGCTTCTTTACATACCTGGAACAGTACTGCTAGTCTTGGGAGTTGTCTGTCTTTTCAATTTGTTAAACTGTTGGCTTTCTTTCTGCCTATCTTACCCTACTTTTAAATCTTTCTTGATGCGTTACAAACTTTGCAGAATAGAAAGAGATGGGCGATTGCTGATTGGTCATTTATGTAATTGGTTATTTACTACTTACAATGGGGTCATATAAAACTCTTTTCTCCTCTCTGAGCTTCTTTCAATTGTTCCAATAAATAAATTAATGATGTTCAATTAACTTCTTTAAAAAAATTATTTTGCTTTTTTAATTTCAGGTCCTGTCAGTGTCTGTCACATTTTAGCTCTTGATAGTTGTGTTTTTATACCTTGTTTCATAGGAAATGGCAATTATTGACTTTTTGTGTATAGCTATATACTCCCCTGTCCCAGCCAAAGGTTCCTATTACATTTTTGCACAGGTATTTATGCATGCTGATGTGTCAGGAGAAGTGGAGATTGAAATGAGCTAGCCAAATTTCAGCCACAAATTTGAGTCCAAATAAGGAAATAGTCAAAATAGGAACCTTTGATTGGGACCGACGAAAATAGAAAGACAAAAATAGAAAGTAGGAACCTTTGGCTGGGATGGAGGGAATAGCTGTCTAAGGGCTTCTTTCTTGGCAATATACGGAAGCCTTTCCCCCTCCCCCACATGTATCAAAATATTTATTTTTGGCTATGAGCCGTATATCTGTATGGGATTATTGTGGAGAAAGAACTGTCGATATTTGAAGACTTTATCTTTATTATTCTTTTAAGTTTGCTAGGAAAGAGAGTTAAAGTGCTAGTATATTGCATTTCTCTTCTAACTATCAATGCAAAAAGCCTTCTCAGTTATGAATATTGGAGGGCACAATTCATGGACAAGATTGTGAAATTTACACAGTACCACTAGTTGACCCACCTAGTTGCTTTTTGGTGTTTGACTATGTGCTATGATATTTATATATTACAACTTAAAAGTGTTGTGTTATATGAGGGTATGAGATGTAAGGCCCTTTTTTTTGCTACGTTACATGACTTCACCTTCTGATGTATGTACCATATATTTCTTAATGTTGTTGATACCAAAATAACTCAGTGTTTCTCATATTCTTCTCTCTTTCATCTTGTTGCTATATAGTTCCTGCTCTGGCTCTTTTAGAAGCGTATATTACTCATGCATGCCAATGGTTGTGCGGCTTGTGCCAATGCATTATAATCCGAGTAATAAAGAATACAACCTTTTATCTCTTTGCCTGTACAATGAAAACACTGCTGCTTTATTTATCTGGACTAGCAATACTAGTTCTGGGAGTTATTTGTCTTTTCCAAGCGTCAACCTGTTAATGTTATTTCTGCCTATTTTTCTTTTCTTCTCAACCGTGCTTGATGCATTACAACTTTGCATTTTAGAAAGATATGATTAATTTTTCATTTATGTAGTTGGTTATTTGCTGCGTACAACAGAGTCACATAAAACTTCTTTCTCCTCTGTGAGCTGTTAGCGACATGTAGAAACCTTAGTATTATGAGTTAACTTCTTAAATTTTGTTCTTTTGTTTTTTCGGATTCATGCTTTTTTCATGGGAGCTGCCTTTTTGTTCCTTCTTCTGGGTGCTATCATATTCTTTATTTGTAATTTATTTCAACTGTTACTGTTACAAATGTCCATATGCGTGCATACATGGCCATTGATTTCACCAACTTGAAGTTCTTGTCTTCTCTTGTTAATAATGTCTTTCTTAAAATAATAGGTATGTCCTTGATTCTGGATATGTGAAACAACGGCACTACAATCCTTCAAGTGGCATGTACTCTCTTGATGTTGTGCAGATCAGCAAGTAAGAGACGGAAACTTCTTTTAGGTTTTTTTTTCTCCCTTTCATAGTATTATGGCTAATAAGCTTGTGGATTCAAATATTGCAATAGTCGCTTATCATCTGGTCTAATTTTGTACTACTGAACACTGTTTAAATGAAATATACAATGTTTTCAAAAACAAATACTCCCTCTGTCCCTGCTTAACTTGCACACTTTTTGGTCGATTTTCTCAAGCTATATTTGACCACAAATAACTTTAATTACATATATCTACGGTGTATAAAAAATTTATATCTAGAAAATACATGTTGCGGTGAATCTATCAATATCTCACATGATAATATTATCAACTATATACTAGTTGAAATTTATGGTCAAATATGTCTTGGGAAAGTTGATGATATATAGCTATTTTCATTGACTTTTCCCCCTTTCTTCCTTACGAGCTACAAACATAAATGTATCTCTTAAGTTAGACTTTGTTGTTGATTGTTCTCTATCCTGTATTTGACATTTTCTCCCTGCAGCTGAGCTGATACAGGTATAATCTCTAATGTCCTCTAAATTTCAGGGTGCAAGCGAATCAACGTTCTGGACGAGCTGGAAGAACACGTCCAGGAAAATGCTACCGGCTATACTCCTCGGTTGTTTATAATGATGATTTCCTTGATGCTACGGTTCCCGAAATACAGAGATCTTCTCTTGCAGGAATTGTTCTTTATTTGAAATCTTTGGACCTTCCTGACATTGATATCATGAAATTTGAATTCCTCGATGCTCCTTCATGTTGGTTCATTCTCTTCCTGCAATTCATATCTATCTCTGTTGCATTGATTTCTGTATTGGTTGGTTAGTAACATAGGTAGATATTTCATTGCAGTTGAGGCTTTGGAAGATGCTCTGAAGCAGTTATTTCTGATTGATGCTATTGATGAAGAAGGTTCTATTACAAGTCTCGGTCGAACGATGTCTGGTAATGTGCTGTTACTTGGCCTTCTTATTTTCAATGTACTCAAAACTGAAATTGACAATAAAATAACAAAACTGTAGAAGATATGACACTACAACGCCATATGTAGATGATGATATTATAAGTTAAAATGCTGTAGGTTCTATCTGCAATTCGAGTACCCTGTTTTGAAGAAAATTTCTGGTGTGACTACTCCCCCACCCCCGGCTCTATAAAGTCCATGTAAATTTAAATTTTCTATGCAGAGCTTCCATTAGAACCTTCTCTCTCTAGGACCCTATTGGAGGCCAACAATTGTGGATGCTTACCCCAAGCTTTAACAGTTGCTGCAATGTTATCTGCAGAAACAACATTGCTTCCTGGTCCAAGGTATGTAGTTTTTGGTTTCGTCTTTTTATTGGGTTTGCTATACAAACTGTCTTATGGCTCTTAGACATAAACCTTTTTTGTCATGTAATTACTTAAGATGTAACTTAAATTTTTTATTTTTTTTGACAACCACTTTCGTTCATCCTTGTCTCACACAACAAAGTGGGGTGAGCCTCCGAACACGGTGCATATTTTGGAGACTTTTGAAGCCATAATAATGCAACTTCAAGGTTGGGGGATTTGAACCCGGGTTGCACGTGGCCAGGCACATGGCTGTGGCCACTTGGGCTTTGTAACTTAACTTTATTATGACTCTTTTTGCTGCTCTTTTTCTTCATTATGAAACGAGTGAGTGAGTTTAGTGTTTTCCTCTCAAGTGGTCATGTGAGTAATAGGCAAATAGAGAGTCAATGTTATGATTGGCCTGTGGATCTGTTGACATGAAATAAGAGATACTGTTACTTGTTGATGAGATATTGAAACAAGAAGGTGGATGCTCTTTAATTCTGTTAAGTACGCAAATGTGTCAAACTAATAGAAGATGGTTGCCCTTTGTATAAGAAGTAACTGGATTTTGACTCACTGGGAAAACCAGACAGTACCAACTTATGTTGAAGTCAAACAGTCTACATAGATATCCGATGCTTTATAACCTCACATCAAAAACATATGAAATCCGATGCTTGAAAACCTCATCAAAAGCATTTACAACTTAAAATGTACTTTTATCACCCCTTAAACTTTCTTGTTTTCACCCATATCAAACTGTTGCAGCAAAAGTTCCAATAAAAAGAGGAAACAGCCACCCTCAAACCTTCTGGATGGTTCTGGTTGGGGTGACCATATTCAATTACTTCAGATATATGAGCAATGGCATCAGACTGACTACAGCAAGGACTGGTGTAAAGAGAACAACTTGCAGGCAACTCTCTTGATCTTTAATCTTAAAGAAGAGCCTTAGTATGGATATATTCTTGTAAATGCAATTATTTTGCTTCAGTATTCCATCTATTCACGTCTATTTGATTTTCTGAATATCAATGTGTAGCGGTATGTTATAAAATATTTTCATATCTGTCTTTGTTATTGTCTTACTTATAAGAACATGATTTTTTGGCTTGACTTTAAACTAGGCTAGCTGTTTGTACTGTATGAATGATTCTACGCCGATGCTGTAAAATGTAACAAAAATATGTGGACTCAGGTGCGAGGAATGCTGTTTGTCAAGGATGTTAGGAGACAACTAGCTCAGATAATGCAGAAATATACAAAAGGTTAGAATTGGATACATGATGTGACTTATTGTTGCTATAATTTAGAAGACACTTCTTTAGTTATGTTTCTTTGCCCAAGAATGCAAGAATGCGTTACTGATTAGCTGTTCCCACTCCTCTTTAGGTTCCTTCTCTTTACTATTAAAACTCGTCTATGGAGCAGTATATATCGATTATTTCTGCTCTAGTTTTTTCGGTTGCTTCAACTTGCCCGCAAGTTTTTAAGAAAGAGTAAGATGTCTCATTTTGGCTTCATGTTTATCGTAAGCTTTCAGACTCGTTGGACGTTCAGACAAGTAAAAAGGGGAGAAGTAGCCCACAGGAGTATACGAATTTGAGGAAGTCTTTATGTGTTGGATATGCAAACCAGCTTGCTGAGAGAATGCTTCGCCATAATGGCTACCAAATTATTGGTCACAAGTCTCAACTTGTACAGGTAATATTATTTATCATAATTGTTCACTAATGAAATGAAATTGTAGGTCTAAAATTAGTTATATGTTTTCCCTTACTATTTTTTTCTCTTCTAGTTGATCTCACTATGAATAACTCTTGGTAATGTTTCAGTTTCCTGAAGGTACTGAAAAGTGCTTGATTAGAGTATAGACAAGCAGTTCATGAGTTTTTCAAAATTTGTGGTCAAATGCTGACTTATTGCCTGAATCTGGATTTTGAAAACCTGTCAAGCTCTTAACGCGACACCCATATCTTTCTGCTATCCAGGTGCACCCTTCCTCTATATTGAAGATGGATGAAGAGGGAATGCTTCCAAACTATGTTGTGTACCATGAACTCATTGCTACCTCACGTCCTTTCATGCGTAATGTGTGTGCTATTGAGATGGCCTGGGTCTTACCCATAATGAGGAAGCTTGAGAAGCTAGACATCAGAAAGCTCAGGTAAAGAATGGCCTACTGTAATTCATGTTCCACCTAGGATTGAGCCAAACCACCCCCCTTCATACATTTAATTACCTGAGTTGAGATTCCATTTTTCTTCACAGTGGCGGTAGATTATGTGAGCCTGAAAAGGTTGCCAAAGAAGATAAAGTAGGCTTGACAAATGCAGGTGCTAGTGAGCCTCACGCCGCTCAGCTTGCAGATGACCGTGATAGCAGGATCCAAGCAGCTCGTGAGCGTTTTCTTGCGCGTAAAGGCACTAAATAGCACAATTAACTAGATACACACACGTCTGAGTATTAATATCAAGTTCTGTGCTTCTGATAATTGAGAATGGTGCGATGCAAGGGTGGAAATATTCCTAGTAAAGTTGAGAGAAGCTCACGAATGCTGCCTAGAAGAAGACAACAGATATTGGAAGCAGATACTGCAAGTGATCATCTGTAAGAACTCTCTGCACAGAGGTAACTTTGAAGAGAATTTGATCTTGCTATCGGTGTTGCGATACTTATCTCTCAAATTCTCAATACTGTTAAAATTGATTAAACGATATATGAAACACATTCTATATTTGAAGTGCAGCTCCTTTTATATTAGTATAATGATATTAACCAATATGGTTGTAGGGACCATGTGGTGATAATTGCAAGGATTGCAATATTCTTATCAATTAAATATATTATTTCTCTCATTCTCTCTTCCACTTAATCTTAAGAAATTATTTTAAAAAAGTATCCATTTTTTTCTCCACAATGGTAAGAAACTACTTTTTACTATTTATTGACGCCACTTGATTTTCTCTATCCCACTCATTAATTTTATCACTAACATTTAAACTAATTTAATTTGTTTACCCAAAATAAGTTAAATGTGAAATTTAATGATACATTATAATTTTAATTAATAAAATTCCATTTTAAAAAAAAACTATAAATAATTCATTTTTTTTAAAATTTTTGTGTTTTATTTTTCAAAAAATTAAATTAAATTTCTTTTTTCTTTTCAAGAAATTGTTAAATATTTTGTTATCTAAAATAAATAATAAGACATTGATTTTTTAATTTTTTTTAACATTACATTAGCATAAGGCAATTATAACGACTAGATAAATTACAATAAATATTTGAATAATAAAATATTGATTTAGTCCGACCAATTATTACAAATTGAAAATTAAAATATTGATCTAGTCTGATCAATTATGACAAATTGAAAACTAAAATATTGATCTAGTCTGACTAATTATTATTAATACAAAACAAGTTAAAGATTTTAAAAACAGAAAACATGAATGATGAAACCATACCAACATGTTAATTTTGGTCACCCAAATATTGATAAAGATGTTCAGTGAGGTCGTTTTTCAATTGGTCATGTTTAGCTCTGTTGTGTACTTCCCTCCAATTTTGTCTAAAAGTAGATAGATCAGCATGCTTTGTAATGCCAAGGAGACTCGTCAATTTGGTCATAATCACCTGGTTGAACCCGCCACCAATAGGTATCTCTTTCATCTTCGACTATCATGTTGTGCAGTATAATACAAGCTATCATAATTTCACCCAACGTTTCTATGTTCCAATACCTGGATGATTTCGGATTACGGATAACTGGGCTTGTAAAATGCCAAAAGCACGTTCGACGTCTTTCCTGTAACTCTCTTGACGCTTTGTGAAAAGTTGTTTTTTGGGGTCATTTGGAGCCGTATACGCTGGCATGAAGGTCGCTCACTTAGGATAGATTTCATCAGTAAGATAGTACCCTTGATCGTAGCTGCGACCATTGACTTCATAAGGAAAATGTGGAGCCCTTTCTTCACATACGTCATCAAACAATGGTGACTTGTCTAGGACGCTAATGTCATTGTTTGACTCCACCTTACAAAAAAATGCATGCCAAATCCACGCATTGTATGAGGCCACTGCTTCCAAAATAATTTAGGTGCGTCCAATTCTACCCTGAAATTGACCTTTCTAACCCACGGGACAATTTTTCCATTCTCAATGCATACAATCAATACTTCCTAGCATACCTGGAAATCCACGTCCACGAGCTACATGCATCAGCTGTGCAATATCATCTGGATTTGTTGGTCAGAGGTACATTGGACGGTACACAGCAATAATTGCTTTCACAAAATGTGACACCGTTTCTCTGACTGTTGTTTTTCCCATCTGTAAGCATTCATCCAGTTGGTCGATGCACAACCATATGCCAAATGGCGTATTGTCACCGTGCACTCGTGGTTGCATAGGCATTTGTCTAAAATAGGGATCGTGATTGGTGACATCTTCCAGTATACGCTTGAATACATTTCGACGCATACAAAACCTAGTACAAAAATATTGATCGCCGTACATTCTTTCAGGGGGTGGAGAAAAATATTTGCCTCTGGAGTACTTCCTGTGCTCGGAGACAGTCTCTTCTAATATGATTTCTGGTTTACTTCGGGAAGGTTGGAGAAGATTGAGCACTCTCATCCTCAAATGTTACAATTTCTTGCCATTTTTGGAAAATTCAAGACAAAATTAATCGTCTCAGAATCGGTATTGGGTAAAAATCGGGAATATCATAAGTATTTGTGTTTGATGATTCTCCAAAGTGAAGGTCATCATCGTTGTTGGGGGAGTTAGAGGAAGACATAGTTGTGTAGAAGAAGAAAAATTGGGTTGATAAGAATTTGGGGTTGAAATGAAACATAAACGAATGACCCATTTATATAGAACCATCACACGTAGGGCTTTTGTCAAGCGGAATCTTTGAAATTGATGAATTCGACCCACGTGAAATGATGGGACGTGTCAATGACAACCCCATTAATTTTGTCTAGCGGAATCTTTTAAATTGATGAATTCGACCCACGTGAATCGATGAGACGTGTCAATGACAACCCCATTAATTTTGTCTAGAGGAATCTTTTAAATTGATGAATTCGACCCACGTGAATCGATGGGACGTGTCAATGACAATCCCATTAATTTTTTCGAGGGAAATCTTTTAAATTGATGAATTTGACCCACGTGAATCGATGGGACGTGTTAATGACAACCCCATTAATTTTGTCTAGCGGAATCTTTGAAATTGATGAATTTGACCCACGTGAATCAATGGGACGTGTCAGTGACAACCCCATTAATTTTGTCTAGCTTTTTGAAATTGATGAATTCGACCCACGTGAATAGATAGGAAATGTATGATCTAGTATGACCAATTGTTACAAATAAACGATTACAATCAATTTCGACCATAGACTATCCCAATTAATTTATCTCGTAGTGCTTCCTCTGATGTGCTCAACTCTCCTTTTTGCATCAGAGTATTAAGGAGTGTAGTGTTAGCTACATAAACATCATGCTCTGATTGCATTTGGACAAACTCCCGTTGCGCTATGTTATACTCTATTTTAGCTCTTTCACTATCTGCAACCTTTTCAGCCTTCTTAGTGGCTTCTTCGATTGTGGCCATGCACTGCATTCGTTGTGATTCTTTTGATTACTCATCATCTGTTGTTCTTCATGTTTCCTTTCCCTTTCCCCCTGCCTTGCATTTAACTGCTTTTACACCAATATGCCTGGATGGATATTGCATTGTTTGAGCATTATTGCTACTATGGGGCGTTGATGGCATCCGTGGTGAATATTCCTCTCCACCAGTGTCTTTTGGGCCATATTGTGCCATAAATATAAGGTTAGTTTTGCACAATTCATAGCAATGAAAGAATAGAAATTGTTGGCCATCATTTTCATCTTCAAACCAGTTCATGGCTCATGACTTTATATCTCCTTGGCTGGAGCCACTCTCGACCCGACTGTAGTAGTAACAGGCGCGGGCGGTCGTCGCGCCCGCCGTGCAAAAGATAATTTATAAGCCCTAAATGCTTACTTTTTCTACAACTAGGTAGATAGTGGCAAATTGGGGTCGTCCAAAGAGAAGAGGGATCTTCCTAAGCGTCTAAGCACACAAATGGTTGATACTAGGCTAGGAGTAACTATATTTACACACACATAAAAGCAAGTAAAAGGGGGGGGGGGGTTGGTTGGTTGGTTTCCTAAGTTAACAAAGATAAAAAGACGAGATAACTAGCAAGGTCAAGTGACTATGCTAATCATCAAACGAAACTAAAGAAAAGGGGTTTTAAACTACAAAGATAAAATGCCTTGGGGGCAACGGATATCCACTTCCACATCTAATGTAGTTCATCGAATCATTCACACATTCCATCATATAGCATTCAGGACCCAACACTCACGCACCCATCTAGCAAGTACCACAACACACACATCACAAGGAGTTCTAAGTTCATGCTCATAGATCTTCATGCAAAGGCGCTACGGAATTCGTCACGTTCCTACACCTAAACAATTCAACCACATAAGCACTCCCTATGCTCAAACAACTCATGGCACACATGCAGTGAAACACACCGTCAGGAATACATAAACGCCAAATAACAAATGCTTCAAGAATGAATTTAAATCATCTATTCAATACTTCAACTACTTGTCGTGGAGACTAAACTCCTATCCTTCTTAGTTCGTAGTTTGCGAGAGTGAGTTCGACATCTCTCGTCAAACCTCACCAATGACTCCCGAGTCGCGACCACGACTCAAGGTGTCATTGGTGGCATTTAGCACGAAGGACCAACAAGCTTGGCAATGCCTATGACCACTACACCGTGACTAAGCATTTAACCAATTCATGCAATTACACGAGATTAGTCAAGAGCGACCACTCATAGACCACGAGCATATAACTCTTCTCGTTTGCTACACAAATGAACATGACGAAGAGTTCAACATCAATCACATTCGTCTAGCACATTATCAATCCATCAACACAATCAAAAGCTCTAAATCATACTCTCACATTACTAACAAGAACAGGGGGGAAATTAACCCAAATCCCCCAAACCCTAGCTAGCAATTGATCCAAACATTTCATATCATCAAGCTCTCAACAACGTTAATAGAATCAACAATTAACATTCAAAGCACAATAAAAACACAATAGCAAAAACACCAAATAGATAGATAGAAATGAGTTCTTGCTACATAGATAATGGAAGCTTCAATCCTTTGCTCCCAAGAACAAAAACTACTCTAGAACAACAAGAGACATAATTAAACTACAAAAACTAAGAAAAGAAAGAGAAGAAAACAAAGGGTTTTGGAGCCCTAAAACCCAGAGAAAACGGGCTGAGCAAAACTTCAGAAGAGGAAGAAAGAGAGTAGTATTTATAGTGCAAAGAAGATAAAGTTGGTTTCTGGCCGCCCGTTGGTCGCGACTCGCGACGGTGTAGGTCGCGACTCGCGATGGTGTCGCGACGGGGTCGCGACGGGAGCCAGAGTTTTGCATTGTTTCTTTGTCTTCTTCATAGCCATCCCTCTCAATCTTCAAGTCTTCAACGGCTCCAAAAATGGTCTTCAACGGCCTCCGGTCTTCATGTCTTCGAAGTGAGTATCCAAAAGTCTTCGAAAGTATAGTCTTCAATGTCTTCCGGTCTTCGTTGCTTCCGTGTTCTTCCCTTGTCACACAAAAATCCACTTAGAAGAGGTAAAAGAGTACAAAGTTGCTTTTGCCTCTCCTAAGTGAATTTCAAGGTGAAACACCAGCTCTCGATAATAAAAGAGCACAAAAGTGATCCTAAATACTACTAAATAATGCATCTAAAATGGACACATCAAACATCCCCACACTTAAACCTTACTCGCCCTCGAGTAAGAAAAGATTCAAGCATACGGAGGAAATGGCATATCCACATCCTAAAACCCCTAAAATAACCACACAAAATGGACACATCAAATATCCCCACACTTAGACCTTACTCGACCTCGAGTAAGAAAAGAACCAAGCACACGGAGTAAATGATATATCCAAAACCTAAACTAATCCCCCAATCAAAGCCTCACAAAAACTCTCAATATCAAAAATCCCAAAATAAAAGCTCACATGAGAATTTTTTTTACACACATCCCCAATCCTAAATCTAACCAAACCTACCACTTATCAATTCACTACCCATAAAAATATTTCAAAGCCCCGAATTGATATTCCCACAGTCCAATGACACAAGATGAAGTTAAAACCATTAAAGAGGTTTAAGCACATACTACACCTAATGCCAATATATCAACCAAAACCCAATGACATAAAATGAAGCTAAAACCATATAAGAGTTTCAAACACATGCTTCACTAAATGCCAATATATCAACCAAAAACGAAGTATAAAGAGATCAAGAATTTCATAACCATACTTCGTTTCCTAACCCACTAAGCTACCCAAACCCAAGAGGTCTATAAATGTTGAGCTACCCGATCCATCCGTGTGACAACCGCAACCTTATGACTCCAACGCCGGAAAATGAGTGAAATCATAGCATTTTTCAATTTCTCTCAATTTATCTCATTTTGCCTAGGAGCTCTTTCGAGTTTTCATCCTAGCCACACATCATGTTTCTTTAGCTCACATCTCACCTTTTTCCGCACATTTTAGCCTCTCATTTTTGCCTAGGCCGCCCTTTAAGGGTTTTCGACCTATTCGGGCCCCCAATGTTGCCTAAGTTGCCCTCTCGGGTTTTCAACTTAGCGGGTTTTCTTTTTCTTTTTTTTTTCTTTTTCCATTTTTTTCTTTTTGTTTTTCTATTTTTTTCTTTTTCTCATGTTTTTCCAATGAAAAGTAGCAAAAAGCATTCCAAAACAATCTAGCATGCATATGAGTCCTCTAACCCCTCCTCACACTTAAAACATTACATTGCCCTCAATGTAAACACGTAAGGCAAGAACAATAAAAATCAAGGTAAGGGAGTTAGAGTGACACCCATTTCTCCACAAATTCGCCGGTGATATGGCGATATCCAAGTACTTGGATGGTCCCGAGATAGGTTTCGGAACCGGAAGGGTGAGCAAAGATGCCGTAGAAGAACTCACCCCTCGAGAAAAGCATTGTCTCCATGGCGCCGTTTGATCAAGACTACACCACGAAGAACACATTAAACTCACAAGTACATAAGGATATGTAATACTAGGTTTAGCATCAAGAGTTAATAACCATAGTATTTTCAAAGAACAACCAAATCACACCCAACCAACACTATAAGAATAATCATGAAAAATATCCAACATATATTGACATGTATACAAGCATCATTATAGGATATGCACTTACGATCACAATGATGTAGTCGACATACTACAATCAACAAATGTACTATAAAGATGTAAGAATGTTCATATGTCAACATATGTAGGATGGTGGAGGAATGAGTGGTTATGTGGTGGTTCTTGGGAGTGTTGGGTGGAGAAGAAGGTAGGATCATGCAATGTTTAAAATCATTTGGAAACTTGGAAGCTTGGAAATTTGAAATCCGGGCTCAAAAAATTTTTCAACAGTTACTGAGCACGTCGCGACTCGCGACGAGGTTCGTCGCGACTCGCGACGAGCCTCGCGAAGTCATCGCGACTCGCGGAAAGTAGAGTCCGGAAGCTCAAAATTTTCTGAGCTCGTCGCGACGAGCCTCACGAAGTCATCGCGACTCGCGGAAAGGTGAGTCCGAGAGCTCAAAATTTTCTGAGCTCGTCGCGACTCGCGACGAGCCTCGCGAAGTCATCGCGACTCGCGGAAAGGTGAGTCCGGGAGCTCAAAATCTTCTGAGCTCGTCGCGACTCGCGACAAAGTGTGTCGCGACTCGCGACGAGCCTCGCGAAGTCATCGCGACTCGCGGAAAGGTGAGTCCGGGAGCTCAAAATCTTCTGAGCTCGTCGCGACTCGCGACGAGCCTCGCGAAGTCATCGCGACTCGCGGAAAGGTGAGTCCGGGAGCTCAAAATCTTCTGAGCTCGTCGCGACTCGCGACGAAGTGTGTTGCGACTCACGACGAGCCTCGCGAAGTCATCGCGACTCGCGGAAAGTTGGCGCTGGGAATGATTTTTCTCCCCTGTTCGTCGCGACTCGCGACGGCAGGGTGTCCCAGGCTTAAAAATTTTCTTTTGCTTACCAACTGTCCAAGCTTTCTTCCCTCGTTCATTGATCTCGTTCCTTCATCTCCTTCATTGCAATGCACTTCACTTTGCTACAAAATCACAGAAAAACAAGCCATAAAAAGAACAAAACAAAACAACAACAAAAACAAACTAAGAAACATAAACTAAGAAACAAAAACTAAAAGAAATGCCGAATTTATTTAACGTCGTCGGCACGACGAAGCTCCGTATTTTTAAGGTCGTCGGCACGACCCTAATGTTATCCGTATGGTGAAGGCTTGAAGCTCTTCACCATGAGCATCCAAAATAAGAGAGGTGGGGGCACAAAACTTTCAAGAGGAAAGTCTTGTGGAGGTGGAGATGGTTCAAAGGGAATTAAGTGGTTAGGGAGCTTGGGATAGTCTTTTGGCTCCTCTCTCGTTTCCCTCAAAACTTCCGAAAATATTAGAGTTGGTTCACTAGGTGGGAGAAGAGGTGACAATGCTAATGGATGATGTAGCACTATCACCTCTTCCTCCATTTTTCTATCCTCTACAACCAACTCCTCATCCCTTTTAAACTCAAAATCATTTTTATTGGTGACTTCACTCACCGAATCATCGAGTTCAAGTTGGGATGGTGTGTTTTCGGAATCACGAGCTTCCATGCGGGCCAATACCTCTAATATGTTCCTCACATGCCCCTCAATGGCCTCAACACTAGAGGAGAGCTGGGTATCCGGCTTCTCACTAGTAAAGGAGTTCAAGTTTGCTATGGTATTTAAGACATCCTCACGTGTCAAACTTGAACTTCCTTGTTGGGCTTGGTTTTGGGGTATGGTATAGGGTGGTGATGGCCAACTAGGTTGCTCGTAATATTGGTTTTCCGGCTCATTCTCATACCACAAATCCGGACTACCACTCCATTCCGGATTGTAAGAGTTGTGGTATGGATAGCATTCATAAGCATCTTGCCCTTGAAAACCAATATCTCCTACCTCTTGATAGCACTCTTCATAGTACCCATGGTTTTGGAAACCAAGGGTTCTTTCTCGGTCCTCGTGCTGTTCCCACAACAAAGGGCAAGATTCGGTAGGATGGTCGAAATGACACATCCTACAAAACCTTGCTTGTTGAGCCTCTCTTCTCATCATGAGTTCCCTCAAGGTGAGACGCTCCATTAAATTTTTTTTTTATTTTTTATTTTTCAAAAGTTTGGAATCATAGTGCAAGGATTCTCGATAAAATAAATTACCAAGAACTCAAGCAATACCTACTCCGAACAAAAACAACCACCAAGTAGTGGAAAATAAAAACAAATAGCTAATACACAACCAAATACACCTAAATACTTAAGAATAAACGCCTCTTCCCCGGCAACGGCGCCATTTTGACAGGCGCGGGCGGTCGTCGCGCCCGCCGTGCAAAAGATAATTTATAAGCCCTAAATGCTTACTTTTTCTACAACTAGGTAGATAGTGGCAAATTGGGGTCGTCCAAAGAGAAGAGGGATCTTCCTAAGCGTCTAAGCACACAAATGGTTGATACTAGGCTAGGAGTAACTATATTTACACACACATAAAAGCAAGTAAAAGGGGGGGGGGGTTGGTTGGTTGGTTTCCTAAGTTAACAAAGATAAAAAGACGAGATAACTAGCAAGGTCAAGTGACTATGCTAATCATCAAACGAAACTAAAGAAAAGGGGTTTTAAACTACAAAGATAAAATGCCTTGGGGGCAACGGATATCCACTTCCACATCTAATGTAGTTCATCGAATCATTCACACATTCCATCATATAGCATTCAGGACCCAACACTCACGCACCCATCTAGCAAGTACCACAACACACACATCACAAGGAGTTCTAAGTTCATGCTCATAGATCTTCATGCAAAGGCCCTACGGAATTCGTCACGTTCCTACACCTAAACAATTCAACCACATAAGCACTCCCTATGCTCAAACAACTCATGGCACACATGCAGTGAAACACACCGTCAGGAATACATAAACGCCAAATAACAAATGCTTCAAGAATGAATTTAAATCATCTATTCAATACTTCAACTACTTGTCGTGGAGACTAAACTCCTATCCTTCTTAGTTCGTAGTTTGTGAGAGTGAGTTCGACATCTCTCGTCAAACCTCACCAATGACTCCCGAGTCGCGACCACGACTCAAGGTGTCATTGGTGGCATTTAGCACGAAGGACCAACAAGCTTGGCAATGCCTATGACCACTACACCGTGACTAAGCATTTAACCAATTCATGCAATTACATGAGATTAGTCAAGAGCGACCACTCATAGACCACGAGCATATAACTCTTCTCGTTTGCTACACAAACGAACATGACGAAGAGTTCAACATCAATCACATTCGTCTAGCACATTATCAATCCATCAGCACAATCAAAAGCTCTAAATCATACTCTCACATTACTAACAAGAACAGGGGGGAAATTAACCCAAATCCCCCAAACCCTAGCTAGCAATTGATCCAAGCATTTCATATCATCAAGCTCTCAACAACGTTAATAGAATCAATAATTAACATTCAAAGCACAATAAAAGCACAATAGCAAAAACACCAAATAGATAGATAGAAATGAGTTCTTGCTACATAGATAATGGAAGCTTCAATCCTTTGCTCCCAAGAACAAAAACTACTCTAGAACAACAAGAGACATAATTAAACTACAAAAACTAAGAAAAGAAAGAGAAGAAAACAAAGGGTTTTGGAGCCCTAAAACCCAGAGAAAACGGGCTGAGCAAAACTTCAGAAGAGGAAGAAAGAGAGTAGTATTTATAGTGCAAAGAAGATAAAGTTGGTTTCTGGCCGCCCGTTGGTCGTGACTCGCGACGAGTTCGTCGCGACTCGCGACGGTGTAGGTCGCGACTCGCGATGGTGTCGCGACGGGGTCGCGACGGGAGCCAGAGTTTTGCATTGTTTCTTTGTCTTCTTCATAGCCATCCCTCTCAATCTTCAAGTCTTCAACGGCTCCAAAAATGGTCTTCAACGGCCTCCGGTCTTCATGTCTTCGAAGTGAGTATCCAAAAGTCTTCGAAAGTATAGTCTTCAATGTCTTCCAGTCTTCGTTGCTTCCGTGTTCTTCCCTTGTCACACAAAATCCACTTAGAAGAGGTAAAAGAGTACAAAGTTGCTTTTGCCTCTCCTAAGTGAATTTCAAGGTAAAACACCAGCTCTCGATAATAAAAGAGCACAAAAGTGATCATAAATACTACTAAATAATGCATCTAAAATGGACACATCAAGTAGCGTGCGGATTTACTTTCACATCCCACATATTTGGCAATATCGTGAGAAAGTTTTTGCCACTTAACCTTGCATGACTTCATTGTCCGATTGCATTTTGCATACTTATTCACATCGGCCATAATTTTATGCCAAAACACACCAGCATTGTGACCCATACCCATTATGCAATCGGTGGAATTATAAAACCAAGAGCCGCATAGAACGTTATCGACATCTACAGCCCATTTCTCCCCATTAATTTCTTCTTCGTATCCTTACTCCCAGACACTAGTGCAAGGTCATCACTTTTTTCACATACTTCATTCCCTAATATAAAAGGTATTCGAATTTTTATATCATATACGAACAAATTAAATATACGAGTTTTAATATAAAAAGTAAAAATAGAGGCAACGTAAATTAATTAAATATACTACATTCAACGAAAAGAAATTATTTACATATACTAGTTTAAATAATATAAAAATAATACTATTTTACATATTGTAATTTAAATACTTTACAATAAATCATATAGGTGAATGAACAAAAATTGTCTACACATAAATGAACATATGTAGTAAATATTGTTATATTTTACATATATTTACATATACGTACATGAACTATTTTACATTTAATAAATACTTTTATCCCTTTAAATAATATATCAAATATACTAATTTTAAAATATAACAAAAATAAATAAAGGCAATAAAAATTAATGATAAACTAGATTCTTCATAACAAAAATATAACACATTAAAATAGGGCTTACCATCCAGAACATCGTGACTTCCAAATTGACGTCCATGGTCATTTGCAAAATTTTGACCCGGCCCTCGACCTCCTTGGGAGCAAAAGGCTCCCGATTCGTTAATTGCCCCAAGATGTGGAGAATGAAAGTTTAGACTAAAAAAGTCCGGGTAGCAATTTTGTGATTGGGCGTTCGAATTTTGGGAAGAGTGGTTCGGGTAAGGAGAGATTGTGTATGCATTTTGGGAAGAGTTGTATCGATTTTGGAAATTCATGTAAGAATGTTGGGAATTCATATAAAAATTAGGCGGGATGTTTGGAGAATTTTCATAGAATTCTGAATTTGAAATTGGAAGAATATTCGGATTTTGGGATGAATTTTGGGAATTAAAAGAATTTGGAATTACCTTATCTTTCCCATTCGACGGTCTTCGTGAATCTATCACAAAATATGGATATGAAAGTGAATATTGGAGACAAATTTAGGAGATGAAAGAATGAGGTAGAAGTGTTGGAATTGAAAGTGGTGTGGTTAAATTGGGTGAATTGGACTCTATTTATAGGTAAAAAAAGTTGGGGATGTGAAGTAAAAAAATTATGAAATTTTAATTAAAAACAAAATCTACAATTTTTTTAACAAACAGTCGTTGGGACACGTGCCACCATATGTTTGGGACACGTGTCCCATTTAAAATCAGAAATGGAAATAGCTGTTGGGATTGGGACACGTGTTTCCATGTAAGTGAGACACGTGTCCTAAAATTTTGAACGATGCACAAATTTGAAATTTAGATCCGTTGGACACGTGGCCCAACCAGAGGGTGCCACGTGTCAGTGCTTTCAATTTAAAAAAAAATGTGAGCTGCATGCGGGACATGTGGGCCAATGCATGGTTGCCACATGTCCCGATTAGGGAAAGAAAAATGGGCTGCTTCTAGCGGCCCCATACCCCATGTGCAGCGCGTGGGGTACACCGATTTCCAGACCGGTTTCCAGGGAGGAAAACACTGGGCCTTAGAAATTATCACTGTGGGTGTTTTTGGTTTCTAGAGTGATTTTTTAAACCCAAGAAACCACTATTGCACTTACTCTTACTGATTCAGTATATGATAGCAGAGACTTACTGATTCCCTTGTGTTTAAAACATCCAACAGTTTCTTCTAAAATTCTAACATTTTAATTGATAAATTTAACATTTAGTTAGTTTATTCCTCTTTTTTTGGAAATAACAATTAGCTCCTTTTCATTAAATTTATAGAATTTGGGTTACAATTATATGATTGGTTGTGTGCGCAACCAACGATGTTAGTCTATATATTGTGATAAACTATATAACACTATGCTTAGAATTCCTATCTATTACAATGTGGGGGTTAGATTCCCATATGGCTCACACGAAGTGGGGTGAGCCTCCCATTTGAACTCCTCGCCAACACCAACATGGTGTATAAAGAGTTGCTCCACACCAACCTTGTGGATAGAGACTTAAGACCATGATTGTTTAGGGGGGAGATCCCGAGTTGCGCCTGGTCAATAACGCAATGTCCAGCTTGCCTGGTGGCTGAATGGAAAGTGATGCGTAGAATCAAGTGGTCCACCTGTACCGTGATTACGTCCAGTAGTCTTGACCAACCCACAGGACAGATGTATCAGCTCAAGCCGGTGTCCTGACTCAAACAGTCACAGTAGTGCACATTAGACTTAACATTTGTATCTTATAAGCTCAAAGATCTCTAACCAAAACCAATTTGGACCTTCAAGATATGTCGGTTTATCCTAAAATGTCCAAACTAACCGTGGTCTACTAATCTAATCTTTAACCAAAGAGGATTTTGCCAAAAGTATGTTATCTAAACTACTTTTGGCTCGGATTTCTCCTAACCAACTTTTCAGAGAATAGATCGGAGGCCAACGTGAATTTACCGTATGAAGAGGTCGCTGGATAATCATGGTTAGCATAGATTTCTTAATCTAATGCACTAGACAAAATACCCAATTTCAGCTCGCCTTCCTTATTGAACGAAGCTGAAGTTAAATATAAAAGCATAAGCACGAGGACCAAAGCACCCGGATTCAATGACCTTTTCCCCAACTAAAGTATGGAAAAGCCCTACCCATATGTTAGCCCAATTTGATGACCCAGTTCGATCATACCGAACCCGTTTGCACCCTAATAAGGGCATATGTTACCCACAGTTAATTACCGCCTACGACGATGTTTCCATCGGTCACCAATAAAGAAAAAACACCCGAGTTTTCCACCTTACTGTCATCGGGATCTGAGAAGACTCCCCAACCTCGTCGACACCAATCCACCATCGTAAACCGATCTCGCACCATCGTTCGCCATCATAATCCTTCTTTGCTCAAGGATTTGTACCTTCTCCGAAACTTGTAGTGGTCCATCTCTGTGGATAGATGAGCAATGGTGCTTTTTGGCACTCTGTTTCCTCGCCCGACCCGACTCCGCCAAAGGTTTGCTCCTCCGGCCAACTATGATCGATGCAGGTGTAGATCTTCTTTGCAGCTCTACTTCTTGGCCAAAGTTCTAGTATGTTGGTCCCTCGCCATCCAGCTTGAGATCTACAACAGCTATAACTAAGAGAACAAAAATAAAAACAAAAACACAGGGGGGGCAGTAACCGCCGTGACGCCGCTGCCATCGTCGAAGTGCAGTTGACCCATCACACCACAGCAACCTTGCTGGAATAGTCGTGCCACCGGTGGTTGCTATCGTTGATCGGCTAAAACCACCGTTAACTGGCCTCTTTTTGCTTGCCCCAGTCCGGAATGCCAGCAAACTTGAGATGATGCTAGACTCCCTTAATACCGGTGACCATGGCTGCCCGGCTACTTCATTTGGACGCCATAAATATGGTACGATAACCTTACAACACCTGCGTTTGTTGGTTAATCCATGTTGGCCAAGTGCGGTCGCCGGTTTCTAAGCATTCCTGGAGTGGTCACCGGTTTCATCATTTCTCTCGTTGGCAACTTCGGATGACAATGGCGGGATGGATCATGGTCGTTCTCCTCGGATCTACAAACTAGATGAACTAACACTTCAAGAAAAATGATCTTTTACTTCGCCCCTTTTACCTCAGTTTTTTCCTTAACCCCAAAAAACCGAGGTAAAAATTTCTTTTACCTCAGTTGTTTTTTTCCGTTATAAAAGGTTTTTTACCTCGGTTATAAAAAAACCGAGGTAAATAATTGGTTTTTACCTTGGTTAATAAAATAACCAAAGTAAAAGATTAAAAAATGGTAAATAATGTTACCGAGTAGCGTGCGACGTCGCTCTTCGTTGTTTAGAAGTTGGGCCAATTTTGCGTAATGCATCATTTCTAGCTATACATTTATGAATGACATTGTGCAGTCGCACACATGAACTTTACGGTAGTAGAAAAGAAACCTTCCTTAATTCGTACATGACTAAAATCCCATTTGTTCAATGTTTTTAAATCAAAGGACCAACAAATGATTTATAAAATAGTGCTCACATGAAGTCACACATATAAAATCGTACAGTCAATTACATAATATTCAAATAAGATACCTAATTAATTAGAAAAACCATAGGCATGAGACTATCCTTTCAAGTACATAAATTCGAATAAAAATTTTCTGAGTCACACATAACAGAAATTACAATAAACTTAATGAGCTCGGACAATGATGACCTTGAAGACGATTTGTACCCTACCTTCTTTCATCTCAAAGAACAAGGTATCCCCGATGCGTATGTTGTTTCCCCTAAGGAACTCGCCAAAATCCTTTGGGGGAAAAAGCCTTCTTCTTCCCACCCCAAGTAGTCAATATGCTAGTCTGTCCCGTAGCACCTTAGCACCACGAGGGTCTTCTCAGCCGATAGGGGTTGTACAATCTCCCACAGGAAGTACTAAGTTACAGTAAAAAATATTGATTAGAAATATAAGCGTATATATATACATATGCAATTGTCTACAAATAAAATTTATTCAAGCGCTACCAATGTTGAGTTGCTTCAAATTGCAGTCAAAATGTGAGCTATCAATAGACATTGAATGATGTTCAATGCAAAGAAAAAAGGCTCGGGGTGCTTCTGTTGTACAGTGAACTGTATGATAACCAAAAAGTATTAGTTTTTACGAGGTATGTAGTTGTGTTAGTGTATAAAAATATATTTAAATAGGTGAAATACCTGAAAAAAGGGCCGATTAGACAATCTTTCGCCAACCATTAGTCCTGCATCAAATGTGGAAATGTTTAGTGAGAAACTAGGGTATAAAAGGAAATGTGCGACGTCGGACCGCCCGTCGCTCGATCACATTTTACATGACCTAGAGTAAATTGTAGCACATTTTGTCAGATACTCATCATTATTTTGCTTTCCTATTTAACTGATCCTTTTGTTATCTATATTTAAGGTCCCTTCTCCCTTCTCGTTTCAGCTTGTCATCTCCATCGTCTAGAGTTTGTCTTCCTGTATTAATTCCTATATCTTCTGTGCATAATCCACCCTTAGATCTTTCAAGGGTAAGTTCCCTTGTTTGAATTATTTCCCATAGCTTTACTATGTTCTTTTTCTCTGGTTCTGGTTGTTTGTGTGACTTGTTTTCGATCATCTTCTCCGGCCTATTTTCTGTAAATCGCTTTTGTAGTAGATTTGCTTATATTGTTTTTAACTGAGATTATTACCTCCCCATTTTAAGACCTCCATGTCTTTTTTTAATCACGGTAAGTCCCCCCATAGAAGATGCTGCTTCCGACGGGGATTTTGACCATGTTGCCGGATCCTCCATTGTTCCCAGTATTTTGGCCATCTCTTATGTAAATGACTTAAACAAAATTCATTCCTTTTATGCCTGCTTATAAGCTTCACTTTCCATCTAAATATGGGTGCGTTTGCAACCCTTCTCCTAGGTATATATCTTGCTATCTAGCATATTTTAACTTTGGTCTCTATTTTCCACTTTTCGAACATGTGATTGCACTGCTTTGTTCATATAATGTTGCTTTGGCCCAATTTCATCCTAAGGGCATTGCTATTATGATGATATTTCTTCCCTTGTGTGATGATGTGTCCATTTTAGATGGTTATTTTAGGTTTTTTAGGATTAGGTTTTGTGCAATTTTGTGCTCTACATGTGGCATTTTGCCTTGAAATCATCTAAGGAGGGATAAAGGCGGCTTTGACGTTTTTATCACTTTTTAGATGATTTTGTGCGACAAGGTGATTTGTTTGAAGACTTTGAAGATTTGAAGACTTTGAAGATTTATCTTTCAAGATTTGAAGATTTGAAGAACTTTACATTTGAGCTTTGTGAAGATTTGAAGAAGTGAAGAGATGAAGAAAGGAGAGCAAAGCAACGGATGAATGATGATCCAGGGTTCTCAGAATTTTCTGAGAAGAACCAGCCTTCAAGAGTGGCACCATTGGATTCCTCTTCTCGAGCACTATAAAATCGACTACAAGAACTCCCGAAACGGATCAACGGTTCACCCGGAGGAAGCAAAACAAAACAGCAAGGCTGAGTTACTGATCTGGTCGCGAGCTCGTCGCGAGTCGCGACGGCAGCGTCCAGTCAGCTCTGTTTCAGCGTTTTTCTCCCCTTTTTCTTCCACTATAAATACCTCTTCCTCCCCTTCATTCCATAGTTTTTTTCCCTTTTCTTCTTGCATTTTAGGGCTTGAAAACCCTTGGTTTTCTTCTCTTTCTTTTCTTAGTTTTTGTAGTTTAATTATGTCTCTTGTTATTCTAGAGTAGTTTTTGTTCTTGGGAGCAAGGATTGAAGCTTCCACTTCTATGTATTGAGAACCATTTCTATCTATCTATTTGGTGTTTTTGCTATTGTGCTCTTATTGTGCTTTGAATGTTAATTGTTGATTCCATTGATGTTGTTGGGAGCTTGAGGATATGAATGCTTGTATGAATTGCTAGCTAGGGTTTGGGGGATTTGGGTTAATTTCCCCCCTGTTCTTGTTAGGAATGTATGAGTGTGAATTAGAGCTTTTGATTGTGTTAGTGTGTTGACAATGTGCTAGACGAATGTGATTGATGTTGAACTCTTCATCATATTTGTTTTGTGTAGCAAACGAGAGAGTCATATGCTCGTGGATGAATGTGCTTGCACGTTCATCCAATCTCGTGTAATTGCATGAATTGGTTTAATGCTTAGTCACGGTGTAGTGGTCATAAGCATTGCCAAGCTTGTTGGTTCTTCGTGATTAAATGCCACCAATGATACCTTGAGTCGTGGTCGCGACTCGGGAGTCATTGGTGAGGTTTGACGAGAGATGTGGAACTCACTCTTGCAAACTACGAACTAAGAAGGATAGGAGTTTAGTCTCCACGACAAGTAGTTGAAATATTGAATAGATGGCTTGTACTCATTCTTGAAGCATTTGTTATTTGGCGTTTATGTATTCTTGATGGTATGTTTCACTTCATGTGTGCCATGAGTTGTTTGAGCATACGGAGTGTTTGTATGGTTGAATTGTTTTGGTGTTAGGAGCGTGACGAACTCCGGGACTCCTTTGCATGAAAATCTATGAGCATGAACTTAGAACTTCTTGTGATGTATGTGTTGTGATCCTTGCTAGATGGGTATGTGAATGTTGAGTCATGTATGCTATATGATGGAATGAGTGAATAATTCAATGACCTACGTATGATTTGGAAGTGGATATCCATTGCCCCCAAGGCTTTTTATCTTTGTAGTTTTAAAATCCCTTTTCTTTAGTTTCGTTTGATGATTAGCATAGTCACTTGACCTTGCTAGTTATCGTGTCTTTTTATCTTTGTTAATTTAGGAAACCAACCAACCAACCCCCCCCCCCCCCATTTACATGCTTTTATGTGTGTGTATATGTAGTTACTCCTAGCCTAAATCAACCATTTGTGTGCTTAGACGCTTAGGAAGATCCCTCTTCTCCTTGGACGACACCGATTTGCCACTATCTACCTAGTTGTAGAAAGTAAGCATTTAGGGCTTATAAATTATCTTTTGCACGGCGGGCGCGACGACCGCCCGCCTGTCATGTGAAAATGTGAACTTACCTTTCACAATTTACTTATTCTGCCATTTCTACTAGCTTCGAAAAGTGAAGAATACTGTGGACAAATTCACCCTATATCTTGTGATTTCTGAGGTAGAGCATGTGAGTGGCTTCCCCAGTAATGTTAGCAATTGGCGTAGGCGATATTTTTTTTAACTAAGCCAAACAAACTCCCAAGTCTGATGTACTTTCATGGAACTATAGAGCTCCTAAATCTAATCTTCCTTATTTGAGTGTTCACTATACTAAGGAGATGCTGATCGTAGCTACGCTTCGAATACATACTCAACACCTTTGCCATGCTGACTCTGACATTGAAGATGCCTTGTTTGCCTATGGTATACTGTATTTTACTGTGTATTTTATAGCAGGTTGTATTGCTATTATTCTTTCTTGTGTGAGTTTGTTTTGAAATATGTTGTTTCTTATTGTGGTAGATATAAATATCATGAAAGCTGACATTGATCCGTCAATCGTCAATGCCAACAAAGTAAATATGGCTTCCGCTCAGACTGACCATGTTGGTGATGACAACGCTGTGTCTCTACTGTCGATCATTACAGGCTCTAAGGATAAAGATACTGATGGTGGGCAAACTAGCCATCGTTAAACTCTGAACCCACCAAAAGAGAAAAAGAACAAGAGGGATCAGAGCAGCGGTCACTCAAGTCATCCTATTCCTCCTCATAAAAAGGGGCATTGCAACCAAACTGCTTTGGAAATTACAGAGCAGACTGAAGGCTCCCTTGCCCGGGGGGTAATTTATGATGTTTTTTCTAGCCTTTCACTACCAACACACTAGCTACGATAAGGCTGCAATTTTCCTTGATCAAATTTTTTTATGTATTACTCTGTCATTTATAACGTAGTGAGTAAATTCGTCCCCTATGTTGTGCACTTGTAAGGTTGGTAAGGGCCAGAAGATTGCGAGCGAGCGATTATCCAAGTATTCTCCCGATGGTGACTTAATGGTGGAGAGATACCAATCTCTCGAGACTTAGTGTTTGCTATTGGATAGCTCGTTGAAAGCTTCTAAGGAGAAAGTGAAGGTTGGTGAGGAGAAGGTGAAAGATTGCGAAGGAGAGAAGAGCGCTGATGGGGAGAGTGCGAGGCTCACAGGGGTGGAATCCTCTCAGGTTTGTTTTCAATTGGATGATATGCGAACCAATGGATATGCTTCCGCTTAATATCCCCAAGTGCTAGTGGATCGGCTGTGCAAGACAAGGTCCTTTAATAAGTTTTTTGAGAATATCTCCAAGGCTGCTCGAATTATCGGGTATTCAGAGGCCGTGAAGAATGTATGGCAGTGGAACCCCAGGTGTGACTGCAAAAGTGTGCTCACTATGGCGAAGTGCATTGAAACTCTAAAAAGTAAGAGGGTCGACCTTAATCAAGCCTTCATTGATAAGATCGCTGATGGGGTCATCCGTACGCCTTGCTTTCACATCTCGCTAGTCTCCCGTTCTTAGCTGAGCTGAAAGAGTGTCAAGTGGATTATTATGAATAACTTTCATCTAAGTCCCTCGCTGATGTTGCGACTGTTGATCCAGATGCTAACAAAGATGTCTTTGCAATCGCTGCTCCAGTTCTGCCTATCCCTAACCCCGAAGTTAGTTAATTTTTAGTATTTCTTCATATACATTGGATTGTTGGGTTGTACTCTTAAAACAATCTTTTAGTGTTTGTATTCTAAGAATGCTGCAAATGCTCGCTTTTCCTTATAAAAGTTTGGAGATTCTGTCTCCTCTTCTTCTTCCTGCATTTCTTCTTTACTAAATCCTTTCTCTTAACTAGGTGTTTGATACTGCTGGGGGTGTGTTCCTTAATTTTGTCCCATCATTTGTTCTTATGACTGATGTTTGTGGCTTTTTGAACTCCTAGCGAACGCCATTGCTTATTTGAGCAGCCTAATAATGAAAGGAAAAAAAATCCATTCTCCACAGACGGCGCCAAATGATGTGGTAGCCTGTCCAGGTAGCCTCTATGGGAGGTCGTCTCCGTACCTCTCAAAGTTAATATTTATAAGCCCTAATGCTTCCTATCTACAATTAAGTAGATAATGACAAGTCGGGGTCATCCAAGAGAAAAGGGATCTTTCCAAGTGTTTAATCATGTATAGGGGAAAACATACTAGATATAAGGTATAAGCATATATAGTTACATATAAAAGCATGTTAAATGGGGGGGGGGGATTGGTTGGTTTTTGGTCCTAAATTATCAAATTGAAAGACAACAATTTGCAAAGCAAGAGAACTATGCCAATCATGCAACAACAACTAAATAAATGATTAAAACAACAATTAACGGAGCCTTGGGGGCAATGGACTTCCACTTCCAAACTTCCTATAGCTCATTGATTCATTCACTCATTCAATTACATTTATTGTCTATGGGGAATGCTATCACTTCTCATTCGAAGATCAACATTCATTCCTTCTTAATAGTAGTTTTCAAAGACAAGCAACAACCAGTTGCAAACCTCATTGACGATCATCCTAGGAAAACAACACCATAGAGGTATTTCATCAACGACATTTCACCCAAAGAATCATAGGTTTGATAACAACAAGCCTTCTACCAAAGACATAGTCATTTAACCAAACAAAGAATTATTAGGTTAGACCTAAAACAAACCACATTCAAGGTTCAACCTTTCTTTGTGTCTATGTGATAACTATGAGGATAATCCACATTAACATACTCATCTAGCAAGAATCACCACAAATTATACACAAGAATGTCTAAATCATGCTTTTGGATTTCATGTCAAATGAGCTAAGATATTAGCAACTTTCCTAACACCCTAACACTTCAATCATACAAACTTTTCATATACTCAAATAACCCATGGTATAAATGAGGCAGAGCACAACATTAATGGCATAATAAATGCTCTCTAATAAATGTTCATAAATGAGAAAATATAGAATCTTGCTACATAAGTTTGGAAGCTTCAATCAATTGCTCCCAAGAACTAGATTTAGCTGCAATAGCTCATACTAATTAATGCTAACAAACCAAACATAATATAAGAGAATTCAAAAGTGAAAAATGGTGAAAACTAGGGTTAGAATAGTACCAAAACATAGGAAGGTGAAGTTGTGAATGAGAGGAAAGAGAGTGCTATTTATAGTACAAAAAGGATAAGGTTAGGTTCTGGCCACCCGTGCGTCGTGACTCGCGACGGGCGCCAGAACTTAACCGTATCTTCTTTTCTTCTTCTTGTGGTAAGCACTCATCTTCAAAATGATTTCTCTCATTTTCAAGTCTTAAACTCTTTGAAGAAAGCTTTCAAAGTCTTCAAAAGATGGTCTTCAACGGGCTCCGGTCTTCAAGTCTTCAAATCTTCGAAGCAAGTCTTCAAAGTCTTCGAAAAGTGATCTTCAATGGCCTCCGGTCTTCAAGCCTCCATGTTCTTCCTTTTTACTCAAAATCCACTTAGAAGAGGTAAAAGAGCATAAAGTTGCTCTTACCCCTCCTAAGAAAATTTCAAGGTGAAACACAAGCTCTTGATAATAAAAGAGCACAAAAGCGATCCCAAAAAGTACTAAATTATGCACATAAAATGGACACATCTAACCTCCCCACACTTAAAACTTACTCGCCCTCGAGCAAGAAAGATCCAAACATACGAAAGAATTGACGTATCCACATCTTAACTACTATTCCCCCAAGTCAATACCTCACAAAACTCTCAATATCACACATCCCAATATTAATGTCAGATGGGAAGTTTCCCACAATCCTCATTCCTAAATATACCCAAACCATATCTCTAAAATATTTAAAAATTTCGAATTGACAATCCCAACTCCAATGGTATAAGGTGAAACTAAAAACATTCATAAAGTTCAAACACATGATCCACTTTCTACCAGTATATCATTCTAAAAATGAAGTATATTATCGATCATAAATTTCATAACTTACTTTGTTTTCCCTCCCAGCTAAATTTCCCACTATCAAGAGGTCCTCAAGATGTCAAGCTATCCGATCCATCCATGTGGCCACCGCAACCTTATGACTCCAACGCTGGCAAATGAGTGAACACATAACATTTTTCTTTTTTCTCTCTTTCTCTCATTTTGCCTAGGAGCCCTTTCGAGTTTTCATCCAAGCCACACATCATGTTTCTTCGGCTTACATCTCAACTTCTTTCACACATTTAGCCTCTAATTTTTTCCTAGGTTGCCCTTTCAAGTTTTTGACCTAGTCGGGCCCCCAATGTTACCTAAGATGCCCTATCAGGTTTTCAACTTAGCGGGATTCTTTTTATTCTTTTTTTTCTTGTTCTCCAATCCAAAAAGTAGCAAAGTTCTTTCCAAATGTTAAGGCTAAAAAATATCAAGGCTAACATCATCCAAGTATATCAGAAGAAAAGCTTCCCAAAACAAAAGGGAAAAATATCCAAAACACAGCAAAAGAATTATCCAAGAGTAGCGAGTCTAACAAAAATATCTCCAACCCAAACCGTGAAATCAGTAGATACCCCTTCCCACACTTAGAACACTAAATTTCCCTAAATTTAGACAAATAAAGAAAACGTGTACATAGCAAAGTATGGAAAGGGGTAAGGGTATGATGCTCACAAATCACTGCCGTTAGGAAGAATGGTTACCACTGAAATAACGCTGCTGATAACGAGCTAGCCAATCCGTGCTCCTCTGCCTCCAAGCTCTCTGCCTCTTTGCTCATGAATCAGGGTCTGAGACACCGCTTGCCTGGGACTGCATCTCATGGATGCGAGCTGATAGGTGATTAATCTCCTTATCCATGTTGAATAAGCTCTAGGAGACAAACATGTTGTGCTCCAGTATCAGGCTATCTTGGTGATAGAATCCCTCCTGCATGGTCTACATCATACACTCATAGAAACCCGGTAGAGGTTAGGAGTAGTGAGGTGGCACATAATCCTCCTGCATAGGCTCGGTCTCTTGTGGAGGCTGCGGGAAGTGCTGCCACTATCGCTCAGAGAAGGGTAAACTGCTATCATCGCACTGGACAGGGGCTAGACCAAGGTTGTGGAGCTCACACTGGAAGTCCTCTCTGTATGAGGATTCAGGTGAGATTACCAAGTCCGCTAGGGGTGTATAAAACTCCAGCTTTGTCTTGTTGGGCTGAGGAAGTGCCATGAATGTGACCTTCCCGACACTATATAACAATTGGAATACCCCTGTGGCCCATGTGGCGCTGAGCATCTCGAATTGGACCAATCTCTCTGCAGTGTTGAGGTAGGAAGTGTGTCTCCCTAAGTGCAGAGTGTCAGCCGGTAGAACCAATCCTAGGTACTCCGCCAAGATGCTTATCATACCTTCAACCATAATCTTCCCCTTTGGCTTCCCTTCCACCTCTACAATCCTCTTCATCCATAGCTTATCCCATAACTCATATCCCAGTCCCTCACTCGTCAACTGCCATAGGGAGTGAATGTCGTTATCTGGCACATTCGCCGGCTCCGCTGAGTAAAGTACTGTGCCAGCCAAAAGTTGATGTACATAACAAGTACGAGATGGATGATGACACTGATTTTGTTATGGGAGTTCTTCGGCCTCATGTTGATGACACTCCAGAATTGCATATCTTCTTCAATCGATTGGTCCTAGGCTTATGGGTCCAACCTTGCCCGTATCTTCGCAGTGTTCCATACAGACACTTCCTCAACCTGCAAGACGGTTATCTATTGAGATATATCATCCAAGTGGAGAACAATGTACCTTTCGCATGGTTGATCATCCTTCATGCTGCATATCCTGACCGTGGACATGAACTCTAGTGTATATCTCCGGTAGGAGGGGGAACTCTTGCCCATGAAACCTTCCAACCCCCCTTTGATGAGGAGACATCAGACTAGATGAGTGAGCCCAAGAGCATCCAGTGTGGGCACGTCTGCAAAGCTTGTCTCCTTGAGCTGACGGCTGGCCAGGGCCTCCCTTCTCTTTGTGTAGGACCCAGTGCTTCGGGTCAATCCCATGTACCTATCAGGAGGAAGAGGTACATGGCTCGACTCTGGATCTGACGGCAGAGGTGGAGGTGGAGCGGTGGTGTACCCACCTCGTGGAGGAGCCCTAGGTCTCTTTGTAGGGGTTATATTTAACAACCACAAGAAACAAGTCAAACGCACAGGAATATACATTCATGCAATATCACAAAATCATACTCAATCTTAAACTAGTTTGGACAATATCATCACAAACTAAAACAAATCAAATGCAATTAGTTCAAGTCTCAATCACAATTGCACATACAATCCATGTTATATCCAACACGCCCATATTCTCAAGTTCATTAAGTTCTCACATAGTTGAATATTTAATATGCTATATCCCATAATCACAGTCATGCCTAACTAGTTTGACCATCATTAGTACATTCATAACGTCAACATTTCAAGTGCCATGGCCAAACTATCCTAAATATATTAACAGTGCATCTAAATATCAACTATGTCTAATCAAGGGCCAACATGCCTCATATCTAGTACAAGCCACCATCAATTCTCAACCGAGGCTACAATAATAACACATTTCAAGCACAACGCCAACACGAGCAATTCAACACACTCAAAGTGAGAAGAAAGTTATCCCACATCCAACCAATCCATAAGTACCATGTATTGACATGATCTCCATCAACTCGAATCTCAAGCACAATATATTCACAAAAATCAACAAAGTTCCAACAATCTAATTCCTTAAGGCATTACACATAATCCACACAATATCCAATAAATAGATTATATAGCATAATCATAATTGAAGTTTAATAAAGTGAAGAAATGTACCACTAATATGATTAGGAAGACGAAAGAAGAAAACCCACAACCAATTTGAATCCGAATTGGCAAAAATCACAAAACCCCCAAATTCTAGGGTTTTGTGTTCTTCAACCAATTTGAGTGATTTATGGGCAGAGATTGGAAAAATGGAATGGGGAGGTGTTGAGTGGTGGCCATAGTGTGTTGTCCAGGGTATAGCAGTGGTGAGGTGGTTGCATAGTTTGAATGGCGGAGAAGATAAAGGGAAAAAATGGATTGGTTTACCTAATATCTATTTATGCTCACTTTTAAAATTGCTCAGCGTGCCCATCATGCCTCATGACGTGTTCATCGCAACTCATGACGGGTAGGTCAAAAAGGCCTCTTAGGTCAACTCAGTCGTCGCTAGTCGCGACTCGTGATGGTCCATCGCGACTCGCGATGGGTATGTTGCGAGTCACGAAAAGTGGAGCCCGAGAGCTCCAATTTTTAGAAAAAGTTTGATTTGGTCGTGAGTTGTGACCATTTCATCGTAACTTGCAATAGTCCATCGCGACTCACAATGGGACTGTCATGAGTCATGAAAAGTGGAGCTAGAGCTCCAATTTTCAGAAAAAATTATGATTTGGTCGCGACTCACGACAGTCCATCGTGACTCGCAATGAGGCTATTACAACTCGCAGAAAGTGGAGGCTGAGGGTTCAAAATTTCTGGAAACTTTCTGAGCCCGTTGTGAATCGTGATGAGGTGGTCGCGAGTCGCGATGGGCTACCCATCTGATACTTAGAATTTTTTTTTTCTGATTTCACCTCTTGTCCTAGTTTTTCCTTCTTGATTCCAAGCATTTATCCCTTACAAATTCCAATGCCTTGGTTTCAAATTGCTACAAAATCATGGAAAAACAAACCGTGAAAAGTACAAAGCGAATAAAGAAACTAATGCTAAAATCTCAAAAGCAAGTAACATCAACGGAAAGTCGTAAATGACGATTTGGATGATCAAAACCAAGTATTTTTAATGTTGTTTGCATGACTTATTCCCTTTACTTGGAGCTTACTCACAAACTGGATTGAGGAGATCAACATCCTCTCCCTTCTCCGGCACAAAATTCTCGTGGTAAGGCTTCAAACATTGTCCATTAACTTTGAATGTATTGGACTTAGCTCAATCTAGGAACTCCACAGTGCCATGCGGGAATACCTTTACAACCTCAAAAGGACCGATCCATCGGGACCTTAATTTACCGGGAAACAAGCGAAGGGGGGATTTGAATAGGAGGACTTTTTGACCCACGTCAAATTCCTTCCTAATGATCATCTTGTCGTGCCACACTTTCATCTTCTCCTTATAGATTTTTGCGTTCTCATAAGACTCTCTTTGACCGCCGTATGCATAAGAATGACAAAAAGTGAGAATCGAATACACTTCATTGTCGGGGATGCATCTTCTAACAACTTGATCTACATAATGTTTCCACAAAAAGGGGTCATCCCACACATAATATTTAGCATCACTTTTTAGCTTATCTTTCTGGGCCTTAGAAAAGTGAGGATGAAATTTACCAAAGACAAGAAAGTTTACAATGTCGGTGTACCAAGGTTGGAGTTCCCTGATTGTGAATAGTTGTTCATCGGGAAACTCCTTCTGTAGTTTCTCCTTCCTCGGTAAATTTACCTCACTATCAAAATTCTTCAAGTATGTCATATTCTAATGCTTAATCACACATCGTGGTGAGCTTGAAATCATAGGAGGTTAATTGTGTTTTCTCTCACTATGGATGTCTACTGCCCCCCTCATTCATCTCTCACCTCCCATCGAGTTAGCTAGAGATGTGCTACCGATGACCACTAACTTGCCCTTACTCTCGAGGTTAATAAACCTGCAACAGTACAGTATATTCAACCCGAGAGTAGCATTAGACCCTAGGAACCAACGTTAATACTCATTCTATAATTAATCATGTACAACCTAGAACATTAATATACTATTTCCCTCTAGGATTTTTTCCAACCAAAGAGTAAAACACTCAAGATGTGACTTTTGAGAATACTTTATAACTGCAACATTATTCAAAATTGCTAACCCAACTGCCCACAACTCATGTATTGACTATAGTTTACCCAAATCTTGTATTTAAAACTAACACAGCTCACTAATAAAAAATTATGCCTAGTTGTCATTCGTAAACACAACCTTCTCATTGACCAATGACAAAATCAACAAAAAGATGAAATATTCTCGGGTTAATTCTGTGCCTAGCGCTAAATCATGGCATAATCACAATTACTCATAAAACCTAATCTGAATCATGCAATAATCATAAGAAATAAACACAAGAAATAATTATAATAATATATTTAATGAATTGGAGGAATCTGGAATCTCACAAATTATCACTTTGGTTGATCGGGAATGCTACAACATTTGGCGAACCTGTAAACTTTCCATGATGAACCCATTATGGTATTCTGCAAGACTTTGTTTGCTTTGCTAAGCTATGTTATTTAGATCTTCTATTGTCATGGTGAATTTCTGCTTCTGGTAAACGTACCCCAAGAACAAATCTAACAATTGTGCCCAAGACTTAATGCTTCTATTTGGTAAGTCTTTGTACCAAGTAATCATTGTTCCCGATGGAAAGATAGGGAAAGCCTTACACACCAACTCAATCTCGGCATCGCAAAATCTCATGATGTTACAATAGGAATGTAGTAATTCCTTCGGGTTAATTGTCGCATCATAAATTTTGATATGCAATCGCAGCTTTAAGTCCTTTGGCATCGTGAAATCACGAAGATGCATTGCCAATGGTGATTTTTCTGCATCATCGTCTTCCACTATATCTCTTAAATCATCTCATACTTAAGATCCTCATGCTTTTGACTTGATTTTTTAAACTTATTTTTGGGATTTTGGCTTGAGAGTAGCTAAGAATTGACTGTACAATTGTTCTCTGTTCGCTTCAAGAAATGTTGCGAATGATCTCTTTTCTTTTTCTTGATTTGCGTTAGGAGACTCTGCTTCCTCTTCATCATCTTCCGTATTTTCTATAATGTGCTCCCGTTCTTTACTAGGGATATATTCTTGATCTTGGTTGGAATGCATACTCTTGTTGAGTCCAACAGTTTTCTCTTGAGTGTGATGGTTTTGGCTTCTCTCACTTCCGGTGGACACCATTGTCTACCTTTAAGGAAATAAAGGACCAAAAAAAAATTCCCGTCCCCGTAGATGGTGCCAATTGTTGTAGTATTCCCGATCAACCAGAGTGACCGTTGTTCACTATATGTCCTCCTGCAAAATAGATCCCAGAACTGGGGAAAATGCTCTAACGCTCAAGTTAGTAGTTTCCTTCACAGAATTAGAATTTCTCAGTATAGTTTGATATAATTCTCTTACTTATTTTAAAAATTGAACTTATAAACATATGAGAAAATGGCCCCAAGTCTCCTTATCATTATCTTCACTCTTATTTAGTAGTTTTCCATGCTAGTTAGTTTGATATAATTCTCTTACTTCTAGTCGATTGATTTTCATTCAAACAACCCACCTCTTATATGAGCACCACTTGGTGACACTTGTGTGCATTGTTTTCTACGTGAACTATGTCTTAAACCCATTTTTCCCTTATGGATAACTATGACTTGCTTCTATAGTAATAGGGTAGGAACATATAAATTTCATCTTTGATAGGCGCTCTGGTTTTTAGCGATACAAGAGTGCCCGACAAATTTTGGCGCCGTTGTCGAGGATTTAGACACTGTTTGATTGATAGTTAGCTTAGTTAGTTTTTTTTTGTGTTTTTGAATGTTTGATTTTGTAGTGATTTTATTATGTTGTAATTGTTGGTTGGTGTTCATGCTAGTTGACAGACTATATTTTTTGGCTCTTAGTTTATGGTACATACCTGTGCCAATAACCTAAAGCCCTTGCATTGTACTCCAACCTTGTAGGTGTCCATAGGAGACCGAGAAGATGACCACACACTAACTACGAGGTTCCACAACCACCACCTGTAGTTGAAGAATAAACCATGGCGGAAGGTAATAGAACATTGAGGGAGCTCCAAATTTGGAGAGTCAACCCCTATGAATCATCTTTCCAAACTTCCTTCAAATGTGACATGCGAGTTGAAGTATGGAAAGATCTTTTGCCTTCAAACTTCTCACGGGATTAGTGGTGATGATTAAATCAAACATATCTTGGAGTTTCATCTCGTTTGCACAAAAATGAAGCCGAGCAGAGTTTCAGAGGAGGACGACAACATCAAAGGATTTCCTATTTCATTTAAGGATGCAGCTAAACACTGGTTGTACTATATCCTTCCCTTATACATTACAACATGGATGGACATGAAGCATAAGTTCCTCGAGAAATTATTTTCGACTTCCAAATCAGTGGGGATAAAGAAGCAATTGAGCAATATTTTCCAATGCCCATGTGAGACTCTTTATAAGTATTGGGAACACTTCAAGCTGTTGTTGTTAAGCTTTCCTTACCACCCATTCTAGGATGGAGATTTTGTATACTATTTCTTCAAGGGACTAACCGATGAGGATATAAGGAGGCTGAATTTAGCTTGCAATCGATCAATTTCTAACAAGAGTCTTGATGTGATAGCCTGTCCAGGTAGCCTCTTCTTGGTTCACTTGTTTTGATTCCTTTACCTGTAAATACAGCACCAAAAGTGATTCTGGGAGAGCACCTCTAACGATCAAGTCAGAATTCTCTTCAAGAAATGAAATTTCCTTATACCGTAGTGCTTACCTTAGCTCCTATAGAGCTTGTTATATTTATAGGCACATTCCCTTTGAAGTTCCCTTTTCTTAGGAGTTTAAGATTGTGGACACGCCATTCTTACCATGTTCCTCGGTCGTGGTCTCTGTGTTCATTGCGTGTCCCATTTTTTAATGGTCCACGTTCTCTTCCAGATTCATGATTCTTTTGTTCGCTGCATCTACCTGTGTCTTGTTTTGGACCAAAGTTTGGTAGGATAATGTTGGGCTAGGCCTAGCGACTCTCAACACTTTAATTGATGGGCCACACATACACCATAAGACCCCCCTAGCCATGAAGATTATAAGAAACAAAGCGAAGGTGATGCTTGTAGCTTGAGTGCGAACTGATGTTACTCTTGTACAAACTGTTTGTGATGAACAAGCTATGTTCAGCCTTGCAAAGTGATGTAGTCTTGTTGGCTGTATTTCTATCTTCGACCGCTCTTCAAATTTTAAAATTTTGAATGTTGAGCTCCTCATGAAAAGGCAACATTTGCGGTGGTTTTTTTTGTGAAATCCACAGTTTGCTCCCCATTTTCGGTATTCTAGCCCACAATTCTCTGACATTTGTTATCGCTATATCTCATAAATGGGGAATTTGAAAAGAAGAATTTAATGTAGCCCTTAAACAGTGTGTTGTCTTTTCATATGCTGCCGCCATCTCGATATAAGCAAAAAGTTACTTTGCTTTTTGTTAGATACTCATCATCATGTTTTCCTCTTCAGTTGCTCCTTTTATTGTTCATATTTAAGTTCCGTTTTCACTTCCATTTCAGCTTATCCTCTCCATTATCCAAGGTTCCTCTTCCTCTACTAATTGCTAAATTTTCTGTGTGTAATCCACCATCAGCTCCTTTAGAGTAAGTTCCACTGTATAAATTATTTCTCGTATCTCTGTTGTGTTCTTTGGGATTGGAGTACTTTCTCTGATATGGTTGTCCGTGTTACTTGTTTCCAATCATCTTCTCCGATCTTTTTTCTGTAAATCCTTTTTCTACTAGATTTGTTTTGTTGAATTTTAACTAAGATTATTACATCCTCATTTTTGGACTTCCATGTCTTCTTTTAACCACAATATGTCTCGCCTAGAGGATGCTACTTCCGATGGGGATTCCGACCATGTTGCCAGATCCTCTACCATTTCCAGTATCTTGACCATCTTTTATGTAAATGACTTAAAGAGTTTCTTTCCTTTCTGTCTGATTATAAGCTTTGTTTGCCTTCCAAATCTGAGTGCGTTCATAACCCTCCTTCTAGCTATATGGCTTGTTATCTAGCATATATGATCTTTGGTCTCTATTTTCCACTTTATGAACATGTCATTGCACTGCTTCGTTCATATAAAATTTCATTGTTCCAATTTAATCCTAAAGACATTGCTATTATAATGGGTTTCCTTCGTGTGTGTGAAAATGCGAACATACCTTTCACAATTGACTTTTTCCGCAATTTCTACCACCATCAAAAATTGAAAAATACCGTGGACGAATTTACCCAATATCACAAATTTATGGTTGCAATTGGCGTAGGAGATATTATTTTATCAAACCAAACAAATTCTTGAGTCTGACATACCTTCATAGAACTACAAAGTTCCTAAGTCTAAGCTTCCTAACTTGAATGTTCTTTATACTATGGAGACGCCGATCGTGGATACACTTCGCGTACATACCCAACATCTTTGCCACACTGACTCTGACGCTGAAGGTGTCTTGTTCGCCTATGTTATACTGTATTTTACTATGTACCTTATAGTTGGTTTTATCGTTAATTTTATTTCTTGCGTGAGTGTGTTTTGACCTATGTTGTTTCTTATTGTTGAAGATATGGATCTCATGAACGGTGACATTGATTCGTCAATCTTCAATGATGAAGAAGTAGATATGGCTGTTATTCAGACAGACCATGCTAGTGGTGATAACGTCGTGCCTCTGCCATCGATCATTTCAAGCTCTAGGGATAAATAGACTGAGGGTGGGAAAACTAGCCATTGTCGAGTCCTCAATCCACAGAAGGAGAAGAAGAACAAGAGGGATTGGAGTAATGGTCATTCAGGACATTCTATTGCTCCTCTTAAAAAGGGGTGCGGCAACCAAATTAGTTTGCCAATTATAGAGCGAACTGAGGACTTTCTGGTTGAGGGAGTAATTTCTGATTTTTTTGTGGCCTTTACTACCCGACATACTAGCTGCGATAAAGCTGCAAATTTCCTTAACTTTTCTTATATACTAATCTTCCGTTTGTAACATAGTGAATAACTTCGCTCCCTATGTTTCATACTTGTAGGATTGGTGAGGGCCTAAAGATTGCGAGCAAACAATTTTCTAAGCATTCTCCTACTGATGATTCACTGGTAGAGAAATATAAATCTCTAGAGGCTAAGTGTAAAGTCTTGGAGAGTTCATTGAAAGCTCCTGAGAAGAAAGCGAAGGCTGTTGAGGAGAAGGTGAAAGCTAGTGAAGAAGAGGCGAGCGCTGCTAAGGAGAGTGTTAGACTCGCGGGGGTGGAATCTTCTGAGCTTCACTTTCAGTTGGATGAGATGCGAATCAAAGTACTTGCTTCCCCTTGATACCCCCAAGTGCTGGTGGATCAGCTATGCAAGACAAAGTCATTTTATAAGTGTTTTGAAGATCTCTCCTAGGCTCCTCAAATTGTTGCGTATCATGAGACCGTGAAAAATGTACGACAGTGGATTCCCAGATGTGATTGCAAAGTGTGCCTACTATGTAGAAGTGCACTGAAACCCCATAAAGCAAGAGAGTTGAATTAAATCAAGCCTTCATTGATAAGATTGCTGACGAGGGGCATTCATACTCCTTGCTTTAACATCTCGCTAGTCTCTCTAGTCTCTCTTCAGTGGCTGAACTGAAACAGTGTGAGGTGGATTATTATGAAGAACTTCCATTTAAGCCTAGCACTGATGTTGCAACTCTTAATCCAGATACTAATGTGGGTAATGTAAGTACTGAAACTCCTCTCCTTCAAGCTAGCGATGGTGATTCCACTCAGCGGCCTTACCAAGATGTCTCTACAATCGCTGCTCTGATTCTGCCTAACCCTAACCTCGAAGTTAGTTAATTTTTAGTATTTCTTTATATACATTGGGTTGCTGGGTTGTACTCTTAAAAAAATATTTTAGTGTTTGTATGTGCTATTTGCATGGATTTATTTATAAGATATGCTTGTTGTCCCGCATTTTCTTATCATCATTACTCGTGTGCAGGGTTTCAACATTTTTATTGATAGTAAATTTCTAAAAAGCTTTGATTTTATGGGATGTAATGACCCTCTTTCTGAACCCATCAGTTTTCTTTGTGCTACGCGATCGTTCACTGAAGAATGTACAGTGGTCATTTCCTTAACCTTTTTACATGAGTGGAATCACTTCCCTTCTGTATTGGGTGGCAACTTCCTTTTCCTTCCGTGCCTCCATCTGCGTCTGCGAGTTGCCCTTGTAGCAAGCTTATTCCTGATGGATACAACATTGAATTGCTTGGGAAGGACATTATTTGTGGTTTAGTCGATCTTGAGTCTGCTGGCTCATATATCCAATCGCTTAACCTTCCTGTTCATGTTCAAGAGTGGGCTGTCTATTTGGGCATCCGTTTGAAGTATATTCTCCTAGGTATCAATGATCTTGAAAAGAAATGGGGTACAATCGTGAAGTAAATTCAGGATGCTTTGTAAGTTCTGCGCAGAATCCTAAGCGAACAAAATGATCTTATTTGTAGTTAGTAACTGAACCTCGCAAAGATGCTCCACCAACAAATGGAAGCAAGGGAGTGTATCATGAGCAAGGATAGTGAAGCCCATCAAAAGATGCTAATTATTGATAAGCAATGTGCCCGTATTGATAACTTACTGAAAAGCTTAAGAAGAAACAAGCAGAAAGCGATCACTTCTCGACCTCTGCTGTTGGATGGAAAAATAAGTTTGATGAACAAATTGCCATAAACACATAGCTATGAGGAGAAAATGAAGATCTTCATATTGAATATAATCGTCTTTATTCGCCTGTTCATCAGTTGAAGCAAGCTTGCGCTAACTAAAAGAGTTAACTTTAAGTTCCCCCTTCATCATCACACTGTACCTCAAGCCGTGGTGATTTAATTGTTGGTGGCAGCGGTCAAATAATTAGATTGTCAGATGCTGTCCAATCTCATATTCGTTGTCTTGAAGAGAAAGTTTAGAATTTAAGGATGAGGATGGAACAACATGAGGAAACGGTAAACATTATGAGTATGAAGTTGGATCGTAAAGAGTTTGGTACTATAGCTTACATTAAGGCTTAATATACCCAACCTCTTGATCGTATGTGACGAAGAGGTATAACCCGCCATCCTGCATACTTACATATGGAATGGAAATATGATCACTTAGTTAGCGAGGAGCGTGAGCCAGAGAAATTTCTTCACTGAGTTGAGCAACATCCGTATGGTGGTGAATGATATTTTTGTGAAACTGAGCACCCTCCTTACGAAGCTGAACTTAATTATTATCGCGATGGTTCCTCTTCTCCTGGACCATCATGCTCTTCAAGGCATAGATAGTGAATCTTCTTTGTTTCCATAGATGATATGACCATGTGTACATTTGGTTACCGTTGGTGTCTATGACTCATCTTGTACCGAAAATAACTGTTTCCTATCTTTTTTGTTTCCATGTTTTCCTATCAAGATCGATCTTCCGCAATCTTGTGCTTTGGGGGTATATCTACTTTGTAGCTAAATATATTGCTTACTTTGTCGATGTTGCGAAGTTTCAAGATCTATTTCTTGCAATTTTTTTAATTCGTAAAGCTGCAAGATCCAAAGCCTTCCAGCATCGGTAATTGAGCAAGATCTGTATCTTTCGTTTGTATAATTTGCAAAGTTGCAAAATCTAGAGCTTGCAAGAACTGACATTTATGCAAGATCTATGGCTTGAAATTTGTTTGATTCATGAAGCTTAAGGTTCCAAAGCTTGCTAGCATCGATATTGGAGCAATATTTATAGCTGTCGTCTGTTTTATTTGCAAAGTTGCAAGATCTATAGCTAGAAAGGATCACCAACTTTGCATGATCTATAGCTTGCGTTTGTTTGTCTTGCAAGATCTAAAGCTTGCAAGTGTTGACGAGAGTACAGGATCTTTAGCTCGTTGTTAAATTTCATTTTTCAAGTCTTAGTAGAGAATAGGAAGAATAGGAAGGAAGAACACCTGCAATTATTCAGAGTTTTCTCTCTCCTGTAGTGTGGGTGAAAAAATGTTCGACTATGTGTCCTTTTCAAATCTCATCTTAGCTTCAATTAGTGTCTCCCTGGAGCACCACCATGGGAAAATCGGGCGCTAAGAGAGGGAGGAAGAAGATCATTGCTCAGATGGTGAGAGAAGAAAAGCAAGAAAAAAAGAAATTAGAGAAGGGATTGCAAACAGGGGTTATACAAAAACACGAAAAAACCGAGGAACAAATTGGAGTCCAGAATGGAAGAAAGGAGTTGGATACGGCTCAGTGTATGGACGTAATAGATATCGACGGGGAAGGAGAAGAAGACTGAAAGTTGTACGTATGGGAAGAACCATGTATAGGGTACAGAAGAAGCTGTGATGGGAAAAAGATTTTCATGGGGAGAAAGAGTTGAGAAGGAGGATAAATCCTAGAGCTCTCTTTTTTCCAACGAAGTGAAATTCTATGAGCCTGTAGACATAGACGGGATGGAACTAGCTGAAATCACTGAAGAGGATATAAAGGATGGAGAAAAGCAATGGAAGAACTGCGTGGTGTGTAAGACCCTGGGCTATAATCCTCCCTTTAAAATCATAGAGGGTTTCCTGAGTAGAATTTGGGGAAATGCTATTGACAAGGTATGGCAATTGAATAGGGGTGTTTTTATGGTACGTTTAAATACCGTGTAATGTTGTTATGATATTGTTGAGAAGGGTATCATCTTATTTGATGGTAAACCAATGATTGTGAAACAATGGGAGCAAGATCTTAATATGAATGAACCCATTGCTGTCCTTATTTGGATTAGAATGCCTAACCTACCATTAGTTTATTGGAAGCCAAAAACTATAAGTAAGATAGTTCGCATCTTAGGCAGGCCAAATTGTTTAGATAATGCCACTGAAATTAAAGAAAGGCTAGCTTATGCTAGGGTTCATGTTGAAATGGAAATAGGGGATTTGATACTTGACAAAATTGCATTTGTTAATGAGAGAAAGGTGATTAAGCAGCAAGCTGTTGAGTTTGAATATAAACCTATAATTTGTAAAGAATGCAACATGTATGGTCATTTGACTGAGGAATACAGGAAAAGGTTGTGGAAGATGATAAGGGAAAATCAGTGCAAGATTATATCCGAGTCAACAATGAGGTGAAATTTGTTGAAGAAGTAAAACCTCTAATGGAAAAACGGTCAGGCTTACTAGAGAAAGGAAATCAGTTTAAGGGTGGTTCAGAAATGGGAGAATGTTGTGGCAGTAACATGGTGTGGAGGGATGAACCACCTGATATAAAGTAAGTTTATGGTATGGAACAATAAAGGAGCTAAACACAGTGAGATAAGATGGTTTTTCTAGAACAATCAAGCTAGGGTTATGGCTCTTCTAGAAACAAAAATGAAAAAAATATGAGGAAGGGGTGATTTGGAGAAAAATAAGGCTGGGATGGAACTAAGTAACTAATAGCAGTAATGAGAAGAGGGGAAGAATATGGTTAACCTGGAGGCCAGAGAGTTTTGACATTCAGATGATTAGTATTGAAAACCAGTGGATTGATCTGTCTTGAATAAGAAAGACTGATAACAAGGAGTTTTACTGTTCATTCATATATGGTTTTAGCACCATCAGTAAAAAGGATTCAATATGGAAGTTCTTGAAGGAGTTTGATTAAAGAGATATACCATGGTTACTAATAGGGGATTTGAACTCCCCTTTAGGACCTGAGGACAGAATTGGAGGTGTTCCAACTAAAGAGAATGAGTTTAGTGATTTTAAAGAAATAGTGAAGGATCTGGAGCTAGTAGAGATTAGAAAAATTGGTGCAAGGTTCACATGGAGCAACATGAGAGCAGAAAATAGAATATTGAGTAGAATTGATAGGGGTATGGTGATCAAAATGTGGCTGGATTATATACAGGATGCTTTCTGTGAAATCAAAGACATGTTGATCTCTGATCATATGCCTCTGAATATCAACTTCAGTACTGAAATGGTAAAATCTTCTAGACCTTTCAGATTCTTTAATATGTGGTCATTATCCCACAGTTTAAAGATATGGTAAAGGTGATTTGGGGCTTGAAGAGGATAGAAAACTTGGATGATTTGGTAGGCAATTTGAAAAGACTTGAAAAAACCCCTAAAGACACTGAACATAAGAAAATTTCATGAGATTGGTAAGCAGGCTGAGGAGGCTCGGGAGAAATGGCAAGCTGCTCAAATGAAACTGAATGAGGATCCTGGCAACTTATCCCTGCAATTGGATGAACAAAATTGGAGGAAGGTAGCGTAAAATTTGAAAGATGTTGAGCATAGTTTTTTTACAGCATAAGGCAAAAATGACCTAGATATTGGAAGGAGACAAACCAACCAAGGTTTTTATAACTCAGTAAAGGAGAGACAATACCAGAATCAAATTGTGGCATTGAAGATTGAAGGAGAGTTAGTTACAGATCAACAACTTATTGAAGATGGGTTACTGAACCATTTCGAAAGCAGTTGGGAGTGGAGGATAGGGTGATTCCATTAGACCACAGGGTAGTACAGTTTAGGAATGTACTCAATTTGGAGCAACAGGCTATAATGATACAAAAAGTGAGCAATGAAGAAATTTGGAAGGCATTGCGGGCATCAGGAAAACTAAAAGTCCATGAAAATATGGGTATTCCAGTCACTTCTTTAGTGAAACTTGGGAAATTATTGGGAAAAGCATCATAAAAGCAATTCAATAATTTTTTAAAGGAGGACAGATTCCTGGCAATTTTAGAATGCAGTGCTCATACTCATCCCAAAAACACCACAGCACCAGGTACCCTCAGATTTTAGACCCATTGCTTGTTATTCTATTGTATACAAGATCATCACTAAAATTTTAAGTGCTAGAATTGGGGACATATTTCCATCTTTCATTAGTGATAATCAAGGAGCTTTTGTGAAGGGTAGGTTTATTGCACACAATATGATCTTGGCCCAAGAGTTACTACATATATATAATGTAGATACTATGAAGCCTAGATGTGTAGGACAATTAGTTATTAGCAAAGAATTTGATAGTTTTAATTGATATTTTCACGTCAAATGGCTTGAAGAACTGAAGTTTCCTGGTAAGGTCACAAATTGGATAAAAATAAGTTCTATAAAATATGAGTATTGTCTGTCTGCGAATGGTAGATACTCTAAATCATTTTGTGCTAAAAGAGGGGTAAACAAGGTAACCCTATTTCACCTTTTCTTTTTTTGATTAGAATGGAGTATTTTACTAGATTGATAAGGATGGAGATCACAAACAGGTCTGTTGGCTATCACCAGAGATGCACAAAAGATGGGGTTCACACTCTTTTATTTGCTGATGATTTACTTTTTTTTTTCTGTGGAGCTAATCAGAAGTTATTGACTGGTGTAAAAGCAGTGTTGAAAAGTTTTCAAGAAGTCACTGGTTTGGCTATCAATAAGGGGAAGTCAAAAATGTATTTTTCTAGGATGGATAAGGCAGAAAACAATCCTGGCAGATGTACTTCAAGTAACAAAAGGAGATTTCCCTATGAAGTACTTGGGATTGCAACTATTAACAGTTAAATGGGGGAAAGGAGAATTGTGAAGAACTGATTGATTGGATTAGGAAGAGAATCCAAGGATGGAGTTTAAGGCATCTATCACATGTTGGACAATTGTAACTGGTAAATGAAGTTTTGTTGAGTATGTCTGGATATTGGGGAAGTGTTTTAAGAATTCTAGAGAGCATACATAAGAGAATTAAGCAGATTTGCACCATCTATCTCTGGGGGAGAGAGGAAGGAAAGAAGATCTTTACAACTGTTGCATGGGACTCTCTAAGTAAAAGTAAGAAAAAAAGGTGGCATAAGGCAGAGAGATTCAAGCATTTCGAACAAGGCTGCTTTATGCAAACACTTATGGGATCGCAACCAGAAAAAGGATGTCCTTTGGATCAAATGGGTACAATATTACTATTGAAATGAGCAGGGTTAGAACACTACATGCATTCAACCTCTCGGTTGGCCATAGAGAGCTTTGATGAGACTCAAGATGAAGATCTTCTTTGATTTAAAACACTGCACAAACAACAATGGTAAACTCTTGATTTCTATAGTGTATGATAGTTTAAAAGGGGGTGGATATGACATATACAAGTACTAGATCATTTGGCATAAGAAGGTGCAGCCAAAGCACAAATATTTTCTCTAGTTGTTTTTAAATGGGAAGTTGGCAACAAGGGATTGGCTCAAGAGTTTTGGGATAATGAAAGGAGGAGTAACAACCTGTTCTATGTGTGATCAAGAAAAGACAACTCAGCACTTGTTTGTGGAATGTGATTGGGGCTAAAGGCTGAGATCAAAACTGGGAATTCAGAACTGCAGAAATGTGAGGGAAATAAAGAAATACTTGGTGCAGCTGTCTAAAAGGAAGAAGAACATGAAGATTATTTTGGCTGCCTCGGGATTATATGAGTTATGGCTTGATAGAAATTGCAGAATGTTAGATGGAAAGGAGTTCAAGGCTGATGCCATAGCATTCCAAGTGAGAACTGATACATAAGCATACATGGACAAGTTGAAAAAAAGAAAGTAGATCAGTTTGTAATAAAGTTTATGTAGAGGTTTGGGTTATTTTTGGTTTGTATATGCTAGGAGTGAAAGCAAAATTTTGACTGTTTTGGTGATTATATAATTTTGAAAAGTTCTTACCAAAAAAAGTAAAATGAATAATAAGAAGCGTAATCATTGTCCAACAAAGTGGGTTTTTATATTAAATATATAGGATTGTGATCATATCACGGTGGAACATTGATATTAAAGGAAAACGAGAATAATGTCATTGTGTCTATGCATGTGGTCGTTCGCTATCTTTCTTTTAGACATAGAACTTCCTTAAGTTAATCACATGCCACATGTTCGGTACTGCGGTGCCATCCATTCTTTCTAACTTATAGTTGTTGGACTTATGAGCCTTCGTGACTTTGTAAGGTTCTTCCCACTTTGGGCATAGCTTTCCTCACTCTTCAGCCAAGCTAGCATCATTTGTTCTCAGCACCAGATCACCAATCTGAAATTGCATTTCCTTCACTTTCTGATTGTACGCTCTTGCCACTCTTTCCTTGTGCATAGCTTCTGTGATATTTTCCAAGTTTCTTTGCTCTTCCAGCTTGTCTAGTTCTAGCTTCAACACGTCTGGATTGTCTATCTCCTTATAATTGCTTATTCTGAGACTTGAATTTCCAATTTCTATGGGTATGACTACTTTTCGACCGTACACCAAAGTGTATGGAGTCTTTCCCAATGGTTGCCAATGGTTGTTCTATACAACCATAGCGTGTTCGGTAGCTCATCTACCCATCCCGTTCGCTTTCCTTTTAATCACTTCCATATCCTCTGAACTATGGTCCGATTTGTCACTTACACTTGGCCATTAGTATGAGGATGTGCCATAGATGTAAACTTTTGAGTAATCCCGAGCTTCAAACACCAGTCGAAGCAGCACACAATGTTTTTCCATACAAACTTCCTCATGGATTTGGCTGTGACAGGTCCTAATGGCTTAGCTTCGACCCACTTTGTGAAGTAATCGAATGCTGCAATGAGGAACTTAGCGCTTCTTTCTCCTCTTAGGAATGGTCCCACTAAGTCTATCCCCCGGTTGTGAAATGGCTAGGCTCTATAGATTCCTGTCAATGTTGATTTTGGATTATGCAACAGTGAAGCATTGATTTAGCAACTCCTACACTTGATGATGAACTTGTGTGTATCATTGAACATAGTCGGCCAGTGGTACCCTGCTATGATTATTTTTCTTATTATCGTTCTAGCCCCCTGGTGCATTCCACATAAGACTTCATGACCTCTTTTAAGATCTCAGTTGCCTTTGTTGGCCCTCCACATTTTATCCACAGGGACAAGAAACCTTTTTTGTACAATGTTTCATCTTCGTAGCTATAATTAGTGCAATGTAATTCCAACATTTTAGCCTCCGCCTTATCTTTTGGCAGCGTCCCTTTTGCGAAGAAATCCATTAGTGGAGTCATCCAACTTGCTTCATCTTCTTGGATTATTAGCACCACCGTTGATATGGTGCTTCTAATTGGGAAGACCTCTATGATGACATACCTCTGCTGAGTAAGGGAATCAAACCCTTCAGCACTAGCTTCCTTAATGTGTCTGCCTGTGTATTTTTGCATCACGGGACGTGTTTTATGTCAAAATATTTATGCTGGGCTGTGAACTGTCGAACATTTACCAAGTATTTCATCAAATGGTCTTCTCGTACCTCATAGTCACCCAGTACCTTTTGAAATACAATTCGTGAATCACTGGATACTCTAAAACTTCTTACTTTCATTATGACCGCAAGATCTAATCCACAAATTAGAGCTTCATATTCTGCTTCATTGTTGGTAACCAAGAAGTCGAATAATAATGATTGTCTGCGTTCGCCCCCCATTTGGGTCAACTAAATACAGTCCTACTCTTCATCATTCTTGCTCGATGTGCCATCAATGAACAATGTCCAAGCCACATATTCCCATTTTTTCTTACCTTTGTCAATTGTTAAATTTTGATGAATGCTCACTCTCTGTGTCTCTTCACTTGACATTTCTGCAATGAAGTCTGCCAACGCTTGAGCTTTTATTGCTATTCTAGGTTGAAATTGTATTTCAATTTGACCTAGTTCCATAGCCTAATATGTTAATTTGCCAATAGACCAAAGGCAAGGTTAGTTTTCTACAGGCATGTAAGTTGTCTCCGCCTTTTGCAAAATTTTGCTGATGTAATAAACCAGAACCTGTCTTTGCCCTTCCAAGAAAACTACCACAAAGCTGATCGCATTTGGTGAGACTGCTAAGTACAAGTACAATGTTTCTCCAGATACGGGCAATTTCAGTATTGGCAATGCTTGAAGTTGGTCTTTTAACCCCTCTTATGCTCTCTAACAGTGTTCACTCCAGCTAATTTTTCATGCCCTTCTTAGCACCTTAAAGAGTGAAAAATTCTTCTTCACAGCCTTTGATACGAAACGACTAAGTGCTGCCAATGATCCCATTAAAATTCGTACTTCTTTAACTATTCGCAGTTGGGAAAGATTCATTATGGCTTGTATCTTGTCTATGTTAGCCTCCATGCCCTTTGAGGAAACCTTGTACCCCATGAACTCTCCTGCCCCCACTCCAATTACACATTTTTTAGGGTTGAGTTTCATCCGTATATCTTTTAAAGTTTCTAAAGTTTCTTTCACGTCTTCAACAAAGTTTCCTACCTTCTTACTTTTGATCACCATATCGTCAATGTACATTTCAATGTTTCTCCCTATCTGGCTTCAGAACGTCTGGTCAATCACCCCCTCGTATATTGCTCCCACATTTTTGAGCCCAAACATCATCTTCACATAACAAAACATTCTGAAGCTTGTTATGAAGGCTGTTTTCTCTGCATCATCTTGGTTCATCAGTATATGGTGATATCTTTTGTATGCATCCAAGAAAGCCAAGACTTCATGTCCTGAGATCTCTTACACCAATTGATCGATCTTTGGAAGAGGATAGGAATCCTTTGGACATAATTTGTTTAAAATTTTGAAATCAATGCACATCCTCCAATCATCGTCTGACTTCTTCACCGTGACTGGGTTTGCTAACCATGTTGGGTACATGAATCCCATTATTATGCTGGCTTGCAACAACGATGTAACCTCTTCTTTGATCACTTTTAGTATATCACTAGCATGGCAATGCTAATTTTGCTTAATCGGTTTAATTGAGCTGTTGAAATTAAATGAATGGGTAGCGATGTCTGGGCTTACTCCTCCCATGTTCTGTACGTCTCATGTGAACATATCCCTGTGGCTTTGCAAGATTTGAATTACCTTTGCCTTTTCTTCAGTTAGGAGATGTTTTCCAACCTTTACGCATTTGGAGTCATTTTTGACATCTAGGTCTTCTAACTGTGTTTCTTCACCTAGGTCAACTGATTCATCTGAATGTTCTAGTAAGCCTCCTCCTAAAATGGTTTTAACCAGCTTCACCTTTTCTCCTATCTTTCCTACCTTCATTGCTATAACCATGCATTGCTTGACTGCTTGATGATTTCCTCTAATTGTTGCTACTTCAGCTGGGGTTGCAAATTTCATTTACCAGGTGATACGGGGACCAGATTACCTTAGCTATGTTCATCCATGGTCTTCCAATTATGGCATTAAATGTACTTGGAGCATCCATAACCACAAAGTCGCACATGATTATGCAATTTTCCCACTTTCTCTGATTGTAACAGGTAACTGTATATTTCTGAAAGGTGTTTCCACTCGTCCTGTGAATTTGACCAACGAAGATGTGAATTTTTTTAGATCTGCTCTCTTGAAGCCCAACCTATCGAAGCAATCGACAAATAGTATCTCGACTGCACTACCGTCATCTACAAAAACTCTGTGGATAGTTGCATTTCCTATTTTTTTATGATGACCATGGGATCATTGTGCGGTGAGACATTGGGTACTACATCCTCGTCGATCAAGGTAATTTATTCGCTTGTGTGGAACCGTTTATTAACTGGTTCTTTTGGAGAAGATTTTCTTGCCTTGGCCTTCCACGTGTTGTTGGATTGCGACTCTGTGGATCCGTGTATAGAGAAGATAATTGTCTCCGCTATCCACACTGTCATTATTCTCTACAACCACCGTCATTTTTATGGCCATTGTTGTCGCAGTACCTTGGTTTCGTGGAGATGGGATCGGTGTCTTGCTAGTATCCCCATAGTGACTTGTTGCTTCCTTTCTATATTGGCTAAAGTTTCCATTCCTGAGATTTTCTTCAATCTGTCTTCTTAGGTCCCTGAAGTACTCTGTCATGGCCATGATCCTTGTGAAAGTCACAATAAAACTCTCGTGATTTTTTTGGCGGTGCAATCATTGGTGATGGTTCTCAGAATAGATCCTTATTTGCTAGTTGTATTTCTTTCCTTTTCTTAGTTAGCGGCGTATCTTGAAATGTCAAATTGTGCGAGCCAGGCTCTCTTCTTCTGAAAGTGGAGCTTACTATTCATATTTTAGGCTAGTTCTTTTGCGAATCATCCATTGTTCACTTTTCACCCCGTTCCTTTTCTATCTCTCAGTTTTTTGCCTCCTCTCGCAGATGATGTTCAATCATTTTCTATAGTTCCCTTGGGTTTTTTGGCATATTCTTCGTCAGTTTCTTGTAGAATTCTCCTGATCTCATGCCCCATGTTAAAGCACCCAATGGCAATTAAAATGAAAAATCTCGAACTTGAAGGCTCTTGTGATGAATCAGCTATAATATTCTGCGAGGCTTTCATTGCTTCGCTGTGCTACAATGTTGAGATCCGCAATCGTTCTAATGAACTTCTGCTTTTGGTAGAAATGTCCCAAAAATAAATCTGACTATTGTGCCCACGACTTGATACTTCAGTGTGGAAAGTCTCTGTACCACTTAATCAAAGTGCTTGATAGAAATATGGGAAACGCTTTGCAAACTATTTCTATGTTCACATCCAGGAATCTCGTGAAGTTTCTATATGAATGTAAGAACTCTTTTGGATATGTGGTACCATCATAGACTTTAACTTGTACAGGAAGCTTGAAATCTTTTGGCATCCTGAAGTCACTTAAATATGGTGTGAGAGGCGACTTATCTACATTATCTATTGCGACAATGTCACACAGCTCTTCTTCATAGTAGAGACATTCGTATTCTTTATTTTCCCTTTTCTCTAGACTTGGGGTTTTTTTGTCTCAAAATCATCAAGAATTGATCGTACAGATTGTCCCTGTTCGCTTCTTATAATGCTGCGAACATGCGTTTTTCCTTGTCGCAGTTTGGGGATTCTGCCTCTTCTTTTTCCTCATCTATTTCTTCTTTACTGAACCCTTTCTCTTTACCAGGTGTATGATGCTGCTTGTGGTGTGTTCCCTCATCTTGTCCCAGCATTTTCCCTTGTGACTGATGGTTGTGGCTTTTTGGACTCCTAGTGAATGGCATAACTTACTCGAGAAGCCTGAAAATGAAAGGAAAAAATTCCGTTCCCCACAGACGGCACCAAATAATGTGGTAGCCTGTCCAGGTAGCCTTTTTTGGTTCACTTGTTTTGATTCCTTTGCCTACAAATGCAGCCCCAGAAGTGATTCTGGGAGAGCACCTCCGACGATCAATTCAGTCCTCTTTTGAAGAAATGTAATTTTCCTATAGCGTAGCGCTTACCTTTGCTCTTATAGAGCTTGTTGTATTTATTGGCTCATTCCCTTTGAAGTTCCATGTTCTTAGGAATTTGAGATCGTATACATCCTGCTCCTACCACATTTCTCGGTCGTGGCTTTCATGTTCGCTGTGTGTCTCATTTTTTACGGTCCACGTTCTCTGCCATGATTCATGATTCTGGTGTTTGTTGCATCTACCCATTCCTTGTTTTGGACCAAAGTTTTGCAGGATAATGTTGGGTTGGGCCTAGCGACTCTCAACCCTTTGATTGCCGAGCCACACATACACCAAGTCTTAAGGACGCAATAACCATATTTGAGGATATGGTGAATGGGACAAGATAATTCAGAGCAAGGTCTTAGGCTAATATGCAAGAAGGGGTCAATCCCAACTCCCTGAAGTTAGAGGAGAAAATGAAATCTCTTGCACCTATGATGAAGGATATACACCATAATGCATATGTTAACTAATGCAGTTGGCACAGTTTTTATTATGTTTTGTTTGGTTGATTTCTAGTTTTAGTTAGGTTTACGAGAAAAAGGGTTTAGATGACCATTGTTAGTTTTCTTATCTAAATCCTGCATTTTGAAGACTTAATTAGAACTAATGGATACTTTGTATTCACAGGCACCTAAATATTCTTTCATGATTTTACTAGTAGGTGTCTCGTGAGTATTATCATTTTGTAAAAGGCATTTATAAAAATCAATAGTAGGTAGTAGAAAGTCGTTCGCAGGAGCGGTAGAATATGGTAGAAGGCCACGAGCTAAGAGTGTGGTAGTAGATGGAGAAAAGCCAGAAAAAGGTTTGAGTCAAAGTTTAAGTTCCAAAGATGAGGGACGGCAGCATCAACCGACACGTTTATGCAGGCCGACACGACCATGCCAGAAGGAACCAACACGGACCACATTGAATCGCATGACCCTTGCCAGAGGACATTGGCATGAAAACCCGGTCCAATACGGCCCATGCTAGTAACCTTGGCATGAGTACCTAGATCATAACGGACTTGCCATTGTCCTTCAGGACAAAGAGCTTGATTCAGCATGGCATGTGCTAGCCTCCTTTGGCACGAGCCGCCGGTCCTAGCACGTCCCATGTCACTTAGCATCCCAAATTCGGCTAAGTATAGATGCAGGCCCTTTTTTCTTGAAATGGCCCATGTCATTTCAATTCATGATTGGAAGACCAGCCGACGGGGTGTGAAGTTCTCAATGGCCCTTGCCGTTGTTTTGCTAAAAAAATTAACTCCTAGCCGATACTCGGTGGCATTCCACACGGTCCATGTGGATCAGTTGGTTGAGACATCACTCCTAGGCGATAGCCTACACTAAATAACGCAAGCGTGCATGATCAGAAGCTCAAAACCAAGCACCAGCTAGCACGACCCTTACCGAGGGCTCCCAGCACGACTGTGCTAATCAGCACGGGACAAGCCAGAGGCATCCAACATGGTTGTGCCAGGCTGTGAGCCCTGCGCCTGTGACGGCTAGCACGCCCTGTGCTGTATGAGCCATCCAATGCAAATTGCGGGTGTTAAGGGGTTTTCGGCCTATATTGGGCCTTTTTCTAGGCCCATTTCCTTACTACTATAATTATAAGCATATGTCTACTAGGGTTGAAATTTGGCTAAGTTTAGAAATTTATTCTACACTTTTGGAGAGCATTCTAGAGAGAGAAAGGGAATAACCATTCTCTCTAATTTCTTTTATTCTTTTTTTCCCAAGGGCATTGAATCCAATGAAATACTTGGGTTAAATGCTAAGAGAGTAGTTAATTTTATTGGGGTAGTATTTGTATTCATGAATTGATTTTGGCTTTTTGAGATTTATAGATTCTCAAATATTTTATGTTTTATGAATATTTGTGCTTTATTTATACTTTCTACTCTTGTGAGATTTAGGCTATTTCCACTATTATGATGCATCTATACATGTATGGTAGTGTAATATCATTCTAGGCTTCATTGCTATCTTGGGAGGGTTAGATTATGGAGTAGGTTCAAGAACACCAAGGAGATGAGTGCATTCATGTTACCTCAACAGAATATCTTTCTATTTGTTTAACCATAATTCTAATTGGCTAGTTGTGTGAGATATCACATGACGGATGGTCGATTTGGTGAATCTTGATGAGGGAAAACCCTTGGCTTACCCCAATAGATAAGCATGATTTTTTTGTAGCAACTTGAGTTGTGCCGACTCTAAAGTCATCACAAGGTGTCATTTCATTTGCCTCACTAGGCCTAGGAATTGAGATTCGTAGTGGAGTGTCTGGGATGCAATGCCCTCACTTTTATATTTAACAATTATGACCTACGTGAGGCATTTTCCTTTTAGGCGAGCTTTGTTCCTCTGAGCAGGGGTGCTTTAACATTTGTAGTGAGATGATGGGGATGGTCTTCAGCATCGGTGAACTATAGCACATCCCTAATCATGGAAATTGTGAGATATGCTTGTATTAGTGGTAAGTACCTTTGTGTGATAGACATAGGGAAATATCTAGCTATCTGACCCACATCTGCTCGGGGTTGTTAAGTTGTAGCTATATCAACCCAAGAGGAGGACTTATAAGAGGGGAAAAGATAATATTTATAGTTTTGCACCCAACTCACTACTACGCTACCTATGGGGTAGTTGGTGGCAAGTCCGGGTATGGCCACAGGTTCTAGGGCATCATAGTAAATTACACATAGCTACGAATGGGTCATCAATCCGCCGTGTTTCTAGGAATAAATAGTATAGTAAAGGGGGGGGGGTTGGTTTTTCAATTAACAACTACAAACATGAAAAATAAAATGCAAGTAAGCTATATAGACAAACACTTGGGGAATATTTGTGTAACATGGTTGATTAAGTAATCTGATCCTAGATTCAATCACATGTAAGACATCAGAAACCTAATCTAGTGCTCATAGGCTCTATTTGGTAGAACTTTGCTGATAAGAAAAGCTGGCTTATTTTGAAAGCAGGGGGAGACCAGCTTCTGATTTTCTTCCAAAATTAGCTTCTGGTTTTAAAAGAAGCTATTTTTCAGTGCTTTACCAACTACTAAAAAGTGTTTTGCTTATGAGCACAAACATCTTATAAGCTCTGCCAAACAGAGCCATTACACGTGGTGTGGTCGATAGTCAGTACTTCCCCATACCTGTCACATAGGGTGCCCTTGCAATCTTTCATCAGCACTCCCAGCATAATTAGGGGAGTGCGACAATGGTCCTACCATTGTGTAGATCAATTTCTCCCTCGTACGATTATGTCCCGAGCGCTACACAATGGATGCTCTTCTTCCTAGGCCTATAAATGAGGCAAATGGAGGTAGTAACCTTATCAATGACACTAGGACCTCTTACAACTCTACCTTGCTACTATTTTCTATCTCTACCCATAACCATTCGGGCCAATTCACCAGCTAAGACAAGTGTGGTGTCATCGTAACGGTAAAACTTGAAAAAGATCTACTTGCTTACACCCACGTGGACACGGACCCCGCTATCAATGTAACATCCATGTTTCTCTTATCCGAGAGGTCTCAATATTTGCACCAACATGAATGTAGACTAGAGTGTGTGCTAATGTATCATTCATGCAACTATAACAATTCAAGAACAATCCTTTATAATATCATAAGCACATAAAATTAGGATGATCAAATGAATCTCCCAAAAAATCAACACAAGAATAGAACTTTATCCCCAAGCTATAGAAACTACTTCTTAGACATGAAATTCAAATATTTCATTGAATTCCACATCTTAGGAACAAAGTAAAATAAAAAGAGAATAAAGAAATAACCTAGAGATATGAGAGAGTATTTCTCTCTCTAAGCTCTCTAAACTACAAATAAATTAGAAAATATGATCCAAGACTTTTTAACTCTAGTAGACTAAGGCTATATTTATAGAAGTAGGGTATTGGGCCTACAAATAGGCCCAAAATAGGCCAAAACCCTAATATGCCATCGTTGACATGAACCGATGTGGATTGCACTGTCCATGCCGCTGATGTGGCCTCATGTCGACGCAGTCCGTTAGATTTGGCACAGGCTGCATACCTTGTGCTAGCGTGGGGCACATAATTGGGCATGGCCGTGCTTGGCACGGTCTTCATCGTCTGGCACGGCCTATCATCAAGAGCCTTTTTTTTCATTTATGGTATGCGGTCCGTGTTGATTGGTGTGGGCCATCAATAAAATCCTCGTTTTGGTAAGTCTCTATGCACGAGCCATTTCATTTCACATCCCGCTGGTTGGTCTTGAAACTTTAGACTTGGAGCGGCGCAGGCCATGTGAAATGGGACGGTGTGCTCTTATACTTAGCCTATTTTTTGAATGAAAAAGGCACTTGAGCACACAAACTGTAGGGGTTAGCATGGGCTATGCTGGATATTGGCACAGCTCATGCCAAAGAACCTTGGCATGGCTTGTGCCAAATGACTTTTGCAAGAGCAGTTGGTGCTTGGTCTCGTGTTGGCCATGAGCGTTCTATGCCTGCCCATTGTTGCTTTACCCGACTGACTTCTTTGCTCTGCTATAGATGAACTGTTGGTTCTTTTTGAGAGTTATTGTAGTCAATTTTATAGTGCTCGAAAAGCCAAATCCAATGGAACCAACCGCAAAGGCTGATTCTTCTGAAATATTTCCTTGAACTTGGTGCAACTCTCGGATGACGATCCTCTATTTCTCCCTTGGCCGTTTTGAACTTCAATGCTTCCTATCTTTAACTCAATTCTTTTACTACCATGATGTTGTGTTTGTGGCATTCATCTACTATCATTTTAATGTGAATGACCTTCAACTTCTTATACCGTCCTTGAGAACGATCTTCAATATAAAATGTGATGAAAAGTACCCACGAGCGACCTAATAATGATGATCACAAGGGAAGATCTAGGTGCCCATTGATACGAGGTGTCCATTAGTAACAATTAAATCTACAAAATGCAGGATTTAGACAAGAACACAAAACATGGTTGTCTAAACCCCTTGCAACGTAAACTCAAAAAATACAAGCAATCCAACATGAAAAATAAGCAATTATTACGCCAAATGCATCGTTTAATGCACGCATAATAATGCATATAAGACCCTTCACACTTATCCCTTTACTTGTCTTCGAGTAAATAAAGAAAGAAAAGGATTAAGCGAAGTGTAGCTTGCAGGTATAAGTTAACCGAGGCATTCAACTTATTTCTAGACTACCCTATTTCCCCCAAAGAAACAAGAATCTCACAACTCGCACACTCCCCAAAGAACCTAAAGTAACCTAACCACCCAAAATCAAGTGAAGAAAAGGTAAGAAAAGAAAGATAAGTGTTAAGCTAGCTTAATTTTCCCAAAAAGTTCCCCAAAAGTAATCATAGAGTCGTCTCCAAAAGAAATCCACCAAGGAAATCCAAGAATCGTTGACTTGGTTGTAACTAAGGATAACTCGAGATTATCAACTTAGTTACAACCAAGGATGATGCAAATGTATCATCAACCTAATTTTTTGTTTTCTCTGAATTTCTTTCATTTTTCCTAGGAGCCCATTTGGATTTTCATCCTAGCTTTCACACATGTTGAGCTCACATTTTCACCTTATCCCACATGGCCTCATATTTTTTCCTTGGTTCATAAACCTAGCCGGGCCTAGCCTCTCATTTTTACTTAGGCCTTTCGACCTATCTGGACTTTTCCCAATGTTGCCTAAGTTGCCCTTTCAGATTTCAAACTTAGCTAGATATATATATATATATATACATATAATACACACATATATATATATATTCAATTTTTTAAAAAATATTCTCATTTGTTTTGGTGTAGCACAAAATGCCCCAAAGTTGAGCTTCATACTACATGAAGATATGAAACAAAAAGAATTACACCACCAAAGTTTCCTAAAAAACTATCCCAAGAAAATCTATGAATCCTACCAAGCAAGTCACGCCACCAAATAGGCATCCAAAAAATCCCAAAACAAAAAGACACCAAAATCACCAAACAAACAACAAAAACTCAAAAGAAAAACACCAAAAAAAAAACACTGAGAAATCCCAAGATGAAAACTCCCTAAGTGCTAACTACTCCCTCCCCCACACTTAAACTACACATTGTCCCCAATGCAAAAAAAAGTTGAAAAACATAAGTGTGGTCAGGAAAGTAGTAACACTTACACTTGAGGCCCCGGAGGGCCCTCCTTGTCTTGCCTCACCTCATCCTTCTCAAAGTACCCTATTGATTGAATCGTGGCCTCTATAGACTCCAATCTAGTGCCAAAATTTTCCAATTATGATTCCATGCTACCTACAAAAAGAACGACTTCTTGCATAGCTTGGGTAGAACTCGCAAGTGGTTCCCCAAGCATATGTAATCGGTCTAGGATGTTCGCTGGTAGTTTAGCTTGGTTAGGAAGTGCCTTAGAAGAAGTTTCTCTATCTACCTCCTCGATCTCTATCTCCTGGTTAGATAGAATTCAGTGAAATTCCTTCTCAAATGGTAGGTCGGGCTCAAGGAAGAAATCATCCAAACTCATCTCGTGGGTAATGGCGGTACGCTACGGTTGAGGAAGGATCATGAAACTACAAGTGCTCGCCCCACCATATAACCACATAAACGGTCCTCAAAAGCCGTAGGTGCTATCATGGAAGTCTTAGCCAACCTCTCAATGGTGTACTTCATTCTCAATCTCCCAGGGTTGGCTAATGCATGCTGAGTGACTAGATGTCCCAAATATTTTGCCAAAATTCCTACCATACCACCCATCAAACTCTCTCCACTTTTTATCCCCCCATCGCCAAGCATTATTGTCCAAAAGCTCCCACTAAGTTCGGGTAGGAGTTACCCCCAGGAGTCATTGCTTAAAGGCAATGCAAATCCAAACCCGGGCACTGTGTTAGCTCGCCATGACAAAACACCCCCATCGCTAGCAACCTTTGAACATATCGCAGTGCCAGATGAACTATAGCGGTACTTTGGTATAAGTTCTTCCGGTATGTCCCTATCAGTTGCCTCCAAAAATTCTCAAGAGAGAATTGAAACCCCTGTCAATGTGTCCTCAAAACGTCTCTACCATACCTCCACCCGAAAGCATCAGCCACCTCCTTGTGGTTATTGTATGCTCTTTTCCGTCCAGGTGAAACTTGATCAATTGATGTCCATCTGCATCCATGACTTGCAATAGAGTTTTTAGGAGCTCCAAAGTTCACCATATTTAGGTCTTCAAGTGCTTCTCGAGGAAACCCTCTATGCCTACCCTTCCGAACAGTTAGGTACTGGTCTCGAGTAAGCCTAGAGCCTCCAAGGTATCTCTGTACGCAAATCCTATCTCAAATATGCTCCTCTTTAGCTCCCTTAAATACCTCGACCTCCTGACTTCAGTCTCAGAAATGCAAGTCAATTCCATGAATTCTTCAGTCACGAATGCGGGGTTGCAAAGAAGGACCAACTCGTATTTTTCACCCTTTGCTAGTTTCTTCATGTTCTTGCCCCATGAAGACTTCCCTTTCTCCGACATGCTTTTTTTTGGAGGCCTCTTAACACAATGAAGGAAAAGGTGGTAATGTAAAAAAAGGGTATGCCCACAATATCATTCAAAGAAAACATGCTTCCTAAATATCCTAGTCATTCAAATCATGATATTCTCAACATGAAGTCTATGCCCACAACATGAAGGTTTTTGTTGGCGATTGATCCATTACATGAACAGTTCACCATCCACATGTTTTCATCATATAACCCTTTGAAAAATTAGTAAACTAAGTCTCCCTCCTTGAAATGATGGTATGGACAGCTTGCTAGTAACCTCTTGAAATGCTCCCAGTAGTCATAAAGTCTTCGGTAGCTCCCTAGGTGATATTAGATAGCTTTTTATTCAGTCCACCAGATTTGATGCCAGAAAGTACTTCTCCAGAAATCTTCTCTTCATATCCATCCAAGAGCTTATACAACTGGGGGGTGAATAGTACATCCAATCCTTAGCCCCATTTTAAAGAGAGAATGGAAACAAGGTGGAGACAAGTGTTTGTTGGGATCTTCCTCTACCATACCATGGAAAGTAGGGAGACAATGTATCATCCTACTTATCAATTCATAGTTCACGTTCATTGGAAATGGAGGGAACGTGATACAGAATGGTTGGCTTTCCAAATTCGGAGCCATGAGCTCCCTCAATGTCCCATTATCCTCCGCCATCTCTCGTAGTTCTTCTACCACCAAAGCATATCTAGGTTGAACCCCTACTCTAGCTCATCACTTCCTTCGTTTCCGACTACCTATGTTTTTGGTAATACAAAACTCCTAAGTTTGTGGTATGAGTATGTACCATAAATGACCCTCCTCTTCCTGGGGTCATTAATTGTAGCTAATCAACCCGAGCACATGCTGAAAAGGTCAAAGATAAAATTTATATTCTACACTTATTCTCACTACTACGCTACCTAAAGGAGAGTTAGCGGAAAGCCCTAGGTTTGTCCGCAGAGATGCTAGGGCTCAATTATCACCTAAAAACAAAACCTTGTACGAGTTGTCAATCTGTTCGAGTGAAAGAAATAGTTAGTAAATGCAAACTAAAGGGGGTGGTTTGGATTTTCAAATTAGCAACTACAAAGCATAAAGTAAAAAGCAAGTAATCAAATTAAGCTAAGCACTTGGGAAGTGATTGCGCAACATGATTAACCTAATGTTTCGATCCTTGATTCATTCACATGCACGATTTAATAAGCAACCTAATACTGTGTTCACAACACATGGTGTGGCCGATGGCATAGACATGGAACTCAAATATGGATTTGAATTCCACATATAGGATGAACACAAAATAAGAAGAAAGAAAAAGAAAAAGGAGAGAGTGTTTCTCTCTCTCCAATTTCTCTCCTAATGATCTAATCTACTTTTTACATAAAAGGAAATAAAAAATAAGGAAAGAGGAGAAAAACTCTAGAGAGAGCTCTCCTCTTTCTTCTAACTAGAGAGAGAAAGAAAATTTACAATATGTCTACCTAGGGTTTACTAGAAGAATAAAGCTCCTATATAAAGTAGAAGGAGATTGAGTAAACAAATAGGCCAAAAATAGGCAAAAAATGCTAAAACCCATGTTCAGCTGCTTCCTGGCGCGCGCGAATGGTACGGTCTGCGCTAAGTACTTTGTTGCGGGATGCATCCTCGCGCCCAGCCATGGTTCTTCATAGGCACGGGGCACTTGATCTAGCACAGGGCCATGGCACAAGGCTATGGCGCGGACCGTTGGCTAAGGTGCGGACCGTGGTCAAGAAGCATGGTTTGTTCAGAATTTTGGCGCAGACCGTGGGCTATGGCGCGGGCCTTGGTCCGAAAGCACGATTTGCTCAGAATTTTGTTGTGGGACGTGGACTTTTGTGCAGGCTAATGGTTAGTCTTGGCATCTTGATCTTAAAACGGCACGAGCCATCGTAAATAGGATGGTACATACCCATACTTAACCATTTTTGAGAAAACCCTTCAACTTGAGCTGCCTGGACCATGGCGTATGGTGCGATTCATGTCATGCCTCACACTGAAACTATTGGCGCAGGGCGTCTCCTCTGGCACAGGCCATTGGTGCTTGGCCATGAACGGCTCGCACTGACCCTTGGCCAGCTGAACTTGTTTCCTTTGCTAAGGGTGAATTGTTAGTCCATTTTTGCATTCTAGTAGTCGATTTTGTAGTTCTTGAGAAGAAATAGTTGATGGAATCATCCTTGAAGGATAATTATTTTGGATTGTTCTCCGACTTTGGCACAACTTATTGGACCACGATTCCTCGTTTCATTATTGACCATTTTGATCTCCGTTGCCACCTATCTTTGACTCCAATATCTTTCTACTACATATTGATGTTCATAGTCTTCGTTTACTACCATTCTAGAGGTGAACGACCTTCGATCTCTTCTATCGTCCTTGGAATGGGCTTCAAGATCTTCTACTGCCCTTACGAATGGCCTTCACATAGAATGAAAACAAAAATTACCCACGGGCAACCCACTAAAGAGATCAAATGGAAGATCTAGGAGCCCGTGGATACAAGATGTCCATTAGTAGTAATTAAGTCTACAAAACACAGGACTTAGACGATAAGTCTACAAGATGTCAATATCTAAACTCCCTATCACGTAAACTTAACTAATACTAGCAATCTTCCATACAAAATGAACCAAAAACTATGCCGGATGCAGCAGTTAATGCACGTAAAATGAAGCACATCAGACTCCCCACACTTAACTATTTGCTTGTCCTCGAGTAAACAAAGACAAGGCAAAGAATCAAGCAAAATGTAGCATGAAAATATAAATTTAACCCAGGCATCCCACTTATTCCTTGACTACTAGATAGTTTCCCCCAAAAAAAGTAAGAATCTCACAAATCTCACACTCCCCAAAGAACATAAGAAATCTAACCACCCAAAATAAAATGTGGAAAAAGGTAAGCCAAAAAGATTAGTGTTAAGCTAGCTTAATTTTCCCAAAATAATCCAAAGGAAATCAAAGAGACATTTTTAAAAACAATCTACTACGGAAGCAAATGTGTCTTCAACCTAGTTTTTGTTTTTCTCTCAATTTCTCTCATTTTTCCTAGGAACCTTTCAAGTTTTCATCCTAGCTTTAACACACAAAGGGTACTCACTTCCCACCATTTTACACACGGCCTCTAATTTTTGCCCAGGCTCGTAAGCCTAGCTGGGCCTAGCCTCTATCTTTTGCCTAGGTCTTTCAACCTATTCGGGCTTTTCCCAATGTTACCCAAGTTGTCCTTTCAGGTTTTTGACTTGTCTGGGTTTTTAACTTCTTTTTTTCAAAATTTTCAAAAAGCTTTTAGAATATTTATTAGCTACATAGAAACAACTAAAAATTATAAGTGCTATCTCATCCCCTTCCCCACACTTAAAGCTTGCATTGTCCTTAATGCATATACAAAATCAAAGAACACATGTCAAGGGAAAGAAATAGGAAAGCACTTATAATGGAAAAAATGAACACTAAAGTCTACCCTTGATGGCATAACCATGGAATGTAAAGAACAAACTACCATCACCCCAATATACTACCCTAACCTCTAATCAAGAAAGTTCAATCTAACCGCTACATTTATCACAAATCGAATAAAGAATTGAATCACAATGGAGAGTTACCTTTTACGTCTCGATGTGTGTGTTTTAAGGGTTTTAAGGGTAAGTGGTTTTGGGTGGTACTTTGGTGGTGGTAGGGAAGAAATGGTGATTGGGTGGTGTAGGAAAGTATGTGAGCTTCATGGGTTGTGCACGTCTACACGCCCCAAGAATTTGAGGTTTGGTTCTCCTCCTTGTCCACCATTTTGAGCATCACGAACCATGTATGTCTACATGGTCCATGAGTTGGACTCCCCATTTTCTCACCTTCCTCCAAGAACCATATGCTTCATACAAAACAAACAGGCACACCAAGTGTAATAGTGTCCCAAAAACAAAAAGCTACAAATAGAAAAACACACTAAAATACTAAACTAATCTAATTTTTTGAAAGATTGGGTTGCCTCCCAAGAAGCTCCGTACTATTAAGGTTGTCGGCACGGCCCTATTGTTATCCATAAGGTGCGGGTTTGTACCCCATGACCTTAGACAACAAAAACATAAAGGTGGGGGTAAGAGTTTTTCAAGAGGAAGATATAGTGGAGGAGAAGTCAACCTTAGATGGAATATGTGGTTTGGAAGCTTAGCATATTCAATTGGCTTCCCTACGGTTTTCTCTAAGGTTTTCAAAAATGTGGGAGTTGGTTCTATAGGTGGAGGTAGGGGTGAAAATAGGTAATATGGAAAATTAAGTACAATCACCCCTTCCTTTAGTTTTTCACTCTCAACAACGCATTCCCCATCCCCTTTAGATTTATCTATCAAAATTTCACATTCAACTAGAGATGGTTCGTATTCGGAATATTGGGTTTCTTGTTGGCTCACCCTTTTCATCAAATTAAGCACCTGCCCTTCAATTTTCTCAATGCTTGAGAATAGTTGAGTTCCCAAATCGCTAATGTCGCTAAGCATCTGTGATTGGAGTGAGTAAATACTCTTGGTCGCATTTTCTATAGCTTGCAAAATTTCTACATAATCCAATTTGGGAACCAATCCTTGGGATTTGTTTTGGGACGTTGGGTAAGTTGGTAAAATCCAACTATCTAACCCAAAGTGTTGGTTTCCCAATGCATCTCCATACCAAGAATTTGAGTTACTACTAAATCTCAAATTTGGAGCATCGTGGTATGGGTAACAATTTTGATCCCCTAGGCCTTGGGAACCAACGACTCCTATCTCTTTCTCATATTCGCTCATCAAAGAGCAAAACTTTGTAGGGTGGATGCAATGACATATCCTAGCCTCTCTTCTTCCAAACTCACTCAACCTTGGGAAACACTCCGTAGGATGGTCATAATGACACATCCTACAAAGTACCATCCGTTGAGTGTTGGGAGGTTGTCGATGTACCTCTCAAAGTTAATATTTATAAGCCCTAATGCTTGCTAACTACAACAAAGTAGATAGCGGCAAATCGGGGGTCGTCCACGAAGAAGAATGATTTTCTTAAGAATTTAAACATAAAACATAGTAATTAGGCTAGAAGTAAATATATCTATACATATAAAAATGAGTAAATGGGGGGGTTGGTTGTTTGGTTGTCCTAAGTTATGAAATTAAAAGGGTTTGGTTGTTTGGTTGTCCTAAGTTATGAAATTAAAAGGGTTTGGTTATTTGGTTGTCCTAAGTTATGAAATTAAAAGACAAGATAACTAGCAAAGTCAAGTAACTATGCTAATCATCAAACAAACTGAGAAAAAGGGTTTTAAAACTACAAAAACAAAGCCATGTGAGCAATTGATATCCACTTCCAAACCTAATGTAGATCACTGAACCATTCACTCATCCTATCACAATTGTTACCTATGGATAAAAGACCATAGATTTGACAACAACTAGCCTTCTACCACAGACATAGCCATTTAACCAAACATAGCACTCGTTAGGCTAAACCTAGAACAAACCACATTAAAGGTTCCACCTTTCATTGCATCTATAGGATAAATATGAGAACAATCCACATTAACATACTTATCTAGCAAGAATCACAACACATTATGCACAAGAAGTTCTAAGTTCATGTTCTTAGATTTTCATGCAAATGAGCTAAGGAATTCGTCACTTTCCTAACTCCCTAACACTTAAGTCATACAAACACTTCCTATTCTCAAACAACCCATGGCATAAATGAAGTGAAACATAGTATAAGAACACATGAATGCTAAATAACAAAGGCTCCAAGAACGAGTGAAACAATCTATTCACTACTTCGACTACTTATTGTGAAGATAAATCTTCCATCCTTTTTAGATAGTATTTTTCAAGAGTGAATTAAACATCTCTTGTCAAACCTCACCAATGACTCCCTTAGGTGAGACACGTCTAAAAGTATCCCATTGATGGCATTGACCACGAAGAACCAACAAGCTTGGTAACACTAATAAACACTACACCGTGTCTAAGAATTTAACCAAGTCATGCATTTACACAAGATTAGTCAAGAACGATCGACATTCATAGACTTCTGTCATTTGCTACCTAAAACAAACATGACAACAAGTTCTACATCATCACATTCATCTAAAAATTATCAACACACCAACATCATTAAGAAGCTCTAACTCATGCTCTTGGATTCCACATTAAAAGAGGGGAGAATTAGCTACTTTCTCCCAACCCTAACAAGTATATCATACAAGCAATTCATATACTCAAGCTTCTAACAACATCAATGACATTAACAATTCACATTCAAAGCTCAATAAATGAACAATAGCAAAATCACTAAATAGATAGATATAGTTCTTACTACATAGATATGGAAGCTTCAATCCATTACTCCCAAGATAAACAAAGCTAGATAATTAAAAGACATGATTAACCTACAAAAACTAAGAAAAAAAAGAAAGAAAAACTAGGATTTGAACCCAGAAAAATGCAAGAAGAAGAAGTTGGATTTGTATTTATTTAAGAGGAGAGGATAAGGTGAGTATTTATAGTAAAAAAAGCAAGAAGAATTTATGGCCATACGTCCGTCGCGAGTCGCAACGGGCTCGCGACGGACTCCTGTTCTAGCACCATTTTTTCTTTCTTCTTTTTTGTTTCATATCCTCCTCTTCTCTTGACTTCTTCAATTCTTCAAATCTTCAAAAGCTCAAATACAAGTCTTCAAATATTCAAAGGTATTCTTCAAAGTCTTCAAACAAATTACCTTGTCACACAAAATTCTCTAGAAAAGTAATAAGCTTTTAACCCTCCTTAGAGAATTTCAAGGCAAAATGTCACATTTAGAGCACAAAAATGTACAAAAATGAATCCTAAAAGTCCTAATATAATCGTATAAAATGGGCACATTAATGTTGTTGGATTCTCATGTCAAAGAGCTAAGAAATTTTCAACTTTCCTAACACTCTAACATTTCAATCATACAAACACTTATATTCTAAAACATCCCATGATATAAATGAAGTAAAACATCACATTAAAACACATGAATGCTAAATAACCAGTGCTTCAAGATAGAGCGAAATAGATGTTCTTACTACATAGATATGGAAGCTTCAATCAATTGCTCCAAAGATCGAACTAACCTAGATAATTAAAAGAAATGATTAACCTAAAAAAAGTAAGAAAAGAAAGAAAGAAAAACTAGGGTTTTTAACCCAGAAAAATTGCAGGAAGAAGAAGGGTGTGAAGAGGAGAGGATAGGGTTTAGTATTTATAGTACAAAAACGCAAGAAAGATTTCAACGATTCCAGTATCTTGATTTCTTTATTCTTTTTGTTTCATGTCCTCCTCTTCACTTCACTTTTCTTCAATTCTTCAAATCTTTAAAAGCTCAAATACAAGTCTTCAAATCTTCAAAGGTATTCTTCAAAGGTATTCTTCAAAGTCTTCAATGTATTAAAAGTCTTCAAACAAATTGTCTTGTCACACAAAATCCTCTAGAAAATTAATAAAAGCGTAAAAGTCGCTTTTAACTCTCCTTAGAGAATTTCAAGGAAAAATGTCATATTTAGAGCACAAAAGTGTACAAATGTGAATCCTAAAAGTCCTAATGTAACCGTATAAAATGGGCACATCAAGTGTTTTCCCACATTTGTTTTCTTTTCAATTCAAAACAAACAAAGAAAATGCACAAAATTTGAAATCGTAGTGCAAGGGTCCTCAGTTTGCACCAATAAATCAAGCAATACCTACTCCAGAGAACAAAATAAAACAAAAGAAAATACTAATTACTCTACTAACACGTTGGGCAAATTGTCACTTAAGCTGAAGAGTATCCTTGGCAACGGTGCCAAAATTTAACCCACCTTCACCCGGGGTCGTTAATTGTAGCTAATTAACCCAAGCATAGGCTGAGGAGGTCAAAGTTAAAATTTATATTCTGCTCCCATTCTCACTTCTACGCTACCAAGAGGGTAGTTAGAGGCAAGCCCTAGGTTTGTCCACAGAGATGCTAGGGCTCAAGTATCAACTAAAACACAACCTCGTACGGGTCGTCAATCTGTACGAGTGAAAGGAATAGCTAGTAATTGCAAACAAAGGGGGGGTTAGATTTTTAGATTAACAACTACAAAGCTTAAAGTAAAAAAGAAAGTAATCTAATTAAGCTAAGCACTTGGGAGTCACTGTGTAACATGATTAACCTAATGTTTTGATCCTCGATTCATTCACATGCATGATACTAAGCAACCTAATATTGTGTTCACAACATGTGGTGTGGCCGATGGCATACACTTCCCGGTACCTGTCACGCCGGGTGCGCTTGCAACCCTCCATCGACACTGCGATCGTAATTAAGGGAGTACAACAAGGTCCAACCATTGTTGTAGGTCTATTTCTCCCCCACACAATTACATCACGGGCTTCCACCATTGAATGCACATCTTCCCCTGGGTCCTATCAACTAGGCCCAAGAGTTGTTGGCACCTTATCTATGATCTAAGGCCTCTCAAACCCTAGTTTTATAATTTTTAACTATCTTTATCCGCAACCTATTGGAAAACATTATGTAATTAGCTAAGACTAGCTCTATGGAAAATAACTCAAAGTATGAATTGGGTCTCCCGTGCACGCACTCACGCAGACGAATTGTACTCCCTTACCAATTCTAACATCCAGGTTTTTTTTCCCGAGTGGGCATCAGTAAATGCACTATACAAGAATACAACCCAAAGTGTGTGCCGGTATGTGGTGTAATATTCATGCATTTAGAACATTCAAGAACAATCATAATAATATCATGAACACATATAATAGGATGAATCTAATGAATCTCACAAAAAAATATAGATTAAATCACGCGCTACGATTATCCCCAAGTTATGAAAAGTACTCTATAGACATGTAATTCAAATATAGATTTGAATTCCACATCTAGGATGAACACAAAATAAAAGAAAGAAAAAGGGAAAGGAGAGAGTGTTTTTCTCTCTCCAAGTGCTCTTCTAATGATCTAATCTACTTTGTAAATAAAAGGAAAGAAAAGATAAGGAAAGAGGAGAAAAACTCTATAGAGAGCTCTCCTCTTCCTTCTAACTAGAGAGAGAAAGAAAATCTACATTATGCCTACCTAGGGTTTACTATAAGACTAGGGCTCCTATATATAGTAGAAGAGGATTGGGCAAAAAATTAGGCCCAAAAAAGGCCAACAATTCCAAAACCCTAGTTCAGCCACCGCCTGGCGTGGGCAATTGCGGATGTCGCGGTCCGCGCCAAGTACTTTGTTGCTAGATGCATCATTGGGTGCGGCCATGGTTTTTTATAGGCATGGGGCACTTAATCTAGCGCAAGGCTCTGGCACAGACCATGGTCAGGAAGCGTGGTTTGCAAAGAAGTTTGGCTTGGATCGTGGGCTATGGCATGGGTCGTGGTAAGAAAGTGCAATTTCCTCATATGTTTGGCATAGGTGCAGACTTTGGCATATACCAACAGCTTTTCTTGGCATCTTGATCTTGGAACGGCGCAGACTGTTATAAATTGGATGGTTTGCGCCAGACTTAGCCAGTTTTAGCAAACCATTGAACTTTAGTTGCGCGAACCATGGTGTATGGTGTAGGTCACGCCATTGCCTCACGCTAGAACTCTTGGTGTGGGGTGTCTCCTCTGGCGTGAGCCATTAGTGCTTGGCCATGAACGGCCCACACTGATTCGTGGTACCTTGGCTGGCTGAACCTGTTTCCTTTGCTACAGGTGAACTGTTAGTCTGATTTTTTAGTTCTAGTAGTTGATTTTGTAGTGCTCAAGAAAACGAATCCAATGGAATCAGCTTTTGAGGATAATTATTCTCAAGTAATTATCATACTTTGGCACAGCTCATCGGACCGCGATTCCCGCTTCTTCATTGGCTGCTTTGATATATGTTGCCGCCTATCTTTGACTCCAATCTCCTTCTACCATGCATTGATGTTCGTGGCCTTTGTCTACTACCATTATATAGGTGAATGACATTTGATCTCTTGTACCGCCCTTAAAATGACCTTCACATAGAATGTAACCAAAAAGTACCCACGGGCGACCCAATAAAGATGATTAAACGGAAGATCTAGGAGCCTGTGAATACAAGATGTCCATCAATACTAATTAAGTCTATAAAAAAATATGATTTTGATGATAAAATCAAACATGGCCGTCTAAATCCCTTGTCAACTAAACTCAACTAACACTAGCAATCCACTATACAAAACATACAAAAAACTATGCTGGATGTAACGATTAACGCATGCAAAATGAAGCACGTCAACTTCCCCATACCTGTCACGTTAGGTGTGCTCACAACCCTTCATTGACACCGTCATCGTAATTAGGGGAGTACAACAAGGTCCAACCATTGTTGTAGGTCTATTTCTCCCCCATGTGATCACGTCTCGGGCTTCCACCACGAATGTACAACTTCCCCCAGGTCCTATCAACTAGGCCCAAGGGTCGTTGGCACCTTATCTATTATCTTAGGTTTCGCAAGCTCTAGTTTTCTAATTTTTTATCATCTTTACCCACAACCTATCAAAAAACTTTACATAATCAGCTAAGACTGGTTTCAATGGCAAATGAGTCAGAATAATACTCAGCTGGTCTCCCGTGCACACACTCACACAGATGCAACGTACTTTCTTACCCGTTCTAACATCATGGTATCTCTTCCCAAGAGGGCATCAATAAATGCACCATACATGAATATAGCCCAAAGTGTGTGCTGGTATGTGGTCTAATAATCATGCAATTAGAACATTCAAGAACAATCATAATATTATCATGAACACATATAATAGGATGAATCTAATGAATCTCACAAAAACATATAAAATAAACCATGCGCTACAATTATCCCCAAGCTATGGAAACTACTCCATAGATATAGAATTCAAATATAGATTTGAGTTCCACATCTAGGATAAACACAAAATTAAAAGAAAAGAAAGGGAATGGAGAGTGTGTTTTTCTCTCTAAAACCGCTCTCCTAATTATCTAAACTACTTTGTACATTTTTAACTTTGTAAACTAAGGTCATATATATTGGAGATGGGGATTGGGCATAAAAATAGGCCCAAAATAGGATAAAAATGCAAAAACCCTAGTTCAGCTACCGCTTGGCGCTGACCGTCGCAGATGGCGCAGTCCACGCTAAGTACTTGTCATGGGACACACGATCGCACACGGGACGTGGTTCTTTATAGGCGCAAGGTTCTTGATTTGGTGTGGGGCCGTGGCACGAGGCTTTGGCGCAAACCATGTGTTGTGGCGCAGGCCGTGACCAGGAAGAACAATTTGCTAAGAAGTTTGGCGCGGACTGTGGGCTATGGCATTGTCCATGATAAGGAAGCACAGTTTTCTTAGAAGTTTGGCGCAGACCGTGGGCTATGGCATTGGCCATGATAAGGAAGCACAGTTTCTTAGAATTTTAGCGCGGGGCCACGACTTTGGTGCAGGCCATCGGCTTGTCTTGGCATCTTGATCTTGGAATAGTGCATGCCATCGTAAATGGGATGGTCCGTAGGGTATGATGCGGGTTGCACCATTGCTCACACTGGAACTGTTGGCGTTGGACGTCTCCTCTAGTGCTGGCCATTGGTGCTTGGCCATGAACGGCCCGCGCTGACCAGTGGTACCTTGGCCAGTTGAACTTGTTTCCGTCACTACGGATGTACCGTTAGTCTGACTCTTGAGTTTTTGCAGTCTATTTTGTAGTGATCGAGAAGAAAAATCCAATGAAATAAGCCTTGAAGGCAAAACAAATTTGGATCGTTCTTAAACTTTGGCACAACTTATCGGACCACGATTCCCCATTTCTTCATTGGCTGCTTTGATATCCTTTGCCACCTATCTTTGACTCCAATCTCCTTCTACCATGCATTGATGTTTGTGGCCTTTGTCTACTACTATTCCAGAGGTGAATAACCTTTAATATCTTCCACTGTCCTTACAAACGGCCTTCAATATCTTCTTCCACCCTTACAAATGGCCTTCTCATAGAATGTAACCAAAAAGTACCCACGGGCGACCAACTAAAGATGAACAAATGCAAGATCTAGGAGCTCGTGGACACAAGATGTCCATTAGTACTAATTAAGTCTACACAACGTAGGATTTAAACGATAAAACCAAACAAGCCGTCTAAACCCCTTGTCACGTAAACTCAACTAATACTAGCAATCCGCCATACAAAATATACCAAAAACTATGCCAAATGCAATGGTTAACGCACACAAAATGAAGCACATCAGACTCCCTACACTTAACCATTTGTGCATCTTAGAGTAAACAAAGACAAGACAAATAATTAAGCGAAATGTAGCGGGCAAATATAAGTTAACTGAGGCATCCCACTTATTCCTAGATTACCATGTCTCCCCCAAAAAGAGTAAGAACTCACAATTCTCACACTCCCTGAAGAACATAAGCAATCTAACCACCCAAAATAAAATGTAAAAAAAGGTAATCCAAAAGTGTCAAGCTAGATTACTTTTCCCAAAATGATCCCAAAGCAATCCAAGAGTCGTCTCAAAAAACTCTCCACCAAGGAAATCCAAGAGCCATCAACTTGGTTGTAACATAGGGATAATTGATTATTCTTGACCTAGTTACAACAAGGAGTCAAATGTATCGTCAACCTAGTTTTTTATTTGGGAAATATGTAAACATAACCCTATGTATTTAAGAAAGTGCAAATATAACCCAGAGATAATTTTTAGTGCAAATATAACCCTAACTATTTTACATAAGTGAAAATATAACCCTAAAGACTATATTCTAGCATTGACTGGCCATTTTTAGCCATTACCGACTGGAAATGACCAAAATGCCCTTTCACCCTAATAAAAAAATTTATCCCCTACCACCACCACTCATTCACCGCTGCGGACGTGTTGGAAAACAAATTAAAATCACCACCAATTACTGCCTCTTCCACCACCACCATTTCCACCCACCTTTCCACTTCCTTCTCCACCGCAAAATACACACCAGTGTTGCCTTCTTCCTCCTCTGCCTCTAGCTCAGCCTACCCTCTATTCTTTCTCCGCCATGATTCACAATCGTTCTTCTTCAAACAAATTCGAATGGTCAACAAGGGTGGGGTTCAACAAAGAACCAAATTATGCACCTATAAAGATGAAACTGAATCCAAGATTGTGGCTCGGATTTTATTTGGATGAATCCCAAAAACATGAAGAATTCCAAAATGGTGGAAAGAAGAGGTTCAGATTATTTGGTAATTATTGGGCATTAGATTAAAATTTAGGATTGAAGGGGGAGGAAGAAATTGTTGTCGGAGGAGCGGTTTGATGGGTTTTTGTAGGAAAATCAGGGTTGCCAATGGTGTAGTGGCAGGCGGTGGTTGAGGTAGGGGGTTTGAAGGTGGTGGTGGGGAGAAGAAAGGGTGGTAATTACGATCTCTTCCGGCCCGGTCGATACCGGAGCCCTCCCTCCTCCCTGTGAGCCCTCCAGTCACCGTCCTCCACCAACACGTAGAGGGTCAAGTTCAGCCTCCTCCAACGCGGCGGATGGAGTGGGTTTTGAACGGAAAAATAGGCTGAGCTGAAAACACACAGTTGCTCTATCCTATCACCACTAGTGAGTCCAAACAGACGGGAAGAAGGGCGTTCATGGCAATTTGCTTCCATTGCCGACCAAATCGATGCATTCATCACGACCTCCATCTCCAATTCCAGCTGGCAGATTTTCTTCATCAACCACACCTTCGATTCCAGCTCCGGCAAGGCCGTCTCCATCACCGACCAAATCGATGCCACCGTCGCCGACTAAATCGATGCCTCCGCCGCCGACCTCCGTCTCCGATTCCAGATCCGGGATATTGAAGATGAAATTTTAGATAAAGTTGTGGGAAGGTAATTTGAAGATGAGGGATTTAGGGTTTCAAGGGTATGCATGTCATTTCAGTGTTTTTTTATTTATTTTTATTTTTTACAGAGGGTAAATTTGTCTTTTTAACACAATCCGGCCTCCAAATGCTGGAAAAGGTTATATTTACACATAACCTAAATATCTAGGGTTATATTTGCTCTTTCAATGATTGCAGGGTTATATCTGCACTTTGCTATTTTTATTTTCTCTCATTTTTTCTACGAGCCCTTTAGGGTTTTCATCATAGATTTAACACACAAAGGGTACTCACTTCTCACTTTTTTCCACATGGCCTCTCATTTTTACCTAGGCTTGTAAGCCTAGCTGAGCCTAGCCTCTCATTTTTAACTAGGTCTTTCGACCTATCCAAGTTTTCCTAATATTACCCAAGTCCCCCTTTTGGATTTTCAACTAGTCCGGCTTTTTAATTTTTTTAAAAAAAATTCCATTTTTATTTTGTGTAGCACAAAGTTTCCCCAAAAGTGATCTTCATACTACAAAAGATAAGATCGAACTTAAAAAATACACCACCAATATCCTAAAATAACCTACCCCATGCAAACTAAAATTCTAGCATAGCATGCCATGCGACAAAATATTCATCCAAAAGCATCACTCAACAAACACAAACAAAAATCACCAACAATCAAGAAAAACTACTACCAATGCAAATCATTAAATGCATCGAGGAAATCTAAGATGAAGACTCCATAAGTGCCCACGACTCCCTCCCCACACTTAGCTAATGCATAGTCTCCAATGCACAAAAATCAAGCAAAAAAATAAGTGAGGTAGGGAGAAATGGTGATACCCACTCTCACGGCCCTGAATGGCCTTCATCCCTGTGACTCGTGAAACTCCTCTTGATGTATCTTGTTGCTTGAAGTGTGGCCTCAATGCTATCTATCCTCGAACTAAGATCATCCACTTTCGAGTGCACTCCTCCTATGGCTTGGACCACCTCTTGTAAAATTTGGGTAGAGTTTAAAAATATTTCCCCAAGAGCTTGCAATTAGTCCATAATGTATGTGTATATGCGAGAATGACTATGAGGTGCTCTCGGAGTGGACTCTCCCACAGCCTCCTCAACATCTACTTTGGGTCGGCTAAGACTCTGTGGAAATCTCTCTCAAATCTCCAGTCTGGCAAATTAAGTAGGTCACCCAAACATGTGTCATGGTTGATGGCGATGCGCTCTGGATGTGGAAGTACCATGAAACTACAAGTGCTTGCTCCATCATAAAGCCATACATATCTACCCTCTGATGTTGTAGGTCCCACCATGGATGCTTTGGCTAACTTCTCTATGCTTTACCTCGTGCCCAATCTTCCTAAGTTAGCCAAAGACCTTTATGTGATTGGATGACCTAAGTGTTGCGCCAACAGACCAACCATGCTGCCCATAGCTATCCTGGCGCTCTTCCTATCTCTCATCGCTAAACATTCCTATAAAAATAACCCCACCAAGTTCAGGAAAATGTTACCCTCGTGTGTCATTGCCCAAAGATAATGAACATCTGAACATGGGAATTGCATCAGTTCACCATGGAAAAAGACACCATAGCCAATAGACGGTGAATATAACGGAATGTTGGGTGAACCAGGGCGGTACTCTTGCACAGGTTCTTCTGATTAGTGCCTGACAGTTGGACCCAAACCGTCCAAGAGAGAAAGGTAACCCTTGTTGGTGTGCCTTTTGGATCTCCTTGTCGTACCTCTACCTAAAGGCATGTGCTGCCTCCCGGTGGGTCATCTTGTACTCTTTATCATCCAAATTGAATTTGATCGCCTTTTGTCCATCATCGTCCACGACCGGCCACGGAGTTGCTAGGAAATCTAGGGTCTACCTAATGTACATCTTGGAGTATTTCTCCAGAAACCCCTCTAGACCAACTCGGCCAAATAGGTAAGTGACCAGCTCAAGTAAGCCTAGAGCCGCCAAGGTGTCCTCGTAAGTAAACCCCGTCTCCAAAATACTCCTCTTTGGCTTTCTCAAGTTCCTCCACCTCTGGACTACTACTCCGGAGATATTGGATACACCCATAAACTCCTCGGTCACAAATGCGGGGTTGCAAAGAATGGAAGTCGTCAGCTCAGGGTTTGCACCCTTCACCGGCTTCTTCCTCTTCTTATTCCGAGTGGACTTTCCCTTCTCCGAAACATTCTTCTTAGGGGGCATCCTAACAAAATGAGGACACGAGTGGTGATATGATCATGTAATCAAGATTCACTCTCTCCTAAATAACCCAACACATGAAAATCACATCATTCAAGCATTATAGGACCTCAATCCACCAAACCTTTTCTTCAACACAAGATTATGCATACAAACCAAAACAAATCTCTCAAAAAACACACACTTATTCAAGATTGATTCTTTTCATAACATCACCACAATTTTAATCAAGCACATAAACAAAAAGTTCAATAGGTTACCCAAAATTTGAAGCTAGGATTTGTAGGACCCACATAAGAAGAAGCAAAAATTGTTATTTTGTTTGGATGAAAGCTTCAATTTTTTGAGTTTCTCCAAGAGTGTGTGAGAATGATTGTTTCTTGAGAAGGAAGAATGTGTCAAATGATAGAATTAGGTGAAGAAATGTACTATGGGATTAGAATTTTCAGCCTAGGTGACAAGTGAGAGAGGTACAATTAGGATAGGAATGGAATTTTCAAAGTTGCATATTAGGGGACAATAGTACAAATCAATTAATTCCTAGGAATGTAGGAAGTACTATTTGCATAAAAAAATCCTAAGGGGTTAGGGAATTTCAATATTTTGGATCCAAAAAAACATTTTTGAGTTAAAAATTCATAAAATTTAAAAAACATGCATTTTTTGAACAATTTGGCAATGGAAAATCGGAAATAAGCGCATAAAATGTCTGGCGCGGACCTAAGCCTCACACCAAACTTCCTGACACAAAACATCCCTTCGCATCAAACATAATGGCACGAGGTATCCCCTCGCGCTAAGCTCCTAACGCAGACCTAAACCCTTGGCACGGACCGTGTCAAATCTTAGCTCAAGATTGCCAAAATTTTGACCTACGTCTTAGGTTTTTCCCTCTTTTTCAAAAGACTATGGCACCCATAAAATTTAATTCCATTCAAACACAATCACGACTGTCGAACTCAAAATTTCAAACCAACAAGAGTTTCATCTCAAAAATCCTCATTGCAAAACATGCAAAATTTATCTAATCTCTACTTAAAAACTCAAAAGTAAAAAAGAAACATCGTATATTTATTGTCATCCTCACGACTTATTTCTCTTTTCATGCTTTATAGTTAGAACCACCTACCTGTGGGTCTCCGGAATAGCCATCGGCGACTCCACCCACTATGATATTGTTGTGGAGAGGTCTCCACAAAGAGCCATCCTTACCTTTGGACCTTTTGTCTGTCATAAGGAATGAATCCCCGTGTCTCACTAGCATTGAGTCTGTGAATGTCTCTTTGGGGTTAGAGGGAATTTTAAGAGGTTTAAACTCTCGACGAACCCTTTCCCACAGCAAGTTGGTTAGCATGGAAAAATTCTAATACCGACATATTATCCATGGCATTGTACAACTCACAGATCTCATCATTAATATCATCAACATGGGGTTCATTCAAACATTCATGCTCATGGTACGTAATACAAGAAGATTTTTCATGCTCATCACATAGGGTTACACCTTTGAACATAAGAGAAGAATTTATTAAATCATGCATGGATTTATAAATATCAAACATCTATGTATCCATCTCATCTTCAAGATTTAAGGTTCCCAAGTGGACATTAATTTTAGTCCTAGATGTTTTAAGGAAATGTCTCCCCAAAAGTATTGGTGGTGCACTACCCTTGTTCACCACGTCTAGGAGATAAAAGTCCACGTGGAGTAGCTTGGGAATGATCGACAAGTTGGACAATCACTCTGGTTTCCCAAAGCTCACCTAGTTTATATGGACTATATGGAATCACATTGATGTATGCACCTAAATCTATCATGGAATTTTCAACTATTTTACCACCTAAAGATATAGGGATAGAAAACATTTCGGGGTCATCATATTTATTAGGAAAATATTTATGATTCAAAATGGAAACTCCCCCCATTTTTAAATGTCCTAACCTCTCAGTTGGACTACTTCTTTTATTTGTACATGAAAATTTAAGAAATTTAGCATACGATTGCACATGTTCAATCAATTCCAAAGATAAGGATGGTTACCTCGACATTTTTGAAGATTTTCCGAATGTTTGCATCATTGGTTGTCACCTTCAGCTTTCCCCTCAACGCATTTGGAAATGGAGGTGGAATGGTAGTTTGGGCCTCTGGTGGTGGAAGCTCCTTGGAAGGTGCCTACTTGACCACAATCTCCTCTTCTTTGAAGTTTTCCTTGGTAGCCTCCAATGCACTGTAATCCTCTTACATAACCCTTTTCTCATACTCACAAACTTCCTTCCCACTTCTCAATTTGAGTGTACTCACGTTCCTTGGATTGATCTCCAATTGGGAAGGGAGTTTTCCAAACTCCTCGGCTTCAAGTCGACTTACCGAGGTGGCAAGTTGCCCGACTTGGAATTCAAGGTTTTTCATACTTGAGAATGCTCTATTACAAAGGTTTTTAATCTCTCGCCTTTTCTTCTCTGCGAAGACTTCATGTTTCTTTCTTAATTGATCGATGACTTCAAAGATTTCTTCTCGATCCAACTTGTAGATCGAGGCATGATTGTTGGAAGGACCTTCATCTTGAGGGCATGGTTGAGTAGGGGCTTTTCCACCCGGTATCCTTTAGGTTGGTTATCCTCCCTCCATTGGAAATTTGGATGATCTCGATACCTTGGATTGAAATATTTTTCATAGGGATCTGGCCTTGTGTCTCCTTGGTTCCCCTGGGACCCTTATGGTTGACCCCTGGAAAATTGTGGCCTCTCCTAATTGTTGTACTCAATGGTCTTCACTTCTTATAAATCCTTTACTACCTCAGGACACTCTTTAGAGTTGTGGTTAAGGTTAGAAACTCTGCACACTTTGACTTGATGTACTTTTTCTCGCAAAATCTTCTTCATCATGGAAGCAAGCGATTGCACTTGCTCTTCCAAGTTGGGTTATTTTTTAGGTTCATCCTAAACCTTAACCCTTGACCTTATGCCGAGTTGTCGTATATCATTAGCCATTTCTTCAAAGAGGGTCATTGCATCCTTAGGGCTATTGTTCTCTATCGAACCATTGCAAGCAGTGTTCACCATTTGCATATCTTCGCCACACAACCCCTAAAAGAAATAATATACCAAATCCCCCTCCTTGAAGGGGTGGTAGGAACAACTGGCCAAAAGTCGCTTAAAGTGTTCCCAATAATCATACAAGCTCTCGGTAGCCCCTTAGGTGATGTTTCACAATTGGTTCTTTAGCCCCGCCAACTTAGATGCTGGAAAATACTCGTCTAAGAACCTCCACTTCATGTCCAATCAAATACCAACACATCCTGGTGGGAAGTAGTATAGCTAGTCTTTAGCTTCATATCAAAGGGAAAACATAAAGGCTATCAAGTTGTAATCATCTTAAGAAACTCCCGTTGGCTTCATGTTTGTACACAATAAGTGAAACTCTGAAAGATGCTTGTTCGGGTTCTCCCCTGCCAATATATGGAAAGTAGGTAGGCAATTGATCATGCCACTTTTTGGCTCATAACTAACATTGGCGAGTAATGGCAGAAAGGTGATGCATAATGGTTGATTCTCCAAGTTGGGGCCATAAGCTCCCGTAAGGTACAATTGTCTTCCACCATCACTAGGGGATCATCAACTAACACTGATTTCCTCGGTTGAAATTTTTCCCTAGTCCTCCATCTCCTTCTCCTTCAAACACCTATGTTCTCAGTAAGGTAGTGTAAGACACCTAGATTAGTGGTACGGGTGTGTACCATAAATTAGGGCTAGTAATACCCTTCCTAATATAACACTAGCAAATAGATCAAAAGGTAAGAAAACAACTATAACAACAGCTCAAGAATCAAACTAATAACAAAAAACAAAACAAAAGTAAAAGGCAACTACTAGCGACTTCAACTAACACGTTTGCTAATTAATACTTGAACTGGATAGCATCCCTGGCAGCGGCGCTAAAATTTAACCTATCTCCATCTGTGGTCGTTAATTGTAGCTAATTAACTTGAGCGCAGGATGTGGTCAAAAGATATAGATTTAAATATACACCCATTCTCACTGATACGCTACCTAAAGGGTAGCTAGCGGAAAGCCCTGGGTTTGTCCACAGAGATGCTAGGGCTCAAGTATCAACTAAAAACACAACCTCGTAAAGGTCGTCAATATGTACGAGTGAAAGGAATAGCAAGTAAATGAAAACTAACTACTCAACTAATGTGTTGTGCTAATTAACAATTAAAATTAACTAACATCCCCGGCAGCAGCGCTAAAATTATACCAGCTTCCACTTGGAGTCGTTAATTTTTATCTAAATCAAACCGAGCGGAGGACTTATGAGAGGGCCAAAGATAAGATTTATAATTCTGCACCCAACTCACTATTAAGCTACCTATGGGGTAGTTAAAGAAATTCCCAGTATGTCCACAGAGATACTAGGGTCTAATAGTAAATTAAACACAACCACAAATGGATCATCAACCATGTTGTTGCTATGATTAGATAGTATAGTAAAAGGGGGGGGGGATTTCAATTAAGTACTAGGAACATGAAAGATAAAATGAAAGTAAGCTATATAGACAGGCACTTGGGGAATATTTGTGTAACATGGTGTATTAAATGTTTCGATCCTCTATTCAATTACATGTAAGATAAAACTTGTAACATCTAGGTTTATCTACGTGGTCGATGGTCAGCACTTTCTCATACCTGTCACGTAGGGTGCCTTACAATTTTCCATCGGTACTGCCTCCATAATTACGAGAGTACGACAACAGTCTAAGCGTTGTGCATATATGTTTATCCCCCATACAATTACGTCCTAAGCAATACACTGAGGATGCTCTACCCCCTAGGCCTATAAATGAGGCAAAGGGAGGTAGGCACCTTATCGATGACACTAGAACCTCTTACAACCCTAGCTTGCTACTATTTTCTATCTCTACACATAACCCTTGAGACCAACATTCCAACTAAGACTGGTGTGATGTCATTATAACGGTAAAACTCAGAAAATATCTATGTACACACACACGTGAACCTGGACCCGCTACCCATATAACATCCATGTTTCTCTTCCCCGAGGGGTATCAATATTTTCACCAATATGAAATTAGACTAGAGTGTGTGCTAATGGAGTATATCATTAGTTGACCCACCTCCACTCAAAGTCGTGAAAACTGTGCAAAGGCATTAGAAGTCAAAGAATCCAATGGAATGTATCATTCATGCAATTTTCTGTCTCCTCTGCCGCCTGGTAAACATGCTATTTGAAGTAAATGGGTGTTTTGAACCAAATATAAGTCTAACGACTCGATCAAGCGTTACAAGGCTCGATTTCTTGTTCTTGGAAACTGTCAGATTGAGGGAACTTATTATATCAAAATTTTGCCCCGGTTGTAAGATGAGCTCGGTTCATCTTTTCTTGGAAGTTGTTGTTCATGGATGTGATCTTCATCAGATGGACGTACATAATGTGTTTTTGCATGGAGATCTGGATGAGGAGGTTTATATGCGGCTCCCTCCTGGCTTTACCCTTCATACACCTGGTCTTGTATGTGTGCTTTGCAAATATTTTTATGGTTTTCGACAAGCTCCCAAGAACTGGTTTGCTGAGCTTGCTACAACTCTTCATATACTTGCCTTTGTTCAAAGTAAGATGGAATGCTCTTTGTTTACTTGCTTGCGTGATGATGTTTCCCTTCATGTATTAGTTTATGTAGAGTATTTGATTATTGTTGGATCTTCTCCGACTCTGATGGCTGAGTTCAAGAAGTATATCTGCTCTTGCTGAAATATGAAGGATCTTGGCATTTTGAAATATTTTTTGGGGATTGAGATTATTCAGAGACCTGGTGGTATTTTTCCGTGTCAACATAAATATGCCCTTGACATTTTAACATATACTGGCTTTTTGGCTACCAGTCCCACTAATTTTCCGATGGAACAACAACATAATTTGGCACAAGCAGGTGGACCGGCTTATACTGATCTAGAACAATATGAATGGCTTGTTGGTAAGCTGATTTATCTTACTATCATTCATCTTGAGATTAGTTATTATGTGCACACTTTGGCACATTTTATCGAGCATCCGCATATGGCACTTTGGCAGGTTGCATTGCGTGTTTTGCATTTTTGAAGAGCCATCCAGGTCAAGATTTATTTCTCTTTGCTAAAAGCTAGCTCCAGCTTATTGCATTTTGAGATTATGATTAGGAAGCTTTCCCTATCACACATCGTTCTTTGACTGGATATTTTGTTATTCTTGGAGTCCCCTATTTCTTGGAAGACAAAAAAACAACCTATTGTTTCTCGGTCTTTGGTTGAAGCTGAGTATCGTGCTATGGCAATTGCGTGTTGTGAGTTGCTTTGCCTTAAGTCACCTGTTCGATATTTGGGCGTAGAACACTCTTCTCGTATACATTTATACTGTGATAGTCAGACAACTCTTCATATTGCAGCCAATCATGTGTTTCACGAACGTACAAAACACATTGAGATTGACTGTCATTTTGTTCGTGATTTGGTACAGTCTGATGAAGTTGTTACCCATCATATTCACACTTCCAGTCAACTTGCGGATTTGTTTACTAAATCTCTGGGATGACAGACATTTCAAACTCTTCATGGCGAGTTGGGAATTCGTGATCCACATGCTCCAACTTGAGGAGGAATGTTAAGGAGATATTTTATTATATTTCATGTATATCTTGTACCATAAATATAATTCTTTTCCATTTGTGATTCTGTACATGAGGATTATATATTGTACCCTTGTAACATCAATAAAATCAACGTTCATATTTTACGACCCATATGAACAAGGGCGGATCCAGAGGGCGAGGGGGAGCTGGCGCCCCCCCTAAGATCCAATAGCGCGGAAATTAGGTCTAGTCTCCATCGGAAAAATAGTTTCCGCCCCCCATTGGATGGCCAGCTCTGCCCCCTGTTCGTCTTCTCGCCGATGAAGGCGACTGGCCTGCCTCTTTTTTTCTTTGCCTTCAGACATCAAAACGACATCGTTTTGATTAAAAGTCTGAAGGCAAAATATGGGTTAAAAATCAATTGGGCCGTTCAAACGAAGTCATGGGCCCGCTGTCAAGTTTCTTAACCAGGTCTTTGAAACTTACTGCTTTTATGGAAGTCAAAATAGTACTGCTAACAATAGTTTACTGTAACTTTATATTTGATAGTATAATTGTTTGTCATTTGTGATATTTGGTATTTTGCATTAAATATGATTTTGTTACTATAATTAATTAAGATGAGAGGATCATAAGAGATTCTTTATCTCATTTTTAAATTAATGCTGATGAATATGATAAATTTTTTTAAAATTAAGAAAATCACAATAAAGCTATATATTTTCAGTTGTAATTTTACCAAGTTATTAAACTATTTAATTAATTTTAGACATAAATTGATTTCATACAGTACAAACTGATTATACATGTGATTTGCTCACTAATTTTATTTTTATAATCTTATTTAAGTTATTTTTAATATATTAATTAACAAGATCGAATAATTGTAAGTGTGATTTATCGTATTTGTAAAAATTGGATTATTTTATAAACACTTTATTATTGAAGCGGATTTTGTTTGAATATGTCGACTTGTGTTCAGAAAAAAATATTCAGTGTAATTCAGCGCCCTGAAAAAAAATACCAATATAAATAGCGTCCGAAAATTATTTTTACCAATATAAATTAGCCCCCATAAAATATTAGGCCGGTTCCGCCACTGCATATGAAAGACGAAGTTTATGTTCATGTGGAGGGAACCCCAGTAGAAAGATTGAAGCCATAATAATGGCTTCTACCGTGAGTGACTTGGAATAATTCTTCGCAACTTGAGTATGATCCAAAATTAAACAAACTCAAACTTATGGTCCCATCGCTCATCATCCCATCGCTCTAGCGCCACCTACTTCCTGCACACTGCTGCTTCCAGTTGGACCCGCTCCGGCGATTGAATGTGTGTTCCTATGGGAACTCTGGAGAGTAGTCGACGGATTGGAGGAAGAAAGATTACCTGGTTTGTTTCATATGAAAAAAAGGGTCTGCGTTGTATAAAGTTTCGATAGCTTTTCAACTATCGATCAATATACTTCAATGGCTCAGATTTATGCTCTCATATATATATATATATACTCTATATATATATATATACTCTCTATATATATACTCTATATATATACTATATACTCTATATATACTATATGCTATATATGTGTGTATGGGATGGGTTCAAATAAGAACACCCCATTTATGCAGTGGTAGAACCACACCACACCAATATATTAAGGGGGCGAACTAGTGCATAAATTTTTCTTTCTCGTTCAACGTAACAAAAATGAAGAGTCATTTGATATAAGAAAAACAAAGAGTTATATTTGGTTTTTCGTATTACATATCAGGACTTCACTGTGTCAAAATATAAAGTCATTCAACATTGATCACGTTGTGCAATGGTGTTTGACGGCTCAACTGATGGATCAATGAGTACTCAAAGGTGTTTTTTACTTCGTCCTATTTGTAATTGCTCAATTTTTTATCATATTTATCATGATACATTTTCTCATAAATTTCAGTAAGTGTATAAATATTAATATGATCATGTAAACTGCAAAATACTGTTAGATTCCTCGTAACATGTATTTACAAAATATATTTTTTAGTACATCATTATTATATCTAACTAAAAGTATTGGTGTGAGATATTGTTAAATTCGTCGTAACATGTAATTTTTATTTTTAAGGCATTATTACACGTAATTAAATTTATTTATGGTGAAAAATTTCTTGAAATCATTACAAGAATTTATCTATAACTTATACTAAAAGAGCAACTCTTAGTTAAGTGGCATCTCCGCATTTAATCAAATCGCATTTTATGAAATTTTGACAAGTGGCACTCCCTAATCTTGCCACGTCAACTTTAAAAAACAATTTAATATAGTATTATTTACTTTCTAATTCCAATATACTTATTTCTTAGAAATTACTGATAATTAATGCAGTAATTCTACTAAGAGAGTAAATTCTTGGCCAAGTGTCACCCCCACATTTATTTTTTAAAATAAATATATTATTTTATTTTAAATACTGCATCGTTTTTAATTTCCTATATATAATTTATTACTTATTAGAGTTACAAATTATGCTATATTTTACATTTTTGTTCATATATATGTGCATCGGCATAGGGTGTTATCTAGTTTAGGTAATTCCCACCTATTTTAATCAGCCGGTGCTAAAGGAGCGGAAATGAATAATACTTTGTTCACTACCAAAATTCAGTTGGGGCGGCCGCACCGGCTCGACCTCCCCAATTCCGCCAGTACCTTTATATAAGTACAATCTTTTATGTGAGAACAAATCTAAGCAATTCAAATAGGTAATCCAATGGTTGCATTTTTCAGGATTCTTTATTCCATCTGCTCTCTAACTCAACAGTTAATGTTGAAAGTTGTGTTGTGACTCGTCCATTACCAAATTAGCAAGAATGAAACACCCAACTCCAAGGAATCTCAGTCGTGTCACTCCACTGGAGAAAGCTTTCAAAGCCTAAGGTAAGTACGATGTATTTCACTCATAAATCTGCAAATTACTCATGAATTTTCTAATAGGGCTCCCGACCCTCTCTCGTGAGGGTTAAAACATTTTGTTCTTGTTTTCAAACACGGTTACATCGTATTATTCTGTTAATTTCGATTGCTTGACAGGAGCACCTAAAGTTGCTGCAATTTAGAAGAAATGATATCACTGAAATCAAAAGTAGAGTTCACTTTTAAGGCAGTGAATAGTTGTATTGCTCTTCGAATTTAACTCCCTTTTATCCTGTTGTTTTTTATGCTGATAAAGTATTCTCCAAATAGTGCACAATACGGGAGAACTACCATCTTAGGTGAGAACACTCACTTATGTGAGGACATATCTAAACTATTCAATTATTTAATCGAATGGTTCCAATGGCGCACACGTGAGTACTATATTAGGACAGGGTTTACGAACCAGTTGCGCCCTTCCGACTTGGAGCCGCCTGCAGTTATCTTCCATGTGCAATCCAACCCTTTCTTAGAGTACAACTCATAGGTGCTTCAAGCATCACTTATAAGTGTTTCAAATGGAACTCGTAAATGCTTCTATGCCAGAAAAACAACTTGGTGCTTAGAGTACAGCTCGTAGGTGCTTTGAGTATCACTTGTAAGTGTTTCAAATGTATAGCTTGAATATGCGCCGACTTATATTTCATGTGCTTCAAGTATAAGTTGCACGTGATTTCATTCAATCTTGTGTATGCTTGAAATATGGCTGTTAATTTCTTGAATCACAACTTGAACTAATTATATATTGTTTTTTGAAGAACCAAGTTATTTTTGCAGTGCATACAAATTATAAATGAAACACCTACCTATTACATTTGAAACACTTATTAGGGGTGGTTGAAGCAACTGATAGTTGTCAGTTTAATCCAGTACATAATGAACAAAAGAAGACATAGAGTATTTTCAGCCTTATCCCAGGACTCCAAATGTAGTCTCCAAAAATTTGGGAGTAGCAGGATTCATTTTTTACCACGGGTTCCAAAGTGCCGTAGCCACATATTTTAAGCATTACCAGCTTAAGCAACCCAAATGAGACCTCATATTCTGTGTGTCCAATTTAATAGAGATATAAAATCAGAATGAGAAAAGAATACCATTTTTAATTAGTTTTATATATATCATCTTCCATATTTGTTTAGGTCTTGTACACCTGATCTGAACCATTTCGTATGCTTTAACCAATGCAGTGGACATATTTTTAGTTACTTTGGGTTGGCGGTTTGGAAATATTAGTGAGTTTACATGACAAGGGGTTTAAACAACCATGTTTGGTTTTTATTCTAAATCCCGCATTTTGTATACTTAATTAGTCATTACTGACATATTGTGTTCACGGGCTCCTTTTTCTTCATTATAATTACCTTTAGTAAGTCGCCCGTGAATGATAATTATTGCATTACATTCTTGTGAAGGCCGTTTACTTTTAACGATGGAAGATTTGAAGGTCATTCGCATTTGAATGGTAGTAGACAAAGGCCACGAACATCAATGTGTAGTAGAAGGAGATTGAAGCCAAAGATAGGTGACTTCGGAGTACCAGATGGTCAAATGAGAAAATGGTGAATCGTGGCATGAAGAGTGTTGCCTTAGTCTGAGAATGATCCAGGAAGAATTAACCTTCAAGGCTTGTTCCATTGGATACGTCTTCTCAAGTACTACAAAATCGACTACTAGAAAACCCGATTCGGACTAACGATTCACCTGTGACAAGCAAACGAAATTCAGCCAATGAAGATCTAGCGGCCAGTCAGGGACCGCGCATGGTCAAGCACCAGCAGCCCGTGACAATCTTCACAGACCGTGATGTGCCCATTTTATATGATATATAAGGACTTTTAGGATTCACTTTTTTACACTTTTGTGCTCTAGATGTGACATTTTTCCTTGAAATTCTCTAAGGAGAATTAAAAGTGACTTTTACGCTTTTATTGCTTTTCTAGAGGATTTTGTGTGACAAGGCAATTTGTTTGAAGACTTTGAATGTTTTGAAGAATACCTTTGAACATTTGAAAACTTGCATTTTAGCTTTTGAAGACTTGAAGAATTGAAGATAAGTGAAATGAATAGGAGGACTTGAAACAAAAAGAAGAAAGAAATCAAGATGCTGAAACTTGGCTCAGTTGCGACTCGCGATAGATTGGTCGCGACAGACGGGTAACCAGAACCTTTCTTACTTTTTTATACTATAAATACTCACCTTATCCTTTCTCTCTTAAAAACCTCTTCCTCTCCTGCGATATTTTGGGTTCAAACCCTAGTTTTCCTTTCTTTCTCTTCTTAGTTTTTGTAGATTAATCATATCTTTCCATTATCTAGGTTAGTTTAATCTTGGGAGCAATTGATTGAAGCTTCCATATCTTTGTAGTAAGAACCTCTATTTCACTCTTTCTTGAAACATTTGTTGTTTAGCATTCATGTGTTTTAATGTGATGTTTTACTTCATTTATATCATGACTTGTTTGAGAATAGTAAGTATTTGTATGATTGAAATGTTATGGTGTTAGGAATGTTGCAAAATTTTTAACTCATTTGGCATGAAAATCCAAGAACATGGATTTAGAACTTCTAGTGTATAATGTGTTGTAATTCTTGCTAGATTAGTATGTTAATGAGGATTGTTCTCATATTTATCCTATAGATGCAATGAAAGGTTGAATCTTGAATGTGGTTTGTTCTAGGTTTAGCCTAATGAATGCTATGTTTGGTTAAATGGTTATGTCTTTGGTAGAAGGTTTGTTGTTATCAAATCTGTGGTTTTTCGTGTATAATGCCATTGATGAAATATCTTTATGGTCGTTGAACGTCTAAAGTGATTATCAATGAGGTTTGCAAATTGTCGTTGAACATCTTTGTGAATTACTATTAAGAAGAAATGAATGTTGATCTTCAATTGAGATGTTTTAGCATTTCCCATAGGTAACTAATGTGATAGAATGAGTGAATGGTTCAATGATCTACATGAGGTTTGGAAGTCGATATTAATTTCCCCCAAGGCTTTGTCTTTTGTAGTTTTTACCCTTTTTTTTAGTTTGTTTGATAATTAGCATAGTCACTTAACTTTGCTAGTTGTTTGTATTTGATTTCATTTCTTAGGACCGAAACCAACCAACCAACCCCCCTAGTTGTTTGTATTTGATTTCATTTCTTAGGACCGAAACCAACCAACCAACCCCCCCCCCCATTTTACTTGCTTATATATATGTATATATGTATATATATATATGTGCATATTTATATATATATGTGTGTGTGTGTGTATGTGTGTGTATATGTGTGTGTATATATATGTGTGTGTGTATATATATATGTGTGTGTGTGTGTGTGTGTATATATATGTATATATGTGTGTGTGTGTGTGTATTTACTTCTAGCGTAATATCAACCCTATATGTTTAAATGCTTAAGAAAATTCCTCTTCTTCGTGGATGACCCCGACTTGCCATTATCTACTTAGTTGTAGATAAGAAGCATTTTGGGCTTATAAATTTAACTTTAAGAGGTGCAGCAACGACTTCCCAAATTTTGGCACCGCTGCCGGGGAAGAGGTGTTTATTTTTAAGTGTTTGGTCATATTTGGTTGCATATTAGCTAGTTATTTTTATTTTCCACTTCTTGGTGGTTGTTTTTGTTTGGAGTAGGTATTGCTTGAGTTCTTGGTGAATTTTTATCGAGAATCCTTGCAATATGATTTTGGACTTTTGAAAAAAAAAGTAAAAAAAATGGAACGTCTCACCTTGAGGGGACTCATGATGAGAAGAGAGACTCAACAAGTAAGGTTTTGTAGGATTTTTCATCCCGACCATCCAACTGAGTCTTGTTACTTGTTGAGAGAGGATCACTATGATGGTGAAAGAACCTTTGGTTTCTAAAGCCAAGGGTATTATGAAGAGTACTACCAAGAGGTAGGAGATGTTGGATTTCAAGGGATAGAAGCTGAAGAATGGTATCCATACAAAAATTCTTACAATCCAAAGTGGAGTTGTAATCCAGATTGGTGTTATGAGAATGAGCTGGAAAAATAACAATACGAGCAAAGTAGTTGGCCATCACCACCCAATACCATACCCCAAAACCAAGCCCAACAAGGAAGTTCAAGTTTGACACGGGGGGAAGTTATGAATGCAATAGCAAACTTGAACAACTTGACTAGTGAGGAACTGGACACTCGGTTCTCCTCTAGGGTTGAGGCTATTAAGGGGCATGCGAGGAGTATATTGAAAGTTTTGGCCCAAATGGAAGCTCGTGATTCAGAAAATACACTATCCCAAGTCGAACTCAAAGATTCGGTGAGTGAGGTCACCATGAGAAATGAGTTTGAGTTCGAAGGGGATGAGGATTTTGTTGTTGAGGATGAAAAAATGAAGGAAGGAATGATTGTGCTATATTCATTAGCATTGTCACCCTTACCCCCCACCTAGTGAGCCAACTCCACCTTTTTTTTGAAGTTTTGAGGGAGATACGAGAGGAGCCAAAAGACTATCCCAAGCCTCCTAACCACTCGACTCCCTTTAAACCATATCCACCTTTACAAAACTTTCCTCTTGAAAGTTTTGTACCCCCACCTCTCTAATTTTGGATGCTCATGGTGAAGGGGTTCAAGCCTTCACCATATAGATAACATTAGGTCATGTCGATGACCTTAAACATCTGGAGTTATGCCGTGCCGAGGATATGAATAAATTCAGCTTTTATTTTAGTTTTTGTTGTTCGTTTTTTGTTATTTTATCTTGTTCTTTTCACGGTTTGTTTTTCTGTGATTTTTTAGCAAAGTGAAGTGCAATGCATTGGTGGATATAAAGGAATGAGATCAATGAGAAAGGGAAGAAAGCTTGGAAAGTTGGTAAGAAAAATTATTTCTATATGCTGGGAAACTCTGTCTGTCGCGAGTCGAGAGACATATGTTGCGGGTCGTGACGAACAGGGGTGCAAAAATGATTTCCCAGCACCAGCTTGTCATGAGTCGCGACATGGGCATGCGAGTCGCGATGGCTTTGTCGTGACTCGAGACAAGGCATTGTGAGTCGCGATCATGATTATCGCGACTCACGATGGAAAAACTATCTTTTTAACTTAGCTTAAATACTGCATAATCCTTCCTTCTTCTCCACCAAATACTCCCAAGAACCACCACACTTCCACTCATTCCTTCAGCACCTTACATATATTGAGATATGAACATTTTTGCATCTTTATAGTACCTTTTTTTTGTAGCATGCCAACTACATCATTTTGACTATAATTGTTATATTCTATAATGATGCTTGGATATGTGTCAATATTCGTTGGATATTTTTATTGGAAAATATTATAGTGGTGATTGTATGACGGATTGGTTGTTCTTTGAGAATACTATGGCTATTAACTTTTGATGCTAAACCTAGTATTACAAATCCTTATGTACTCGTGAGTTTGATGTTGTTCTCTGTGGTGTTAGTCTTGATCAAATGGCACCAAGGAGACAACGTTTTTCTCGAGGGGTTCTTCTACGGCACTTTTGCTCCCCTCCTCCGGCTTCGAAACCAATTTTTGGATCGATTCTATACAAATACATGGGATTGTGCTATATCACCAGCGATAATGTAGAGAAACGGGAGTCACTCTACCTCTTACCTTAAGTTTTATTGTTCTTGCCTTACATGTTTACATTGAGGGAAATGTAATGTTTTAAGTGCAGAGAGGGCTTAGAGGACTCACATGCATGATAGCTTGATTTGGAATGCTTTTTGCTACTTTTGATTGGAAAAACATGAGAAGAGGGAAGAAAAATTGAATTTTTGAAAAAACAATGAAAATGAATTTTTTTTAAAGAATACCCGCTAAGTTGAAAACCCGAGAGGGTAACTTAGGCAACATTGGGGGCCCAGATAGGTCGAAAACCTGAAATGGTGACCCAGACAAAAATGAGAGGCTAAATGTGAGGAAAAAGGTGAGATGTGAGCCAAAGAAACATGATGTGTAGCTAGGATGAAAACCTGAAAGGGCTCCTAGGCAAAATGAGAGAAAGAGAGAAAAAAAGGGAAATGCTATGATTTCACTCATTTTTTGGCATCAGAGTTATAAGGTTGCGGTTGTCATATGGATGGATCGGGTAGCTTAACATCTCGAGACCTCTTGGGATTGGGTAATTTAATGGGGAAAATGAAGTAAGTTGAGAAATTTTTTATCCTTCGTGTACTTCATTTTTGGGTTGATATATTGGTATAGAGTGAAGTATGTGTTTGAACCTCCTATATGATTTTGACATCATTTTATGCCATTGGACTTTGGTTGATATATTGGTATGAAGTGACGTATGTGTTTGAACCTTTCACATGGCTTTAACTTTATTTTATGTCATTGGACTTTGGGATTATCAATTCGGGACTTTGAAATGTTTTATGGGTCGTGAATTGATAAGTGGTAGGTTTGTTTAGATTTAGGAATTGGATTTGTGTGTGTGAAAAATTCTCATTTGAGCTTTGATTTTGGTAATTATGATATTGAGAGTTTTTGTGAGGCTTTGATTGGGAGAATTTTAGTTTAGGATGTGGACATATGAATTCCTTTGTGTGCATAAACATTTTCTTACTCGAGGGCGAGTAACATTTAAGTGCGGGAAGGTTTGATGTGCCCATTTCATATGGTTATATTAGGACTTTTAGGATTCACTTTTGTGCTCTAGATGTGGCATTTTTCCTTGAAATTCTATAAGGAGAGTTAAAAGCAACTTTTACGCTTTTATTACTTTTCTAGAGGATTTTGTGTGACAAGCCAATTTGTTTGAAAACTTTGAATAATTTGAAGGATACCTTTGAAGATTTGAAGACTTAAATTTTAGCTTTTGAAGACTTGAAGATAAGTGAAGTGAAGAGGAGGACATGAAACAAAAAGAATGTGTAGGGAAGAACGCATCCACGTGGGTGGGTGCACGGGGGATTCGAGAATGCTCTGACCTATTTGCTATCGCACCAGTCTTAGCTTACTTTGCAACTGTTGTTTGAGAGGTTGCTGGTAGAGATAGTGAATAGTAGCAAGCTAAGTGTTGTGCTGAAACCCTAGTATCGCAAATAAAGTGCCTACGATCCTCGGGCCTAGCGTATATGTGACCCGAGAGAAGTAGTTGCATTCGTGGTGGAAGCTCAAGACATAATAGCAAGGGGGAGAACCAGGCCTACAATGATGGTTGGACCTCGTTGTACTCCCCTAATTACGATGGTGGTGCAGATGGAGGGTTGTGAGCGCACCCACTGTGACAGGATTGGATAAGTGTATGCCATCAGCCACACCATGTGTTATGAACACACTGATAGGTCTTTTTTATGCCTATATGTGAATGAATTGAGGATTGAAGAATTAGAACTACCATGTTGCTAAATGATTCCCAAGTGCCTAGTATAAATAATTTACTTGTTTGTCAATTACATACTTGTAGTTGTTAGTTGAAAACACCAACCCCCCCAGTTGCATGTAGAACACTACTAGTTATTCCTTCCACTCTTGCAGATTGAATACCCGCACGAGATTGTGTTAAAAGTAGTACTTGAGCCCTAGCATGCTAACTACCCTCTTGGTAGCATAGCAGTGAGATCAGGGTCCAAAATATAAATCTCTATCTTTGACTCGTAAGCCCCTCGGCTCATATTTGAACGGCAACCTAGTCGGGACAGGTCAAATTATGCTCTTCAGTTCAAGTATTAGTTAAGCATAACATGTTAGTGAGTAATTATTATTGCTTTTATCTTTTTCTTATTTTGTTTTCTGAAGTAGGTATTTCTTGAGTTCTGGAGAAAATTGAGGACCCTTGCACTACGTTACCAAATGTTGTGTGTTTTTTTGTTGGGGTTTATTTGAAAAAAGAAAAAAAATGGGAAAGCACTCAATAGAGGGTAATTTGTAAGGTGTGTCATTGAGATCATCCTATAGCGTGTTGCCCACGATTGAGTGACTATGGGAGAAGAATGGCTCAAAGAGCAAGATTTTGTAAGATATGTCATTGCGACCACCCTACGCAATCTTGCTCTTGGATGAGAAAAATTGAGAGAGAGGTAGGAGTTGTTGGTTCCCAGGGCCGACGGGATCTAAATTGTTACCCATGCCACGACTCTTTAAATTCAAGGTTTAGTGGTAACTCGAATTCATTCTATGGAGATGCATCGGGAAACTAACACTTTGGGTTAGATAGTTGAACTTCACCAACTTACCCAATGCCCCAAAACAAATCCCTAGGATTGGTTCCCAAATTTAATTGTGTGGAAATTTTGCAAGCTATAGCTAATATGACCAAGAGTAGTGATTGACTCAAATCACAAGTGCTTAGCGAGATTAGTGATTTGGGAACTTAGTTTTTCTCAAGCATTGAGAAAGTTGAGGGGCAAGTGCTTAATTTGATGAATAGGGTAGGCCAACTTGAAACCCAATATTCCAAAAATGAACTATCCCTAGTTGAATGTGAATTTTGATAGATGAATTTAAAGGGATGGGAAAAGGTTTGTTGAGAATGAAGAAGTCGAGGAAGGTGGGATTATACTTAATTTTCCACATTACTTATTTCCACACCTACCTCCACCTATAGAACCTACTCCCACATTTTTGGAAACCTTAGAGGAAACCATAGGGAAGACAATTGAATATGCTTAGCTTCCATACCACTTATTCCCTATAAGGTTGACTCCTCATCTACTATCTCTTTCTCTTGGAAGATTCTTACCCCCTGCTCTTCATATTTGGTTGTCTAAGGTAATGGGTTATAACCTGCACCCTATGGATAACATTAGGGTCGTTCCGATAATCTTAAATATACGGAGCTTCTCGGGAGGCAATCTGAGCCTTGAAACATTAGATTAGTTTAGCATTTTTGGTGCATTTTTTCAATTTATAGCTTATTTTTATTTTTGGGACACTATTACACTTGGTGTGCATGTTTGTTTTTTAGAAAGCTTATGGTTCTTAGACAAAGGTGAGAAAATGGGGAGTCCAACTCATAAACCATGTAGACGTACATGGTTTGTGACGCTCAAAATGGTGGACAGTGAGGAGAACCAAACCCCAAGTTCATGGGTCGTGTGGACGTGCACGACCCATGAAGCTCACATACTTTCCTACAACATCCAATCGCCATTTCTTCCCTACCACCACCAAAATACTGCCCAAAATCCACTTACCTTCAAAACTTTTTTGACACACACATCGAGACCTAAGAGGTAACTCTCCATTGTGATTCAATTCCTTATTCGATTTGTGGTTCATGATAGTGGTTAGATTGATCTTTCATGATTAGAGGTTATGGGTAATATATTGAGGGTGATGGTAGTTTGTTCTTTTCATTCCATTATTGTGCCCTCAAAGGTAGATTTTATTGTTCTTTTTCATTATAAGTGTTTTCCTATTTCTTTCCCTTGACATGTGTTCTTTGATTTTGTATATGCATTGAAGACAATGCAAGCTTTAAGTGTGGAGAAGGGGATTAGATAGCATTTATGATTTTTAGTTGTTTTATGTAGCTAATAGGTCTTCTAAGAGAATTTTGAAACATTTTGAAAAATGAAAAAAAAATTAAAACCTGGACAAGTCAAAAACCCAAAAGGGCAACTTAGGTAACATTAGGAAAAGTCCAGATAGGTCAAAAGACCTAGGTAAAAGTGAGAGCCTTGGCCCAGCTAGACTTACGAGTCTAGTGAGAGGCCATGTGGAAAACGATGAGAGGTGAGCACATTTTGTGAGATAAAGCTAGGATGAAAACCCAAAAGGGCTCCTAGGCAAAATGAGAGAAATTGAGAGAAAAAAAAAGAAAAAAGAAACTAGGTTGACAATACATTAGACTCCTTGGTTGCAACTAGGTTGAGAATCTTGAATTATCCTTATGTTGCAATCAATTCAACGGCTTTTGGATTTCCTTGGTGGATTGTTTTGCTTGAGGATTACTTTTTGATTGCTTTTGGGACTACTTTTGGGGAAAGTAAGCTTGACTTTATTCCGATCTTTTGTCGGTTATCATTTTCCATACACATTTAATTTCTTTGAGTGGTTTGGTTGCTTTAGGAACTTTGGAGAGTGTGAGAGTTGTGGGATTTTCACCTTCTCAGGGGAACTAGGGTAGCTTAGTAATAAGTTGAATGAATTGGCTAATTTTGCATGTTTCATTCCGCTTGAACATTTTTCTTTGATTTTATTTACTCGAGGACGAGTAAAGGTTTAAGTGTGGGGTGTCTTATTAGCACCATTTTGCATGCTTTAACCAATGCAATTGGCATAGTTTTTAGTTACTTTGGTTTGGCGATTAGGAAATATTAGAGTTTACATGACATGGGGTTTAGACAACCATGTTTGATTTTTTATTCTAAATTCCTCGTTTTGTATACTTAATTAGTAATTATTGACATATTGTGTTCACGAGCTCCTTGGTCTTTATTATAAGTACCTTTAATAGGTCGCCCGTGAATACTAATTGCTACATTACATTATTGTGAAGGCCATTTACATTTAATGGTAGAATATCTGAAGGCCATTAGCATTTGAATGGTAGTAGGCAAAGGCCATGAACATCAATGTGTGGTAGAAGAAGATTGAAGCCAAAGGTAGACGGCTTTGGAGTTCAAGACGGTCAAAGGAGAAAATGGTGAATTGTGGTCTAAGGAGTGTTGCCTTAGTCTGAGACTAATCTAGGAAGTATCGGCCTTCAAGGTTAGTTCCATTGGATTTTTCTTCTCGAGTACTACAAAATCGACAACTAGAACTCCTGATTTGGACTAACGGTTCACCCATGACAAGCAAACAAAGTTCAGCCAACGAAGCACCAGCGGCTGGTCACGGACCGCACAGGGGTCAAGCACCAGCGGCCCAGGACAATCTTCATGGCCAAAAATACACAAGAATCAAGGGGTTCCGTGAAGACCTTACGATGAGACTAGCACGAGACCTTCACGAGGCAACGCGTCGGGCCGTGACAAACACTCCAGACCGTGGGGCTTAGAGATGAAGAATTTCAAAAGTGGCTAAGTATGGACCCGGTCCGTGAAAACCTTCGCGGACCATAAAAAAGTTATAAGCGAAGACCATAGGCTGCTCGCGGCTCGTGAAAACCTTCACGGACCGTGGGAAAACCTCTGAGCAAAAATAGTGTATTGTTGTAGTCCGTGACAATCTTCATGTATCGTGGCACGAGACCTCCTTCATAGAATGTGCGAGATCCCATAGACCGCAACTATGAACATTCACAGACTGCGCCAGATCCCACGCCCCATGCTTGAATGCTTCACGGACCGTGACTTTTGTTCCGGTTCGTGAATCCTTGGCGGCTGACCTAAGGTTTTGCTATTGTTGGCCAATTTTTGGGCCTATTTTTAGGCCCAATCTCCTACTACTATATACCATCCTTACTCTTCTACTAAACTATTAGGAAGTAGAATAGAAGTAGGCATAATGTAGAGTTGATTCTCTCCCTAGTTTAGAGAAAAGGAAGAGGAGAGTTCTTCTTCTCCTTCCTTTTTCTTTTCTTTTTCTTTTTCCTTTCATCTTATTTTCTAGATCCATGGCATCTAACCTGATATTTTCCATGGATCTAACCTTTGTAGAGTAGATTTTTTTCTTGGGATTCATTTTGGCACTTGGTATGAGATTCATTAGATTTATCTTATCTTTGTGTTTATAATATTATTGTTCTTGATCTTGAATGTTATAAATGGATGAGTAGTACACCACATATAAGCACACACTTTGGGATATACTCATGTATGTTGAAATTACTGATGTCTTCTTGGGAAGTGAAACCTGGATATTAGAATGGGTAGGGAAGAATGAATCCTCGTGGGTGTATGCACGGGGATTTGGGAATGCTTTAACCTATTTGTCATCACACCATTCTTAGCTAACTTTGTAACTGTTGTCTGAGAGGTTGCAGGTAGAGATAGTGAATAGTATAAAGCTAGGTGCTGTGTTGAAACCCTGGTATCACAGATAAGGTGCCTAAAGTGTATATAGGGCCCAGGAGGAGTAGTTGCATTTGTGGTGGAAGTTTGGGATGTAATAGCACGAGGGAGAACTAGACCTAAAATGATGGTAGGACTTCGTTGTACTCCCCTAATTACGATGGCGGTGCCGATGAAGGGTTACGAGCGCAGCCTTTGTGAGAGGGTTGGGGAAGTGTATGTCATCGGCCACGCCACGTGTTATGATCACACTGATAGGTCTTTTGTATATATATGTGTGTGTGTGAATGAATCGAGGATTGAAGCATCAGAACTACCATATTGCTAAATGATTCCCAAGGGCCTAGTATAAATAGTTTACTTATTTGTCAGTTGCATGCTTGTACTTGTTGGTTGAAAACACCAACCCCCACCCCCTCACCCCTCCCAAGTTGCATGTCTACACTACTAATTGTTCCTTTCACTCGTGTGGATTAACAACGCACACGAGGTTTATTTTAACTAGAACTTGAGTCCTAGCATCCTTGTGGACAAACCCAGGGTTTTCCACTAACTACCCTCTGAGTAGCATAGCAGTGAGATCAGGGTGCAGAATATAAATATCTCTCTTTGACTCATAAGCCCCTTGGCTAGTGTTTTAACAACAACTGGGTTGGGGCAGGTCAATACCCTTTGTACTCACTATATATATATATCAATACACACACGCACAATCATTTTTGAATTTCACTTTTTGTCATGGTATCCGACTGGTTTCTCTAAAATTCCTTGTTTTTTCTCTCTCTTTTAAAAATTTTCCCAATTCTTTTCGATCCTTTGTTGTTTTCTTCCTTACACTAACGAGGCAGACGTTGAGTGCCAATTGCAATCCTACTGTGTGATGGTCCATTCTATTTCTCTGTTAGTGTTGTGGATTGTTAGTTGTTTCTCATTCACCAAAAAACGTCTACCGTTCATTACCGGCCGCCACCCATCACTGCCGATTGCCGCTCTTCCTCACTGTCGTTTACCACTGTAGGTCTCTGTCCGATTGTCGACCTCTGCTGTTTGGTCTCCTCCTCACCGCCGTTTTCCGCTGTAAGTCTCCAACTAAGACGCCCCTCCATTCTGATGGCGTCAGTCTTCCTTCGTTGTTGTTGTCTTCTATTTCAAGCTCACCTCATTTTTACAGTTTCCTAACGACGAGCTGCACCGGACTCGTCCATTCTGAGCCCACCATATTGAATCACTGGCATCATCTGAGTTGGCCATCGTTGTTATTCCCAGCAGCGTCTAACTGATAAGAATTGTCACTTTTCGATCTCAGCTGACAAGCTCATTCTCATATTCACACGCGAGCCCATTAATTTTTAACTGAGCGTGTAGACACACACGATTGACAAGGATGAACCATTTCCATCTCAAGCAGCATGCGTTCATGTGCCCACCTGTGTTTACTGTTCCTGCACGCATTGCGCAACCTCCCGGCGTAGAATTATTTTCTTTTATTGATTTTATTTTTATTAATATTATGGCACATTTTGACTAGAAAAAGTTTCAATGGTGTTATGCTTCGGGTCATGTTGCTTCTTCTTATTCTAAATTGCACAGTGAATGATATCAGTTCCACTGTCAGTGGTGTAGGAAATTTGCCCACTTTGCCTCGACATATCCTCACTTGGTCTCTCTCAGGCTTCTTCTCCTGACTCTTTACCGTATGCTCACTGGATAGCTGATTCTGGCGCAATCAACCACAGGACTTCTTCTCAGACCACTCTTAATTGTGTGACTCCTTATTATGGTAACAATCATGTTATTGTTTGTAATGGTTATACTCTTAACATTACTGATGTTGGTCATTCTCGAGTCTCTGATTCATTATCATTGTTTGATGTTTTGGTGGTTCCACAGATTAATAAAAATTTGATGTCCATTAGGAAGTTGACTCGGGATATGAATGATGTTATTTTCTTTGATGATTCCTCTTTCACTATTTTGAACAAGTTTACTAGTGATGTTATTGAAAAAGACCATCGTGATGAGGGCTTATATGTTTTGGAATATGGTGGTGCTGCTTTATCTATTTTTGTTGCATCGAGTGCTTCTAAAGCATCATTTGAACTTTGGCATAGTAGATTGGGTCATGTTTCCCATAGCATCATTTCTTCTTTGAGCAAGTCTGGATATTTTTCAGTTTAGTTTAATGCCTAAGCCTTATTTATGTACCTCTGGTGAGATGACCAACGGAAAGCGCCTTTCTCTTAGTGATAAATTAAAACGTGCACCACGCATACTTGATTTAGTTCATTGTGATCTTTGGAGACCCTCACCTGCCGTCTCTCATGTTGGATACTATTATTATGTCACTTTTGTTGATGAATTTTCTCGGTTCACCTGGTTATATCCTCTACGACGAAAGTCTGACTTTGTGGAGAGTTACATGCAATTTGAGGCACTTGTTGAGAACCAGTTTTCTACAACCATTAAAGTATTTTAGAGTGATGGTGAAACCGAGTTTCTAAATCATTGAATGCAATCAAATTTTGTATCTAAGGATATTCATCATTAGCTTTCATGTCCTTACACTCTAGACAAAAATGATCGTGTAGATAAGAAACATCGTCACATCACTGAGAAAGGATTGTCGATGCTCTTTCATTCCATCCTTCATCATTTATTTTGGTATGATGCTTTTTCTACAGCAGTCTACATCATCAACAGGCTGCCATTGCTAGTTTTATCTAGTTAGTCTCCACTCTCTGTTGTTTTTGGTACGACTCTTAACTACTCCAATTTTCATACATTTGGTTGTCAAGTTTTTTCCGTATTTATGCACTTATGTTGCACATAAGTTGGCACCTTGAAGTATGTCCTGTATATTTTTGGGTTACAGTTCGCAGTACATGGGTTATCGATGTCTTGGTCCTCTCACGAAGAAGGAGTACATTACTCGCCATGCTCGGTTTGATAAGTCATTTTTTCCTACTACCTGTACTTGCACAGTAACAGATTTATCATCCATGGATGTTTCTACTTTTTTGGAGCCTTTGTCAGTACCGTCGGGGGTCTTTGAGCAATCTTCTTTAGCATAATCACCCATTATTTTATGCCCCCTGCCTTGGGTTTCATGCCCACCTCGAGATCCACACCATATTTGGCTATGAGCCCCTCCCCTCTTCTTGACATCTGATGGCTACTCATTCACGCACTGGTTTATTACAATACAAGGATTTTTCTGAGTATAATATTTCTGGTTTACTGAGTGTTTTATTTTCTAAGACCGAGCCTCGTAGGCATTGCTCGACTGTCAAGGATCCTGAATGGGTTGGTTTCATGGACTCAGAGATGGAAGCTCTACGCACTCAACAGACATGGGATTTCGTTCCTCATCCTTCAAATGCAAATGTTGCTGGTTCAAAATGGGTCTCTTGACAGAGCTGATGGCTCTCTTGACATACACAAAGCAAAGTTGGTTTCTCAGGGTTTTTCACAATTACCTGGCTTTGATTATGATCATACATTTAGTCCAGTGGTGGAGGCATCTCATCTTCGTATTGTTTTATCTCTTGCTTTCTATCAGAATTGGCCACTACGACAGCTTGTTGTCAAGAATGCATTTTTAAATGTGTTCTTGATTCTCCAATTTATATGGAGCAGCCTATTGGATACAAAGACCCGATCCGTCCTGATTTTATTTTTTGTCTACGTAAGGCTATTTATGGTTTGTAGCAAGCTCCTCATGCTTAGTTTCAGCTTTTCAGTTCTTGTTTTTACTGGACTGGGCTTTGTATGCAGTTCCTTTGATACCACTTTATTTGTCTTTTCTCAGGGTGCCTCTTTGCTCTACTTGTTAGTTTATTTTGATGATATTATTTTTACAAGGAATGATGGTTGTCTCATTTGGAAGTTTACTGACCGGTTTAATCAGGAATTCAATATTATCGATCTTGGCACTCTGCAGTATTTTTTGGGTCTGGAGGTTATTCATACATCTGACCGATTATTCCTTAGTTAGGGCAGATATGCCAAGGACATTTTGTTGTGTGCCTTAATGCAACATTCTTCATCTGTTGCCATTCATTTTGTGGATTTTTCGCAGCTTTCTAGCTTTTTTGGTAAGCTATTTGCAAATCCCATTCTTTATCAATCTGTAGTTGGTGCACTTCAGTATTTGTTTATTACACATCCCAATTTGTCTTATGGTATGGACACGATCAGTCAGTACATGCAAGCTCCTACTGATAACCATTTCTAAGTTGTCAGTCAAATTATGTGCTATGTTCATGGTACTCTCTTCTATGGTCTTCAGTTTCAAACAAATTCATCTGTTTTACCAGTTCTAGGTTATATTTATACTTATTGGGCTCGTTGCATTGAGACTCATAGGTCTACATATGGTTATGCCATTTTCCTTGGTGGTAACTTGGTGTCTTGGAGAGCTCAGAAGCAACCTACAGTTTCTCGTTCTAGTTCAGAATTGGAATACCATGCTATGGAAAATACTGTTGCAGAGTTGGCTTGGTTGATTAATCTTCTTTGGGTTTTGCGAGTATCGACTCATGCGCATCTTATTTTCAGTGTGATAACAATAGTGCTCTTTTCCTGGCACGAAATCCAATTTTGCATAAAAGAGTCAAGCACATTGATATTGACTATCATTTTGTGCATGAGATGGTGTCTTCTGGAAAGCTCAAGGTTGCTCACGTTCCTACGGACTTGCAGCTTGTTGGAATCTTTACAAAGGGGTTACCTCGTCCTCAGTTTAAGTTCTTACGTTCTAAGCGTTGCGATGCTACCAGTCTTACGCTTTGCTTGAGGGGCTGTAATAGAATTATGGTTGATTTAGAATCAAGATAAGAAAGGAATACCCTTTCTGATTGGTTTTGTAAATATCATGTTCCATATTTGTTTAGATCTTGTATACCCTTTGTAATCAATATATATATATATATCACACACATCCACAATCATTTGTGAGTTTTACTTTCTATCACAATGTGACCTAATATAATAGCAATTGGTGACAAAAAATCATAATCAATAGCAAGGCTTTCATTTTCTGCTTCAGAGGGATAATTTGAGCATGAATTTTGGTCATATAGATATCACAGATTCAACTAGAGCGAGATGAAAATGGATCCATCCAAAAGTACTTGGTCACCATCACACATTCCACCGCAATAACACCTCTTTGCCAGTGGCATGAGAAATTCGAAGAAGACGACGACAAAGAGGAAGAGTTACATGAGAATGATGATTATGATGATTTCAAAGATGATGGGAGCATTAGTTTTTTACCGGATTCTGATCCATTCTTCTGTCCAATATTTTTCTTTTAGGATTTGGGTTTCAGTTGGGTCCAGTCCAAGACCGGATTTTTCCGGTTTGGACCAAATGGTCGGTAACTTACTCTTATGTATATTTTATTATGTATTTATAATTTAAATTTATGTACTAGTTCCTAATCCTTTGCAAAAAAATGCTATGTTCTCTCTCCTTATCCTTCTAACACTATTCATCTTGACCCCCATTCTTCTCTCACCGATAACAGCTATATTCTCAACCTTTCCGATCATCCATCTAATCTACTCCCTCCTATGGCGATTCCACCTTCTGGTGTGAGCCCGCCCTTCTTTGCACAAACAATAATGGGAAATTCCCAACCAAATCCCACTATATTTGCTCAAAACCCTAATGGAAATCTCCACCCCTTGTTACAATATAAGGTCAAAGAAGCATGCCTCTTCCCACAAGCTGAGATTGAGCAAATTGTAGAACCCTTCAAGCATGCCCTAATTGGTAAATTTTCAAAGGGAAGACTCTCGCTCGATTTCATTCAGAAGCAGATGAGTGCCATGGGCTTCAAATCTGAGTTCTAGGTCTCTGGAATAGACATGAGGCACGTCAAGCTTACCTTTAATCTTCCAGAGGATAGACAGAAGTGTTGGAGTAAACTGGTATGGATCATAGGTCAGTTCTCAATAAGCATTTTAAAATGGTCGATTGACTTTGATTTAGATAAAGAACCACCCTATGTTCCAGTCTGGATAAACGTTGAATACCTCCTCACACACTATCACCCCGATGCTTTGATTGGGATAGGAAACTCTATAGGAAACTTTATCCAGACTGATTCTCCAACAAAAAACCTCACCAGACCCTTTAATATTAGAATCTGCATTGAAGTTGACCTAAGGAATCCATTACCCTCCTGAATTAGGCTTGGCTCTATCGCAAAAAACAAATGGTATAATATTTCCTATGAGTCAAAACCCAGCTACCAAATCCAGGGACCAACAGAAGCCCCACTCCCTAATCCATTCTCCCAGGAAATCCCCTATTAAGAAAATACCTCAACCACGAAGAACAAAGGATCAATACAGGAGAAAGGATGCATCTCAGGATAGTACACAAGCTGCCTCTTCTGGTTTCTCTGTTTCTCATAAGGTCTCAGATGCTATACTCATCAATGAAGAGCCCAGACTCTCTTCATCTTCTATGTCTCCTCCTTGCAGATCTCCACAGTTGATTCAGATCTCAGATAAGGAAGCTGAGCTTATTGCCAAAATATAGGATCCTTCTAAAAACGTTAAGGATGATCTTCATGCTTCCATATATGATCAGCACTATTGTAAATCTTCTGTTCAGTTAGCTATTATGCCATATGAAGAGCCTATTCTTACAAAAAAACTATTTTTCTCTTTTTAAGGACCTCGATGATAATATGGATTTTATCTTCATGGACTCTAACCGCAGTAAAGGGAACTCAGAAACACTTGACATCACAGACTCCATGGATGCACTGATTTACTCATATCCATCTGAGGAGGAATCAAATGAATTCCCGGGTTCTCCAGGTTCTCCAAACCAATGCTCTATTTCAGTAGACAAAATGATTGTTTCCACCTTTAACTCTAACCCTAAATCACCAATTCATCCTAAAAGAAAAAAAAATTAAAGAACTATCTTGCAGGCCTTAATATGATATTAAAGTCTTCTAACAAGAACAAATCTTTTAAATTTTAAATGACAAAACACATTAACATTTCTACTTTTCTATTCTGGAACAAGTGGCTGACATTAACATCAGGATATTAATAATATTGGCCTTCAAATGAAATTAGGTTTTAGGAATCACTTTGTTGCTAATAATCAAAGAATCTGGACACTTTGGGATAACACTTTACAAGTGACACTACACTCCCAAACTAACCAATTTCTGGCATTGGAATTCATAGACCAAACTTACTGCAACCCATGGATAGGTGTTTTTATATATGCTAAAAAAACTAGGGAGCTTAGAACTTTGGATTAATTTAAATCAGCTTAATGTAGCATGCCCTTCTACTCCCCTTATGCTTATTGGTGATTTCAACACTGTTACCTCTGTGGATGAATATAAAGATGATAACACACCTAACATAGGCAGCATAGCAGATTTTAACAATTGCATAGATAATCTCAGACTAATACAAATCAACACTGTAGCGATATAATTCACTTGGACAAATATGAGGTCTGTGGGTAGAGTTTTTAAGAGACTTGACGGGGGTCTAGGTAACCAAGAATGGTTAGGCAGATTTCCCAACTCTTCAAGCCAAGTCCTCAACAGAGTTCTTTCATATCACTGCCCTATCTTTCTGAGTATACAAACCTCAGAAATCAAAAGGCCTAATCCTTTTAGGTTTTAGCTAATGTGGCTGAACAGAGGTTAGGATCTATCAGATGTAATATACACTAATTGAAATAATCCATGCCCTCTCATAGGCTTAGAAGGTTTTAGCTTCAAACTAAGAAGACTTAAAAGAACCTTAGAACTTTGGAATAAAACTTTCTTTTGGGGACATTCACCAAAATATAGCTAACTCTGAGAAAGCTGTTGCAGATGCTGAACATAATCTAATTAATAATCAAACTAACCAAAACTTATTAATTTTAAATAAAGCTAGGGCTGAGCTATTAAGAGCTCACAAAGAAGAAGCAACGTTTTGGCATAAAAAATAAGACAAAAATTGATAAAACTTGGTGACAATAACACCAAAATTTTCCATATGGCTTCTAAGGGAAAAAATGCTAAAAGCCTGATAACTAAAATACAGAAAAAAGATGGCACATGGTTCTCAAATCAAACAGATTTTGAGGAAGAAGGTATTTTCTTTTTTCAAGAGCCTCTCACTCAAGATCAGCAAGATTTTTCAGGTTAATACTGGTCCTCTTATTTAAGTGTTATCCCCTCCCAAATCTCTAACCAAAATAATTCTGATTTAATCAGATGTGCCAATGAGGAAGAGATCAAAAACACTGTATTTGGTTCCAACCAAGAGAGTGCTCCTGGCCCTGATGGTTTCCCAATAAGTTTTATACCTTTGCCTGAGACATTATAAAAAATGATCTAATTGAAGCTGTGAACCTTTTTCTTAAGGGGCAGAAAATTCCTCAACCAATATCAGTCACCTAGATAACCTTAATACCAAAGAAGCCAATCCATAAAAGCTTTGGAGGTTACATATCCATCATTCTAACTTCATTAATAATATTTTTTCTAAGCTTTTAATGAACAGGTCAGCCCTAAATGAACTCTCTCATATCACTGGAACAATCAGCATTTTAAATGACAGAGACATCTCAGATAATGTCATTCAAATACAAAAAATGTTCAGACTTCTAAATAAAAAATGAATAAATCGAAACCTAATCTTAAAATTAGACATGCATAAGGCCTCTGGCATGGCATCTTGGGGACTTCTGAACTTAATTCTTTTAAAATTTGGCTTCTCTAGTCAGTTTTTTAAATTAATCATGTCTAATATCCCATCAGCAACTTCTCTATATTGTTCAGTGGATCTCCTTGTGGGTTATTTTAAAGCCACAAGTGACATTAAACAAGGAGACCCTTTATCTCCTTTTATACAATATTATGACTGAAACTTTCTCCAGATCTTTCAAACTCTAGTTTCAGTCAAAACACATTAAATATTTTTATTCTGGTAGCCAATCAGTATACATTACACACCTGATGTATGCTGATAACAATACCATCTTCCTTAGTGAAGGAAAGAAAAATCTTAGAGGGATCAAAAAATTCTTAAATACTTACCAAGCCACCTCAGGACAATTAATAAATTACAGTAAGAGTGAGTACTACCTAAGTAATAAGGCTACTGACCTAGGTTATAGAAATGTTATATCTATCATAGGAATGAAAAAGGGCAGCCAGGCTTTCAAATACCTAGGGGTACCAATATTTGGAGATAAAAATAGAGTGTCTAACTACTATGATATTACTGAAGCATTAGATAAAAAGACTTAATAACTGAAAAAATATAAAGCTATCACAGGCTGGGAGATTTATACTAATTAATCAGTACTGATGACCATTCCCTTGCATATTTTTGCAACATCTAGTCCTCTCAAAGCCCTGATTAAACTCATAGAAATGAAGGCTTCTAGATTCTTTTAGGGGGAATCTGAATTTGGTTAGAAAATGTTTTGGAAAGCATGGCACAAATAATGCCTTCCTCGGGCTGAAACAGTCTAGGGTCCAGAAATATCGGTACCTTCATTTCAACTTTTTCTTGCAAACAGTGGTGGAAACTACTGTTAAACGAGAAGGTTTGGACTAGGTTCTTATGGTCTCTTCCTAGCTCAAAACAGAAATGCCTCCTATGGTCTAGAACATGCAAGATTACTGAGTTTTGCAATCAAAACTCAAAAATCTTACCATATAGGAGTACCTGTAGTTTTCGAAATGAGAACTGGCTAGGCTCAGGTGCCCTATCCTATTCTTGGCCAAACTCTGATTTTCATTTCCCAGATATTACCCTGGCAGAGTTTGTGGCTAACAGTTATTACTTCTTACCCATCCTGGAGCCAACTTTGGGTAACCACCTTCTTCATTAGTTGCAGGTTTTTAAATTGCAGGGAAATCATAAAGATCTAGACTTCATCTCCCAATAGGGTTTTCACAATCAAGAGTGCCTATGAAGCTCTCAGATCCAAGGCCAATCAAATCGCAGCTTTAAAGAAGATCTAGAGTCCCAATATACCCGGTAACCTATCAGTTTTTATGTGGAAGGGGATGAATAACTACTTACCATTTGATAATGTGCTTACTGGGATGGGATTCCATTTAGTGTCTAAATGCTGCTTCTACAATCAATTAGACTCACTTGATCAATTTTTTAACTCATGTTAATTTTCTCATTCTCTGTGGCTCAATATACACAACCTAATGTATATCTAAGCACGTGTCTACTCATCTATGTGGGATAGAATAAGTTCTTATCTTCATTTTCACTCACCACATAAGTCCCAACAACAAGTAATTAAAACACTTGCTCTAGTTACTTTCTGGCACCTTTGGAAGGCAAAGAACAATTTTATATATGATTAGAGGCCACAAAACCCAGAATCAGTAACTCACTCCATTAAAGATATGTATTTTTCCATTTTCTCAGTCCACCCAATCCAACGAAGCTCTGAGTTTGATAAATATTGGGTGGAAGTAGGCCTGATGCTATATCTGGGGAAACTGAAAGTTAAAAGGCCACGGATCTCTATCTGGTGCCCTCCCCACAAACTGGTATTAAAGCTCATGTGGATGCATCCTTTTTAAGTAAAAATCCCAATAAACATGGCATTATATTTAGGGACTTCAAAGGTACTGCTACTCATGTTCATTTCTCATGCTCTTCTAATAAGTCTTCCCTCGAAGCTGAACTCACAAGCAGTGGCGGATATATTGATACGCGAGGTAGGGCTCCAGCCCTACCTCGGTCGCCGGCCGGAGCTAGGAGGAGGCGGGAGCTCGTCTCCGGAGAAGAAGGCCGCGCTGCGTCGGAGAAGAAGGCCCCTGCTCGCCGGAGAAGAAGGCCGCGTGCGGCCTTCTTTTTTTTAATTCATACGTACTAAAACGACGTCGTTTCACGTTAGTGAAACGACGTCGTTTCGTTTGGCTTTATTTTTTTAATACCTAAGTAGTAAACCGACGTCGTTTCACGTTAGTGAAACGACGTCATTTCACTAAGTAAATAAAAAAATGAAATCAGAAATGGATTGGGCCAAAAACTGAGCCCAATCCAATCTTCTAACATTAATCCATTCTATAAATGCATTGATGGAGGCGAGAAGGACAGCAACAGCAACTCAGCAAGCACTCCTCCTTCCTCTCATCCTCTGTTCTCAGCCCCGTCGCCGCCGCCGTCCGCCACTGGCTGCTGCTTGCCTGCTTCGTCCCGCCGCCTCTCCAAACCACGGTAAGTCTTCTCTTCTCTTTATGCTAATATTTATTAATTTTAGGGTTTATAATTTATTGTCTTTTAAATTTATTTCTTCAAAACTTAAATATATGTATAATGTGAACATGATTTTAGATTGGATGTTGAATTGAATTTATATGGTTGTATTATATATGATTGTTGAAGTTTAGTTGAATTGCATAAATTGATTTAGTTGAATTGCATATTTAGTTGAAATTATAATTGTTTGATTTATTTTGTATAATTGTATGTGAAAATGAAATTGTCAATTTGTCATAATCGGTTTATGGAATTATCAATTAGGGATATTTGTTAAATTGAATTTAGATGAATATGATTTTATGAACTTTTTATTATCTCAATTTGTTATTGTTTCGTAACTCTTTTACATTTTTTAAAAAATAAATCAATTTGTTATTGTTATCTCAATTTTTTTGTTATTGTTATTGTTTCCCAGGGGCGAAACCAGAAAAATTTTCCCAGGGGCGAAAATTTTTCAGCCTCCCCTGGAAAAATTTTCTGGTTCCTCCCCTGCTCACAAGCATATAATTGGCATTGGAACACATTAAATTTGCAAATTGGAAAAATGTTATAGTGAAATCCGATTGTCAAAATGTTGTCCAAAGCATTCTTAATCCTATGAAAGCTCCATATGATCTTTACTCTAAATGTTGTGGGATTAAGGATTATTTGGAAACTTCTAAACTAATATTTGTGTATAGAGAATCCTATAAAGTAGTTGATTACATTGCCAAATTTGGACACCTTATGAGCTCGGATTTGATCAGTCATGTCATCCCACCCTCAAATTTTGATGACAAACTGAAAGGGTTAGTTAATCTGGATAGGATTGGAATGCCATCAATCATATTTCAATCATTCTATCCTCCTTAAATCTCCGTTAAAGGCTGCACTGAAGCATAACTTTATTGTTTTCCTTGTTCATTCTGATAATGTGGTTTGCATTGCTCTTATCTACACTTAGTTTGCTCTATCAGTTTTCTATCACACGCTATGATCCTCTGTTTATGTGATCATGTTTTAATAGTACTTCAAAACGATGGTATGCAACATTTGCTGGCTTTGTTTCTTTTCACTTGTAGGGGTAACTCGAGGCCCTTTGAAAGATCATCTCCCTAATGGAGAAAATTGGCATTTCTATGCTCGGTTCCTATCAGTGACAACATAATCGTCTTGAGATGGAAGGAAAAAGGCCCCTCAACATAAAGATGTGTTATCCTTGGTTATCAAAAGCAAAGAGACTCTCTATTTTAAAGGCTAATTCCTATAGCCTAGCCACTTCTTTGTCCGGCCACCTACAATCGACACAGGGGGTGGAGGTTTGTATGAGTGGAAATACAAAGAATGGATGCTCTAATAAATAGTTAGTTTCTCTTTCAAAAAATATATTTTATGTACTAGTTTAGATTATTTTTGTGGGGCTGTATTTTCCCATATCTTCTGGCAATTTTTTTAATAACTTCTATTTTACTATCTTTTAAAAGAAAATTTTTAATTAAAAATTTTCCAACACCAATTTTTTCGTAAAAGAATAAAGTTTACTAAAATTATGTCCAACCGGTCTGTACTAGTCCAAAACCGGAATAATTTTAGCCTGATCATTGTTCTAAACAATCACTAACTGGTCAAGTCCTTGGTCCAGACATTTTCTTGATTCTGGTTCTGGTCTGGTTTTGGAATTGTGAACACCCCTAATAATTATTATCCGATAATAAGTCTTATAACCCGAAGTAGTTACCCTCAATTTTGACTTCAAAATTGATCAAAATAACAATTTAACACTAAATTTTAACCATTTGATTTAATAGTCAACGATTAAGATTTGTTCTCACATAAAGGGAGTGTTCTCACCTGAACCCTATATGTATATATAGAATTGGGATCAAGTGAGAACACTCATTTAATGTGAAAACACCCAATTATGTGAGAACAAATCCTGGCCACTACATCAATGATCTAGATTTAAGGAGAAAATTTTACATTATACTCCCACCGTCCAAGCTATTTCTGCGGAGAGAGAAAGTGCATATCAAAATAGTGACCATGTGAATTGATAACAATGCCCTCTATCTACCTCCTTATCCACCACCACTGCCACCACCTTCAACACATCACCACCCCCACCACTATTTGTCACTGCAATCACCGCCACACCACCACCACTGCCACCATTACACCATCACCACAACCTACGCCACCACCTTCTCCACCACCCCACTGCCACAACCTTCACCACACCACCACTGCACCCCCTTCAACACACCACCACCACTGCACCCCCTTCAACACACCACCACCACTGTCACCACCGCCACACCACAGCCATTGCCACCACCTTCAACACACCACCATCACCACTGCTACCATCGCCACACCACCACCATTGCCACCAACGTCAACACACCACCACCACTGCCACCACCGCCACACCACACCACCACCGCTACCCCCTTCTCCTCACCACCACCATCTCCCCCTTCTCCACACCACCACTGTCACCCCCTTCTTCACACCACCACTGTCTCCACCTTCACCACACCACCACTGCCTACACCTTCTCCACACCACCACTTCCACCACACCACCACCATCACCTACACCTACCGCGCCACTACCTTCACTTACACAACCACAATCAAAACCCTCAATCAAACCCTAAATCGATTCCAAAATCGAAACCCTCATTCCAAACTCACCAAAATCGATGACCCCACCAAAATTGAAAAACATCAAAGTTGAGAAGAAGTAGGGAGAAGAAACAATTAGGATGGAGAGGGAGAATGAGGAGAGGAGGGAGAAGAAAGAATGGGATGGGGCGAGAGAAGGAAGACCAAAAATAGGGGAATGAAAAAATGTTTAGAATGTTAGGAGTATTAAAGTCTTTAACATTATAATTGTTTGCCCAAAATAATAAGAGTGCACAAATAGTTGGACAATCCAAGGAGAAAAGAGTGAAAAAAATAGCGCACAGTGTAACTGAGTGAGTGTTTAATCCGCGGTTACTATATTCGTGTCAAAAGAATTAATCGGATCCGGATCAAATTTCATGTTCGTTCTTGCGTAGCTCTTAGTTCCGTCTCTTTCATTATTCATCCGAAGAGTTTGCGTCTGCGTTCTTCTTAACTGATTCGAACAAGGTCGATGATCAATCCGACCATTGGGTTCTGCCACGATTTTTATCAGGTTTGTTTCTATTTCATGTGTTTGTAGTTTGTTTTTCATTGGTGTTCTTCAGTTAGGGCTTTCTTTCATTGATTCTCTTCGAACTTACTTTTTACAAGTATTTCAAGGATTCTGAGCTTTAATCACAAGGCTTACGCGAAGCAATCCCCAATTCTATATATACACGACAGTTTAAAGGAGGGAAGACTTTTGAAGGAGTGTTGTCTGGAGAAATCTGCAGTATCATTCATATTCTTTAAGGTACGCTTGACATTCTCATTTCCTCGTTGGAGAAGGAGATTTAGCCCTTTCTTGTCGAAACCACGTTTGGATGTGTTTAGTTATCGAGATCACAATGGTATTCTGTTGCTCAGCAATTCACTGTGATTTGACTTGGATTGCTAGATTGAATGGTGTTTTGTGTGAGAGATGATTCCATACAATGGCTTAGATTGTGCAACCTGAAACATTTAGTATCTGTGAAACATTAGGTATTGATATAAACTCAATAGCTATGTAAACATCTTTGGTGTAGTATGATATTTTGTTTTGTGACTGAAGTATCAGCAAGGAGAAAATGAGAAGTCTATTTTAGGTAGAAATGTTTTCTTTTCTATTTCATATTTGGTTGTATCTACTTGACTATGGCAACTTGGCTAAATCAGGAGAACATTTAGTGACAGAGGAATTATAAGAGGCTATGTTTGTGTTTGTTCTGGTTCTGTACATTGGCCGCCTCCTTTTCATTTCTTTTACCATTGTCATTCTTTGCATACATTGGCTCTTTGTATTGGGCGATGGCTTCTGGAGTACAGACAGATGCATAAGACATAAGCCAGTCAGTGCATCAAAATACAACAGTGTTGTTGATATAGTCAAGCTTAGGCCATTACCTCGGAGTAAAACTGCAGCAGGACCTCGGAGTAATACCAAGTTCAGCAGATTTAGCATAAATGTTTAGTTTCTCCTTCTTCCTTAGTGATTTCTTTTTCTTAGGCTTATTAAACTTAAGCATTTCCTCTTGTGTGTAGTAGTCAGACAATACCTTTCCAGTGGTAGTTACATCTTCCAGTTTCCTTTCTGCCTCACCCGTGAAGCTTCCCCTTGCATCCAGAGTTACTCTGTGATCAGCAACAGGATCATCATCTTCAGTAAACTTGTCGACACTTTTCCTTTTAGCAGCTCTAGAAGCACCATACCTCTTTCTTTTTTCTCCAATTTTCCCATTCTCAAGAAACTTGCGTTGAAAGGAGTGACACCATGCCTCTTTCTTTTTTCTCCAATTTCCTCATTTTCAAGTTCATCAACCTCTTCATTAACCCCACGTTGAAAGTAATGGAAACATGATGAGCTAAAGGCTAAGGATTCCAAGACTCTTCTGTTTGGTTAAAGGGTTGTCTATGTGTTGGGCTACTAGTATATCCTGCATCTCTTTTTAACATTTTCTTCCAGAAATGCAGGTTGTACATAACGACATATCTACATGTAATGGCATTTTGCTTCAATTGTGAGCTGAATTGTATGGCTGAGTTTGTGAGCTGAATGAAATTGTGAGGTAACTTGTATGATGCAATTGTGAGATGAATTTTTATTGAATTGAATTGTACTGCTGGAACCTCATTAGATTGGAGATGAGTTTGAAAATGTTGTGTTTCTAAGCTGAATGTTATAATCTTGAATTCATCTTATTTTAAATCCATCTGAAGTGCATTTCTCTGGTCTGCTCTAATGAACTAGTTGTTATTGACTTCATCTGATCTCCCATGCCATTTCCCTTCCATTATCACTTCAGTTTAGTTCTCTTGCACCTGGTACTGCTACCTTTCTCTTTATTGCAAGCTCAGAAACAAGACTTATGATCTGGAGCATTCAAAACCTGAATCAGAGTTTACCATCCTAGTTAAATATTTACATATGAGTTAACCATCTAAGAGCATGCTACTGGACTCCTCTGTTACAGTTCCTTGTTTCAGGTTATGCACCAGAAGGTAGCTTACAAGCCAAACTCTATGGAAGGCAACCTACTTCTGCACCCCTAACTTGGGCGTCGATGTTCAAGATCGTGGTCGGAACAGCAAAGGGACTTTTGCTTGAGGCTTTTCCACTGAGAAGACTCTGATGGATCCTGCTTCCAAGTTCTAAAATTGATTTATATTTCCCACTAAATGAGGGAAGGCTTATCTTAGATTATTAATTCTTTGAAGGTTTATTCAGATTCTAATTATAGGCTATTCCTTTGCTATATTGTTCTGTCAAATGTAATGAAGATATACTCAGTTCTGAAAGTAGACTTTCTTTCTTTGAACGAAATGTATTTTTCCCCATCCAGATTAATCTACATACATGCAAAAAAAATCTACTGGATATATGTGTTTCTTTTTATGTCTGGACTAATATTTTTTAAGTTACTCTATGTCTGGAGGTTTCAACATATTATTATTCTCTTCTTCTTTAATTACTGGTTCAATTCTATTCTATTTCTTCTTTGATATGTTGAAGGTTTCAACGTATTCATTGCGTTTCACAATATATGCCTTTCTGCCTTTCACATTTGTACATGAATTAGAGTATTTGAATCCCTTTGCTTGGATCAAATCTTGTAAAATGAAAAACGACAGTTTAAGTCTATTACATTATTGAAACAGTTCACCTAATAAAACCCTAGCTAGAACCTGAAGAAGTGCTACGTACAAAGCGGGAAATATACTACAGCAAAAGAGAAGAAGTTCCTACGTGTTGCATTAAAGCACTAAGTTATACTAAGTTATTATTGAGCAATTACAAAAGCTGAGTCAATGCTGAGCCAAGTTATTAAAGTACAACTTGTAGGTGCTTCAGTTATTGCTGGTAATTGCTTCAAATGTAATTTGTAGGTGCTTCATTTATAACTTATGTGTGCTATGAAAACAACTTGGGTTCTTAGAGTACAACTCGTATGTGCTTCAGTTATTGCTTGTAAGTGGTTCAAATGTAACATGTAGGTGCTCCTTTTATAGCTTGTGCGATCTATAAAAACAACTTGATTCTTAGAATAAAACCCGTAGGTGCTTCGATTATTGCTTGTAAGTGCTTCAAATGTAGCATGTAGGTTCTTCTTTTATAACTTGTGTGATCTATAAAAACAAATTTATTCTTAAAGTACAACTTGTAAATGCTTCAGTTATTGCTTGTAAGTGATTCAAATGTAACATGTAAGTGCTTCTTTTATAACTTGTGTTATCTATAAAAACAACTTGATTTTTAAAGTAAAACTTATAGGTGCTTCAGTTATTGCTTGTAAGTGATTCAAATGTAACATGTAGGTGATTCTTTTATAACTTGTGTGATCTATAAACCCAAACGGATTCTTAAAGTACAACCTGATTCTGTTATTGCTTGTAAGTGCTTCAAATGTAACTTGTATGTGCTTCTTTTATAACTTGTATGATCCATAAAAACAACTTAATTATTAAAGTACAACTCGTAGGTGCTAAAGTTATTGCTTATAAGTGGTTCAAATGTAACATATAGGTACTTCTTTTATAACTTGTGTTATCTATAAAAATAAATTGATTCTCAAAAACAACCATTTTAGTCATTTTCACGTATAAGGAAATTCGACTTTCCACGGCCATCATAAAAATAAATGTAAGCATTAATTTATAATAATGAGGAATGATAGGTGTTTTGCTAATTATTAACGTTCTTTCCGGATGCTTGCTGTAATACTCATGGCTAATTAAGATTAAAATATAACTTCGTAAACATTAAACTAAAGCAAAGTATTGGAAAATACGGTCTTTTAACATCCTTATGGAAAGATGAAGCTCAATTAGAATAATAAAAGGTAAAAGGTTTAAGTTCAAATATTAAAAATTTATTATGCAACATATAGTAGTAATAAAGTTAATAGCCTGATTCATGCAACCCAAAAATTTTATCTTTATTTCTTCTAAGTTATACTTTAAACATTGGTCTTTCCATGACTTATGAAAAAACCGTCAAGACCGACTCCTAAATTAAACAGAAAAAAAAGGTTTGATTAGTGTAGACCATTGGCGGATCTATTGATACGCGAGGTAGGGCTCCAGCCCTACCTCGGTCGCCGGCCGGAGCTAGGAGGAGGCGAGACGCGCGGCTGAGCGCGTCTCCGGCGCGGGCCGCGCTGCTCGCCGGAGAAGAAGGCCGCGCTGCGGCCTTCTTTTTTTTTTAATTCATACGACCTAAAACGACGTCGTTTCACGTTAGTGAAACGACGTCGTTTCGTTTGGCTTTGTTTTTTTTAAACCGAAGTAGTAAAACGACGTCGTTTCACGTTAGTGAAACGACGTCGTTTCACGTTAGTGTTATGAAAAAAAAAAGGGCATCAGAATTGGATTGGGCCAAAAACTGAGCCCAATCCAATATAGCCCATTCCATTAATTATAAAAGCTGGAGGCGCGAGAAGGACAGCAAGCACAAGCAGCGCTCCTCCTTCCTCTGCCTCTCACTCGACACTCTCAGCCTCAGGCCTCAGCTCGTCGCGCCGCCGCCGCGCCACCGCCATCCGCCGCCGCCGCGCCACCGCCATCCGCCGCCGCCGCGCCACCGCCATCCGCCACCACCGCGCCACCGCCTCTCCAAACCACGGTAAGTCTTCTCTTCTCTAATTCTCTTTATGCTAAATTGCTAATATTTATTAATTTTAGGGTTTATAATTTATTGTCTTTTTAATTTATTTCTTCAAAACTTAAGTATATGTATAATATAATGTGAACATGATTTTTAGATTGGATGTTGAATTGAATTTATATGGTTGTATTATATATGATTGTTGAAATTTAGTTGAATTGCATAAATTGATTTAGTTGGAATTTAGTTGGAATTTAGTTGAAATTTAGTTGAAATTATAATTGTTTGATTTATTTTGTATAATTGTATGTGACAATGAAATTGTCAATTTGTCATAATCGGTTTATGGAATTATCAATTAGGGATATTTGTTAAATTGAATTTAGATGAATATGATTTTTTGAACTTTTTATTTTCATTTGTTAATTATCAATTAGGGATATTTTATTAAATTGAATTTGAATCGATGAAAAATAAATCAATTTACATACGCCGGACGCCGGACGCCGGACGCCGGACGCCTCTGCACGCCGGGCGACGAAAATTTTTCAGCCTCCCCTGAAAAAATTTTCTGGTTCCGCCCCTGGTGTAGACGGCAAGGGGAAGTAGACGGGACTGAACGCCGAGACCGGAACACATGAGATCTAACGCTTGAATGGCGAATGCCAAATGTTACGGGAGTAGCTCCCTTAAAATGGACAGACCACTTATTTCTTACTTTATATAGTGCATTTGTTAAATTACATACAAAATTTAGAATTTTTAAAAATATTTTTTATATCATATATTTTTATATTTTCACATTCAAAAACATATTATTACTTGTTTTAAATTATAAAATACAATATTTAAATTTTATAAAAAGTTACAATATTTAAGGTAAAAGCCCTGTAATTTGTTTATAAGCTTATGTATAGGTGACCTTTTCTGAGACTTTCTCCACATGTATTATAAATACTTAATTTAAGGAATGCAAATAATTATGAGCAAAAAGAAAGAATATTGAAAGCCGTTAGATTAATGGTGGTATTGCTTGGATGTGTTCTCACCAAAATGAGTTTTTAGGTGTTCATGTGAGAACACATTAATGACGCCTCATATGTGAGAACAAATCTGAGACATTCAAAGAGGTAACTCAATGGCTATATTTTTCTTGTTTCTTTATTTCATCTGCTCGCAGTTAATGTTGAAAGCTGCGACTCGTCCATTACCAAATTAGCAAGAATGAAACACCCAACTCCGAGGAATCTCAGCCGTATCACTCCACTGGAGAAAGCTTTCAAAGCCCAAGGTAAGTACGCTGTTTTTCACTCATAAATCTGCAAATTACTCATGAAATTTTCTGGTAGGACTCCCGACCCTTTCCCTCGTGAGAGTTGAGACCTTTTGTTCTTGTTTTCAAACACGGTAGTACATCTTATTATTCCGTTTATTTTGATTGCTTGACAAGAGTACCTAAAGCTGATGCAATGTAGAAGAAATGCTATCACTAAAATCAAAACTAGAGTTCACTTTTAAGCCAGCGACTAGTTGTATTGCTCTTCGAATTTAACTCCCTTTTAGCCTGTTGTTTTTTCATGCTGATAAAGCATTCTCCAAATTTCATAAAATTCTGAGTTAAACTCTCGAATGGAACTCAAGCCATTTAAGCTGGACATTGATGAGGTTATTGACGAGTATGAAGAGGAAGAGTTTACTACATTAGACGAACTGAAGAAAATCTTGGTATCAAGAAAGTTCTCTTTTATCTTCGAGGCTAGTCCTACCAAATTTCAGTAGCTTTCCCGGTCACATATGAGTAGAGAGAGCCTACAAATTACACCATATTAGAAGCACCCACAGGTTACGTTTTAAGCAACTATAAGATATACTCTAACCACCAAATTATTTTCGTAGCACACACAAGTTATAAAAGAAACAATTACATTATATGTTACATTTGAAACACTTACAAGCGAATGGTTAAAGAACCTACAAGGTGTACTCTAAGCACCATATTGTTCTCAATTTCTCGTAGCATGCACAAGGTATAAAATAAACAATTACATTATATGTTACATTTGAAGCATTTACAAGCGATGGTTGAAGCACCTACAGGGCGTACTCTAAGCACCAAGTTGTTCTCGATTTCTCTTAGCACACACAAGTTATAAAAGAAACAATTGCATTATGTTACATTTGAAGTAGTTACAAGCTATGGTTAAAGCACCTACAAGGTGTACTCTAAGCACCAAGTTGATCTAGATTTCTCTTAGCACCCACAAGTTATAAAAGAAACAATTACATTATATGTTACATTTGAAGCGCTTACAAGTGATGGTTGAAGCGCCTACAAGGTGAACTCTAAGCACCAAGTTGTTCTCGATTTCTCGTGGCACACACAAGTTATAAAAAAAAGCAATTACATTATATGTTACATTTGAAACACTTACAAGTGATGGTTGAAGCACCTACAAGGTGTAATCTAACCACCAATTTGTTCTCTAATTCTCGTAGCACACACAAGTTAAGAAACAATGGCATTATATGTTACATATGAAGCACTTATAAGCGATGGTTTAAACACCTACAAGGTGTACTCTAAGCACCAAGTTGTTCTCGATTTCTTGTAGCACACACAAGTTATAAAAGAAACAATTGCATTATACTCTCTATGTCCCATAATTAATGGCATAATTGCTTTTCCAAGTCAAATTTAAAAAACTTTGACCCTAAATAAAAATTAATATATACATAATAAAAATATCATGTGGGATCTTGTTAGATTCATCTTAATGCCTATTTTCTAAATATAAATTTTATATGCGTAATTATCACTACGAGAAACTGAACCTATTACTTCGCCCATTTACCTCAGTTTTTTTGGCTTAGCTCAAAAAAGCGAGGTAAAACGTTCTTTTACCGCAGTTTTTTCCAAAGTGAATAATATTATTTACCTCAATTGTTTTTTAAAAAATTGAGGTAAATAATAGGTTTTTTGCTGCTGTTCTACGATAACTGGAGTAAATAATCTTGAAAATTGAAGTAAAAATTACTGCCGATGTAATTAACGTCGGCAATATAGGTATGACCTAGCAGTAATAGTCAGTGATGATAAGATCAACTTCGTACCATCACTTGATGTGACCGAATTCTTCCAGACGTAGGGAGCGATGTCGAATTTTCCACAACGTGAAGTCGCACAAGCCCCTCAGCCCAAACCTGTGACTAAATCCATTCAAATAAATTAATTTATGTGATGTCTCATGTAAATTGGTGACATGTCGGTTAAGTCGAAATCACGTTGTACGAATGGAGTGCGATGTCGCACGTATCTATCATACCTAATAAATTAACGATACTTAATCCATACATCCAGAACTTGGAATGTACCATCTAAAGGTTCCATTTTAGTTCACCACAGCCAGTCCCAAATTTCATCAATTTACATCTGTAAGACTAAAGCTAGGTACGTACGTATATCCAAAACACATAATGCTACGTACCATATAACATCCCATCAAAATCAAAATTGAACAAAAGACATAGAATCTTAATATAATTCAAATAGACATTCTTCATCTTCTACAAAAAACTAACATATGATACATGACAATCAATGGGGTGGTGACTCAGGGGGGATAACAACGTCGGCCGACGAACTACTTCCATCGTCTGCCGACGAACTACTTCCATTGTCTTGACAATTAGCCTTCGACTCTTCGGTGGAAGACTTACTATTGTCGGTGCTAGACCCTTCGTCATCACCTGTGGTATCCCACCCATCCTCGTCAGCCCCAGGTCACTCATCCCCTGCAGGTTCATTGATTGCATCGACAATCATAGACTTCATCACCGCCAATTCTTCCATAAGCTTACACATGGCGTGTTCCATACGCAGTGCCATGGCCTTGGTCTCGGCCATGTCCTTCAGGAAGATGCCCCGGGCCTTTTGTTTAAGTTTTGTGGGATAATAAATTAGTTACATTAAATGAAAATGTTAAAATTTTAATTAATAATAATTTGGAATAAACAAAAAACCTCAAAATTTTTATACCCGTTAAAAGGGTAGGAATAATGGTGGGTTGAACGTTCATAGTTGTGGAAGTAGATGGAGTCACCTTGGACCCTGGTGTGGGAGGCACATCCATATCCCCTTTAGGGACATTGCGAACAATCCAAGTCTCGCCTCCTAAACCCAATGCTTCAGCCCGAAGTAGTTTGCATCGTAGTACTTAGGTTGGATCTTCACTTTTGATTTGATGGAACCTTTTTCTTCTCCAGAATGACGGTATGATGTTGTCGTAGGGGAGTGTCCAACTCTTGGGGGAGAGGGCCACTTGGTGCATCTCCTGGATGATGGTGTACCCGGGGTCGACTACCTTCTTCTCTGCAAGGTTGTAGTATATGACACTCTCGTTGATCGTGCACTCGGTAGGATGTCCGACTGGGATAAGTACTTGTACAATTATATTGAACATCATTCTCTCCTGAAGGTTGAGAAAACCAAGCTTGGTCTGCTTTATTGAGATGATTGTGTTCCCACTTTAATTTTGAAGTACTTCTCCATCATTCGGTTGGGGTCAAGCGCTCCAGATGGGTCATTCTCATCGATTCGTGGAAGCTAATTGTCCCTGCGGTACAACTGTAGAGGCTCAACCTCCGGCTGATCCTCCCCACCGATTGTGCACCGAATAACTTGATTGATAAACTCTATCATCATTTCCATGTCTATTCCGTTCACTCTTGTCTTATAGATGGTGTTCGATTCCCTGGTGAAATTAGCATAGAACTCATTGACATCTGCATCATACGTCTTTTTGTCCAAGCATATCAAACTCTCAATTCCCGATGGTTTGAAAGTTTCGAGGAAAACAACGAGGTGGAGTCGTACCACATCTTCGGCCTTCATCACACTGACCTCATTTATCCTTTGGCCCTTGATATTTTTGAAAAGCTTCTCTGCCTCTTCCATGAAGAAGCGTATTTTTCCAATGTTGGCGATGGAGGGGTGGCCATTGTCTTCGCTTTCTTCATGCGCGATGGACCTACTTCAGTGGTGTCTTCTTTTTTTCCTCCTGGATGTCTGCTTCATTCAAGCCATCTGGGAATCAAAGAGACGTAGAACAGTGAGTGCAACGGTCAAGAACTCAATGATGTCAATGTGTTTTACCTGACTTTGTATTAATGTCGCAGACACTTTGGCTAGATCGACGTGAACTGTGCAAAGTCACATATTCATGTGTTTGAATGCGCAATGTTGCAGGCCAATCGACTAAGTCAAAACAGTATGCAACTGGAACACGAATGGTCCTAAAACCCCTATAATCTCAACTTACAACAACATTACAAAGTAAACAACTAACATGCCATAATTGAATAACCAAGAAATGAGCAACATAAGAAGTATATGAAACCCGAAACCCCAACATAAAACTTGATCGGAAAATCCTTACCTTGCTAGGGTTTCTTGCTCTTCCCTTTGGAGAAATCCGCCAATGTACAACGTCCAAAGCAATTGAATGTGGGTTTTGAGGCTATAGTGATATGAGACCATGGTTTTTTTTATGAGATTCTAATTTTTTCCGGCCGTTTTTTTCAAGTGGGAGGTTTTTGGTGCGACATCGTCGGCTGGGAATGTGAAGGGGAAAGGTGGTCGGGTATTTATATACCTACAGTGAAATGTTGTATGATGTCGCAAGCTGTGTCGCAAAGAATGAACAAGACAAAGAATATAGTGCAACGTCGGGGGTCATAGGTTTGGGCCTATATATATGATTAGGCCCAAACATTATAAATTTGGGCCTGGACAAGAGGTAATCAAATCGAAATACAGCGATGTCCTGATACTAATCGATCTATACGAGATAAATCCAAAGCATGCTCGACATCGCATGTAATAAACACTTGGCCATATTAGAGGAGTGGCCCAATCCAAATATAACTACGGCCCTGGTCAGTGGTGTACTAAAACCACAAAAGCACGATGTCGCTTCAATGTCATCGCCACCGATTGCGGACCAGCAAATGAGCGACATCGCTATAATGGATAATGGGCCGAATAACCCAAATTTCATAGTCTACGTTTTTCATAAAAAAAATAAAAGTAATAAAATTCTGTCCATCAAATTTTGACCACCATGTTCGAATTTGGCCATGAACGCGTCACCGGAGTGGGCCCAATTATTCATGGACAGAGTGCATTACGAAACTCTGGGGAAATTATACTACGACCCAAACTTCCTTCCATGTCACTACGGTTAAGAAACATTCACCCAAACAAAACGACAAATGTTTCATATGGAAATTATGCGTATTGTCTTACAGGTACGCAAACCTGGATAATCTTTCAGGTTTTTTTATAGTATTCTATTAATACAATAACGATAAGCGTTATTGGAGCGATAATTTTTGCCACATAGAATCACATGAAATTTCATTGCCTAGGTTTTTTATGAAATATAAAATTAATAAAATCCCATCCTTCAAATTTTACAAAGCGCAATACGTGGTCTAGAGTAAATTGTAGATGATTACTTAAAAGTATACGAATGTCGGTCGTATGATCTTGTGGAAGTCTATGTAGAAATAAGACCAATTTCTTTATTACTCTCGATTATTATAAGTTTGAATATATATGGATGACAAAGCTTCTTTTCAGGATGATCGGAATCAAGTTTGGGACAACACGTTCTATTCTTTATATTTTCACTTAGGTCCCTCCAAGAAAGTGGGAGTTGAAATGCAAAATTGGAGATAACATTATTTTATTCAAATTTTGACGACAGTGTTGTTCCGGTTTGGGCATAAATGGGCCGACATAAGGGCCCGAAACCTTTAAACGGAGATTTTTATGACAAATTTTGAATATTAGACTATGGCCACACATTTGGCATCGCACACATGTCGAATGTAACGAAACATATATTGAATAGCTAGCGACATCGCTCATTCTAAAATTTCTAGTGGGAACCAAAAATTTCAGACGAAAATTTGAAATAAAATGTTCCCCCGACCCTATTTTTCATGTCAATAACTATTAACACTAACACCCATTTCAATCTCCAATACATATTCCACAAACCCACCCTATCCATTCACACCATTACAACAATGAAAGGGCTCAATCAAATTGATTCCTTTAACCAGCAACAAGTATCCAAGGATGGAGCATTTCTAGGTTCAAATTTATTGAGGTACTTTTCCATCTTTTACGTGTTCATTTAGAAATTTCTTTACTATATACACCTTCTATGTGTTTTTTCCTCATTCATCAAAGATCAAAGAATTTCATGAAGGTTGAATCATTGTGTCACATGCTATATACTATATGTTATTTTTGTTACCAATATGATGACATGTTTGTAAAGAGTGAGGAAAATGACTTAGATTCGGATGAACACAATATGAATGTGCGACGTCGGTCAGAGTTAATCGCTCCATACGATATGGTACCCAATAGGAATCGATGTCGCATAGGTAAAGGAATTGTTGGGTTTAACATTAATATCCATGAATATGCGAAGTCACTTTTAAATCGGTCACGACGTATGTTTTAATGAGTGCGACGTTGCTTTCATACATATCAGTTACTATTCTCATATTACGAATAATGTCTTCTATGTATGACTATATTATGTGTATTTTTGGGTACTCCCCAATTGTAACATAATTTTTATTTCTTGTGTATTGGTTGTAATAGGATAAAAAGGAGTTATAGGTGGACTTCTTGCATTCAGATAGATGTAGTTGTCTTCTCACCGGTCGCCCTGAAAATATGAACGTCATACAACATAGAAAATGGAGGTTAAATACAATTATTATTTCAATTTTATATCAACCTTATGTATTTTAATATATTGTTTCATTATTTGTAATATATGTCATAATTTTGTTAGTTTAAATAAACATGTCAATCATTCCCATAATAATTGAACAACAATTGAGTGTTGTATGATGTTAAACCATTACTCAATTTGTCACATTTTATAACACGTAACGGTTATTGAAGGCCGATTGTTTGCATCATCGAATATTTAAATTATAATATTTTACAAGAAATAAGAGCTGACCGACTAAACTGCGATGTTGCATTAACAAGCTCCAAAATGACATATTAGCAACGTCGCATAAACCGGTATCATTTTTTTTGGCAACGTCAAACACTCAAAGTGATGTCATTTTTTTTAGCATTCCACGTCATCTGGCACACTAAGTGGGTCTCTCACTGCATGCGATATTGCTTCATCGCCTGCGACATCGCTCGTAATGTGAATGACATCATCTTTTGCAACGTCTGATCTGCTTCATTACGCGTGTGTTAACCGATGGATTTGGCATACTATTTAGTTAGTTTTATTTGGTGGATTGCTAGTCTTTGTTGAGTTTACATGACAATGGGTTTAGATGGCCATGTTTGTTTCTATTGTCTAAATCCTGAGTTTTGGACTTAATTAGTACTAATGGACATCTTGTATCCATGGGCTCCTTGATATTTCTTGTGATCATCTTTAGTAGGTCACCCGTGGGTACTTTTTGTTTACATTCTATGTGAAGGCCGTCAGTAGGGCGGTAGAAGATATTGAAGGTCGTTCGCAAGGACGGTAGTAGAGGCGAAGATCATTCACATTATAATGGTAGTAGATAAAGGCCACAATCATCAATGCGCGGTAGAAGGATATTGAAGTCAATGATAGGCGGCAACGGAGTTCAAAGCGTCCAATGAAGAAACAGGGAATCGTGGTCCGATGAGTTGTACTTAAGTACGAGAATGGTCCAAGAAGAATTGGCCTTCAAAGATGATTTTATTGGATTCGTCTTCTCAAATACTAAAAAATTGACTATTAAAACTCTAAAAGCATACTAACAGTTCACCCGTAACAAAGGAAACTAGTTCAGCCGGCCAAGGTACAAACAGGTCGACACAAGCCGTGCATGGTTTGGCACCAATGGCCCATGCTAAAAAAGATGCCCCACGCCAAGAAGACTAGCACGAGGCTATGGTGCAGCCCGTGCCAGAGGCCACATGCTACTAGAACAAAGTCAAGACCCCTCAACGCAGCTAAGTATGGGTGTAGGACATCCCGTTTCTAGCGTCCCACGCCGTTCCAAGCTCAATATGCCAAGACCAGCTAGCAGGGTGTGGGAAATCACACAGCCCGTGCCAAAGTTCCTGAGCAAGCACCCTTCCTGAAAATTAACTGTGCCAGTGGCCACGGGCGCGGATTAGAACCTCCATTTTCAGCACCCTGGTGGAGCCCCGCACAAGATGACATGGCCTGCGCCAGGGGTTAGACGCGGCCCACGCAAAGCCTTGCACCCCGCACCTATTGAAGATCTGCACCACACACCAGATTTGTTGCTCCATACACATGAAGGAACACGGCATGTGCCAATCTTTGCTCCAAGGACGCTCCACAGGCTACATCATCTGAGATGCCCCGCGCCGAGCGGTGGCTGAGCTAGGGTTTACCCTATTTTGGCTTTTTTAGGCCCAATTTCCTACTAATATAAATAGATACTTTGTCTAATAGATTTTGACATAAGAATATATCCTATTTTAGATTGAAAGTGTAGCTTGAAGACTCTCTCCTTAGTAGAAACTTTATCTTTTTTGTTTCTTTATTTTGCTTTGATCCTAAGATGTAGAATTCAAATTATTATTTGAATCCAGGAAGAATTAGCCTTCGAGGATGGTTCCCTCGAGTACTACGAAATCAACTACTAGAACTCCCAATTCGGACTAACAGTTTACCCATGGAAAGCAAACAAATTTCAGTCAACAAAAGACCAGCGACCCATGATAGCCCACACTACACGCTCGTGAAGATGCCCACGGTTCACCCTACACAAAGCAACAACACCGGTTCATGATAATGGAGTCAAGTCGTGAAGCATGGAAGGGAAGAGTTGAAGAAATTTGGCTAAGTATGGAACCGGTCCTTGAAAACCTTCATGGACCATGACGAGAGTTCTGAGCAAACACCCATGATGCTTGCAGTCTGTGAAAAGTAGGCCGAACCATAAAAACTACTGAGTGGAAACTGTGGTGCTGCTCGCGGTTCGTGAAGACCTTCACTGACCGTGGCACGAGCCTAGCTTTATGAACCATGGCTTCCCACGGCTATGAATGTTCACGGACCATGCCAGATCTGGCGATCCATACTTAAAGGCTTCACAGACCGTGGCATCCGGTCCGGTCCGTGAAAATTAGGCGGCTAACCTAGGGTTTTGGCCCTTTTGGCCTATTTTGGGCTTATTTTTAGGCCCAATCTCATACTAATATATATAGGACCCTAGTATACTCATTTCCATATACATTAGGAGAGAGAATTCATATCTTGTAACTTGGAGAGCATTTAGGAGAAGGAAGGAGTTCCTTAGTAAGTTTTGTACTTTTTCCTTTTCTTTTCTTCTTGTTTCATCCCAAAGATGTGGAATTCAAATCTATATTTGAATTCCATGTCTAGGGAGTAGTTAGATTAATCTTGGGGAATATTTGGCATATGTGTAGCTTTGGATGCTTTATGAGATTCCTTAAATTCCATCAATCTTTATGTTTATGATATTATTGTGATTGTTCTTGAATGTGACAAATGCATGAACACTACACCACATATAAGCACACACTTTGGGCTATGTTCATGTATGGTGCACTTATTGATTCCCCCTTGAGAAGAGAAACCTGGATGTTTGAATGGGTGGAGGGGAACAATTCCGCGTGAGTGTGTGCACAGGAGATTCGAGGTAACCCTAATCTGCATATCATCGCACCGGTCTTAGCTAATTACTTAACCATTTTCCGATAGGTTATGAGTAGAGATAGTTGATAGTAGCAAGCTAGGTGTTGTGTTAAAACCCTAGTACTATAGATACGGTGCCTATGAACCTAAGGCCTCACGTATAGAGGACCACTGGGAATTAGTGCATTCGTGGTGGAAGCCCAGGACGTAATAGCACGAGGGAGAAATTGAACCACAACAACGGTCGTACCTTTTTGTGATTCCCTAATTATGATGGTTGTGCTGATGGAGGGTTACGAACACCCCCCCCCCAATGTGGCAGGGATGGGAAAGTGTATGCTATCGGTCACATCACGTGTTGTGAACACACTGATAGGTCTTTTGTATGTCTATATGTGAATGAATTGAGTATTGAAGCATTAGAACTACCATGTTCCTAAATTAGTCCCAAGCGCCTAGTATAAATAGTTTACTTGTTTGTTTATTTCATACTTGCAGTTATTAGTTGAAAATACCAAACCCCCCACCCCCTCCCCCCCAGTTTGCATGTTTACATTAGTAGCTAATCATTTCACTCGTTCGGATTAACGACCCGTACGAGGCTGTGTTTTGACTTTTACTTGAACCCTAGCATCTCTGTGGACAAAACCAGGGCTTGTCGCTTACTACCCTTTGGTAGCCTAGAAGCGAGAAACGGGTGCAGAATAAAAATCTTATCGTTGAACATCCCACGGGACTAGTGCCTTGGCCCGGATCAATTAAATTGTGCTTGATGCAACTGTATTAAACACCCCGGGTTGGGGTAGGTCAAATTTTAGTGATGCTATCAGGAATGCTTTCCAGTTCAAGTATTAGTTGAGCATAGCATTTTAGTAGAGTAGTTAGTAGTGTCTTTTAATGTTTGTCTTTTGTTTGTTTTGTTTGTTGTGATTTGAGCTTTGGTTATATTTTTCTTATTACTTTGATCATGTTTGCTATTGTATTATTGGAAGGATAGTGCGACCCTAGTTTATGGTACATACCGTTACCACGAATCTAGGTGTTTTGCATTCCCTAACTAATTCCACGGGTAAGTGGGTGAGAAAGAGAAAGAGAGTTAGATCGGAGGTTCAATTTAGAGGTTTGAGTTTTGAGGAATTAACACATGAATGGCGGAGGACAACCGCACTTGAGAGAGCTTATGGCTCCTAACTTAGAGAATCAACCACTATGTATCACATTCCCGCCTTTGCCTCCAAATGACTTGTGAGCTAAAAAGTGGTATGAGACACTGACTTCTTACATTCCACAGTTTAGGCGGAGAGGATCCGAACAAAAAAATTTTAGAATTCCATTTTGTATGCACGAACATGAAGCTGCCGGGAGTGTTAGAAGATGATTACAACTTAAGAGCATTCCCCTTTTCACTACTAGATGTAGCAAAAGACTGGTTGTATTATTTTCCACCGGGGTGCATAGGGTCATGGATGAAAATGAAGCAGCAGTTTTTGGAGAAATATTTTCCGACTTCAAAGTCTGCCAGTTTGAAGAAATAGTTGTCCAACATCACTCAAGGAGCGACTGAGAGCTTATATGAGTATTGTGAGAGATTCAAGAGGCTTCTTGCAAGTTGTCCCTACCATCCCTTCAAGGAAGGTGACTGGTCTATTACTTCTTCGAGGGCTTGTGTGATAAGGACATGAGGATAGTTAATGCCGCGTGCAACTATTCTATCACCAACGAGAGCCCAAAGGATGCTATGGAACTTTTTGAAGAGATGGCCAACGGGATGAGGCAATTCGGTACAAGGTCGAAGGTTATGGTCTTGGATGAACCCGCACACACACTGAAGTTTGAGGAGCAAGTCAAAGGTCTAACATCTATGATGAAAGAGCTTTTGCGAGGAAAGGTTCACCAAGTTAATATGTGTGAGGTTTACAACTTTGATCACAACTCCAAGAAATTCCCCGAGATCATTGGTGATATGCAAGAGGTGAATGTCGTGGACTACAACAACCAGGAGAGACCTCAATTTGCTAGAGCTCAACAATAAGGGTTTCAGGGGAACCAGGGTGAGGCAAGACCGGACCCCTATTCAAACCTATTCAATCCGAGATAGGGATCATCCCAACTTTCGATGGAGTGATGACAATCAACCTCAAGGGTATAGGGGTGGACAAGCACCGCCTCAATACATCCAACAATCATACCACACTTTACAAGTCGGATAGGGGGGAGATCTTGGATGCCATCGGACAATGGGGGAAGAAACATACAATTTTTACGGAAAAGAAAAGGAGGGAAATTGAAAACCTTGGTACTAGAGTCTTCTCAAGTATCAAGAACCTTGATACTCAAGTTGGACAACTCGCCACCTCGGTGAGCCGACTTGAAGTAAAAGCATCCGGCAAGCTACCTTCCCAGCCGGAGGTGAATCTGAGAAATGTTAGCGCACTCAAGTTGAGAAGTGGGAAAGAGCTTCGCGAAACCGAGGTAGTGGAGACTACCAAAGCAAAGTTACAAGAAGAAGATATGGTCATCAAGGAAGCACCCTCCAAGGAGCTTCCACCACCCAAGGTTCAAATTGCAATTCCACCTCCGTTTCCAAGTGTTTTGAGGGGAAGGCCAAAGGTGGAGACAAATGAGGCCAACATTTGGAAAGTCTTCGAAAAAGTGGAGGTATTTATCCCTACCTTGGAATTGATTGACAACGTGCCTTCATTTGCTAAATTTCATAAGGTTGCATGTATTAAAAAATGAGTAGACCACCTAAGAAGTTAGAGAAGCTAAGAATTAGGGAAGTCACAATTTTGAATCATAAGAATTTTCCTAAGAAATGTGATGACCCCGGAATATTTTCTATCTCGATTTCTTTAGGTGGGACACTTGTTGAACATGCCATGATAGAATGTGATTCTCTTTAGTCTATTTGAATGTCTTGAAATTGGTGAACTAAAGGAGACTAGAGTCATTGTTCAACTCGTCGATCATTCCCAAGCTAGCCCTAGAGTGCTAGTGAAAGATGTGATGGTACGAGGGGGCAAGTTGGTTTTTCCGGCAGAATTTTATGTCCTAGACGTAGCGCACGATGGTAGTGCACCCAAAATCCTTTTTGGGAGACCTTGTCTAAATATTTCTATGACTAAAATTGATGTCCACTCGGGAATCTTGGCTCTAGAAGATGACTTAGACAAGGTGGAATTTGACATTTATAAATCTAAGCACGATTCAACAAAACCTTCTCTTATGTGCAAAGGTGTAACCCTTTTTGATGAGCATGATAATCTTGAACCTTCATGTGTTGCAAATGATCATGAATCTTTTGATGAAGAATTTGTTGAGGAACCCAACAAATTGCATGATTTGATCCATGATATGTCTGTGCTAGGTTGTTTTTCTATACTAACAAATTTGCAGCAGGAAAAGGAAAGTGTCGAGGAATTAATACCTCCTCGACCTCCTCCTAACCCCAAGGTGACATTTAAGGAGTCGATGTTGGCAAGAAAATGAGAAACATTTCTAGGTACCAAAAAGGGGTACAAATGTAAGGATGGTACCAACCAGATATTTCATTGTAAATGGGGTTTCTAATTGATGTTTTAAAATTCTAGGGGTTGGATGTGAAATTTCCCTATTTTACATTTAATTCTAAGTATGAATATCAACATTTCCTCATTATTCTCTCATATTTTTCTAAAATTTTCTCTCTCTTCTCTTTTCCTCTCGAACGCATAAAACCTCCTTATTCTCTCTCATCTCCATTTATCCTTATTCTCTCTCCAATTCAAATATTCTTCTTCTCTCTCCTCTTCATTTCTCTTCCATTCAACTGCAAATGTCTCCTCTCCAATGCAAATCGAGCTCAATTTCTTCCATTCAACCCCACATCCTCTTCATTTTTCTTCCTCCTTTCTTCCGCACAATTTTTGGAGTTTTTCGGTGAATTCTCCAACGGCCGAACACAATAGAGCTTTGTTTTGTGTTTATCTTCGAAGGTAATGTCTTTGCTCGGAGTTTTTATGCATATTTTGTAGTTTTTTCAATTTTTGTTTGCTTTTTTTTGTTCATGTGATTTTCTAGGGTTTATGTTGTTCAATGTGTTAATATTTGGGGATTTTTCCATTTTTTGTGTTTTGTGAGTTGTTCTTACGCATTCGTACTAATATTTGTATTGCTATTGTTGTTTATTAGATGTCTAAGGAGATTTACATCATAGTTGCTGCAATCGAGAAGGAAGAAGGATTTGTAAGTTTATAGAATTTTTGGCTATGACGTTTCATGAACGGTTAATGATGTTTCTCGTTTTCAGTGTGATGTTTCAGGTTTTAGACTTTAAGTACTGTTACCATCGTTGTTGTGATGCTTTAATTTCAGCGCTTGATACTTGTAGTTTTTTCATGCTTAAGTGTGCGATTGATGTTCAGTTTTGGTTGTGAGTGATAGCTTAGGGTTTTGTTGCGACTTGTGCTAATTTTTTTTGTTGTTGATGTTCCTTAGATGTCTAATAATGCTTGCCCAATGTTGCTGCAATCGAGAAGGAAGGATGATCTGTAAATTTTGTAATTTTGCAGATGTGATGTTTTAAATACTGTTGTTGATTTTTCAGATTTTTAGTGTGATGTTTCATGTTTAGGGTTCAAGTACTGTTATCTGTGCTGGTGTAATGATTTCATTTCAGCATTTAATGCTTGTAGTGTTTTAAGTGTGCAATTAATGTTCAGTTTTGTTGTTTTGATTGTGTGTGTGATATCTTAGGGTTTTGTTTCTATCTGTGCTAATATTTGTGTTGTTGCTGTTGTTTGCTAGATGTCTAAGAAGATTTGCATCAGTGCCGCAGCAATTGAGAAGGAAGAAGGATTTGTCTCAATTTTCAGCAGTGATGTTTCAGGTTCAGTTAATGATGTTTCTCAATTTCTGTGTGATGTTTCAGGTTTTAGGCTTTAAGTACTGTTATCAGCGTTAGTGTGATGTTTTAATTTCAGCGCTTGATGCTTGTGGTGTTTTTATGCTTAAGTGTGCAATTGGTGTTCAGTTTTGATCCTGTGTCATATCTTAGGGTTTTGTTACGATTTGTACAAATTTTTGTGTTGTTGTTTTTTCTTAGATTTATAAGAACGCTCGCCACTGATTTTGCAATCGAGAAGGAAGTAGGATCTATAATTTTTGTTATTTTTCAGATGTGATGTTTAACATACTATTGTTGATGTTTCAGGTTTTCTGTGTGATGTTTCATGTTTAGGGTTCAAGTATTGTTATCTATGCTAGTGTGATGATTTAATTTCAGTATTTGATGGTTGAAGTATTTTAAATGTGCAATTGATGTTCAGTTTTGTTGTTTTGATTGTGTGTGTGATATCTTAGAGTTTTGTTTAGATTTGTGCTAATATTTGTGTTGTTGTTGTTGTTTGTTAGATGTCTAAAATATTTGCATCCCTGCTGCTGCAATCGAGAAGGAAGAAGAATTTGTCTCAATTTTCAGCAGTGATGTTTCAGGTACAGTCAATGATGTTTCTCAATTTTTATGTGATGTTTCAGGTTTTAGGCTTTAAGTACTGTTATCTGTGTTGGTGTGGTGTGATATTTTAATTTCAGCGCTGATGCTTGTGATGTTTTCATGCTTAAGTGTGCAATTGATGTTCAGTATTGATTGTGTGATATCTTAGGGTTTTGTTACGATTTGTGCAAATTTTTGTGTTATTGTTATTGTTTCTTACATGTCTAAGAATACTTGTCCACTGTTGTTGCAATTGAAAAGGAAGTAGGATCTGTAAAAAAATTTTCATGTGATATTTTACATATTGTTGTCTATGTTTCTAGTGTTTCATGTAATGTTTCATGTTTAAGTTTTAAGTACTCTTATCTGTGTTGGTGTGATGCTTTAATTTCAGTATTTGATGCTTGTTGTGTTTTAAGTGTGCAATTGATGTTCAGTTTCGTTGTTTTGATTGTGTGTGTGATATCTTAGGGTTTTGTTACGATCTGTGCTAATTTTGTGTTGTTGTTGTTATTTCTTAGATATTGTCCATGTCAGACCTCTAAGATTCCATTCATGAGATATTAAAAAAATTGTATGAGGTACCATGATCCCGAAGGTGTTTCCTTGAATAAAGAATTGTACTCGGCCTTTGATCTTTTCACTGATGGAAAATGAGAGTCATCCTCTTCAAAACCAGCAGGAGAAGGAAAGTTTGTGGAAAAGCCAGCAGCAAAGGGAAACAAGTCGGGAAAAAATAGAATTTGATTGTTTAGAATGTATTTTTTGACATTGATTTTTAAATGAAGATGGTCGATTGTTAGTGTTAGTGTTGAGACGCTCGATTGTTATTGATGTTTTTGCTTGATTTGAACATTTTCAGTTTTTAGGTTAAGGCATTTGAACCCCTTTGTAATGAATGATGTTTGATAGTTATGGTGATAGCCATTTTTACATGTTAACGTAAAACTTCAAATTAAAGTTTGCAACTTTTATATGCTAATTTTATATGTATTTGTAGTGCCAGTGATAATTCAATGATTTTTTTTTTGATTTTGAGTTGTCAGTTTATGATGTTTTATGTCTTGTTCATCTGTAATATACGTAAAGCAGTACATATCATTTTACATCTGTAAATTATCATGTAAATAAAAATAAGATCAGTGGATAGAAGTGGAACGTCAAAATAGTTTTTTCAAATACTACAACAGTGGAATGTATATTTTTAACTTATTTTAATAAGATATTTTACAAATGTTAGTTTGATATTTTAATTTTATAATTTGGGTAATATGCAAATATAACCCTATATGTTGGAGAAATTGCAAATATAACCCTGAGTTATTTTTTAGTGCAAATATAACCCTAACTATTATACATATGTGCAAATATAACCCTAACTATTATACATATGTGCAAATATTACCCTAAAGCCATTATTTCCGGCATTGACTGACTGGGGTTATATTTGCACTGTCAATTATCGCAGGATTATATCTGCACTTTCATTATTGCAAGGTTATATCTGCACTTTCATCAATTATATAGGGTTATATATGCACTTTTCTCTAATAATTTTTATATGATGTTTAACTATTTTAGTTTGATGTCTATTTTAGTATAATTATTTAATTTGATGGTTTAGAGTTTTTATTTGATGTTATTTATTTTAAATTTGATATTTTATCACTTATATGTGAATTATAGTTTTAAAGCCCAAAATTTGGACATAATTTCAGCACAAACTTTTGGCCTGAACCCTGTGACTTGCAACAGTAACGGTTGCAGGAATTTTACCGGAACACTCATCAGCAAGGCACACCATATAGCAACAACATGATAATACACTTATTATGTTATTCATCAATTCAATTTTACGGCGAAAGTTTTATGAACGCACACAACTTCCTAAGATTTTAAAACAATACGTGCTATCTCCAATCTCTGCAGAAGGTGTGATTAATTCTATTACAAATCTCACACTTCGTTTGGTTGTTCATTGGGGTATTGAGGAGATGGCCAGGCATACACTTTGCTCCCTCCTTCCCATAATTCAGCTAATATTTTGCAACAATCAATCTCTATGATAGAATGATTTGCCGTAATCAATTGTATTATTGATATCTAAATATATAGAGAGTACAATAGAGTACAATAGAGGTGTAATAAGGAAAGAACTCTAATCATAATAAATCATAATCTAATCAGGAGTCTGATTTATCCTAACACCCCCCCTCAAGCGGAGCGTCGGATGCTCGCCGACGCACAGCTTGGACCTGAAGAACTCAAACAACGGACGAGAGAGCCCCTTGGTGAAAATGTCCGCAATCTGAAGAGAAGTCGGAACATGAGCAACACGCAGCTTTCCAGATGTCACCAACTCACGAACAAAATGGTAGTCGATGTCGATGTGCTTCGCCCGCTTGTGAGCCACTGGATTCTGAGCCAAGAAGATAGCACTACTATTGTCGTATAACAACAGTGGAGAACCAGAAAGCGGAAACCGAAGATCACGAAGCAAATGAGTGAGCCAGACCACTTCTGAGGCAGTGTTGGCAAGAGCACGGTATTCAGACTCAGTGCTAGAACGAGAAACAGTGGGTTGTTTCTTGGCACTCCAAGAAACCAGATTCCCACCAAGAAAAACTGCATAACCATAAGTGGACCGACGAGTCTCCAGACAGCGAGCCCAATCAGCATCAGAGTATCCTAACACATCAGGAGTACTAGCAGAACAAAACCGGAGACCAAAGTGAAGAGTGCCACGAACATACCGCAAAATCCGAGTCACAGCAGCAAAATGATCATCTCTGGGATCCTGAAGAAATTGACTCACCGTGTTGACCGAGAATGCCAATCCGGGCGAGAGATGGTGAGATACTGGAGAGCACCAACAAGAGAACGATAAAGGGTAGGATCCCGAAATGGAGGACTAGTAGAGCTGTGAAGCTGCGAACCAGCAACAAATGGAGTAGAAACCGGTGCCGCGGCAGACATACCGGCCCGATTCAAAATATCTCGAGCATACTTTGCTTGGCCAAGCAGTAATCCTGAGGAGGTAGGCGAAACTTCAAGACCAAGAAAGTAATGAAGAGCACCAAGATCCTTGATAGCAAACTCTCTGTGTGTCCAATCAATGAACTGGCGAAGAAGAGTCGAGTCATTGCCCGTAAGGATGATATCGTCCACATACACGAGTAGGTACAGTAACGACGACCCTCTCGAAAGGACAAACAAAGAAGTATCAGCTGAGCTGCACCGAAAACCAAGCTGTGTCAGATAGCTGCTGAAACGCTGGAACCAAGCCCGGGGAGCCTGCTTAAGACCATAAATGGCCTTTCGCAAACGACAAACATAGTCTAGATGGACATTATCCTGATAACCAACGGGCTGCTTCATGTAGACTGGAACATCAAGAACACCATTAAGGAAAGCGTTCTTGACATCCAACTGATGAAGAGGCCAGGAACGCATGGTGGCTATGGCGAGAACCGTCCTAACAGTGGAGGCTTTGACCACAGGACTGAAAGTGTGGTCAAAATCAAAACCTGGAATCTGCGAGAAACCCTGCGCCACAAGTCTAGCTTTGTGCCGCTCAATAGTGCCATCTGGTCTATACTTGAGCCTATAGACCCATTTGGAACCAACAATGTTGACATTCGAAGGTCGAGGCACCAAATCCCAAGTGTGCTGACCACGAAGAGCGGCCATCTCATCATCCATGGCTGAAACCCAGGCTGGATCCTGAAGGGCAGAGCGATAATCAGTGGGTTCTGTCTGAGAGAGGAGTGCGGCAGTGAGACCATGAGCAATAATATCCGAATAATCCCGGCGCTGAATGGCTCCAGTAGAAGATCGAGTGGCCATTCGATGAGTATGAAGCTAGGGCGGCGAAGCTGGAGGAGTCGAACCAGCTGATGACACCGAGGAAGATCGAGATGCGCTGATCGGAGAGTGGCCGTCGGAAGTCGCCGGAGAAAGAATAGCCGATACTGGCTGAGACGTGGTGGCCGGTGGCTGAGACGGTAGCTGAGGAGTAATAGCCAGCGGCTGAGATATGGTGGGCATTTTCCGAGGGGCCAGGTCTAGGTCGGCCGTCCAGATGGAAGATGGTGGTGAAGGAGGGGCAACTGGAATAGGCACAGACACAGGCGTGGCAGCCCCAATCGATGAAGTAACAGTTCCATAAAAAAATGATGAAATCTCCAGATCTGAAATCGAACGATTGTCCGTGGAAGATGAGACATAAGGGAAGAAAGTTTCATCAAAACGAACGTGGCGAGAAATATAGATGCGCCCAGAAGTCGGGTCAAGACACTGGAAGACCTTGTGACGAGGGCTATAGCCAATAAAAACACAGGGAATGGATCTGGGTGCAAACTTATCAGTAGCAGTGGCACGCAAACATGGAAATGCACGGCAACCAAACGGGTGAAATAGGGTATAATCAAGCACATGACCAAAAACAACCTCAAAAGGTGATTTGCCACTCAGAACTGAACTAGGCAGACGGTTAATATGTAAACCGCAGAGGAGAAAGCTTCCACCCAATAGCAGTGCGGCACAGAAGAGTGAAAAAGCATGGCAAGACCAGTCTCTGTGATGTGACGATGCTTCCGCTCAGCCCGGCCATTCTGAGCAGGTGTATAGGGCGAGGACATCTGATGATGAATGCCACATGATAGGAGATGAGCCTAAAGTCGGTGATTAGTAAACTCGGTGCCACCATCAGTCTGAAAAATTTTAACCCTTGCAGAAAATTGATTCTCAACGAATTTCTGGAACTGGATGAAAGTGTCATAGAAATCTGACTTATGCCGCATCGGAAGAAACCATGTGAATCGCGAAAAATCATCAATGAAAACGGCATAGTAAGAGAAACCATCGACAGATAAAACAGGAGCCGATCCCCACAAATCACAATGTACTTTATCCAATAAACCAGTAGCGCCGCTTGTCACAAGTGGAAAATGGCAAACGACTACTCTTGACCATCTGACAAGGAGAGCAACTGACAGGTGTAGGCATAGCAGAAGTAACAGAAATAAGGCCCCGTCGATTCAATAACTGAACAGTATCATGAGACACATGACCGAGGCGAGAGTGCCACTTCTCAAAAGAAGCATGAAGCTTTGTAGAGCGTAGTTCGCCTAAAAGACTGGAATCACCAGTCTCAAGAAAATAAAGACCAGACCTATGCCGACCTTTACCAATTATCGCCCCTGTAAGCTTGTGCTCAATGGAAAATGTATCAGCATCAAATATGACACGGACAGGTAGATCACGAGTAAGCTTACTAATGGACAATAAACTTCTAGTAATCTTAGGGACCACAAGGACATCATTAACAGAGAAACCAGATAAATGACATTGGCCGATGTGAGAAATAGATAATGATTCACCATTTCCAACAAGAATAGAATCAGAACCAAGATAACGTTGTACCTGATCAAGATGACTGGTGTGAGCAGTGATATGAGATGTAGCACCGGAATCAACGATCCACTGATTCGACGAAGAATGACGGTTGGGACCATACAAACTGGCCTGAAACAACACCTTATCCGCAATCCAATTTGTGGAGCAATCTTCCCGACATATAGGACCCAAATAAACCATCATAACAGACCAAAAATAGCAAGAAAAAAAAGCTGTATTTATCAACGGTAAAACGAAGACGAAGTTCCAGATTAATTTCGAAGACTCCGTAATTCCCAAAGGCAAGAGTAATGCGAAGCTGGTACCCTTAGTCCAGTCAACAAAAGCGGGCGAAGCTGATGATTTCAAAACCAACAGTTGATGATTTCAACTTCCAAAACCAACAGATTTCTTCTCTGCCAACAGATTTCAAAACCAACAGTTGATGGTACCATTCTTCTCTGCCATCAGATTTCTGAACTTCAAAAAATGTGAGATTTGCAAGATCGCAAATTTGAAGTTAAAATATGCGTACGAAGTTTTTGCTCTTGTTAGGGTTTAGGTCTTTGGATCAGACTCTGCTCTGATACCATGATAGAATGATTTGCCGTAATCAATTGTATTATTGATATCTAAATATATAGAGAGTACAATAGAGTACGTGTAATAAGGAAAGAACTCTAATCATAATAAATCATAATCTAATCAGGAGTCTGATTTATCCTAACACTCTATCTGCAAATTTTACCGAAGTTTTGGTGAACAAACAAGCATTTATGGGCTAGTTGATAGCATTGAGCGTCAAAATCAAACAGAACTTCAGATTCAGCTTACCTAAAAACACTATGGATTTGGCTCCGGTGATTATAAAAGACGAATCATTCTAGAAATAGATCGTAGCTCAGAATCCTCTTCTGAAATATCAGCAGCGTCGTCTCCTCTTCGAGCCGAACTACTCTCAATCATCCATTGCCTAGAATGGATGCTCAAACGAGGAATATCGGAGGTGAATCACTGGAATCAACCGCCGCCTCCTCGAACCTCCCCTTCCTCACCGGAATCAGTCGCTGATTCAACCTTCGTGACGCCGGCGCATTCGATCTTTGCATCGCCGACGCTAACCTCTCGAATCCGGTGCCTCACGATTCTGACCTTGACGACGTCGGCGGAAAACCCTAGCGAAACCCTCGCATCGGCACCGGAGAACCTTGCCAAATTCGATGCCGACTCCAAAGAGTTGGTTTTGAAAGAAAACCAGAGCACAAAGAAAAATGTTTGGTGCAGTAAAAAACTTACTACTTTTCTTCATTCATTTGGCTATAAAAAGAGTTGAAAAATAAGTTACAAATGTAGGAATAACTACAGCTCCTAAATACTCCTAAATGCTCCTAAATGAGAAGGAGAACATGGGTGAATTGCATGCACCTCCTAAATGCTCCTAAATGAAATGGAGAACATGGGTGAATTGCATGCACCTCCTAAATGCTCCTAAATGAAAAATAAAAAAACCGACAAGGTTATTAATATAACAAATCACCCCCTAATCTTGTCGTTGCTTATGTTGTGTCGGCAACACCAATCTTGCTCCTTAGCTCCTGGAAACGAACTCGTCCAAGTGACTTCGTCAGTAAGTCGGCAAGCTGAGCTTCAGTGTTGACGTGATCGATTTCAAGTTCACCTTGCTCCACGTAATTTCGAATCAAATGGTATTGGGTGTCGATGTGTTTGCTCCGATCATGAAACACTGGATTTCGGCTGAGATCAATTGCCGATTTGTTGTCCACCAGCAGCCTTGGTACTTGTGGTGGCTCGTTTTTCAGCTCTCCTAACAGCCTGCTAAGCCATATTCCTTGACAAGCTGCAGTTGCAGCTGCGATATACTCCGATTCACAGGATGATATTGCTACCACCCTTTGCTTTTGCGACTGCCAACTTACAGGACCTTGGCCGAGGAAGTAAATTAAGCCCGTCGTGCTCTTTCGATCGTCTACATCTCCTGCCAAATCAGCGTCGCTATATCCTGTCAAACTTAGAACTCCATCTCCTCTCCTGTAAGAAATTCCAAAATTTAGAGTTCCTGCAACATAACGAAGTAGATGTTTCACTGCTGCATAGTGATCCGAGTGAGGCTCCTCCATAAATCGACTAACGTAGCCGACTGCATATGTGATGTCTGGCCTTGTGTGCACCAGATATCTCAAACTCCCCACTAAGCTTCTGTATAATGTGGCGTCAACTAAACTTCCTTCACCAACTTTGCGCAGCTTGAGTCTTGCCTCCATTGGAGCAGCACATGGATTGCAATTAGCCATTCCCGCTCTCTGCAATAACTTCTTCGCATAAGCTGCTTGACAGAGAGTAATTTCACCATCCTTTCTCTGTACCTGAATCCCTAGATAATAACTAAGATTTCCGAGATCACTCATATTGAACAAAATGATCATCTCTGCTTTGAACTTGGTCACTTCTAGGATTGAGGCTCCAGTGATTATTAGGTCGTCGACATAAACACCAACTAGGAGCAGCAGCTCTCCATTACCTCGATGATAGACTGCGTGTTCAGCTTCACTACGCTCAAAACCGAGATCGCGAAGACTAGCATCAAGCTTCGCGTTCCAAGCTCTCGGAGCCTGACGAAGGCCATAGAGAGCCTTTTGAAGTCGTAAAACTTTGTGCTCCTCGCCTTGAATTACAAACCCTGGTGGCTGTTGAACGTAAACCTCCTCGGTCAGTTCACCGTTGAGAAAGGCGGTCTTCACGTCCATATGGTGAATGGGCCAGCCATGGTGAGCAGCGAGTGCGATCAGTACTCGCACTGTTTCCAACCTCGCGACAGGAGCGAAAACCTCATCGAAGTCCACCCCCTGACGCTGCACATAGCCTTTCGCGACCAATCGCGCCTTCCGTTTCATCACCTCTCCATTTTCATCGCGTTTGAGTTTATAAACCCATTTCAGTCCAATTGCTCGTTTTCCTGCAGGTAGCACAGAAAGATACCATGTTTGATTCGTATCAATGCTAGCCAGCTCTTCCACCATCGCTGCACGCCACCCCTCATCCTTCTCGGCTTCAGTGAAAGACGCCGGTTCGTCAGCGATGAGGAGACACAGTTCATCATCTCTGGTTTCAACAGGGATTGTCGAGTCAAGTAAATTATCCATCGTGCGATACCGTCGAGGCACCTCGCCCGGAGATGACTCCGTTGCAGCAGTTGGCGGGGATACAAACTCGACCGTTGGTGCAGTCGGTGTTGCAGTCGGTGTTGACGGTTCCTTGTTCGTGTCTTGTTCATCGGTTCCGGTGAAACTCCGGACATGCGAGGACGAGCCATTTTTTGTCGTGTGGTTACCTGCAACAGTTGAGACAAAATGATCGACAGAAAATGTCTCCATTATCGGCGGATTGCGCTTCTCTTCGCCGTCTGCTGAGTTACTCCAATCCCATGCGGTGTCCTCATCGAAAACAACATCGCGGGAGCACTTCACTCGATCCGTGGTCGGGTCATAGACACGGTACGCCGTTGTACCTGGTTCATACCCAAACAGAACCATTGGCTTGCTCCTATCGTCCAATTTCTTCATGTGTGGGTCAGTGGTCTTGACGTGAGCCAGGCACCCAAAAACACGCAGGTGTTGCACGCTTGGCTGACGTCCGTGCCAAGCTTCGTAGGGTGTCTTGCCCGCTACACTTTTCGTCGTTCCACGGTTCAGCAAATAGACCGCCGTCGTCACTGCTTCTCCCCAGAACTTCATCGGCATCTCCTTAGCCTTCAAAAGGCAGCGAGCCATTCCAACCACGGTTTGGTTTCGTCGCTCAACTACGCCGTTTTGCTGCGGCGTATATGGTGCCGTGAGTTGCTGATGAATGTCGTGCTCCGAGAAGTAATCACAAAGACTATGGGCGGTGAACTCACCACCGCGGTCAGTGCGTAGTGCCTTCAGTTTGCATCCACTCTCGAGTTCAGCTGCTGCAACTATCTTCTTGATCGCGTCCGCGGCTTGATCCTTTGAGGCAAGCAAAGAAATCCACATATATCGACTATGGTCATCTACCATTAGAAGAAAATATCGTTTACCTCCTGGCGTGGGTGGATCGATCGGCCCGCATAAGTCCGCATGCACCAAGCCGAGTCGCTCATTCGCACGATTCCAAGCCTGCTTAGGGAATGTTGCTCGCTTTTGCTTCCCCGTGAGACAAGCATCGCACAGCCGCTCCGCGTCATCAATCATTGGGAGACCATGCACTAGGTTGTCACGCGACAAATGCCGGAGTGCCTCAAAATGCATGTGCCCGTAACGTGCGTGCCATCTCCATCTATCCTCGAAGCCGTGCACGGCTAGACACACAGGGCGCGCCAGGTTGAGGTGCAACACGTAGAGACGCCCACAGTTTCTCGGCACCCGCGCGAGCAAACTCCCGTCCTGGTCACGTAGATGGAGCCATCCGTGCCGAATGTGCGCGTCGTACCCGAGTTCGTCCAGCTGCCCCAGGGAGACGATGTTGCTGTGTAGTTGGGGTATGTAGTACACCTCCGTGAGCGTGAGGTGTTCACCATTTCGGCACGTGAAGAGGATCGCGCCAATGCCTTCAATTTCCACTGAGGTGTCATCTCCAAGTTTGACGGAGCCTCGCACGTTTGTGTCCAACTCGGAGAAGTGATCACGTCTTCCGCACATGTGGGCACTTGCTCCTGAATCCAGGAACCACGTTATGTCACATTGGCCGGCTTGCTTTGTCGACCTAGCTTGTGACCGAACCTCGTTGAGCAACACATGACCGTCGGTTGCCTGAGTCCCGGTTGTGAGAGAGTGTAGTCTCACCACAAGTAGTGATGCCTCCTCTTCTTGATTTTGCACAAGGTTTGCTCGTCCCTTCCGTTCACGCCGTGGTTCGGGGCAATCCTTGGAGATATGGCCGGCATACTTGTTACAATTGTAACACTTCACATTCGTCATGTCACGATCGCCGCTCGAAGCACGCTGGCCACCGTCTCGCCCGCCGTTTGTTAGCTTCTTCCATTTTTGGAAACCCTTGCCTTTTCCGCTGCTCCCGGGGTTGTTGCTCTTACCACGTGCAATCCATTCTTGTTCTGTGAGGAGGACTTGACCACTTGCTTTGCCCGTGGAATTTATGAAGCACCGCTCAGAAGCCGACCAGCCTCCCGATTAGCTCCTCAACAGTCATGCCGTCCAGCTCGAGGAGTGTCTCAATCGAGCACGCAATCTGAGCGTACTGGCTCGGAACCTCCCGCACCTCCTCGACGGCGTCACCCAAAGAGCGGAGGTTATTAACAATGCCTGTGATGCGCATGCCAAAAGCATCGAGTGATTCACCTTCCTTGAACGCAATCTGTTCGAATTCTTTGCGTAGTCGTTGCGCCGTCGCTTCTCGCACGCGATCCACTCCGACTCGCATCATTCTAATTGCCTCCCAAGCTTCATGAGCCGTGTTTTTCACGGCTAGGGCTGGCACCATCTCAGGCGGGACTGCTCGTATCAGCGCCGACAATGCCGCCATGTCCTCGCGCTCATCTGGTTCGCCTTCGCCGGAAACTGCCTGCCACAACCCTTGGGCGCGTAGATTGATCTTCATCACAAGGGACCATTCAATGTAATTGGTTGCTGTCAGCGTAGGATACACAATGTTGCCGCCAAGATTTATCCGTTCGTGGACGATCACTTCGTTATGGTTCCGCCGTGCCATGCTCCGTCCACGCTGCCTTCCACGTCCCCGCGGTGGCGACAACGAAATCTCGTTCTCGCCAGACATTGTCGCCGTGATCGTGCGTGCTCTGATACCAAATGTTGGTTTTGAAAGAAAACCAGAGCACAAAGAAAAATGTTTGGTGCAGTAAAAAACTTACTACTTTTCTTCATTCATTTGGCTATAAAAAGAGTTGAAAAATAAGTTACAAATGTAGGAATAACTACAGCTCCTAAATACTCCTAAATGCTCCTAAATGAGAAGGAGAACATGGGTGAATTGCATGCACCTCCTAAATGCTCCTAAATGAAATGGAGAACATGGGTGAATTGCATGCACCTCCTAAATGCTCCTAAATGAAAAATAAAAAAACCGACAAGGTTATTAATATAACACAAAGATTTCCGATGCGTAACCCATCTAGGGAGGCGTATTCGAACTTCTCCATATCCGATTCTCAGCTCCAAGACAATGAAATTAGCTGATGCGATGACAGAGAAGACGATGCGGCGAGGCGACAGCGAGGCGGCGACGGCGGAGAGTTGCCTGTCTAGATTGTGTTCCTTTGGTAATTTCAGGCGACGGCGAGCAAAGGAAGATGATGGAAGGCGCGTTGTTTGTGTAATTTTCTGATATTGTTTGGTCGCCCACATTAATTTAATTCATATTTAACATTTTACTTTAAAATTATTTATTTTATTTAAATAAATTATAAAAATTTACTATTTTTATATGATATTTGTCGATTTGGATCAACCCATGACCCAGTCTAACCCAACCTAATCCAACCTTTTTTTTTCCAAACCAATCCATTCATATATTTATAATAAAGTTGGCAAGAGCCTTACACTTTTGTCGAGGAGATGTGATATATCCTTACATAAAGGTTTGGAAAATAAAACCTTAACATCTAGAAACCTCTATGACTAATTGAACGGTAAATATAACTAAATTAAGAAACAAGTAAAAAAAAATTACAAGAAATAAAATAATGATTGCTAATAACAAGGCTCATGTTTATTGAGTCGAATCGGACCACCCAACCCGAGCCAAAAACGTGATTCAACTAGCCGACGAGTTGCACACCTCACCGACAAGCACACATTTCCTCCAAATGCTTATTTGAGAGACCATTTTTAACAGAGGCTACAAATTCAAAGCTCAAACCAAAAATAAATTACCTTGGAACCCAAATACTTCATTGGCATTTTCAGAAAACCCAGATGAACAGCCGTACCTACGGGCAATTCATTGGGAAAAAAAAAAGGCAGTAGTTTCTGATTTTAGTTGAAATGTATGTAATTTTACTTTTAGTTCTACCTTGTAGATTCACCATTTCTCAAACACATATAACCCATTGGCTAAATCTACCTTCTCGAGTAAATATATATTCCCCCTCCCCAACACAAAGCAAAAGTCCTTTTTTAAGTTACCATGAGAAACACGACTCTTTATCTAAAAACAATGAAACTTTGTTGCTCGAATCGTTCTGCTCATTGAAGTAACTGACATATTGACAGCAGTATTTATCTCAATCATGGGGAAAAACAACCAACATCAATCAGTACTTCTCAAGTTCACAGAGAATCAGAATAAACTATCTGTTTACTGCATGGACTAGCATTAAGAACCATTCAATAGTATTATTCCCGGGATCATTCTTTGAGAAGTTCAGCGTACAGAGCTTTGATCTCCTCAACGTCATCAGAACTTCCCAAGAATATTGGTGATCGCTCGTGAATCTTCTCTGGCACTAGGTCAAGAGCCTGCAAAAGACAAATTCATATCTCGTTCTTGTTACCCCCATCAACTCCACAGTATAAACCAGTAAGACTGCTACACAAAAAATGCGAGCTCGTAATTGATTATGGAGATCTAAAAGTTCATTTTCTCTTTTCTCGACAATCGGAGGTTCTCACAGACACAAACTACTTAATGAACTCCAATTTCAGTAGTACAAACTATGGAAGCATTTATATCCAATCAATCAATCATACCCTTCCCTTTCCTGTGAATGCTTCTCCTCCAGCTTGTTCCATCAAGTAAGACATGGGGAAGACCTCGTACAGAACTCTGTTGCAGAAGAAGATCATATTCATTGTTTTATCTCAATTCTTAGCATCTTACTGCTGTAAATAAAGAAAACCCATAAGATTTTTAGCATCATAAAATCAGCACACAACTTACCGCAATTTCCCATTGGGGCTTTTCTTATCAGCTGGATACATGAAGATACCTCCGTAAAGTAATGTGCGATGCACATCAGCCACCATACTGTAATGAGGTGCAGGGGGGGTGGGTGGGGAGGGGAGACATCAGAATTAAGGCAGGATTATCTCCTTTTATAATGCTATAATCTCAAGAATCTCTTAAGTCTTTCCTGTCTGTCACTAGTGTCAAGTCTAAACATTAAAATTGTATGTAGAACCAAAATAGTAATGATCTGAATATATCATGATTTGATTTTTTTTTCCAAATTTTTTGTTAGCTGAATATGTCATGATCTGATTCATTCTCAGTTATGTGGAAAATGCGATCACTAGCTAAATGATTTCTTTCAGCTGATATTTGATGCATATACGAGCAGTAGTTTATGATGAATCAAGTAAGTTCGAACAGCATCAACGGAGATGGTTCTGTACCTTCCAATGTATCTTAGGGACTTAACAGAAGAACCATCAGTCGGAAACTTGCACTTTTCCACATATCTGAAATTTCATAACATTAAGACCTAGTAGATTGATCGAACAAGAAAACACAATAGTTTTTCCAACGTACTTAGCTGTCGCAGAATCCCAATTCCTAGCATTCCCCTCATTCACAGAGTAAATCTTTCCTTTCTTAGGTATCTATAACCAGTTCCAAAAACCAAATAGCAGATTTGAGTCAAACCAGAGACCACGTTAACATAGACCGTATGACTAAGGCAATAGCAGAAAAATTCACACCTTAATATCTGCATGAGTCAGTATGAATTCTCCAAGAGAAGGGTCAAGGGTAAATCCATTAACACCATTTCCAGTACTCAGCACAAGCTGGAAATCACAAAAATAATTAGTATTGGCATTAGTTGAGCAGCATTATAAGAGACATAGAACAGAACATCAAAGATACAGATGGGAACCACTAAGACTTTGGAAAATTCTATGCAGTTTCTAAATACCCTCATAGATAAATATACTCCAAATTTCTTAAATACTAAAGCGCTATTCACCCTTTCATACCATGCAAGAGCTACCATACATGCAGTAGCCAGCAGCAACCATATTGTTCCCAGGCTGCAGTACATCTTCCAATTTTGGTTCGCTACCTTCTGGTAACTGGTAAACCCCAAAGATCTAGAAGAAACAGATGATGTCTTACACTACTGCAATTTAGTGAGAATCAACATTTCCGAGAATATGTTAAACAAACTCACAGTTCCAATCGAGACACCACAGTCAATGTTGGAGGAACCATCCAAGGGATCAAACACTACACAATACCTATCACAATTTAGACAGAAAATTTTAAGTTATATTTTGAAAAAAGAAAACAATGAGTAGAGCAAGATGATGTAACACAAAGCATATTTACACACCTTCCCCGCAGGGATGGCTCCACGAAGGTGGCAAGTTCATCTTCTTCAGAGACAAGAATGCACTGTCACAAAATTTAGTAGTTTATAAGAAAGAAGTAGCGAGTTCTTCTTCGACAGTATATAACTGTGAAGGCAAAACAAAAGGCGATTGACTTACTGTACGACCGCTGCTAACCAATGCTTTGACAAAGACTTCGTTCGACAGAACATCCAGTTTTTTTTGCTCTTCACCCTTTAACAATGGACACATAACTTATCAAGGAACTATATGATGATGATAAAAAAAGTAGTAGAATGTGTGTAAACTTGCCTGCACGTTGGTCTCACCCGCAAGCCCGATGAGCTTGGCCAAACCTGCCTGCAAATCATACAGTTTGATACTGAGATAAAGCTTAAAGCAGGAACAAACAATCTTTTCCCGATCATATTATTCAAATCCAGACCATTGAACTCCCTATGCCCGAGATTAAATTCCACCTGACTCTGTACAGTTACTCAAATAATGTCTGATTATTAATAATTTCTATCACGGAAAATAAAAAATAATGAAAAGAGAGATATTTTGAAGATACTCATTACTCAAATAGTGTTTGATAATAAAAAAATATGAAAAGTTGGATATTTGAAGATGCTCATCTGCAAAATCTCAAGCGCTAAAATCTTAGTCATATACCGACTGAATTTTACAGTCAAAATAAAAAGTAAATTAGACTAATGAATAATCGAATTGCAATAATATTGTTTGACTAATAGTTATTCGGTCTCAGTAATTTGAACAGCTGCACAGTCAAAAAGAAAAGATTGATCATGAGCAGAGTCAAATTGGAGGTATGTATGGTTTTTGGCAGTCATAATATAATATATTCCATAGAAGCTTGAATATTATGTTAATAGAGAAAAGGGGTTGATCGGAGGTAAAAAAAGGATGATCGGAAAGGGACCTTGTTCACGGCGGAGCAGACGAACTTGCAGCCGAGAACGATGTGATTGAGCAGAATAGTGAAGTCGCCGCGAGATTCCGGGTGCTTGGACTGCTCGTTCAGCACGAACCTGGTTATGGTCATCAAATCGGTGCGGTGCGCATCCGCCGAGTGATCCATTTCTCCCGAATTTCAACAGGAAATGAAAAGAGGGCAGAATATAATCTAGAGATGGAGGGTGACGTGAGTGGAGACGAGGAGTAGTAGTGCTAAATTGATATTGAGACAAATCCGGGAAATTGTATGCGGTGCTCAATTCGAGGAGCTAAATTAGGCCGCTCCAAACCAACATTGCATACATCCATGCATTCCACACACTCACCCTTATATACGCGTCCTACCTCACTGCACCCTCACTTATGCAATTTATTCTATTTTTCTGTCCAATACTCCTCCATTGATCTATATATGACACAATATTCTTGAATTTATATTATGTGATTGAAATAATTACATAAAATTAAATTTTGAAAATAAAGGGTCAAATAAATGGATGAATTTGCGAGAAAAACCCTGTATTGCTTCTTCCATTTTTCGATAAAGAAAAATCTGATTTTAAAAATAAAAGTTGAATGAGT